>JALAZF010000550.1:1297016-1945525 GCA_022829125.1 Lathyrus tuberosus
AAAACAAAAGCTCTTTAACTGAAATGCAAACTTTATTGAATGAATTGGCCTGTAAATAGGCATTTACATCTGGAAGCAATTCCTGAAAAGAGGTAATTGCGCAAAAAGTAAAAGAAAATACAAATGTCAGCAATGTGGGGAACAGACATCCACCATGACTCGACTCAGCTATAACCCATATGACTTGCTCATCCGCAGATACTTTGGCCTTCGAAGACGACTAACTGGACTGGTTCCTTTCCTCCGAATTTTCCAAGTGTGAACGGTGATCACAGACCGAACGCGGATCGTAGTCTTTGCTTTAAAATCCCTAACTTTTGCCTGGATCGCCCTTTTCGGGTTTTCAATCCACCGGGATACCCATTTTTGCCAAGGTTGCCTTTTCAGGTTTTCAACCTTGCGGGTTTATTCTTCTTCTTTTTATCCCTAATTTTTGCCCGAACCTTTTCTTTTTATGGTTCGCCAGGATGCCCCATTTTTGTCTGAACCTTCTTTTTTTTGCTCAGCGGGTCTCTCTTATGCAAAGTATTTTTTGACTACATCCGCGTTCACAGGGGACGTAAAATCTTCGCCATCCATAGTTGAGAGTAATAAGGCTCCACCAGAGAAAACCTGTCTTACTACATATGGCCCTTCATAATTCGGAGTCCACTTGCCCCTGTGATCTGTTTGAGGGGGAGTGATCCTTTTCAAAACTAATTCACCAGTTTGAAAACACCGAGGACGCACCTTCTGATCAAAGGCTTTCTTCATCCTGCTCTGATACAATCGGCCATGCGCAATGGCTTTCAATCTCTTCTCTTCAATGAGGTTCAATTCATTCAGCCGGGAACGCACCCACTCAGCTTCATCCAGCTTTACATCTGTCAGAATTCTCAAAGAAGGAATCTCAACTTCTAATGGCAAGACTGCTTCCATGCCATACACCAGTGAGAAAGGAGTTGCCCCAGTTGATGTACGTACCGAAGTACGATATCCATGCAAAGCGTAAGGCAACATCTCATGCCAGTCTTTGTATGTCACTACCATCTTCTGCACAATCTTCTTTATGTTCTTATTAGCCGCTTCAACAGCCCCATTCATCTTCGGACGATAGGGAGAAGAATTGTGATGTTTGATTTTAAAGCTCTGGCAGAGCTCCTTCATCATCTTGTTATTCAGATTTGAACCATTATCAGTAATGATTCTCTCCGGGACTCCATACCGGCAGATGATGTCCTTCTTAATGAACCGGGCTACCACTTGTTTGGTGACGTTGGCATACGATGCTGCTTCCACCCACTTCGTGAAATAATCGATAGCAACCAGGATAAAACGATGTCCATTTGAAGCAGTCGGCTCGATCTTCCCAATCATGTCAATACCCCACATAGCAAAAGGCCAAGGTGACGACAAAACATTTAGAGGAGTAGGCGGTACGTGCACCTTGTCAGCATAAATCTGGCATTTATGACATTTCCGGGCGTATTTAAAACAGTCAGACTCCATAGTCATCCAATAATACCCCGCTCTCAACAATTTTCTGGCCATAGCATGCCCATTAGCATGAGTACCGAAGGAACCTTCGTGAACCTCTTCCATTAACAAGCCTGCCTCGTGTTCATCAACACAACGTAGCAAGACCATGTCAAAGTTTCTCTTGTACAACACATCATCCTTGTTCAAAAAGAAGTTTCCTGATAACCTCCTCAATGTCTTTTTATCTTTGGAAGATGCCCCAGCTGGGTATTCCTGACTCTTCAAGAAGACTTTAATGTCATGATACCAAGGCTGGCCATCTGATACCCCTTCAACTGCAAATACAAAAGCAGGTCTATCCAAGCGCATGATTTTGATTGAGGGAGCTTCATTCCAAAGATTCACTTTATACATTGATGACAATGTTGCCAACGCATCAGCCATCTGATTCTCTATCCGGGGAATGTGATGGAAGTCTACTCTGTCAAAGAAAGGTAACAATCTTCTGGCATAATTGTTATATGGAACGAGATTTACTTGACGAGTCTCCCATTCTCCTGTAATCTGATTCACCACCAACGCAGAATCACCATAAACATCGAGGTTCTTGATTCTCAAATCAATTGCTTCTTCTAACCCCATGATGCATGCTTCATACTCCGCCTCATTGTTGGTGCATATGAACGCTAATCGGGCAGTAAAGGGTATATGAGAACCCTGTGGAGTCGTAATGATTGCCCCGATTCCGTTTCCATATGAATTAACAGCCCCATCAAAAACCATCTTCCATTGAGATCCAATCTCAGGTCCTTCATCAGGCAAAGGCTCTTCGCAATCCTTCATCTTCAGATACATGATGTGCTCATCCGGAAACTCAAACTTCATTGGTTGATAATCCATAATTGGCTGTTCGGCAAGATACTCTGACAACACACTTCCCTTAATGGCCTTTTGGGAAACATACTGAATATCATATTCTGTCAGAACCATTTGCCAACGAGCTATTCTACCAGAAAGTGCTTGCTTCTCAAACACATACTTGATTGGATCCATCTTCGAAATCAAAAGGGTTGTATAGTTTAACATATACTGCCTCAAACGCTTAGCGGCCCAAGCGAGTGCACAACATGTTTTCTCCAGCATCGAGTATCTTGACTCGCAATCAGTAAACTTCTTACTCAGGTAATAGATGGCGTGCTCTTTTTTACCTGACTCGTCTTGTTGACCGAGCACACAACCCATTGAATTCTCAAGAACCGTGAGATACATAATCAAAGGTCTCCCTGGCACTGGCGGCATAAGGACCGGAGGTTCCTGCAAGTATTCTTTAATCTTTTCAAATGCCTTTTGACAATTTTCATTCCACCTGACCGCTTGATCTTTTCTAAGCAGCTTGAAGATTGGTTCACACGTGGCTGTGAGATGCGAGATGAACCTAGCAATGTAATTCAATCTCCCCAAGAAACCACGAACCTCTTTTTCTGTTTTCGGCACAGGCATTTCTTGTATGGCTTTTACCTTTGCAGGATCAACCTCAATACCTTTTTCACTAACAATAAACCCCAGCAATTTTCCTGATCTCACCCCGAAGGTGCATTTGTTTGGATTCAACCTCAGTCTGAATTTCCTTAACCTTTCAAATAACTTCTGAAGATTCACCAGATGTTCTTCTTCCGTCTGTGACTTCGCAATCATGTCATCAACATAGACTTCAATCTCTTTGTGAATCATATCATGAAAGAGAGTCACCATCGCCCGCTGGTAAGTTGCCCCTGCATTTTTCAATCCAAAGGGCATCACTTTGTAGCAGAAAGTTCCCCACGGTGTTATGAATGTTGTTTTCTCCATGTCCTCTGGGGCCATCTTGATTTGGTTATACCCAGAGAAGCCATCCATGAAGGAAAACACAGAATACTGAGCAGTATTGTCAACTAACACGTCAATGTGAGGGAGCGGGAAATCATCCTTTGGGCTGGCTCTATTCAAATCCCTGTAATCAACACACATCCTGACCTTTCCATCCTTCTTAGGTACGGGCACGATGTTAGCAACCCATGGAGGATAATTTGTTACGGCAAGAAATCCGGCATCTAGCTGTTTCTGAACCTCTTCCTTGATCTTGACAGACATCTCCGGTTTAGTTCTTCTCAACTTTTGCTTGACCGGAGCACAACCTTCTTTAAGTGGTAGCCGGTGTACGACGATATCAGTATCGAGCCCAGGCATGTCTTGGTAAGACCAGGCGAAGATGTCAACATACTCTCGGAGCATTTCAATCAATCTTCCCTTGACACTGTCTTCCAATGCAGCCCCTACTCTTACTTCCTTTCTAGCGTCCTCGGTTCCCAGATTTATAATCTCAATTTCCTCCTGATGAGGCTGGATGACTCTCTCCTCTTGCTTCAACAGTCTGGCCAACTCTTCGGGCAGTTCACAATCTTCATCAGCCTCTTCTTCAGCCTGATAGATTGGATTGTCAAAGTCATACCGAGCTATAGCTGAGTCATGATCGGTGTCATCTGAACAAAAAGACCTGCAATGATTTATGAGGTATGTTTTATTATGATGCAACAAAAGAAACACATTGCCATTTTGATGTGGGTTTTTTAATGCATAAAAATAAAAAACAGAAAGACAGAGATCAAAATATTTGAGTGCGAAAAGTCCTTTATTGATGATAAAGCAAAACATGCGACAGTTAAAAGCCCTACAAACAGAATCACTACGTCTTGGGCAGAACGTAGGATTAACAAAATAGGAAAACAAAGCAATTACTCGAAGCCTGTCACTTGAATGACTTTCTCGGAAGACCAGTTGTGCAGACTTTCCCCTGGGGCACAAGGACGGATCCAGCTATCCATGTCGCAATCACTGTCTCCTTCTTCATCAATAACATTAACTCTGTCGAAGAAAACTCCAGCGCTAGTGAACCGGACAGGGCCATAGAATCTTGGGGGATCCTCATCTCTTTTGGGTGGCTTATATCCCAATCCATAAGTATCCTTCTTTTTCTGGACTTCAACCACCTGGCCCCACCTCTGTGAACCACCAGCTTCAACCACAGCTTTGGCGTCTCTCAACGAAGACATAGAACCCTCAGGTTGATTTGCCACTACGGGCTGCACTACAGCTTCCGACTGAACAACTTCTTCAGAAACTTTCACCTTCTCAAATCCTTGGCACAACGTCTCGTGGATTTCCCCATCCACTTCCACGTATTTGAAGGTTGACAACTGACTGATCATTATGTCTTCTTCTCCGCATACTGTCACTACGTGACCATCAACCATATACTTCAGCTTTTGATGTAAAGTGGAAGTTACAGCACCTGCCCCATGGATCCAAGGACGACCCAATAAACAGCTGTACGCTGGCTGAATATCCATAATGTAAAACGTTGCATTAAAGATTTCCGGTCCAACCTTGATCGGAAGCACAATCTCGCCAAAAACAGACCTCTTCGAGCCATCAAAAGCTCGCACCACCAAGTCACTTGGTGTACAAATCAAACCGCGAGTATCTAACTTCATTAACGCTTTCTTGGGCAATACATTCAACGATGAACCAGTATCAACCAAGACATGTGACATCAACGAGCCACGACATTCGATCGAAATATGCAGGGCATTGTTATGATTCCTGCCAGCAGAAGTCAAGTCAAGATCTGTAAAACCCAGGCCGTTACCCGCATTCACGTGCGCTACAACCCCTTCCAGCTGATTAACAGAAATCTCTTGAGGAACGTATGCTGCATTCAAAACCTTCAAAAGAGCATTCCTGTGAGCCTCAGAACACAAGAGCAGAGACAGAATAGAGATCTTGGACGGGGTCTGATGTAATTGGTCCACGATCTTATAATCACTTTTTCGGATGAGCCTCATAAATTCCTCTACATTTTCTGAAAAAGCATCATCAACCGGCTTCACTGTAGATTCCACAATCACTGGGGTCTGAACGGAACCATCCATCGCCTGTTTTCCTCTATCCTGCCTGGAGGTACTGGGTTGATCGTTAACCGGAGGGAGCACTCTACCACTTCTGGTTATGGCATCAGTCTCAACTTTAACCCCTGAACTAGAACCCACTGGTGAAGTGTTCATTAGCTCTTGTTTTTGCCCATTGACAAACACCTCTGCACCGTAATTCCACGGAATAGCCTTAGAACTCTCGTACGGAATGGGTCCAGCCCTCGTGATAATAACTGGAGGTGGCCTTGCTGGACCAGAAATAGTAATTGTTTTGAACGGGATAGTGATAGTGGCAACCTTCTCACTAACAACCTCCTCTAGCTGATTACCTCTGTCAAACTGTAAACAGCCTTCATCAATCAGATTCTGAATACCCCTCTTCAACGAATCACAACCATTAGCCTTTATCCAACAATCTGAGCAATTCTCACCACAGCCCGGATAGACATCACCTTTCAATAACCTGTTCTTAACCACCACCAATGGAGTCTTTAGTTCCTCCACATCCACAATCAAATTCAAAGTTTCACAGTCCTCAATTATAGCATTCACCCTTGGCCCATTGTGATTAGGCATCGGGTTTTGAATAACATTGGGTCCGTCATTCGAGAAATTGATGGCTTTAGAGTCCACAAGGTCCTGCACCTTGTGCTGAAACGCCCTGCACTTCTCCACCGTGTGCCCAGGAGCACCAGAATGAAAATCACAGTGTGCGTTAGCATCGTAACCTCGTGGGAGTTCCCCTGTTGGTGGAGCCAGGGTACGAAGCTCAACTAGACGCAACTGTAGTAAATGTTGCAACAACTGTGCATATGACATTGGGGGTTGATCAAAATGCCTCTCTGCATTCCTCTGTCTGTTCTGATACTGACCCTGCTGCCTATTCTGATTAGCATTACCCCTTTGCTGCTGTGGCGGTGGTAACGCTGCTGGAATGGTTACTGATGCTACCTGTTGATTGTTAAACTGGCGCTGTTTCCCTTTTCCCCTGTGGGATGATACAGCGTTGGTCTCTCCTTTCTTCTTATAATTATCAAACGGCTTTTTTCCCTGTCCGGAAGACGATCCATCACCGCTAGAAACCTTCCCAGCCTTAATTCCGACCTCTATCTTCTGCCCAATAGCAATCACATCTGCAAACTTGCCTAGAGAACAAGGCAAAAGCTTCTCATAGTAGTGCTTAGGCAGTGTGTCCATGAACATATCTAGCATCTCTTTCTCTAGCATTGGTGGCTGCACCCTAGCTGCCAATTCACGCCACCTTTGCGCGTATTCTTTGAAACTCTCATCATTCTTCTGGGACATGCTCAACAACTGAGTTCTGTTGGGAGCCATGTCCGTGTTGTACTGATAATGCTTGATGAAAGCTGCAGCTAGCTCTCTCCAGGTACGAACATCTCTGCTTTCTAGCCCCATGTACCATTCCAAAGACGCGCCAGACAGGCTGTCTTGGAAGAAGTGCATCATTAACTTTTCATCCTTAGCGTGAGCAGCCATCTTCCGGGTATAGGCCTTCACATGAGTCCTTGGGCAGGTAGAGCCATTGTACTTTTCTAGCGTAGGAATCTGAATCTTGTGTGGAATAACAACATCAGGGACCAACCCTAGGTCGTCCAAATCAATCCCCAAATCATCCTGTTTCACTACTCCTTTCAACTGAGCTTCGATTAAACGGATTCTTTCATCACTGACCACGGGAAGGGCAGCATCTAAACTCCTGACTGAGAACACATCGTCCTGTTGATCATCAAAATGGTGGCCATGGATAGCCCGAACAGTACTTCCCTCTCCAACCACTGTAGGGATTCTGCCCTGTCCACCAGCACCAACTCCGCCCGGAGGGATATTACGGTTAATAAGACCACCGTGTAGGATACCATTTTCGTCGACCTGCGCCACTAACGGCTGAACCAGAGTTCTAAACTCGTTCTGACTTTGCACCACACCCTGCATCATTTCCATGAACTGGTCGATGCGAGCTTGCATAGCGGCCATATCTGCCTGAACTTTGTCCATCACTCTGTTTTGATTGAGCCGAGTAGAATAACGATGAGTTGGTTGATCAATCCTGACTGAAAGAAAGAGAGAGCATAAGAAAACCAGAGAAACCAAGATAACCTGCAATGCTAAAATGATTATGATTATGCAAATGCAAATGCAAACATGTTTGTATATTTGCAGGGTGATCCACCCCTTGATTCCAGTTTAAAGGTGAAATAGGATGAAACTGCTGCTCATATAAATCAGAATGAATCACTGTCAGAAATTACAACCCAAGGTACCAAAAATAGCCTGAAACAAAATAAGCAGAGGTCCCAGCCAACAATTCTGGTGGTGACCCAAAATACAAAGAAAGAACAAAATACAAACTACTGAGTAAAGTTCCCTTCAAGGGTCTTGCACCGTATGAGGGCCACCGCCCGAGCTAGAGCACTCCCACTTAGACCTTTTCACTCCTGCTTGTATTTTCAGCTCTTCCATGGTTGCTATGGCTCCTTTGAGCCGTTCCTCAACTGCGTGTCTTCGGAACGTCCCTGACAAGATCTCCTCGTCCTTCTTCCTGAGCTTCACCTTCAGACTCTCAATCTGCTCCAAATGCTTATCCTCTTTCTGCTTGTTGGCCGTGATTGCAGTATCTCGGTAAGCATTGAACCTGCGAATCTTCGCCCAAGCCTTGGCTAAGTCATCCTTCTTGGATTTGAGAGTCTTGCAAACGCCTTTTAGAGCTTGTCCTACCCTTTTCCTAGCTGCTATCTCTTCAACCAGCTCCCTTTCTTTCTCAGCGAGACGTTCTGTCTTCAGCTTGGCAATATGAACAGCCTCACCTCGCTCATGTTTCAACTGGTAGATTTCCTTTTGCAACTCACGGTTCTCCTCTCGAATCTTCTCCTTTTCAGCCCATAATTGATTGTACTTCTCCATCTCAATCATGGTTGGGGGTTCAATCAGCAAAGGGTAAGAAGGAGGTTCCCTGCAGAATGGCAAAAGCACACTTTCTACTCTGCTCTGAACCCAGTCTTCATACGCACGAAAAGCTTTGTTATTACACTTTCCAAAAGAAGTCTTTCCTTTCTTATGGCGATCTCTCCAAGCGTTTGCAGCTTCTTTCAACACCTCCAGATTGGCTTCCTCACCCAAAAATAGAGACTCTTGCACATCTTGGCCTTTTGGCGGCTCCTTTAAAGCATACCCAAATTGCCTAATAGCAAGAATGGGGTTGTAGTTAATTCCCCCCTTCCTTCCTATTAAAGGTACGTTTGGGTAACCTCCACAACTAACCAGGATTTCTCGGCCCAACAAATCACGATTGATCCAAACTAAGTTGTCGGCCCTTAACCCCATTAACCTCTTTGCCCAATCTAAAGTTCCTTTAGTGTCTTCGAATGCCCCAGATTTGGGAAGACGATCAGCAAACCACTTATAGAAAATTGAAGCACAACAATAAAGAGGTCCGCCTCTCCTTTTCTCATTCTTATAGTGCATCGAATAATACAGATCCCCAAGCAAGGTAGGTACCGGATTCTTCATGGTGAATATTCGGACAGCATGCGCATCTACAAAATCTTTCACATTAGGGAATAACGCCGTTCCATAAACACACATAGCCAGAATTGCATTGAACACTGACCAACACTTAGCCTTAGCACAAGTAGCAGCCTGTTCGATCAAAAACTTCGTGTGAAAACCCTGATAACCCCCTTTACTAGCAATATTTTTCTTCAACAGTGACTGATCCAAACGTAAAGTAGCAGCAACCCTTTCCAAATCAGGAAACTCCTTAGAAGGATAGAAGGGAGCTCCCTCTTTGA
This sequence comes from Lathyrus tuberosus, assembly GCA_022829125.1. Lineage (NCBI taxonomy): Eukaryota > Viridiplantae > Streptophyta > Magnoliopsida > Fabales > Fabaceae > Lathyrus > Lathyrus tuberosus. Next base: position 1,306,252 of record JALAZF010000550.1, read on the forward strand.
CCGAAACATCCAGAATAAGAGCAAATTCTTCCAACGTTGGAGCCAAAAGATAATCAGCAAACAGAAAACATCGAAGTTGAGGGTCGTAGAACTGCGCCAGAGTGTGCAGAGCCCTGAACTCATAGTTGGTAACATTCCGGGCGAAACTCAGAATCCTCCCATATTCTCCTCTGAAATCTGCCAATACCTCAGGTTTTGCCATAGCCGAGATCTTGTGCACAGCATCTAGATGAAGCTCTGGGAACTTGTACGGGATGATGTTCTTTCTTTTTTCAGCGCTAATGCTCATCATGGACAGTCTTCAGACAACCGGAATCAAAGTTAGGATGCAACCCTACAAATGAACAAACATGTCAGAATGCGAAAAGATGATGCAAAATGCAAGCATGGGATCAAGGTATCCAAAATGCTCAAACTGCTGCTGTTCTGCTGATTGAATAAGACCCAGAAAACCAGAAACCCAAAAATCTAGAATAACAGCCCAATCAAACTGCCAGAATGCCAGGATAATAATAGTGCACTGGTGAGAAACCCAGAAACCAGGTAGGTTGAAGGTCTCGGTTACCTGCAAACCTGCAAACACCCATCCCTTCTCACATGTGGGTACTAGGATGTTCAGTATCCCGGGCTCTCAGGTCTAGAAAGGATGATACGTTCACCATTTCTGGTTTGGCATCATCCTCAAAAGAGGAGGCCTCAACCGATTCTCCAAAACAAAAGATCCTCAGCTTCAGAGGTTTGAGAAGCAATAGCACATTCAGCCCGAAGGATACAATGCTATCGCCAATCAAAGAGGTCGTCCACTGATTCACTACAAAAGGGAAATCCTATAGCAAGTTCCCAGCATTGGGTCCTCGGATCAAGAATATGCAATGGGTTTGCCACAGAAAGTGGTCTGCCACTGTCACATCTCGGGAGGAGTGCCGCAACTGAGTCCTCGGGAATGGTCGCCAGAGTCGACAGTTTTCCAGATCATATTCCATCATCTGCCCCAAATGGACAGGACAGAATATTATCAAGAAAACCTCGTCTGGATGTGAAATTTTCATGTATACTTCGTCTGGCCAAATGCCAAACAAGTCACACTACTTTCCACGCTAATCATAGGTGTATGCTCAAGCCTTGGTATTGGGCTTTTCTCTCATGAATCCAACCCACCCTGCAAACAGCAAATCCAGCAGCAGAACAGCGCAACAATATCCAGTATGACAGTAATAAATGAAATGCAATAAAAGCTATAAAAACAGTAAAGCATTAAAGTAAAAGTACAGTAAATAGCAATACAGTAATATACAACAAAGTAAAGCACCATAGAAACACCCACCAAAAACAAACAGACAAGCGCTAGGATCGACTCGCTAAAGGGGAAGGACCAGCGTAGGTCAACCAGAGTCCCCAGCAGAGTCGCCAGCTGTCGCTCCCGAAAGATTCGCATCCAACGGTACAAACGCGAGAGTGGCGCAAAAGACACAGAGTCGCCAGCAAAGTGTATTTATCCCAAGAGAGGGAAAGGAAACACTGCGTAAACCTGAAAGAAGGGAAAGAACATGGTCTCGCGACCAAGAGAACGGGTACGGGAGTCGGTTACGTGAAGGGAAGGTGTTAGCACCCAACACGTCCATCGTACTCGATGGGATCCACGCTTGCTGTCTGCATCAAAGGGTGTCGTCATCTGGAGCTCCACTGCTACTGGATCGGCGAAGAAACGAGAACGGAAAGAACGGAGAAACGAAGAAGAAAAGAAAAAGAAGTGACTCGATAGGACGGTATCGTTGTCCTAGGCCTACGTACTCCCTCAGTGCAATGGGAAAGTCAGAGTCAACGTAGTTCGGACGGGAACTGTGGGGGAAGGTTGCTCGCCAAGACAATCGCTGTCTTGTGCCTACGTATCCTCAATCGGACGAGAGAGAGGAATCAGAGCTGACGTAGTTCGTGGGTACGACCACGGGTAGGTAAGTGTTTTTTACGTGAGCGACGAGCTCTTTCACGAAAAAAAGAAGTTTGAAACCCAACAATCCCGGAGGATAAAAAATATTTGAATTGGTTTGGTGTTTTTTAGACAGAAGTGTTTTGAGTTAATTCGTAACTTACATTGCACCAAAGTCTACCATGCGGGAACGAGTGAGTCGCATGATCGCCCCCGAATGAGACGTATGCTAAACACCCTAGAAGAGGAGAGGAGACCCCTCGTTCTTCACTTCCTACACTTAAGGCTCGAGCGCAATATACGTTATATTTTATTAAGTGTGTTCAAGAAGTTTGAGATGAGAAGAGAAGCGACACAAAAGGAAACTCTACAGGGAAACTAAGAGTCCTAATGTTATCATGCATGGATGTCCTATGGTTAGTGAGGTTTAGGAGAGACGACTGCCTAACCTAATGCTAATCCTACTCCAAGCTTAATCAAAAATTAAGTTGGACTAGGTAGCTCTAAAGGGAGAGAATCCAAGACTTAAACAAGTCTTGTGACTCGAGGGATGAAAAAAAGTGGAAGAGAAGGAGGAGAAAGAGAAGTGAAACACAAGTGGCATAAGCTCACTTCAAACACAAGTATGAAAGTTAAAAGGTAAAGGAAGAAAGTAAAATGTGGAAGCATATCCACATTCAAACAACTTACCATTTGCCCCTGAAAATGTTAGAAGTATTCACATATGACAAAATGAAACTCAAACAAGCATAAGGCCATAAAGAAACAAGTTCTAAAGTAAATCAAACATCAAGTTCAGAACCTAATGGTCCTACTAACCTCTACTATCAACCATGCACAATTAATCAAAAAGAAAAGGGAGAAGTCACTCAAGTACCATTCAAGTCATTAAAGAAGGAGTGAGATGAAAAGAAGTGATCATGTAAAGCAACCAAGTCAAAATTTCACAAAGAAAACCAAGTCCAGAAGTGACACAATCCTAAATATGTGCCTAAACATGATCTTCAAACAACATTCAAGTCACACAAACACTTTCACAATCAATTAGGAAGCAAAGAAGAAGTGAAGTGAAGTGAAGTGAAACATGATTCATACTTGTGAAACAGATGACTTAAAGTGAAAGGCAAACATCAAACATGCAAAGATGAGATTCAAATATCACAACCAGAAGTCAATAAACATGCTATCAATCCCTCAACAAGACCTAAAATTGTGGCACAAGTGCCTTCATGACCAAGCAAACCAAACATGAAGCATATATTCACAAATTGGACAAGTTAAAGCTCATGCTTCAAAGAAATAACAAACATGCCTCAAAAATTATGTCATTCAGTATTCAAGCATCTCAAACATATATAATTGACATATCAAATCCACAAGCAATGAATCAGAACCAAAGTCAATCAACAATTAGGTCAAAGCATCAATAGGATTTCATACATTCATGCTCAAAGCAACACATCAAAAGTCATCCAAAAGGGACCTAAAAATCATACCAAAAATCTCAAACATACTTCAACATGTTATGAACACAACCCAAAAAGAATCAGGATCAAATCACTTTCCAAATGAGAGAAATAAAAAATGCAACATGAAGTATGCAATAAGAAATGCAAATGAGAGAAAACAATTTGGAAAATTAATTTTTAATGCAATTTTAATGCAAAAATAATAAAATAAAATGTGAAAAATTAATTTTAATAATGAGGAGGAATGATTAATTTTTTTGGAATTTTTTAGCACATGCAAGTATTTTTAAAAATTAATTATGAAATGGTATGAAAATAGAAAATAAAAAAGAAATAAAATGAAGCCAGGGGTGTATTAATGAATCCAAATGCGTGCAAACGGTCATGGGCTCAGAAACGGGGGTGTGAACAGCAAAAGAGGCCCAAATGCATTCCAACGTTCAGAAATAAGGAACGGCTCAGATTGAGTCAAACAAGGGAAAGTCTCCAGATCCACAGGCTCACGCTCAAAGTCAAACAAAGCAAAGTCAACGATCTAATGGTCCACATTCAAATTCACTAATTAAATGAAATCCAACGGTCATGACTTAATCAGATCCCTTAAACCCTAATTAAATTAATTAACACCAAATAATCAAGATCCAACGCACGAGAATCAAACTGGAAAATTAATCACAATCCAACGCATGAGAATAAATCTGGAAAACCACAAACCCTAATTAAACCCTCACCGGCCGGAGAAGCGCCGGTCATCTTCTCCGGCCACTCTCCGGTCACCAAACTTCAAACCATAACCAAAAACAACAAATCATACATCAAAATGATCAGCAACTCACGTAGATCACAAATATATCTCTCAAAATCATTTAGCATGCATATATTTCACGAATCGAACGAAACAAGTTTGGATCTGAAAACTTCAGATCTAAATTCCAGCCATGATTCACGTTGAAAATCAATTCCAAATACATATATGAACTCAACACATCAAGATGAACATTAAACACACAACAAAAATCAAATCTAGAGCTATGAATTTCAAGTTCACCTGAGATTTGCAGAACTGGAAAATCACCAAGAAACTCCAAGATAAGCTGCAGATCAACTCCTTAAACCGTCTAATTGCAAAATAAATGCACTTAGACCTTCAAATTGGCCTGAATCCTTGAATCCGAGAGTTGAAAATCTGAACTCAACTGATAAATTCTTTGCTTAAACTTCAAAATAATGGTGGATTTCTCTTCCTTATGCTCCACTGATCACAAACCAAACAAAAAAAATGGAAGACACTTGAAGAATTGGGAGAATCGAAGGAGAGAAACTTGAGAGCAAAACTTTGAAAAGTGGTGAAAATGAATGGTAGCTGCTGAGAAATTCGTGTGAGTTAGCTTATATAGTGTGCCAATGCTACTGTTTAGGGTTTTAATCCTCAAGGACTTGAGAGCAATGAGTTTTGGGCTGTTTTGCAAATTTGCAAGTTTGTGCACATGAGGTATTCTACTCGTGCATTCTTCATGAAAAGTGCATGACTGCTTTCCTTTTGATGCCATGAGAACCTTTGGATTGATCTTGGGGTTGGAAAGTAACTGAATTGTGATTTCCAAATGAAATTGCAAAATTGCATAATGATGAATTATGGACATGTAACCCACGGGTTCACTCAATTCTTGGCTCAAAATGCTGCTAAATGAGGTACATTGGAGTGTGGTGAGGTGAACTGAACAATTAGAAGCCATATTGGTGAGTTAAAATGCAACTTGCAAGTTATGTCAAAATGGTATGCATGGTAGAACACCAAATGCCCTCTAACTTCAAATGCCCATAACTCTTGACCCAAAAATGATATGATCATGATCCACCACTCTTTGGAAAGAGGAGAAAGAGATCTACAACTTTGGTGTTGGGCAAAAATTCGTTTGAAGCATTTTTGATCATGAAAAGTTTGGTTAAAGTTGGTTGAAAATATGCCAAAAATAGTAACTTGAAATTACAAGTCACTTTCCCAATTTAGCAACTTTCTACCAAAGCTTGATTCTTGCAAATTGTGGTCATGAAAGCCTTCCATAGACCAAACAAAGGTCTCTTGACTTGATTACCATGATGAGGATCTCTCAAAACCCTAGTTTGACTTTTCAGTTGACCAGTTTGACTGATTACTTCATCTGTAAGCTACTGAATCATCTGAGGTCTTCCATGGTGAATTTTTGGCTCAAAATCCATCCTTAGACTTGTTTTGACATATGGAGAACCTTGGTGAAAGGTTTGAATCAACTCCTTGAGCTTAGGACCCTTAACCATGAAACCCTAGTTTTGGTCATCAGTGTAAGGACACCAACCCTTGATATAACCACTTGGAGAATCCCTCATTGAAATACCCTTGGGCCACCATATAAGGATGTGAGGAGCTTATGGAGATCATAAGAAGCTTTTGCCCTTGAGTTGAACCAAATACCTTGATCCCATGCTAAGAACCAAATGCTATGCACAATGCAAATGCAAGAAATGAAAAGAGACCTAAGCCAGTTATCTAAAAACAACAAGGCAAATTTTGAGGTGTTACACTCAGCAGGATATTCTATGATGTTGTAGTTTATACAAGACAGCTTCAACCGTTTGGTTAGAGATGCCAAAGATGCATGAGGATTATCTCTTATCTGTGTTTTGGGAAAGAAGTGATCAAAAGGTGAATGTATCTTAGTAAAGATTGTATGACTTGGAAGTTTTAGTTTTTTTTAAGAATATATTTCAAATCTGGCATTGAAGACCAATCTGTCCAGAACATTGATTCCTTCTTTACCAATTTTCTTGATGGTGAAAGAAGAGGGTGGAGCCAAAGCAAAAGAGTATCGCTGTCAAATCTTTCATGCGGGAGTGAAGATCTTGATAAGTTATCTCTTAAGCTTAGTTGTGGTGACCTAATTAGGAGGATCTTCCTGGTTATGATGACAAATGTAGTTCTGGTATATCTGAAGATGAATTATCTTGTGAAGATACATGTTCCAAATTTTCAAAATCATGAACTGGAGGAAGTTTCATCAAGAAAGAAACTGAGCTTAATATGTCAGTTCTAATGTCTCGACATCGCGCTACACATCAGCAGTTTATGGTAAAAGCTAAGTCAAAGACCTATTAGATTGTAGCTGTTTTGAAGGATCACTGAAGCTGTGAAGTTGAACAATGTTTGAGATGCTGTTCATAATGTCATAGCATTTCAGCAGGAGCTGGTTGAAGAAAAGGTAGTTATTTTGATAGCAGAAGAGAAGGAAATGATCCTTGTTTAAACTGAATCGTATGAGGACAATTTTATAGGGAAAATACATCTAAGAGTTTGTGTACAGTAGCAGTGTAAATCAGCCTGTGGTCTATTGGTGTTTGCATGAGCTCTTTCAGTTTTGTGATTGGAAGTAGCTGATTGTCTATGGTATGTTTATGCAGAAGGATGGCAGTTATCACTCTTAAGTTAGACAAGAGTTCTAAACCTTGTGCTTATAAGAAGAAGCTTCTGGAAGAGTGTGTTATGCAAGTTACTGCAGTGTTGTTGGTCTGATCTTGGAAGTTGGTCAGATGTTGATATGTTCTCGTGTGTTCCCTACAAGAGATTTGTGTGGATTAACATGGTTGTAGTCTCCAAATCCATAGGTGATGTCGGAACTAATGTTGAAACATCATTTCAGTTCTTTGCTCAGGGTGGAGTAAAAGATCAAGACACTGACCTAACCTGGTAGGCTTTTGTGGTATGATTGGTTGTCATAATGGTCTGTCATCTGAAGAAGGGTTAAACCACAGGAATCAATTGATTGATTATCCTTGAAAGACAAGGTTAAGGATGTTCTGTCTATTGTTTTAACTTCTTTTCATCAGAGGTTTGGAGAATCATGGGAGGGGTTCTACATTCGCTCACAAGTCGCCTAGGTGTTGACCTGGGATTATTGCATAGCAACTGTTCCTAGAAAGGATTGTGAATGACTTGTCCAGATGATGGTGCTGTTGAAGATGAAGATGGAAGACTATGAAGACATCATAATCTTGATGGTTACAGCTTGGATCAGTGGTTTGGAGCATGGTGTTTGCTCTGGTTATGAAGTTCGAGGATAAGTGGCAGTTATCTCTGGCTTTCTACTGACGGCTCTACTAAGGGAAATGACTTTCTTTAGTATTGCTATGGGGTAGTCTTGGACTACTTATTTTCTGAAGGTTCAGATGTGGTAGGTTGGAAGTCTTTGGAGTTTCTAAGCAGGATGGAGGTTGTCTACTCAAACTTGATTGTTGAATCCAGTCTATGAAAGCATGGAAATCTGTTTCTGCAAAGGGAGGAGGTTCTTCTGAGTGGAAGAAGGTAGAGCTGAATCCAACAGTTGGATGACATAATGTTCTGACATCTAGCTTACATCAGGAGTCTCAGCTGGTGATGTGGCACATCAGCTAATGATAGGGTGATCTACAGGAATGAACAATAGGATGCTTCAAAAAGATCATTCTCATGGCAGTCTGCGGGAGCTGCAGGAAGGAGAAGTGTTACATGACCATGGCTTAGGGAGTCTAAGTGTGTTTGCTTTTGAGCAAGTGGAACATGTGACTTGAAGATCAAGTTTCCTTGGTGGATCAAGATATCTTTGTGAGAGTTCTGAAAAACGTGAGGATTCATGAATGAGGTGATCAAACTGTGGCATTTGGTTAATCTCAGAAGTGGATTCAAAAAATCAAGATAATCAGAGTGTGGCAGCTGGTTATAATTGAGGATTGTCTTGGAACAAGTCACTCTTAAGGGTGATTGAAGACTCAAGGAGATTATTCTTCTTGAAGGTGGATGAGAGTTTAATTCTCTAGTTCTTTGGATTACTATGCAATAGTAAGTCCAGTTGGTGGAGCATATCAAGAAACATGGTGATGACATCTTGGTGTGTAGCAGATGTGTTAGGACATTATCTAAGGATGATTTTGCTCTGGTTCAGGAGCTTGGTGCATACATTATGCCTAAGGAGCATCTACATAGTCATACGGGAGGATGATGAAGTAGAAGGCCTGCCTTGGATGGAGAGAAGACTGAAGTAGATCAGGTATTGATTGTTTGGAAGTCTGAAGATGAAGAGTATGATAGGGAATGACTGCCTTTGGAGAAAGGGACAATGGTACCAAAATGCATGTGCTCAGCAAGTGTGCTCAAATGTTTATCTAGAACATTAGTTAACCATGACTGGGGGAGTACTTGTCTATGGATTTTGATGCAAAGGTACATATACTGTGAAGATTGCATGCTGATCAAGATTGTGAAGATTGGTTGAATCTTATGAGGATATAATGTCAAATAACATGTTGTGACATTAAGCTGTTGGTGGGCATTGGATGGTTCTAGCCATGAGAAGCTAAGTATTTGAATCATGTGTGCACATACTTCTGAGGAGAAGTCTGAAGACAATTTTATTGTTTTTGAATGCATAATCTTCTGTGGAAGTCTTGGGTTGATAATGTTGTGAGCAAGCAGACATTATGTGATAAGATGTCAGAAAATGGTACAGGACATGTTTTTCTTGAGCCAAACAAGGATTTATTCTAGACGGTGGTGTAAGGATAAGGTGAAACACGTGTCTTCGACTATGCATGGAACTGTTTTGGCACAATTTATGGTAAGAATCAGTTTAGAGGCAATAAAGGCGGTCAAGACTGTTTTGGATGGTAGACATTGAATTTGGATGGAGTTTTTAGTTCCCAAAATAGCGTTTCTATGACCAAGAACTTTGACTATTCAAGGCTCGTTAATTCCAAAGTAACTGGTCAGCTATTTATAGAGGTTATTCTTTGCTCCTTCAGCCAGTGAGTGTTCTTGTTTCATAAGTCTTATGGCGTTTGTTCGTTTTTGGGTGAGCACTACTTGGGTCTCGTTATGTGTGGGCTTTCTTTGCCAATTTGTGGCTAAAAAGGGGGAGAAAGGAAAGGTTTTTGCTAAATGGTTTACGTAGATGCTATGTCTGGAGTCTGCAGCTCCAGATTTCGAAGAGGATGTCCTATCCTTAAGTTGGTGTTGAGTTTTTGTGACTTGTGTCCTGAGTTATGAACATAGTTGTGACTTGTGTTCTGAGTTACCTGGGTTGGCAGAATGGCACTTCTTAAGTTTCATCTTATGCCACAGATTAACTAGGGGTGTCTGATCAAAGAAGGTGTGCAGAATTCTCTTATGCCACCATTGGTCTTGTATGTATAAACAGACGTTTCTTTTCTGGAGGAGTCTTCTACGTTTGTTCTGAGGCTGTCCTGGAAGGAAAAAGAAATGTGTTGTATTGAGGGGGAGTGTCAGATATCTTCTTCCTCATGTGCACCAAATGATTTAAGGACTCTACTTCTTAGGTCCTAATGTGCTGCCTGAAGTTGCTGTGCTGTGGTGATGTTATGTCAAACATGATGTCCTAACATCATTCATAATTTCCCAAGAAGATGATTCACCATGGTTGCTGTACACAGTAGCTACTGATGGTCACTGTTAGGTTCAGTAGTTGCTGATGACTACTAATAGTAGTATAGGGTTGTAATTGCTGCTGTAATGTTTATATATGGGTTTTAGCCAAAATTAGCCAAAGGGGGAGATTGTTAGTTCTTGTGATTGGCTGAAATTTTGGTAAAACAATGTTAATGTCATGATTGATGTTTCAACATGAGCTTCTAACATTATTGTTATGCTTAGTTAACATTCTGGTTTTGTTAAAGTTGTAAGGGTTGCAGTTGTGTCCTGATGTTAAACCCGATGTCTTGACATCAGCTGTGAACATCAGTCTGAGATGATTTATTAGGGTTGCGCATGTTTCTGGTTTTAATGAGATATTCTGCTGAAGAGAATCAGAGATTGCAAGCGAATATCATGGGTTAGATATATTCTGTTGCAATCATTTATGAAGAGGATTAGTTTGTTGCTAAAAGAAATGGAGAATAATCAGAGTTAATTATGAAGATTTAATTGAAGATCTATTGAGTAGCAGAATCTGTTGCAGATTTGGTGCAGAAGATTTGTTGTGATTTGAAGGCCCAAATCCAGTTGGGAAAAAGTTATAAATAGAATGCTTGTAATCTAGAATAGGCACGGGTCCAAGATGTAGATCATTAGGGCTTTGTCTAAGTGAACCACTCGGGTTGTGAGATGGTCACTGTGTTCTTACTCAGAAACCTGTAGGTAATGAGTTTTGTATTGTTCTTGGAGGAAGCTTTGAAGCAACTCCAAGATGTGTCATAGGAGTGTGTCTTCTATGTGTTTAGAGAGTTTTTGGAAATCAAGTTGTTGATGCAGTGACGGAGATTTTGACTGCTAGACATCATTGCGATGATTGGGAGTGAGATGGAGTCTCTTATCTAGGAAGGACTTAGATAGAAGGGTCATTGGGTAGTGATTAAATTAGGTAGATTTTCAACTGGTTTGTTGAGTCTGTAATTTGATACTACTAATAGTGGACTTCCTTCCTGGCTTGGTATGCCCCCAGATGTAGGTTGTTAGACCGAACTGGGTGAACAATCCTTGTGTGCTTCAGTGTTTTTATTGTCTTGTTCATACTGCAGATATTGATGTTGTGACATCACACTTAACATCACATATCTAATACCAGAATTTCACTCTTGTTGAGTATAAAAGTCTCTCTTGTTGAGTCAACCTTTAGCCTCTGTCTTGGGCTTCGTACAAGACATATCTAAAAGCACTCTCTTGTAGAGTCAAACCCTTTTAGCCTCTATCTCGGGCTTCGTACGAGATACAAAACGCTCTCTTGTTGAGTTAACCCTTTTAGCCTCTATCTCGGGCTTCGTACGAGACACACAAAAACACCCTCTTGTTGGGCCAATAGCCTCCTCTTAGGCTTTGTATAAGAAAAACCCCGGTTGAGTCAATCAACCTTCTAGCATCAAAACTGTGCCTCGTTCACATGATACAAATATCAACAACTCCTTTCATCTAATCGCTGTAAGTGGCAAGCCTGTGGATTATTTATATCCACGCCACTGTCCCTCTTTTAGCATGAGAAATTCTTAAGGAAAGATGGCATTGCTCTACACTGAGTTAAAGTCTTCTCCATCAGGTTAAAACCCCCTATAAAGGAAATTATGGCATTGCTAGGATTCACGTATCCCGGTTAAAGTAATCCTCCTTTATAGTCAGTCACCCAACAGTTGTGACAAACAGACCCCCTTTAGAGATGACAAATTCTCTCTAAAGACAAACAACCTTCAGCTTCACATCTTGGGCTTTGAACAAGATATAAACCACCTTTTCAGCTTCACGTCTTGGGCTTTGAACAAGACTCCAAAACACCATGTGATCGCTCTGATTTCCCTGTTTCGGTAAACGGGAATACGTAGGCATAAGATTGAAAGAAAAATCTTAGCGAGCACACTAATCCAAAGCCCCAAATCCCGCACCTTCACATATCAATCGAAAAGCATCAGTCTTAAACTCCCACCAATCACCCGGGCACTATTTTAACAAAATAACCTAAGAGAGACCCACAATCTTTGTAGCATTTGTAAACCAACAGTCATCTGTTCAAACTCAGTTTACAAGCAGGGTTAATTGGAGACATCTATTTCCCTTCCTTCATCAGCTTCAATAGGATAAAAAATGAATCGAGTTGTAGTACCCCAATGTGATAGTGCTTCGCAACCACGCAAAAATTCGCGCTATAGAAAAATGGTGACTTCACTGGGGAAGTGTCATTAGGATCTATCTCACCTTAGTCGTCATTTGTCACCATTTTCCACAGAAAAATGATGACTTCAATGGGGACCACGAGATCTTGTTCTCTTCCCATCTCTTAGGTAGAAACCTTAAAAAAAAGTGCCACAGAAAAGTGGCGCCCACCGTGGGGCTCTTTACTTTTCTTTATTTCTTTGGGGATTTCACTGGGATAAGACTTTCTTGACTTCACTAGGATCTTAGGTCAAAACCTTTAAAGTTAGGAAGGTACCACAGAATGGCGACTCTGCTGGGAAGCCATTTTTGTCAGGAACATAGGATTCATTACATCAAAGAAAAACTTCTCTTCTAGTCTCTCTTTTTCAAATTAAACTAAGACAATGATTGCAAATGTCAGAGAAAAATATTGTGCTCATGGACTTCGGTAGAAGGAGAACTTATAAGTATACCTTCAGGGTTCCAAAACTAGAAGATTTGAGAGGATTAGCGAGGATGATCACTAACCCTGAAGCTTTCAGAGCCAAGTACGGAGGTCTGCTACCTCTGTTAAGAGTCCATGTGATCGAAGGAATCATGGAGGCACTCATTCAGTTTTACAATCCGGTCTATCAATGTTTCACATTCTCGGATTACCAGCTCGCACCAACGCTGGAGGATTATTCTCACCTAACCGATCTACAAATTACTGATCAAGCTCCATTTTTTGGACTGGAAGAAATTCCAAAGGATCAGACCATTGCAAGAGCAATCTATTTGGATGAGTCAGAAATCAAGACTCACATGACTACCAAGGGTGGGCTCCCAAGTTTGTCAGCCCAGTTCTTGACAAAGAAGGCTCTGTACTTTGCTAGTATAGGGAACATGACTGCTTTTGAAATCATCTTTGTCTTACTCACTTATGGGTTATTTCTGTTTCCCAACATTAATAGCTTCGTCGATATCGACGCCATTAAGGTTTTTCTCATTGGAAACCCTGTGCCAACTTTGCTCGCAGATGCGTATCATTCTGTACACTTAAGGAATTTGTACATCGGAGGGATGATCACGTGCTGTGTACCCCTGTTATACAAATTGTTTATCTCCCATTTGCCTAAGTCTGCTACGTTTTGGGATCATAGGAGTGCCTTACATTGGTCGCAGAAAATCATGTCCCTTACCAACTCTGATATAGATTGGTGCAATAGGATTTATGACGGGATCAGGATCATTGATCATTGTGGAAACTTCCCCAACGTACCCCTCATAGGAACTAAGGGAGGAATCAACTACTATCCAGTATTGGTTCGTCGTCAATTTGGATACCCGATGAGGCATGTCCCGCGTAATGCTCATCTGGAAGGTCTTTTCTCCAAAGAAGGAGAAAATGACAGGGCACTAAAGATGGAAATAGTGCACGCTTGGAAACATGTTCATAAGAAAGGACGAGAGTCTCTAGGAAAACCGGATTGTGTCTCGGTGGAGCCTTATCTCCACTGGGTACAAACTAGAGCTCTCAAGCTAAAGATGAATTATCCTCGTCACGGAGTTCTTCCGCCGAGGGAATCTGTCATGTACTTCATGACTGAAACGGAAAAACTTCAGGTTACTCTCAACGAAGTTCAACAAGAGAGGAGGTCTTGGAAGAACAAGTACCGCACCCTCAATGTAAAGTGTACCAAAATACAGCGACTGCTAAAAGATAAGGATGCTCTGATTGAGACTTTGGAGCAACATGCTGTGGATAATCAGGATAACCAAAGGAATTTGCTCGTTCCTTTCACTTGGCAAAGGAATGACAACCCGACAACGGCCCAAGAGCCCCGGTCCAAGAAAAGGAAAGTACCAGAATCAACACCCGAGTTCTCCTCAGAGAGGACTCGGGACCCCTTAGCTTAGGTTTCTATTTCTGTACCTTGTAATCTACTGTATTTCTATTTTCGCAATCCTTTGAATTCAATAAAACGGGGTTTCCCCACTGTTTGATATTTGCAATATAATTGTCGAAGTTTATTTTGATTAAACAAAAAAAAATAATTAATATAATCATTGCATTCATCATTCTCACGTCACGTATTCTTCTTACCTACGAATCTCATGTTTGTGTCTCGGTTCTAGAGTCAAAATATCTCATTCGTACAATACTCGGGCCAATCGGCAGAAAAAGATGGATGATCTCGAGGAAGAGAATAGAGAGTTGAGAGAAGAGATCGACGCTCTGAGACAAGATATAAGAAAGCTTCATAACGACATGTAAGCCATGGCAGAAGCTCAGCTACAAAGGACTGTGATCTCGGAGATCACCTCAACGCCCATAGTGGAAAAGTCCGATCCTAGGTACAAAATGCCGAAAGATCGTCCCTGTGGCATGCCACTTAACTATATCCCGGAAGGATATGTTCCGCCGATCAATGAGGATCAGGGAACTGCAGCGGGAACCGCTGGGTTTGAAGGTTACAAACTTCGGGAAAGTGAAGATGCCAGGGGCATGACAGCAACTCCTGAAGGTTACAAACTTCGGGAGGCACCGAGAGTCTCGACCATAATGACTATACCACCGCCCGTGGTACACACTATCCCGGAAGGACAGATTCCACAGATACCTTCTGGTGGAAACGACAACATGTTAGAAAGAATGAATGATTTCCAAGAATAGTTCCTGGGAATGCAGAAAGAACTGCAGGCCCTTCACGAACAGGATTTATTTGGAAAGGACGCCGTGGACCTCTGTTTGGTCCCCAAAGTGAAAGTCCCGCACAAATTCCAGGTGCCTGACTTTGAAAAGTACAAGGGTAACTCTTGCCCTCAGAGTCACTTGGTGATGTACGCTCGGCGAATGTCAGCTCAAATAGAGAATCAAGATTTTCTGATTCACTACTTTCAGGATAATTTAACCGGTGCCGCACTAAAATGGTACATGGGTTTAAACTGTGCTACGATTAGCACTTTCAGAGATCTTGGCACTGCCTTCGTCCAACAATATAAATACAATCTGGACATGGCACTAGACAGAGATCAACTCAGATCAATGTCGCAAAAGGACAAGGAAACCTTTAAGGAATACGCTCTGAGATGGCGTGAAATTGCTGCTCAAATTTGTCCACCTCTTGAGGAAAAAGATATGACAAAGATCTTCTTAAAGACCTTAAGCTCATTTTATTACGACAGAATGGTTGCCAATGCACCCAGTGACTTACCCGAGATGGTCGGTATGGGAGTTCGTCTTGAGGAAGTCGTCTGAGAAGGACGTCTAGTCAAAGACACTGGACCATCAAGTAGTACAAAGTGATACGGTAGTGCTCTCCCTAAAAAAAAAGAGCAGGATATTGGGAATATCTCTCTCAGAAAGCAAAGGCGACGGTACCAACCGATAGCAGCTGTAACTCCTGCTATCAACCCCGCGCCTACGTATCAACCTCAAGTTGCACAGAGCCAGCCTAATCAGCAAAGGACACAACAACCTCTTCAGTAGGCTTGTCCTCCATACAATAACAACCGTACAACGCGACCACCAGGATTTGATCCTATACACGTATTGTACGCAGAACTATTTCGGTTACTATTGGCTAAGGGTTATGTCCAGACTAAGTCCCCTCTTACAGTATCAGAAAATTCGCCTTTTTGGTTTAAGGTGGATCAGACATGCCCTTACCATCAAGGAGGACCAGGGCATAACATAGGGAACTGTATCAATTTCAAATCCGACGTGCAAAAGCTTGTTAGGAGCGGGGTCTTATCTTTCAAGGATACAAATCCTAATGTTCTCACAAACCCACTGCCTCAACATGAAAAAGCTACAGTCAATTTGATAAAGGGTGAGACTAACAACGTCTATCAAATTCATGATGTACTCTTGTTAAGGACCAATCTGGTCAAGATGCACTGCAGACAGAGTGGATATGGCCATGTTCCACCTCATAACTATCACCAGTGTGATATCTGCTCTAAAAGCAATTGAGGATGTTCTGTGGTGCAATCAGCTCTACAGGAACAGATGGATCCAAGAGCACCGAGTTCGTGGAGTTAACATGGTTTACACGAATTCTAACGTCATTCAGAAGCACGACGTCCGTGCAATGAATGTCAACTTGGTGGCGATGCATTCCAGGCAAAGCCAGTATCATAATCTGCCGCGGCATGATTACAGTTCCTGTCTGACTTGCTCGGTAAACAAATAGGGATGCTCTTTTATACAAGAGGCCCTCCAGCGTCAGATGGATCTTGGATGGATCCAGGACCACCATGATAGGAATCCCTATCAGATCAACATGATTCAAATCTTCGATATTCTCTTGATGAATACCAGCCTGGTGGAGTTACATGCTAAACAGGTCCGGCTCGGGTTCCTGGTATAACATGATTATCAGAGCTGTAGGACGGGTTGCGAAAACGATCAAGGTTGTGCCCTTGTCCAGGAAACCCCTCAGCACTTGTTGAACCACTAGTGGCTTCCAATCTATATGGATGAAGACACCCAGCAAATTAATATTACCAACGGGAACCCTACTCGGCATCAAAGTCGGGACGTTCGATATGTGGAAACTGACCTAGTGAGGTTACATTGTATTCAAAGCCGGTGTGGCCAGGTGCCACCACACAACTATGAACGTTGTAGAGTCTATTCGGAAAGTAATCAAGGATGTTACCTTTGCGAGCAGCTCTTCAGGGTCAGGTGAATCGTAGAGAGATTCGTCCATATCCGGGTTCCGGACCAATCAACTGGGTGCCGGACTACCTCGCTGATCAAATTGAGGACGTTGTCGTAATCTATGATCATCAGAAGGCTAGGGATGTTTGTACCATCATCCCTCTACTTGACGAATCGAGAGTTACCAACCAGGAACGGATCGAAATTGCTTACGATGGTCGGAAAAATCAGAAGGCTCCCATAGTCATCTATCTACCGGGACCATTACCGTATGAATCAACTAAGGCTATCCCTTACAAATACGGTGCAACAATAGTCGAGAATGGAAAGGAAATTCCATTACCCTCCGTCGTGAATATTGCAAACATCAGTCGAGTAACACGGAGTGGTTGAATCTTCAACCGAGGAGTTGGAGAACTTAACAAAGAAAAGGAACCTTAGACAGAAGTTCCCAATCCACCGGTCAGTCAATCCAGTAATCTCGACCTATCGAAAAACGATGATGAGATGCTGAAGCTCATCCAAATGAGTGAATACAACATTGTTAATCAGTTATTACAAACTCCTTCAAAGATCTCTATGCTGTCACTTTTACTCAGTTCAGAAGCGCACAGGGAGGCCCTACAGAAAGTCTTGGAGCAAGCCTTTGTAGAACAGGATGTAACAATCAGACAGTTCGATAGCATTGTCTCTAACATCACTTCCTGCAATAACTTGGGATTTAGTGATGAGGAATTACCTGAAGAGGGTCGTCGTCATAACATGGCGCTCAATATCACGGTCAGCTGCCAGGGCGATACTTTAGCCAGCATACTGGTAGACACAGGGTCAGCCCTGAATGTTATGCCGAAGTCCACTTTGATGCAATTATCCTTCAAAGGACCCCCGATGAGAACCAGTGAGGTCGTCGTCAAAGCATTTGGCGGATCCAAAAAACGGTTATCGGCGAAGTCGACCTTCCCATAACTATTGGTCCTCACACTTTCCAAGTCGCTTTCCAGGTCATGGACATCCGGGCCACGTACAGTTATTTATTAGGAAGACCTTGGATACATTAGGCTGGGGCGGTAATCTCGACCCTCAACCAAAAGTTAAAGTTCGTCCAGAACAACCAGCTCATCACGGTCTGTGGAGAACAAGCCTTGCTCGTGAGTAACTTATCATCATCTACTTGTGTAGAACCCGGGAGGTTATTGAAACTCAGTTCCAAGCACTGTCGATGAGCAAGGACAATGAATCCGAAGAGGGAACTTCCATTTCCTCATACAAAGATGCTATCAAAGCGGTCGAGAGTACCAATGCAAACGGATGGGGACAGCTAGTCATTACTACTGACAATAAAACAAATAAGGGTCTTGGTTTTTCTGCAACCTGTACCCAGACAACTACTACCAGCAATGAAAGTCTTCATCTCATTCAAGACTTCTTCCACAGTGGAGGTTTCCTTCACCCAGTACCTCAAGAAGTGCATACCATCAATAAAGATGATCCTTCTGATATGGAGGAAGAATGAGAGTCCTATCTTAACAAGGATAGTTATATGTCTCAGGACGAAACACAGACTCCCTTTTGCTTTCCTACACAGAGTCCGAGATTTACACTCAGGTCAGATGTCGAAATGATAGACGGAGATTGTGATTCGGAAGGATGCCGTGCTCCACCAAACTCATTAGAGGAGGACACTCTGATGAAGGACAACTTTGACCACAACTATTATGGCCCGATGGATGGCCTACCAATGTGGCAGCCGTACCCAGGAAACTTGGGGCAAGAAAATCAGCCGAACAATGAAAATCAGCTGAGCATCATTGAAAAGAATACTTGCGTCCCCACCATGTTATGGGATTAACAATCAGGTCATTCAAAAAACGTTCAGTATGACGATGAATTTGCAACGTTTGCAGGACTTGAATTCATCAACTATGCTTTTCCAGAGGTCAACGTCATCGAGAAGGATGACTCATCTAGTTCCAAAGAAGTGTGGGACACCCTGGGACAACCAAGTGGGAAATACGACTATATGGTCAAGTACACTGCTCCCGAAAGCTCTCGTATCAGGCTCGAAGACATCTAACCAACTGGATAGGGAGATCTACCTGAGAGCACAAATGCTATGCAAAATGCAACAGAGGAATCCTCCTACAACAATTCTGCCTGGGAGACAAATTCCAATTATCCTGCTCCACCAGAAATCAGCGTTATTTCTGAAGACAAATAAAGGAAGGTGCCAGACTTTGTGATTCACCGAGGAGTTCGTCACCAATGGGTTGCTGTCGATGTTCCGAAGATTGTTCATAAGTCAAAGTAATTGTCGTCTTTAACCTTTCACCCTGCCCAGGTGAAACAGATGTTTTGATAGGGCTCACTTTCTGTAAATTTCCCTCTTCGCTGTGCCCAAAGCGACAGAGCTTTGTTTTATAGGGCTGTAGTTTCAAGATTTGACTTGTTCATGAATAAAATAACGTCATTCTGTAATTCCCGCATTTATTGCTGTTTTCTCTTTTCGCTTTTTCAGAAAATGGTAATCCTAAAAAACAAATCAATAATAAAAACAAGCAGTAACAAAAAAAACACTGCACACACTCTTGCATTCTCTCTATCTCTTATAAACAAAAATCATACCGTCATGCAGATTGCTTGTTTTAAACCCCGTTGAAACATACGATCCGATGCCTTCTCCCAACTTTGAGTTCCCGGTATTTAGGGCTGAAGAAGAGAATGACGACCAAATTCCAGAAGAGATCTCCCGATTACTCAGACAGGAGGAAAGGTCCATTGAACCTCATAAAGAGCCGTTGGAAACGGTAAACTTAGGTTCGGAAAAAGAGAGAAAAGAAATCAGGATTGGGGCACTGCTCAGTCCAACTGCCAGAGAGGGTTTGGTAAAGCTTCTCAAAGAATTCCCCGATGTATTTACTTGTTCCTATCAGGATATGCCAGGGTTGGATACCAGCATCGTGGAACATCATTTATTGTTGAGATCGGAATGTCCGCCAGTAAAACAGAGGTTGAGACAGACTCACCCGGACATGGCCATCAAAATCAAAGAGGAAGTACAGAAACAGATTGACGCGGGTTTCCTCGCCACATCAGAATATCCTCAATGGTTAGCCAACATCGTACCTGTTCCAAAAAAGGATGGAAAAGTCAGAATGTGTGTGGATTACAGAGATCTAAACAAGGCTAGTCCAAAGGAAGACTTTCCTTTACCACACATTGACATGCTGGTTGACAGTACAACAAAGTTCAAAGTTTTCTCATTCATGGATGGATTCTCGGGCTATAACTAGATCAAAATGACGCTGAAAGACATAGAGAAAACTTCGTTCATTACCCCCTGGGGTACCTTTTGTTACAAGGTGATGTCGTTCGGTTTGAAGAACACCGGGGCAACCTATCAAAGGGCCATGACTACTCTATTTCATGACATGATACACAAAGAAATCGAGGTATATGTCGATGATATGATTTCCAAATCTAAGATAGAAGAGGAGCATGTGACCCATCTGTCAAAACTATTCGAGCGGTTGAGAAAGTACAAACTCCGCTTGAATCCCAACAAATGCACCTTCGGTGTCTGTTCGGGAAAACTTTTAGGGTTCATCGTCAGCCAGAAAGGAATTGAGGTTGATCCTGAAAAGGTCAAGGCCATTCAAGAAATGCCTTCTCCAGAGACTGAAAAACAAGTCAGAGGATTCCTGGGACGTTTAAACTACATCTCCAGGTTCATATTCCTCATGACCGCGACATGTGCGTCGATTTTCAAATTACTTAAAAAGAATCAGGACTGCGTTTGGACAGAAGACTGTCAAACCGCCTTCGACAGTATTAAGGAATACCTGTTGAACCCTCCGATTTTATAACCTCCAGTGGAAGGAAGGCCGCTGATTATCTACCTCACCGTCCTAGAGGACTCAATGGTATGTGTACTTGGCCAACAAGATGAAACCAAAAGGAAAGAGTCTGCCATCTACTATTTGAGCAAGAAATTCACTGACTGCGAGACTCGGTATACTATGCTTGGAAAAATTTGCTGCGCTTTGGCTTGGGCAGCCAAACGTCTGCGCCAGTATATGATTCGTCACACTACTTGGTTGGTCTCCGAGATGGATCCAATCAAGTATGTCTTTGAAAAGCCTGCTCTCACGGGAAGGATTGCCCGTTGGCAGATGTTGCTATCAGAATATGACATAGAGTACCATGCTCAAAAAGCCGTTAAGGGGAGTATTTTAGCCGATCATTTGGCTCATCAACCGATTGACGATCAAGAATCAATCGGGTTTGACTTCCCAGACGAAGATGTCATGTATTTGAAAATGAAAGATTGCGATGAACCACTACCTAGTGAAGGCCCAGAACCAGGTTCCCAATGGGGACTTATCTTTGATGGAGCTGTCAATCATTACAGAAACGGAATTGGGGCAATCATTGTCACCCCTCAGGGTACCCACATTCCTCTCACTGCCGGACTTACGTTCAAGTGTACGAACAACGAGGCCGAATACGAAGCTTGTATTATGGGTCTCGAGGAAGCGATTGATTTGACGATCAAAAACTTGGACGTATATGGCGACTCAGCCCTGGTTATAAATCAGATTAAAGGAGATTGGAACACATGCCAATCATGATTGATTCCTTACAAAGACTACGCGAGAAGGTTGCTACCCTTCTTTAACAGAATCGAGTTTCATCACATCCCTCGTGAGGAGAATCACATGGCTGATGCATTAGCCACTCTCTCTTCCATGATTAGTGTAGGTCAATGGAATGACATACCTAAGATCGACATAATGCGCCTTGAAAGGCCCGCTTACATCTTCACGATTGAAGCAGTCATAGACGACAAACCTTGGTATCACGATATCAAATGCTTCCTTCAGAAACAAGAGTACCCATCTGGGGCACAAAGGAAGGACAGAAAAACACTCAGAAGATTTTCAGGAAACTTCTTCCTGAGCGGTGATACACTCTATAAGAGAAATTTTGACATGGTCTTGCTCCGATGTGTAGACAGACCAGAAGCAGACATGCTGATAAAAGAAATTCACGAAGGGTCCTTTGGCACTCATGCCAACGAACATACAATGGCGAGAAAAATTTTGAGAGCAGGGTACTACTGGTTGACAATAGAATTTGACTGCTACAAGTACATGAGGAGGTGTCACAAGTGTCAGATATACTCCAACAAAATTCATGTACCGCCAACGCATCTCAAAGTTCTTTCTTCCCCATGGCCTTTTTCCATATGGGGAATCAACATGATTGGCTTGATTGAGCCCAAAGCTAAATACGAACATCGGTTCATTCTAGTAGCCATTGATTACTTCACTAAGTGGGTCGAAGCAGCGTCGTACGCTAATGTAACCCGACAAGTGGTGGTCCGATTTATCAAAAACAATATCATCTACCGTTATAGTGTTCCGAGCCAGATCATTACAGATAATGGATCTAACTTGAACAATAAGATGATGAAAGAGTTGTACGCAGAGTTCAAGATCGAACACCATAACTCATCTCCCTACCGACCAAAGACGAACGGAGTGGTAGAAGCGGCTAACAAGAACATCAAGAAGATTGTTCAAAAGATGGTTGTAACCTACAAAGATTGGCACGAGATGCTACCCTTTGCTCTTCACGGTTATCGTACATCTGTCCGCACTTCAACAGGGGCAACCCCTTTCTCTCTAGTATATGGCATGGAAGCAGTGCTTCCCATAGAAGTAGAGATCCCATCAATCCGGGTATTGATGGAAGCTAAGCTTACAGAAGATGAATGGTGTCAAAGTCGACACGACGAACTCAACCTGATCGAAGAGAAATGAATAACGGCACTATGCCACAATCAGTTGTATCAACAAAGGATGAAGAGAGCGTTTGACAAAAAGGTCCGACCTCGTGTCTTCAGGAAATGAGACCTTGTGCTAAAAAAGATACAATCATTTCTCACTAATTCCCGGGGCAAATGGACTCTGAATTATGACGGCCCCTATGTGATCAAGAAAACTTTCTCAGGCGGTGCCCTGAGACTTGCAACCATGGACGGAGACGAATTTGCCTACCCCACAAATGTTGGTGTAGTCAAGAAATACTTCACCTAAAAAAGAACGTCTCGGTGGATTGAAAACCCGAAAGGGCTGTCCAGGAAAAAATTAGAGACATGATAAAAAATCATCCCGGTGGATTGGAAACCTCAAAGTACAATCCAGGAAAAAATTAGGGATAATGGAAAGTAACTACTTTCGACAAAGGGGCAAGTCCCTCGGCAGCAGTTACATCATCTGTCAGGAAAGCTCCAGTCAAGGTCATCTTCGACAGAAGCTCAGGATGCCCAGAATTCAAAGTTGGTAGAAGGATAGTGGTCGTTATGTTTCAACGTAGCCCATTTTCCCTGTAAATTACCATTTTCTAACTTTGTAAATACTCTATGGAATCACGCGTTTGGCTGATTTCCATCCTATCAATAAAATTTGAGCCCTTGTGCTTTTGTTTGCAATTCTTATTTGTTTAGCTTTACAGAACGACATTTTAACATGATCAACGATTCTTGAAACGAAACAAAAATGAATTTACTTGTAAATTTTTTCTGCTTTTAATAAAGATGGCAATTTCTTTTAACGGTTGAACATCGAAAGAACATCGATCGCTTCTCCAAAGGTGTTCGAGCCTCAAAGTGCAGAATCAAAGTACTCCTTCTAAACCAATATGCCTGAATGAAGGATCAGCTATGTCAGATGCGAATGCTCCATCTGACCTCTTCGGCCGAGTTCTCATCTCCTAAGCCCGACCAGTGTCGCTCCCAACAGGGACCGTTTCTCCTAAGCAAGGCGGAATTTCTATCTTGAACCAGCGGTACTCCTTTGCCCCGCGATGGCCGAGTATCCAGTCATGTTCATCTATTAGTCTGCATGGCGCGTCAGTTTTGTCAGCACATACATACATACATCATGCATTATTGATTTGCATTCACATTCATATTGCATCACTATCACTCCCGTCAGTCTTGTCCCCTAGTGATAACAGTCTTTTCAATCGAGTTGTCGAGTTCTTTCCTCGTCAGGAAAGGTTGCGTCTGAACAATGTCTCTCCTCCAGTTTAGTTCTGGATCAGAATTGGCCCTTGACCACTTTGATAACTTGAACCTCTGAAAGACCAGAGAACCTTCAACCGATGTCACTCTTCGCCATTGAAGATGATATTTTTGCTTTCCCGGATTAAGGAAAATCCCTAGAGGAAGCCTCTTAAGCAGAGATTCGGCAATACATTAGTTTTTCTCCGAAAAAAACACCACTAATGAAAAGGTCATCAGCACCTCAAAATTGGATCACAACATATGGCATTTCTCTGGGAAGATCCCGAGAAAAGTATGATGTAATATCCCCAAGCGTGAAAGCAGTCTCTCAAGAGACTCGTTTTCCCCAGTAGAGTCGGCAAATGGCGTCTCCAAAGAGAGAAGTTTATACACCTCTACAACTCATACGAATGGGTTCCCTAGCAAGTCTAACATCAAAAATTTTCTATCAAATGGCATCTCCCCAGTAAAATTCGGCGAGAAGTTTGAGGGAAACCGCTACGAATAGCGTCCCTTGTCAAGAAAGTTTATTGACAAAAGAAACTAAGACCGGTTCCTTGGTAGGAAACCAGGATCGAGAGGAAGTTTATTTCAGAAACTAAAACCAGTTCCTTGGTAGGAAACCAGGATCGAGGGGAAGTTTATTTTAGAAACTAAGACCAGTTCCTTGGTAGGAAACCAGGATCGAGGGGAAGTTTTTTTTTACCTTTTCTAAGCATCATTGCTTAGCAAAAGAAGAAGGATGCGCAAGCTGCCATTCTTAACCACCATCAAAATTTTGGGTATTCCAATATTTAATCCTCTTGCACCCTGAATGCCCGAATACCTTCGCCATTCACACCTTCGGGTCCAAGAAGATTAAATAGAGGCATCTGTCATACCCCAAATTATGACCACTAAGATTTCCCATCATTGTGAAAATCATCATCACAATATGGAGGAACCATCATACCTCATCAGTCTCCCCAAAGATGGGTGAGCATCCACTACAATCAAAATTAGGGTTTCAAGCCCTCTCAGAGCTTTTAGACAAATGATTAATCAAGAAATGACATGATCTTCAACTTGTCTAGCCTCTCAAATATCCACAAGGGATCAAGAGGACTCCCACTTCAAGGATTAAGCACAAGGCTGCTCCCTTCCAGGTGGATCAAGCCTCAAGATCGCCAGTGTCACCAAATTAGGGTTTGGTCGACCAGGGCCTCCAGATGAAAATTTTCTTCTGGGCATGAGCCAATGCTTCAAAGCATATCCTAAAATACTCCATGGAACCTCATGGGCCCAAGCATCAAGTCAATTTGACCTCAGGGGATGCATACATCAAAAATCAGGAATTAGGGTTTCTTGACCTAATTCACCCCTAAGTTGAATTTTGGGACAAATCATGAGCCAAGACCTCAAGAGAGGATTAGAGGGTCTCCAACATACCACATTGATCCATTTGTAACAATGGATTGATCCCGGAAGCTTGAGCAGCCAGTCTCAATTTCATCAGTACCACAGTTAGGGTTTCGCGAGAAAAGTCAGCTATATCTTTGACTTTTGACCAGGACATGCTCCCAAACCCTAGGACATGATTCAATATACCCTGTAACACCCATGTAACATGTCCATCAAGTTTGATTTAGGTCAAGGACATGATTTCCTAAAGAATCGCACAGTTTGGAATTCATCTGACAAAAAGTCAACTGTGCACAAAAGTCAACTTTGACTTTTTGAGATTTTTCACAAAAATGATTTCTTAACCCTAAAATGATGTTAATGTATGATTTAAATCATCATTCATCAAGAAAAATCAAGAAAAGTGGGATAACTTGTAAAAGGGGTAACCATAAAAACTTAGAAAATTTTCTAAGTTATGAACAAAGTGGCAAGGGTACCAACTTTGGAGGATCATAACTCCTAAACCACAAAGCAATTTTTCCCCATCCAAAGCTTGATTTGTAGATCTCATTACCCTCTACAAAAGCCTAAAACTGACCTTCCTCCAAATTCCTCATGGATTTTGAGTTATGGAATGATCAAAATCACAAAAAGTGAAAATGTCACTTTTTTCCAACACTTAGTGAAATTTTCACTAAGTCAGAATCTGCCTTCACTTTTTTCCAAATGCAGGGGCATTTTTCACTTGGATCCAAAAGTTATCAAAACCAAATATGATCAAACAGTTGTTCTATCATATGAGGGCTTTCCAAAATGGCCAAGAACATCACCAAATTCCACTTAGGCCAAGAGATATGACAATGGCAATATGCCTTGCTGAAAACTGCCAAGGCTAGGCAGAATTTTGTATTTTTGGTCGATTTGGCAAAATCAGATAATTCTAAGCCTTGTCATCACTTCGGACTCCTCTGAGGATCAAATCTAAAGGGGACAATCACTGAGCCAAGCCTCCAAAGTCCTTGGAACAAGAAGTAGCATGCCAAACCTAGAATTCCCTAAAAAAGGGACAAGACTCCAATTTTTGATTGGAACATTCAATGCATACACCAAGGTGGCATGGACTGAGCCATTTGCAACTGAATTCAGTCAAGACTTATCCAAGACCAAGGGAACCACAACCCTGTGCCGTAACCTCTAGTCAATGGCTATAGGAGACTTGGATTCCAAAGTGTAACCATTGGCCAAACCTCTGCTGCAGTTGCCATTCACTATTGATCCCAAAACAAACTTGCTCTACTATAAATAGAGCTCATTTGTGCTCAGTTTGAGTACACCAAAGCCATCAAACATATGCTTTCCTCAAAATCCCTCTCTTTAGGCCAAAATGCCTTCTTTAGCAAGGTAGCTCTGAGTTTTTGAGTTAGAGAGAATTTCCATCACAACTCATGATTCTAACACCTCATAAACATCATATGTAGGTGATCCAAACTATCAAAAGTGACCTGTAACACCAAAATCACAAAGTCACCTCTCAAAACCTCAAAATAGGCCTTTTGTGCATTTTTCAAGCCATGTCTTGATTCAGTCACTTTCCAAACCAGATAAAACCTCAAACACACTCCAAATAACATCCTTGAACTGTCCCAAATGGTTCCCCCCATCTGGAACACCATTTGAGAGAGTTGTTATTTTGGTCATTTTAACCCCTTTTGCAAGAAAGGGCCAGTTTGTGTTTTTGCAGGTTCCAGCTGATTCCAACCATCCTCAAAGCTTCTAAGGTATCATTTGAGAGTGTCCAAAGCATCAAACAATTTCTGGAACAAAGAACTTGGCAGATTGCACAGAAAACTCCAAAAGCTCAAAAAGAGGTAAGCCTCATGACTTGAACTTTCTAAAATATGCATTGCTTTGAAGTCCACTGATCATACACACCTCATACATGTTATATATGTTGTGTTTGGACCAATTCATCATGTAATTCATGCCTGTATCAAAGTGTAGCATAGAAAATGTAATTATAGGCCTTTTTCAAAACCACTATCGGGTTTTGAGGTGGGAGTATGATCTGAAAAAAATACCACCACCATTGGATTCCTTGTGAAATTCTAGGTCAGATGCATATAAATTTTGTCCCCAAACATTGAGAAATGAGAAAGTTATGGACCTTCCCGTTTCTTGGCAAAACTTGCCTTGCCTTGCCTTGGTCAGGCCTAGAAAATAAGGCATGCCTTGTATATTTGTGGTTTCACTTCAAACAATGGATGTATCACCACCCCAGTGGTAAGGCGCGCGCCCTATAACCTTGAGGTCGTGGGTTCAAACCCCACCCATGCCATTTTGTGTTTTTTCACATTTTTGCTATTTTTTCCAATATTTTTATGTTTTATTGATTAATTGGAAAATTAATAACTCCTTCAATTTTAATTATTTTTTATTGGTTCTTTTTGCAAAAAATCACAAAACTGTTGAAATATTTTATTCCACAAAAAAATTAAGTTTATATTATTTATTTAATATAATTAGTATTTTTGTGAATAAATTCCTTTTTAATGTTTTTTAAACATTTTAAAAGTGAATATTTACTTTGAAAATCAAAACCAAGTGAGTTTTAATTAACCTTGTGATTAATCCCTCATTTCTCAAACCTTAAACAAAAATCACAAATGGTTTATTCAAACTTATTTGGTATTTTATTTGATTTTCTTTAAATATTTACTTTTAAAGAATAACAAATTAGGGTTTTTTTTATTTTCACCCTCATCAAACAATTTCAAACACTTTTGGGCCTCTAATAGAGTGTAAGACCCAATCCTTTATAAATACAAACCTATTTTTGGGCCTCACTTATTGTATAAGTCCCGTTGTATTTCAAAAAGTTCAACGCGATCATTTTCCGTTGAAAACCAAACCTTGGGCCTCTCCTCGAGCTATAAGACCCATTCAAAATCTTTTGGGCCTCTATTAGAGTGTAAGACCCAACACCCTTTGAAAACCAAACCATTTTGGGCCTCAATGCATTGTATAAGACCCACCGCGTTTTCGAAAATCTCGGCGCGATCGCCATTTTCAAACAAATGACCTTGGGCCTCTCCTTGAGCTTTAAGCCCCCACCACTTGTACAAAAATAAATGTTTTGGGCCTCTATTAGAGTGTAAGACCCAATCCTCTTTTAACCAAAACTTTTCGAGCCTCAGATATTGTTGTTTTCAATCTTTCTTTGTTGAACAACTAACCAAACAACATGGAAGCTCTACAACCGAATAAGTGTTTATATGCTTTCTTTATCCGCTTTCATATACATATAACTGTATTGTGGGGCTGTTTCGCTGTAAGTCTTCTTTCATAAACTCATATCAACTGTGTAATACTAGTATAGATATTTAGAGTTTCCCCGGCAACTACGTCTAGCACTAAGCCCTGTTGATCACTCTTAAATACAGTCAAAACTAGATCCCTATAGGATTACTAGATACAGTCTTTCCTCCTCTTGGGGTTAAACAATATGGAGACGTGAAAGGCAGGATTCTCGGTGAACCCTTTCTCAGACTGTCACCCTTAGAAATCGTCAAAGAAACTCTACTCCCCAGAGATGATCTTTTCTCCGTGAATGGCATCTCTTGAGTTTCTTCCAAATTCTAGGACTTTCCTGGCTTGATCTATTCTCTGTGAATAGCCTGTCTTGAATTTCTCGGGGTTTGGGGACCCACAGGCTTCCTAAAAGAATCCCCGCCTCCTCTTGGGCGTTGTACAAGGACCCTACGGCTTCTTAGAAGTATTCACAGCCTCCTCTTAGGCTTCGTATAAGGATTCTTCCTTCGGGAAGAGAGCCTCCTCTTGGGCTTCGTACAAATTGTCCCTCGGCTTCTTAAAAGTTTCCAGCCTCCTCTTGGGGTTCGTACAAATTGTCCCGACGACCTCCTAGAGGTGTAGGAACAGAAATTAGTCATCTTAATAGAACAGTCTTTCAAAGAGTCTAGATCTTTCTACCGTGAACGTACTACTGTTTCTTTAAGCATAGTACAAAAGATAAAACTCTAGACTTGGACAGTCTAATCTCCTTGAGTTTCGAAGGCATTCTCAAGTAGGGAAAAACACCAGTAGACTCGGACAGTCTCCAATACCCTCTGGATTCCTCGTTTCCTTAAAGAACAGGAAATAACCCTGATCCTCTGATCAATCCTAAAGCATAGCCTTACCTTTAATCAGTCTCTTTATAAGAACTGATTTTCTCTTTTAACCAACCCACTAGACCTGTCACTCAACTGAAACAGCAATCCTTTTAGCCTCTGTCTCGGGCTTCGCACGAGATACAAAAAGACTCTTTTGTTGAGTCAATAATCCTTTTAGCCTCTCTCTTGGGCTTCGTACGAGATACAAAAACACTTTCTTGTTGAGTATAAAAGACTCTCTTGTTGAGTCAACCTTTAGCCTCCGTCTTGGGCTTCATACAAGACACATCTAAAAGTACTCTCTTGTTGAGTAAAACCCTTTTAGCCTCTATCTCGGGCTTCGTACGAGATACAAAACGCTCTCTTGTTGAGTTAACCCTTTTAGTCTCTATCTCGGGCTTTGTACGAGACACACAAAAACACCCTCTTGTTAGGCCAATAGCCTCTTCTTAGGCTTTGTATAAGAAAAACCCCGGTTGAGTCAATCAACCTTCTAGCATCAAAACTGTGCCTCGTTCACAGGATACAAACATCAACAACTCCTTTCATCTAATCGCTGTAAGCGACAAGCCTCTGGATTATTTACATCCACGCCACTGTCCCTCTTTTAGCATGAGAAATTCCTAAGGAAAGATGGCATTGCTCTACACTGAGTTAAAGTCTTCTCCTTCAGGTTAAAACCCCCTATAAAGGAAATTATGGCATTGCTAGGATTCACATATCCCGATTAAAGTAATCCTCCTTTATAGTCAATCACCCAACAGTCGTGACAAACAGACCCCCTTTAGAGATGGCAAATTCTCTCTAAAGACAAACAACCTTCAGCTTCACATCTTGGGCTTTGAACAAGATATAAACCACCTTTTCAGCTTCACGTCTTGGGCTTTGAACAAGACACCAAAACACCATTTCCTCCCATTTTCATAGAATAGGAGGAACTACGATCGCTCTAATTTCCCTGTTTCGGTAAATGGGAATATGTAGACATAAGATTGAAAGAAAAATCTTAGCGAGCACACTAATCCAAAGTCCCAAATCCCGCACCTTCACATATCAATCGAAAAGCATCAGTCTTAAACTCCCACCAATCACCCGGGCACTATTTTAACAAAATGACCTAAGAGAGACCCACAATCTTTGTAGCATTTGTAAACCAACAGTCATCTATTCAAACTCAGTTTGCAAGCAGGGTTAATTGGAGACATCTATTTCCCTTCCTTCATCAGCTTCAATAGGATAAAAAATGAATTGAGTTGTAGTACCCCAAAGCGATAGTGCTTCGCAACCACGCAAAAATTCGCGCTACACCGTTCGCTAGGCGAACCTTCGCTGGTGACTTCGCCAGGATTCGCCTAGCGAACCCTATTGTTGCTTTCTTGATTCTTTGGCAGCTTGCATCAACTCCTTGTGTCTTACTTTCTTGATCATTTCATGCCTATTTCTGCACACTTGCACACAAATTACAAGCAGCACAAGTATATTTCAATGTTTGAAGAACTACAACAAATCACCATTAAAATCAACAAGTTAAACATAGAAAGTAATGAAAAATGCCAAGTATTGAATACAAATATGTAGCATGTTTGACATCTAACAGTCGTTACATTGGAGATTTTCTCAAGTGTATCTTTATCCACCGATTGATAAATGAGGAAGATAACTTCCTTGTCTCTCTTTCTTGACTCCTTCAATGTCTCCTTTACACCTTGGCTTAGCGAGGCTTCATCTTGCTCCTTGAAGCCTTTCTCAACGATATCACACACATCTTGAGCTCCTAGTAGTGCCTTCATCTTGATACACCAATTATCATAGTTGTTCTTTGTGAGCATCGACATTTGGAAAAGGAAACCTCCATTCACCATCTTTTGAGGACCTTGAAGCTCTGATGCCACTATGCTGGAAATAAACCTATTTGTGTTTAGGAAAAGTGTGTGAAAATATTAAAGACTTAAAGAGAAACTTGATAGGTAGGAGAATTCTTTGTGGAAGAGAGAACTTTGTATTTTTACTTGATTCAAAAGTTTAGGATTACCTCTCTATTTATAGTACTCTAAGGAAAACTCTAAACACACTAATTCTAGAGAGTTCTCAACTCTAAAAATTGCAAGATTAATTTAAAAAATATTACAACCTTAAGAAATATCTAGACACTCCAAACACTACAAGAGATTTCTAAAAACATTACTCAAAATTACCTAAGTCCAAAATAAATAAACCCAAAAATTTAAAACACAAATAATAAAGTTAGACTCAAATCAAATTTAATATTTTAACACGAAATACATGATTCAGAGCTATGTAATTAGTATCTGAAATGCAGTTTTCTTATCGTGCATTTATACAAGATAAAAATACTCAATGTTTATAATTACAGAGATTAAATTGTCTAAGATTTTCTACTTAGTCACAAAAAATAGAGTAGAAAATATTAAAGAGACAAAAATTTATACATTTGTAACTTAATATACATAATTGGAGAAAAAACTTTAAAAAACACTAAATTAAAACTTAAAGAGCATAATTAAATTGTTATCTTTATTGACTAGTTAATCACAAAAGTTATGTTAATAATTATTTTACACAATCTCATACACAAATTTAACAAAATCATCATACACAAATATTTTACAGAAACATCTAATGTATTTGCACTTTATTTAATGAATTAAAAATAAAAAATACACGACTTTTCTATACTCATTAATCTATGACATTATAAACTCAAAGATGTTTTTGTTTACTCAAAGAATATATCACTGTTATGAATGAAATCTATCGAGGGTACGGATCAGTAATTGAAGCCTGATTAATCGATTCACGTGATATTGCTGCGTCAGAGTTTCCATCCAATATCTGCATATTTTGTAAGCTTCTAGTTTCACTTCCATAAAAATATGCGGGTTTCGACGGTTTTGAAAGAGTGAGAGAGTGACTATTAAGCATGAGGGCAACACTAGCCATGGTTGGTCTATCTTCTACATCTTCTTGAAGACAGAGTAAACCAATATGGATACATCTCATTATTTCATTATGTGAAATATTATTTAATGATGGATCTATAATATTTGTAGCTCTTCCCTCTTTCCAGCTTTTCCATGCCTGCAAGAATTTGATTGAATGCAGATATTCAAAATAAAATTAGCTAGGTCATTTTAAATTTCAATCAATTTTAGTGAGAAAAGTGTTACATACATAGCTCAATAGGTAGTCGACATCATCTCCGAGAGAAATAGTTGTACTATTTTTATGACCACTTATAATTTCAAGAACCAAAACTCCAAAACTAAATACATCCGATTTTACAGAAAATTGTCCATGCATTGCATATTCAGGTGCCATATATCCGCTGCATATTAATGTAGACAAGTTTAATCAATAAAAAATTGTGAAATTTAAAGTTAATAAGTTTCCTTCAATTGTTATATAAGATTATTGGTACCAATAACAATGCTCTTATTTAGATACTTTTTGAAAATGCTTGCCTCTTATATCATTCAAATAAAACTTCAATCCTCTTGAAATAAATTGTTGATTCAAATAACTAAGTTAAAATTTGTAATAAATACTTTACTTATACTCAGATTCAAATTAATGACAATCAGTAAACTTAAGTATATGAAAAGACTTACTAGGTTCCAACAATTCTATCAGTATTTCCTTGAGTTTGATCAATAACAAACAACTTTGCCAACCCAAAATCAGCTATTTTAGGATTCATCTCACTGTCTAAGAGAATATTACTTGCTTTGAGGTCACGATGTATAATACGCAAGCGAGAATCCTCATGAAGATAAAGAAGACCTCGTGCAATGCCTCTTATGATTTCGTAGCGCTTGCCCCAATTCAATAGTGCTTTCTTTGTTGGATCTACACAAATAAAAATAATATGAATTTCAAAACTATTTTAGTAATTCATATTTATCTAGACATTATGAATTATAAATAAATGCAATTTTCTAATTAAGTTGATATTATAACCTACCGAATATGAAGTAATCTAGACTTTTATTCACAACAAATTCATAAATAAGTAGTCTTTCTCTTCCTTCAAGACTAAAACCAAGTAGTCTAACTAAATTCCGATGTTGAAGTTTGGCTACCAATGTTACTTCATTTTTAAATTCCATGTCTCCTTGAGCGGAATCTATTGATAATCTTTTGACAGCAATCATTTGTCCATTCGAAAGCTTACCCTAAAAATATTTCACTAGTATTAGATAAAGTAAAAAAAATAAAAAAGGGTTATTTGTATGAAACTCCCTGCCATATGAGCGTGTTTCGTTTTACCCCCACCGTTGCCATAGGCAGGTTTAGGCAACGCTTTTTTTGAAAAAACCGTTGCCAAAAGGCATGGAGGGGGGAAAGCAAAATTCGATAATATTACAGGGGTGAAATTCACTATTAATCCAATAAAAAATCTATGATAATATTTTGATAACGTGTGCTATATTTATGAAAGAAAAAATGTAGTCATACCTGATAAACATCTCCAAATCCTCCATGTCCAATTTTATTAGAATTTGAAAAGTGATTTGTAGCAACTCGTATGGTATCAAAGCTAAATTGCAATGACTCTAAAGCCGTTATTTCACTTTCTTCTTCGTCTTCATATTCTTCATTGTTAGCTTTAGACATTAAGCAAAGTAAATAAGTAATTTTTACACACACACACACATATATATCTTAAACTATGCTAGACTAATCATGGTTAAAATAATAAGGCATGCATACCTTCAAAACTGTGTTTTGGTTTTCTCAACCATAAACATGAGCAAACAAGAATGAGTACCAAAACCACAAAAACTAATGGCACTGCGATCGCGATAACAGTGCGTTTTTGGTTGTGTCCTGCACCACAAAAACTAATGTTTGCATCTTTGAAAAGCAAAAGGATCTTGAAATAAGTAGGTGTGAAAATTAAGTACCTGAAGAAGTGTTATTGGTGGAATCTGTAGGTGGAGTTGCAACTGAGTCTAATTCAATGGTAGGACTATAGAAGCGATAAGGATCAAATCTAAGACGGCAGCTTGGTTTAAGAACATGTCCTCCCATCTTGCCAGTACAACAATTTGGAATTTCTAAAATTGCTCGTTCCAAACAGTCCTTGCAATCTTGTCCTGACAAATCAGGGAGACACTGCACAACACCATATATAGTTGCAAAATTTGCAGAATCATACACCTGATCTGCATCATACTTACGACGAGAGTCACCTGATGCAGCTTTGTCTTTAAGTTTTACCATCAAGTTACTCAGTGCTTGTCTGTACTTTTCCACATCATTTGCACCCCTATTGTAGACCACATACTTCGTAGGGTCAATTTCTATGGCCCCAAATATTGAGCGATTTGAATACCACAAAGTTAAATTGCTTCCCCACATAATCGACTCTTTTTGATTTGGACACTGCTCTCTAAGACTGGCAAAAGTATTGTTTATGTTTGTAAGACACTCATTTGGCTTGAGATCTCCCCAACACATACCAATGGCGTATGTTTTGTCGGGATCTTGGCCATATGAGAAATTGTAGAAACCGTAGTTAATTTCTTTATGAGAAGAGAAACTGTATATAAGGGTTTTTAGGTTGTTGTCGTAGGTGCTGTTTGCAGTATAATTGCCTTTGCTGTTATCACATGAAAAAGGATCTATGGCTTTGGCTTGAAATACAAGTAAGAGAGAGAAATAACAAAGAAAGGGAAGGAGAGCCATTGCAAAATAGTGTTGTATGAATTTCAATTATCAAAATTAGGTGATGGTATACTATAAAGGTGTTAGATTCTTGAGTTGACTATTTCTTTATAGAAAAATTTGATATTGTTGATTTTTCCATATACGTGTATCTTTTTGACAATTTAATAATGTTGAATTTTAACTTTAGAATTAATGGGGATATGTTACTTGGTCAAAGAGTGCCCCACCATGAAAGAAAAAAATGTGGTGTTGAAAAGAAATATGAAGGGAGGAGATGAGGTTTGGTGTTGAATTTTCAATTGAGAAGAATTTGTATAGAACAGCTTTGAGTGTTAAATGCTTTGATATTTTCAAAAGAAAAGGATATATGAAAAATGGAGTGGTTGACGCACTACAGCAATTTTAACTTATGACAATACCTAATTTTTGAGAGACGAAAATACAGTTTTTTTAGAGAATAATAGACAATGAATTTTATATTTCGTTATAGTAAGTATAGATTTTTTATAAATTTTATGCAACAGCTCAAAATAAGATTTTTTTTTATAATAACTTATTTATTAAAAAAAATTCCAAAAAAATTAACATTTCAAAAGATTTACTAAAATGACATTGTTTTGAAAAAAATCAACCTGGTGTCGCCATATGGTATGGTGACTCAGGCAAAAAAAAATTCAAAAAACTTCCACACGCCATGCATAATGGCGACTCAGTAGGAAAATTAGGGTTCAGGGGGGAGGCGCCATATCAGTTCAAGATTTTTATTTTAAACGTTTTAAAATATATGTTTTTAATTTATAATAAATTTTATTTTTTAAAAGGTTATCATGTGCCTATAAATAAGGGTTCACCCTCATTTGTTATTACACAACACTTCTCACCAAAGCCCTAATTTCCTCCCTTCCCTCACCAATATCCTAATCTCTCCTCTTCTCAACACTATGTCTGAATGGTTAAATCGCCGTCCATCGTCATCATCATCAGCACCGGAGGAACCGTTTCCAACATTTCCACTGATGAAAAGAAATGCCCTAGTTGTTTTCTCAGCTGTCAAGCCTCCGATGAAGATGATACTCTGGAACACGTAGACATTGGAGCATTTGCATAGGGAACTGTATCGCTGGCTAGAAGGAGAATTTGAGGCAGGTGAAAAGATCAGGAAGATTGAGAGGCTGGTTGAGCAGTCTGGTCCAGACGGAGTTACCCGGACTTAGAGAAAAGTGAAAAATGATGTTGGTGTACTCATGATGAGGTTAACACCAAAGAAAATTAGCTTGATGGTTGTAATATCTTAGATCAGCTGATTCGTTGAGTTGTTTCGTTTGGGTATGTTGTTGTTATTTTCTGATTTGGTATTAGGTTATGTCATTGTTATTTGTTGATGTTAAGCTATTAAGTTATGCTCTGTTATGTTATGTCATTGTAATCGCTTATGAATCCCATCAATGAAATAAAATTTGTTGTTGTTATAAATAGACAAGTTTACAATTGAAACTATGATGTTGTGCTAGAGCCCACATTGGGACACTTGGTACGATTGTGTCCCGGCTGGAGGCACAAACCACATAACCTCACCATTTTGTCTGCTGCATCCATCTCCGTTCGAATACGAGTGCTATTAGGGCGACCCTTTTTATTTCTTTGCATCAAATCATTGTGCCACACAATTTCACCTTCGTATGGAGGCCAGTAGTCCTCCTTTGCTACCACTTGAAAGCTTGTGTCGTAGACATTGCATAGAGTAATGACTTGGTGAAGAACAGAGAGATAGTTGGTTGGGTTTAGCCTGGCCTTGGAACATGCGGCTATAACATGGGAGCAAGGCATACGAAATGCCTGAAACTTTCCACAGTCACACCAACTCCTATCCAGTTCCACTCGGTAACATCCCCTATGCCTCCCTTCATTGTGATCAATAGACTCTGCAACACTGAAGTGACCTTTAGTACGGTCAAAGACCGTGACCACATGTGTGTTGGCCTTGGCAGCTTCATCCTTCATGAATGTCATTGAACTATTACTAAACAGCTGCCCAGTTTGCAAGACCGAACCCCACTTTGTACGTCTGGTATCAAAGAGTGCAGCGAGCCTAAAATATGTTGACCTCACCAAAGCTGTTATCGATAGGTTTCGGATGCCCTTGAATACAGAGTTCATAGATTCAACGAGGTTTGTTGTTAATTGGCCCCATCGCTGCCCATTATCGTATGCCCTTGTCCACTTCTCCCGTTGAATATTATCATTCCATCTCAATGCATGTGCATTTGTCAGTCTGATCTCATCACGGTAGTGTCTGAAGGTAGGCTTTGTTAGTGCATAGCCCGCGTTAGTAACCATCTTCTTTAGCCCGTTGTCCTTGAACTCCCGCATGAAATTTTGACCGATGTGTCTAATGCAGTACACATGGCTTGAGGGAGGATCCTGCCAACCGTTATTAAGATTGTTGTAAGCACCCTCGATTGAGGGGTGTCTATTGAAATCAAACATAAGTTAGGTTGGGGAACAACATATTGTAAGAGATTTTTTAGGAAAAAATTTCAACCTCCAGCAGTCTCCCCTTCAACTAGAGCGAAGGCGATAGGGAAAATGTTGTTGTTACCATCCTGTGCCACGGCCATTAGTAGCGTGCCCTTATATTTTTCGTACAACCATGTTCCATCAATTTGAATTATAGGTTTACAGTACGCAAATCCTTTGAAGCATGGTTCAAACGCCCAGAAGAGTCTGTGGAAAATGCCATTTCCACTTACACAATTCCCGTCTGGCGTATACGCCGACAATGTCTCCAATATGAGAACAGTCCCTGGAGCATAGTGTTTAAGTGCCACCAGGTATCTTGGAAGTTCTTTGTAAGAGGCCTCCCAATTTCCAAAAATCGTTTCAACCGCCTTAGTCCTAGTAATCCATGCTTTCCTGTACGAAGGAGTATAGTTGTATCTTTGAACCATATACGCTATTATTGTACTCACCTTCAAAGAAGGGTTATCGCTAATGACTGATAGAATTTCGTTGCAGATCAACTGAGAGCTGAGCTTGCGATGATCCTGACTTGGATTCGTGATAATGTAAGTGTGCTCTAGACCTATTTACCCTATCTTCCAGGAATCGCTTCGCTCCCGGAAAGATATTGTTAATCTAAACGGGCATACCTCGTAACGGCAATAAATCTTGTATAGAGTCGGATTTGTTCGATCGACTCTATAATCTGCAGATAAGTTTATGTGGTATTATTTTATTGCTCGGACACAATCTTCTTTCGTACGAAAATTGTCTCCAACTTTTAATACTCCCTCCGTCTGCATGTATGGGTCGTAAAAAATATCAGTTAACGGTTCGTCCTCGCCTAAGTTGAGTCTTGTCATGTGTTGAAGTGGGCAATAAACATGACTGCCTGGTAATTATTCTTCCTCCTCGTTGTTTACCATTTCATCGACAAAGTCCTCCGCTTCTTCTTCTTCCTTATCAACGACATCGACCTCAGCTTGTTCGTTGTCGGATTCGTTAAAAACCTGAGAAACTTCAAGTTGTTGAGACAGTTGTTGCTGTTGTAACGTAATATATAACTCAATATCATTGAATCCAGAATACTCATGACTGAGAAACATATTACGCACATCATCATCGTCCCGAATCTTCAGCTGAAAAAATTTGCATTGGTCATGCCCGTCAAAAAACATAGGATTTTTGTGTACGATTTTCCCACCTGGACCGCACTATATTTTCTTTTCTAACCTGGCTTTCAAGTGTAAAAAATTTGATCTTCTATCAATTAAAAACCTAGTCACTTCCGTATCCCTAAAATTGGAACCTGTGATGGGACATTCAAATATCTCACCATTGAGATATGCACTTATAATGTATTGTGGTCTTTGAGCCATAACAAAAAACGTTACTAAATTGTGTTTGGAAGAAATGGTTTACAAACTTTAGTGTTTGGAAGAAAATGTTAACTCAAGGATGTGAGTATAAGTTGTATGTTTCATGTGTATTAATAGGCGTATAGTAGATACAAGTTATGTCTCTTGGGAGTTTAATTGCTTCAGAATGATTAGTTCCGGGAATGAATTATCATCGAAATCCCAGGAGCGCAATAACCGTCTACCGCAACCTAATAGATCACATTGGCCCAGACGATGTAATTTTTTCTTGAAATACCATACTTTTGTCTCACAAATATCAACACCGCCGAATTTCTAATTAAATATTATTTTCTTCTTGTAGTTTGTCTCGAGGCCGTACGAGGATCTCGACCACCAGCCAACGCAAATGATGTTGCAGTGTGGACATCAAAAACACCCATCATTCGGTTCACCACTGTGGAGATGCATTAAAGCGATCGGGTAAAACTGTAGTTTGGAATGCATCAGGATATTCTGGTCGCTCTGACACGTTTGGGAGAGTGGTATCTACGTAGAGTGGACACACGGTGGACCGTGGGTCACTAGACGAAATTTGCAACAGAGATGTGTAAACGTTGGGAGAATCGATGTAACGCCCCAGTTTTAGTATTTTTATTTAATTGAGTCGTTTTTTATTATTTTATTATTATTCTATTATTATGTTATTTTATTTCTGACTTTTATTTGGAAATATTTTATTTTTCAATGTTGTGATATTTTGTCGCGTTTTGGGAACGTTTGCGAGAAATTTGAGTGTAGGGGTATTTTGGTCTTTTTGGGTGGTTAGATATTTTGATTTTTTATAAATAGAAAAAAAGTAGTAAGAAAGAGAGAAAAGAAAGAAAAACAGAAAAATAGAGAGAAAGGGAAGAAAGAAAAGAAGAGAAAGGAGAAAAAGAGAGAAAAAGAGGAAAAGCTTGGAAACTCAAGAAAATCACTTCTAGGAATCGATTTAATCGGGTAAGGGTGCGAAATATTGTTATCCTAACTTTGGGTATGATTATGTATGTGTTTTGTGTGGATGTTTTGGTTGGTTTTCCATATTTTTCCATTTAGGTCGAATTGTCCGAAATAAATTACGTAGATTAGTCGTATGCGGTTAGGCCGAGATTATAGAAACTCGTTTGGTTGAAATCGGTTGATATTGTGAGTTTTGACATTTTTGGGTTTTGAAAATGTGAGATTTCGGGTGAAAATCGAACGTCGTAGAATTATCATTTTATGGTCCTAAAACGTTGATATATATTTGGTAAGGATTACCATGTATTTATTCGGAAGAAAGTAATTGAATCGGTCGGGTTTCCGGAGGGTTTTGTGTAGAGGCAGCAGCTCATTTTTCTGGTTTTTAACAGGTGCAATCGATTGCAGCAGGATGCAAATCGATTGCACATGAAAAAAGGGCGAAAAATGTGATTTCTGGGGCCGTGCAATCGATTGCACACAGGTGTAAATCGATTGCACTCTGCTGTTCTTTTTCAAAAATTTGGTTTTTTAAAAGTTGCATAACTTTTTCGTCGTTTATCCGTTTTAGCTGTTCTTTATATCGATCTGAAGCTAAAAATATGTTCTATCATTTGGTGAAAAGAAATATTATTTTTAGCCGACTTTTAACCAAATTTTCCGGTAAACCATAAATTGAATTGTTTGGATAAATGTGTATATTGGTTGTGTAACATACAATGTGGCATTGATATTAATGTGTATGCCTTGTATGATGTTGAGTAATGATAGTGCATGTGATGACATGTTGTGATGATAAAGTGTGGCCGAAAGGCAAATGAATGTGATATGTTGTAATTGGTTTTATATGCATGTTTATGATTACATGTATGTGTGAAAATGAATTGCTTACGTGAAGTTCAATGTATGCTAATTGGTGGCCGTATGGCAAGAAAATGCATTGTTGGATTGATTTCTAATGCATGAATAAAGATGGTGAAATAATTCATATTGATGAATTGTATGTGATTGTAAGAGATGAGTGCATGACAATGTTTGTATACATGTATGCATTATAAGAATGTCTTGAGTCATTTTGTATGTGAAGCATAATGATGTACATTCTTGTGTTGAGTGATTCTAATGAGAATCCGTTGTAATATCGTGTGCCTATGTGAGGTGTGAGCGATGATTACAAAAGATTGTGTGCCTATGTGAGGTGTGAGCAATCAGATTGTGTGCCCAGGTGGGGTGTGAGCAATCAGATCGTGTGCCCGCGTGTGGGGTGTGAGCGATCGGGTCGTGTGCCCAGGTGGGGTGTGAGCGATCCATAAACATTGTGTGCCCATGTGGGGTGTGAGCAATGGGTGAACATCGTAGGCCCGACGGGGAGTTACAGTGATGTAACGAGCGATGGTTCTAGCAGAGTTCCTGAGTGAACTTGAGATGATTGAGTCGGTACCGCATTGCATCTGCATAGAGTCGTGAGTTGGTCTCTATGAGTTGTATTTGTCATCATTGTATTTGTGCATTGATGAATAAACATATATATGTATATGTTGATGTGGAATGAGTAGAATTGTGCAGGTGTGCATGGATGGATAAACATGAATATGTGTGTTTATGTTGAATGATAAGCATTATGAGGAATATGCTTGGTTTTATATATATATATATATGCCTTGCGATGTATATTGAGTGAGATGTATTGATTGTGACATAGTAAACATAATATGTATGTTTATGTGGAATGATGATAATGGTGAATGTATGCATAATGAATATGCTTGATGATATATCTATATTGTGATATAGGAGGAGTTGTGGTGAGAATATGTGTTATATGTTTATGATGTAGTACATAATTATATGCATTGTTATTATGATAATATTTCTCACCCTTCTGTTGTTTTATGATGCTCTATGAGGCATTGCAGATTAGGTATCTGTGGTCTTTTGTGAAGTGTGTCTTCCTACCTTGTTGGTTGGTTGGCTCTGATATGTAGCACCGGGTAGCTAGGACGTTTGATCTTTTTGTGATACATTTGCATATGTATCTTGCTGATGAATTTGTGTATATAAACATGATGTTGCTTGTGATTCATACTAGATGATGTATATATATGTTGATGTATATATGGTTGTTGTTATCAATGTTTATATTTTTCCGCTTTTATTCTAAATATTGAGATGTGGGTGTAAGGACTGAGTTCCTACGTTGAAAGTTACCCCACTGTTGCATATCATTGGTTGAGCAGGTGTTGTATGTTTTAATTCAAGCATAATGTGACATACCTTTTTATGCCGTGTTTACAATTATACTCTGATGAAATTTCCAATACGTGCCTAAATGATTTAATTGATTATTTGGGGGTATAGAAAGGGGGTGTTACATTAAGTGGTATCAGAGCCAGTGTTGAGTCTGTTGTTGAGTCTGTTGGTGTGACAGTTAAATACTGTCGGTGTTGTTTGTTCCTTAGTACGTGATATGTGTGT
The DNA here is from genome assembly GCA_022829125.1 of Lathyrus tuberosus. NCBI lineage: Eukaryota > Viridiplantae > Streptophyta > Magnoliopsida > Fabales > Fabaceae > Lathyrus > Lathyrus tuberosus. The sequence goes on from JALAZF010000550.1 coordinate 1,348,583, forward strand.
GGAACACTGTCGGTGCTTTCTGGTTTTCTAATCCTTTGTTTTCAGGAGTTAGAATGAGATAAGTGGGGGAGAAGCTGGTACTTCTCCATGTTGCTTCAGGTGTGGAGCGCTGGCTCAGTGTGTTGTGAATTGTAAGATTGTAAGTGTTGTTTGGACAGTGTTGTTCCCGATTCCGTAAGAAATGCGGAGGTAAGGTTTATGTCTACTAAGGATTTGTGCCTTAGGTAGTTTTGTGCAGGATGCAAGAAATGCTATTATAGTTTGGTAAAGACGGTTTATGCCCCATCATGATTGTCGACTGTCTATTGGCAAATTGAGGAACTGATCACCCTTAATCTCTTGTTGATAGCAGATGAAAATTATGTTGGATGGAATAGGCGGGTCTTTCCGGCTTTGATAGTGTGTGAAATGAGTTGTTTGGAATTTAAGGAGATGATTACAGATTGTTTTGATGAGTCGATGAAGATGCTAATATCGGAAGATGAAATGGATTAGAGGTTTTGGTATGTTAGTCCAGTTGGGAAGTCATTGAGAGAGAATGATTGGGTTTTATTTAAGGACTGCTTCACAGAGAGTGGAGATTGAACTTAATTAGACGAAGGTGAATAATGGAGGTTTATGTTTGCTAAGTAAGTAGGAAACTCTTAGTAGATGAGACTAAGAAATTTGTTTTGTCTGTGATGGTAGTGTTCTGGGAATTGGCAGGAAGTCGCAGTGATGGGCCGTCAGTTAGGCATAGTTTTCAGATGTGTTTTTGGATGGAACATTAAGGTGTTGTCTTAGAGAGCTCCAGTATTGTTGGTAACAAAAGGAAGGATGATGGAATGGAATAACAAGTATAATTGTATTGAGACTATGGACAGCAAACTTAGAGTTCTGGTGGGTTTGGAGTCTTTGGAGTTTTAAGGCATTAATGGAAATTGTGAGGAAACCCTTGGGGTGGATGTAACATTGTGTTTGAGAATTATTTTTGGTTGGTTGTTGATACATGTTGGAATTGCGGAATTGGACGGTCAGGAGAAGAAATTGGGTATGGATTACTAACAGTTGAATAAGGTAATGATTGAGAATAAGTGTCCACTTTCATGAACAGATGACTAGAATGGTTTGGTTGAGTTTGAGTGAATTACAATTGTTTGGAATGTTTGATAAGAGTGGTGAATTGTGTGAGTTGAGGCTTTGATCGATTTAATGTGACTGGTTAGGTTTGTTATCCTCGGAATAGGTTGTTATTTACTCGGTTAAGCTTGTATGTGAGTAACCAGTTACCCAGTGAAAAGTTTTGCAAAAGCTTTAAGGATTTATATCTTTTGGATTTTATTTGGGAATTGCAACGTACAGTGATGGTATTTGGTGTTAGTAACGCGTCTCTAATGTTTATGGAGTAGAGGAATCGTATCTTCCATATTTAATTGGATAAGTTCGTAGTGGTTTCGATTGAGGATATTTGGATTTGTTATAAACTCAGAGGAAGAATGAGTAAAGTGTTTGAGATTTGAATTACAAGTGTTGAAAAGAGACGAAGTTCTATGCTAAGTTATTCGAGTGGGAATTTTGGTTGAAAAGGGTTAGTTTCTTGGAAATGTTATTTCAGATGAGAGTATGGATAATGGATCCATCGGAAGTAGATGTAGTTCTACATGAGAGGCTCCGAAGTTAGTTAAGGAGATTAGAAACTTTTGGACTCAGTTGGTTGTTATTACAGGTTATGGAAGACTTTGTTAAGTTCGTACTTCTGGTATCTCAGTTGACTTACAAAGGGTGAGTCGTTTGTTTGGATGTTCGTTGTGAGTAAGTTTTGGTGAGCTGGAGTAGAAGTTGTCTACGGTTTCAGCTTTGATTTTGTGTGATCCTAATAAACCGGTTGTGGGGTATTGTGATGTGTCTTTGATGAGTTTAGTCAACATGGTAATGCAAGAGGGTAAAGTCGTGGCTTATGCTTTACGACAATTGAGGATTTATAAAAGGATCTGTATTATTATGGATTTGGAATTGGTTGCGGTGGTATTGTGTTGGAATATTTGGAGGTATTATCTTTATGGTTCTAGGTTCGAAGTGTTTGGTAATCGCAAGGATATTGAGTACTTGTTTGGTCTAAAGGAATAGAGTATGAGACAACAAGGATGGTTAGAGTTCGTGATGAGTTATGAATTTGGCTTGGATTATCCTTCGGGGAAAAGCTGTTGTTGTGCCTGAAAAGTTAAGTCGGAAGTTTCTATGCATGTCTGTTTTGATGGTCAGGGAGTTAGAATTATTTGAACAATTCCGAGACTGGTGTATGGTGTATGAGATAACACAGGAGAGTGTGAGGTTGGTAATATTAAAGTGAACAGTGATTTTTGACGAATATGAGAAAGAGTTAGACTTTGGACGTGAAATTGATAGTTTTGATGGTTACGAGTAATCAGAGTGTGCAACGGAAGCGTGAGGTGGCAGGATTCGTATATGCATGTGTGACTTGTAAGAGTTCATAGGTTGAACATTGGAAACATGTAGGAATGATGAGACCATTGGACGTTTCAGAATGGAAGTGTTAGGTGAAAGGTTTAAATATTATTCATGGGCTACTATGTAGATGGATGTTTTGGTTATATGTTCGATTGGGAATCGTAGCATTGTTGTAATAAGGTTGTGTGACAAGGATGTTGGTATTCTTGTTTTGTAGAGGTTGTGGAATTGATGTTGTGTCGTGGAACTTGTGTTCTTGTTTGTGTTGTTGCCTCGTTTCCATCGTGATGGTTCGAGTGTGTGTGGCTAATTCCTTGTGGTGAATTAGGGGAGTGTTATCTGTGGTGATGGTAACGATCTTGTTGTGTTTCGGTTCTAGAGTGAACCTGTGTGTTGGTATCGTGGTTTTCCTTGAGTTGTGAGTTGGTCGTCAAGTGCATTATATGGGCTTTGCATCTTGTCGTTGTTGTTGTGTTATTTGTGGTGTGCCTTTTGTTGGCATGTTGGTTTGTTAGTCGGATGCGAGAGTCGTGTCCGGAGTTGTTCGTCTCGGTATATTTTCGAGGACGAAAATTTCTAAGTGGGGGAGAGTTGTAACGCCCCAGTTTTAGTATTTTTATTTAATTGAGTCGTTTTTTATTATTTTATTATTATTCTATTATTATATTATTTTATTTCTGACTTTTATTTGGAAATATGTTATTTTTCAATGTTGTGATATTTTGTCGCGTTTTGGGAACGTTTGCGAGAAATTTGAGTGTAGGGGTATTTTGGTCTTTTTGGGTGGTTAGATATTTTGATTTTTTATAAATAGAAAAAAAGTAGTAAGAAAGAGAGAAAAGAAAGAAAAACAGAAAAATAGAGAGAAAGGGAAGAAAGAAAAGAAGAGAAAGGAGAAAAAGAGAGAAAAAGAGGAAAAGCTTGGAAACTCAAGAAAATCACTTCTAGGAATCGATTTAATCGGGTAAGGGTGCGAAATATTGTTATCCTAACTTTGGGTATGATTATGTATGTGTTTTGTGTGGATGTTTTGGTTGGTCTTTCATATTTTTCCGTTTAGGTCGAATTGTAAGAAATCGATAGAAATCGATGTTTTCACGGATGAATTCCGAAATAAATTGCGTAGATTAGTCGTATGCGGTTAGGCCGAGATTATAGAAACTCGTTTGGTTGAAATCGGTTGATATTGTGAGTTTTGACATTTTTGGGTTTTGAGAATGTGAGATTTCGGGTGAAAATCGAACGTCGTAGAATTATCGTTTTATGGTCCTAAAACGTTGATATATATTTGGTAAGGATTACCATGTATTTATTCGGAAGAAAGTAATTGAATCGGTCGGGTTTCCGGAGGGTTTTGTGTAGAGGCAGCAGCTCATTTTTCTGGTTTTTAACAGGTGCAATCGATTGCAGCAGGATGCAAATCGATTGCACATGAAAAAAGGGCGAAAAATGTGATTTCTGGGGCCGTGCAATCGATTGCACACAGGTGTAAATCGATTGCACTCTGTTGTTCTTTTTCAAAAATTTGGTTTTTTAAAAGTTGCATAACTTTTTCGTCGTTTATCCGTTTTAGCTGTTCTTTATATCGATCTGAAGCTAAAAATATGTTCTATCATTTGGTGAAAAGAAATATTATTTTTAGCCAAATTTTAACCGACTTTTCCGGTAAACCGTAAATTGAATTGTTTGGATAAATGTGTATATTGGTTGTGTAACATACAATGTGGCATTGATATTAATGTGTATGCCTTGTATGTTGTTGAGTAATGATAGTGCATGTGATGACATGTTGTGATGATAAAGTGTGGCCGAAAGGCAAATGAATGTGATATGTTGTAATTGGTTTTATATGCATGTTTATGATTACATGTATGTGTGAAAATGAATTGCTTACGTGAAGTTCAATGTATGCTAATTGCTGGCCATATGGCAAGAAAATGCATTGTTGGATTGATTTCTAATGCATGAATAAAGATGGTGAAATAATTCATATTGATGAATTGTATGTGATTGTAAGAGATGAATGCATGACAATGTTTGTATACATGTATGCATTATAAGAATGTCTTGAGTCATTTTGTATGTGAAGCATAATGATGTACATTCTTGTGTTGAGTGATTCTAATGAGAATCCGTTGTAATGTCGTGTGCCTATGTGAGGTGTGAGCGATGATTACAAAAGATTGTGTGCCTATGTGAGGTGTGAGCAATCAGATTGTGTGCCCAGGTGGGGTGTGAGCAATCGGATCGTGTGCCCGCGTGTGGGGTGTGAGCGATCGGGTCATGTGCCCAGGTGGGGTGTGAGCGATCCATAAACATTGTGTGCCCATGTGGGGTGTGAGCAATGGGTGAACATCGTAGGCCCGACGGGGAGTTACAGTGATGTAACGAGCGATGGTTCCAGCAGAGTTCCTGAGTGAACTTGAGATGATTGAGTCGGTACCGCATTGCATCTGCATAGAGTCGTGAGTCGGTCTCTATGAGTTGTATTTGTCATCATTGTATTTGTGCATTGATGAATAAACATATATATGTATATGTTGATGTGGAATGAGTAGAATTGTGCAGGTGTGCATGGATGGATAAACATGAATATGTGTGTTTATGTTGAATGATAAGCATTATGAGGAATATGCTTGGTTTTATATATATATATATATATATATATATATATATATATATATATATATATATGCCTTGCGATGTATATTGAGTGAGATGTATTGATTGTGACATAGTAAACATAATATGTATGTTTATGTGGAATGATGATAATGGTGAATGTATACATAATGAATATGCTTGATGATATATCTATATTGTGATATAGGAGGAGTTGTGGTGAGAATATGTGTTATATGTTTATGATGTAGTACATAATTATATGCATTGTTATTATGATAATATTTCTCACCCTTCTGCTATTTTATGATGCTCTATGAGGCATTGCAGATTAGGTATCTGGTGGTCTTTTGTGAAGTGTGTCTTCCTACCTTGTTGGTCGGTTGGCTCTGATATGTAGCACCGGGTAGCTAGGACGTTTGATCTTTTTGTGATACATTTGCATATGTATCTTGCTGATGAATTTGTGTATATAAACATGATGTTGCTTGTGATTCATACTGGATGATGTATATATATGTTGATGTATATATGGTTGTTGTTATCAATGTTTAGATTTTTCCGCTTTTATTCTAAATATTGAGATGTGGGTGTAAGGACTGAGTTCCTACGTTGAAAGTTACCCCACTGTTGCATATCATTGGTTGAGCAGGTGTTGTATGTTTTAATTTCAAGCATAATGTGACATACCTTTTTATGCCGTGTTTACAATTATACTCTGGTGAAATTTCCAATATGTGCCTAAATGATTTAATTGATTATTTGGGGGTATAGAAAGGGGGTGTTACAATCGACACCAGCACATCTTATCCGACCCTGTTGTGGAAGATGCTATACCAACTCAACAATATATGACTTAGTTTAGGTCTGTTACAACACCCCAGTCATGCTACCAACTCAGTCACAACAAGAAGAGCCTTACCCCTACCCTCAGCCCACCTACATTGACCCTACTAATGCCTATAGCCCTGACGACTCTTTCGAACCCACCCTAGCCCACCATAGCCCCCCACAAATGAACACCCCATCGTCCTACAACCAACAAACACAATCATCCTACAACCAACAAACCCACCCACTATTTGACTACAAAACCCCACATCAACCACTGAATCGGTACCAACACCCTTCAATGCAACATTTTGGCCAACCATACCGTCTGCAACCAACCCAACCCCCCTTACAAACTACGAAAACATGGGCATGCAGCTGGATTACGGAAGCGTCGTTGGCAGAAACCCCCCTGCTATTGGGGACAGATGCTTCAGAATTTGTCTGATACGCCGGGACCATCTCAATAGACGCAAAGGCCAGGCACTCCTCAACAAAATCGTGGTAGACAAAGACGCCACGTAAGAGCCCCGACATGTGGAACTGGTGGACGTTTAGATAGGCACGATCATTAAATTTTTCTTTACCATCAATTGTACTAATTTTTATTCTGAACATAGTTATGTATTTTTGGCTACCCTTATTTTTTTTCCTTAAATTTTTTCAATTTCCAAATTAAATTAAAAATTTAAAAAAAAAAGTAAATGACCTGAGGCACCATACCATATGGCGCCTCCCCTGTAAAACAGAAAAAAAAAATTAGGGTATTCCTTAAACAACTAAGGCGTCATATGGTATGGCATTTAGGGTTTATCCCTTTAGCCTGAGGCGCCATACCATATGGCACCACCCTATTAACTTTTTCCAAAACAACGCCATTTTGATATTTTTCTTGAATTGTTATTTTCTTTGGTATTTTTTTTAAATAAATATGTTATATTAAAAAAAAATTTCAAAATAATTCAACAAAGAGAACAAATTTTATTAGCACCGTTCTAATGAATTTTTTTAATTATTTTGATAAAATATTATTTTATGAGCCCGCTCTCTTTTGATTTATTAAAACAATTAAAAAAAATATCCCTTGCTTGAACAGAACAGAGGTCAGAAGCTCTTTAATTAAAACAAAAGTAAAAGGTCATTTAGCACTAGAAGTAAAGAAAAAATCTATTAGATTATAGGGCTTACTTTATGGACTTCTTTGTATTGGGTCGGGTTATTAGTTTACCGATTTGGCTTTTTCCTTTATATTAGTCTAGGTTTTGTAATGATGTAACAAACTGAGGTTTTTCATTCTTTGGATAATAATCATTTTTCAATTTCTCTTTCCCTCCATTCTATTTCATCTTCTTCAACGCATTCATGTCATCTTCTCCAATGCATTCTATATTGTAATATGGTATCAGTTGATAAACCCTAAATCTTCCGCTTCATATTCATTCTTCTCCATTTTTGTTTCTCCTTTCTTCCCATTCCATGGCTTCCGATGACGAAACTCGTCCTAAAATCGATCCCAAATCAGAACCGAATGATCCAGCCTCAGACCCTAGAAACCCTTACTACCTTCATCCTGGAGAGAACCCAGGAGCCACCATTGTTGCTCCTCCCCTTGACGACAATAATTACCATAACTGGAGCAAATCCATGAAACGCGCGTTGACCTCCAAGAACAAGATTTCATTCATCAATGGTTCTCTTCCAAAGCCCCCTTCATCCGACCCACATCATGAACTTTGGGAGCGTACCAACAGCATGGTGCTTTCTTGGATCAATCGCACCCTTTCTCCGCAAATAGCTCAATCAACAATTTGTTTTGACTCAGCATTCGATCTCTGGGAAGATCTTCGGGAGCGTTTTACCAAAGGTAATCACTTTCGATTCTCTGATTTACTCCGTGATCTTCATTCAATTCAACAGGGTGATCGTTCCTTATCCACATATTTTACCGATCTCAAGATTTTATGGGATGAGTTAGAGGATTTACGCCCCACACCTTCCTGTTCTTGTCATATACCCTGTACTTGTAACCTTTCCAAAGCGGTGCGTAGTTTCAAACACATGGAATACGTTTCTTGTTTTTTGAAAGGCCTCAATGACAATTACAGCAATATCAGAACTCAAATCTTGCTCCTTGATCCCCTTCCTCCCATTAGCCGTGTTTATTCCCTCATTGCACAACAACAAATCACCCCTATCTCTCTGATCCCCACCAATTCTACCATTCTGTATGCTGGAAAAGACAATAATAAATCAAAGGCTCGCAATACATCCAAATCTTCAATGGTTTGCACACATTGCAACAAAACCAATAATACTATAGAAACATGCTACTTCAAACATGGATTTCCTCCTGGCTATCGCACCAGAAATTCCAAGCCTGTAACTTCAGATTCCAAGTCTACATCCAACACTGAAGCCATGCCTAACATCTCCAAGGAAGACTATCAGCACCTCTTGCATCTTCTGCAACATTCCAAGAAGGACCAGCAGAGTCACAAGAATAAAAAGGCCACAACCAATGACACAGCCATGATTTTAGGTATGGTTAATACAGGTAGTTTTCTTAACACTTCTTATGCTTGGATATTAGATTTTGGGGCTTCTCACCATGTCTGTCCACATATACAATGTTTCTCTGATTTAACTGTCATATCCCCTGTTACTATACATTTACCTAATGGTAATTCCATGTATGCTCATTACTCTGGCACCATCATTTTAGACTCCATTCTTAGTTTACATGATGTTCTTTTTATTCCTACTTTTAAATTCAGACTAATTTCTATAGCCAAACTCTCACACATCACACTATAGTATCCATTTCTCACACAATTCCTGTTATATACAGGATGTGCCCACCAAGCAGACGATTGGCCAAGTCACTCCACATAACAATCTTTACATCTTACATAGGACACCTATTATTACCTGCCATTATGCTAGCCATTGTAATACTATCACTTCCCTGGATTCTAATAGATTAGTTGTTACCTTATGGCATCATAGATTAGGTCATCCCTCTAATGAGATGCTACATAATATGTCCAAATTTTTTCCTTTTATCAAATTCAATAAAAGTTCTGCTTGCCATACTTGTCATCTATCTAAGCAATCTAAACTTCCCTTTTCTAGTAGTTCTACTATGTCTAATAATTGTTTTGAGTTAGTTCATATGGATATTTGGGAACCTATCTCTACCCCTTCCATGGATGGTTTTAAATATTTCTTAACCATAGTTGATGAATTTTCTAAATACACATGGATTTTTTTTAATGCATAACAAATCAGAAACAAGGCAACATATACAAAATTTTATATCTTACTGTCAAAATCAATTTTCTTGTACCATTAAGGTTATTAGGAGTGATAATGGACCTGAATTTCTTATGCATTCATATTATGCTAATCATGGGATTTTACACCAAAAGAGTTGTGTGGAAACACCTCAACAAAACTTTATTGTGGAAAGAAAACATGGACACCTAATACAAGTGACTAGATCCCTCTTATTTCAAGCTAACTTACCTAAAGTTTTTTGGTCCTATGCTCTATGCATGCTACACATCTCATTAATAGATTAGGTACACCTACTTTAGACAATGATACTCCTTATTACAGGTTGTTTAACACTCCTCCATCCTTTCACAACCTTAAAACTTTTGGTTGTCTTGCCTATACCTCCACCCTCACTAGAAATAGAGACAAACTTGACCCTAGGGCATCCAAATGCATTTTTTTAGGATTTACAATGGGAATCAAATGGTATCTTCTATTTAACCTTCATACTAGATCCATCATTAGTTCTAGGAATTCTATTTTTTATGAACATACATTTCCCTATTTATCTCATTCTCCCATACAACCTAATCAAGACCCCATTACTACATCAGACTCATCTACCATACCCTTTTTATTTGACATCAATGAACATTTGGATGATTCCCCTCTTCCAGAATCTACTCCTGAGCCTCCTCAACCTTCTTTCCTTCCTAATTCACCTCATACATCCTCTCCTCATACACCCACCATTGACAACACTCCCACTGAAACACCTTTTTCCTCTGATTTTGACAGTGATCAAGACATTGAACCCATTAGACAGTCCACAAGACTTAAAATTGCTCCCACATATTTAAAGGATTATGTTTGTCACACAAATAAATCATCTCCTCTATATGACATTTCAAAATTTATCTCATACCTGGATCTTGCACCTGCACATCATTCTTTTATCAATGCTATTACTGCCACTAGCGATCCTACTTCTTATAAATCTGCCTGTATTCATCCTCATTGGGTACAAGCCATGAAAAATGAACTCAATGCCCTAAATGCTAATCACACTTGGATCCTCACTTTATTACCTTAAGGTAAGAAACCCATAGGTTGCAAATGGGTATTTAAAACTAAATTCAATTCTGATGGCACCATAGAAAGACACAAGGCACGGTTAGTTGCTCAAGGTTTCAAACAAATTCAAGGTATTGATTTCTTTAACTCCTTTTCTCCTATTGCTAAACTCACAACTGTAAGGATTCTACTTGCTCTTGCATCTTCATTAAATTTTTACATTCATCAATTAGATGTTCATAATGCTTTTCTACATGGTAATTTAGATGAAGAGGTTTACATGTCCTTACCTAAGTGAATGACTCATACTTCACCTAATCAAGTGTCTAGGCTTCTCAAATCTATCTATGGTTTAAAATAATCTAGTAGACAATGGTTTGAAAAGCACTCCACAGTTTTAACCACTAACAATTTTCGTCAATGTTCTTGTGATCACTCATTGTTCATACATAACTCACAAGACCAATTCACTTTCATTTTGATTTATGTTGACGACATTCTCATTACAGGTAACAACATGAATATTCTCATCAAAACAAGCAACTGCTACAGCATCATTTCAACATTAAAGACCTTGGAACATTGAAGTATTTCTTGGGCTTGGAGATTGCTCATAACAGCTCTGGTATAAACATCAATCAGCGAAAATATATCCTTGATCTTCTTGCTGCAACTGGCCTCCTTGACTGTAAACCAGCCAAAACTCCTATGGCCCGTGACACTCGACTCACCTCCTTTGATGGCTCTCCTATTCAAAATCCCACCAGATATCGAAGATTAATAGGCCAGCTTATCTACCTGCTCAACACTCGTCCCGACATTGCCTATTCTGTTCAGCAATTGAGCCAGCACATGAGTGCTCCCACTGATCAACATTTTTCCGCTGCTATACGTGTGTTACGTTATTTGAAATCTTCACCTGGACAAGGCTTGTTTTTTCCTTCTTCAAACACTTTGCAAATCAAGGCATTTTCTGATTCTGATTGGTCCACTTGTCCGGATACTCGCAAGTCAGTCACAGGTTTCTGCATTTATTTAGGAGACTCCTTGATCTCTTGGAAATCGAAGAAACAACCAACCATTTCCAGAAGTTCAACGGAAGCAGAGTACCGATCCATGGCCTCAATTGTTTGTGAAATCCAATGGATTACTAATCTGCTCAATGACCTTCACATTCCCTTCAATAAACCTGCCAACCTTTATTGCGATAATGCCTCTGCTCGACATATTGCAACAAATTCATCTTTTCATGAGCGCACTAAACACATAGACTTGGATTGTCACTTAGTTCGTGAAAAGCTACAACAAAACCTCTTTCATCTCCTTCCTGTTACATCTCAATAACAACTTGCTGATTTGTTTACTAAGCCTCTTGATACTACTCCTTTTCTTACTAACCTTACTAAGCTTGGCCTTCACACCATATACCCCAAGCTTATGGGGGGTATTAGATTATAGGGCTTACTTTATGGGCTTCTTTGTATTGGGCCGGGTTATTAGTTTACCGATTTGGCTTTTTCCTTTATATTAGTCTAGGTTTTGTAATGATGTAACAAACTGAGGTTTTTCATTCTTTGGATAATAATCATTTTTCAATTTCTCTTTCCCTCCATTCCATTTCATCTTCTTCAACGCATTCATGTCATCTTCTCCAATGCATTCTATATTGTAATAAAATCCGTTTTCACAAAAATGGATTAGATGAAACTAGGAACCAATGGTCACACTTTGATCGCTAAGGTATTCTATGAATATGTCTTGTAAAAAGGACCTAGGCCTTCTTCGTCTTCATCTTCTCGTGGTATCATTCGTTCATTTTCATTGCTCGCAACGAATAAGGTTCTATTTCAGTTTTCCCATTTTTTAAAATAAAAATTGTTCCATGGGTCTATTTGATTTCTCCTAAATTTTGATTTTTTTTTCCAATTAGGGTTTTTCTTTAAGATTTGAATTGTTTTGGGATTAGGTTTGTGATTTTATATCCCAAATCCTAATTATTGTTGATAAAGTTCTTACACTATTATTACTTGTATCTAACAAGATTCTCTCACTTGTTGTATAAACCTAATATTATTTTAGAGCCCACTTAATCTGCATTTAACTCCAACGATTATGGTTAATTAAATAAAAAAGATAATTTAATCATTAGATTAGATTCAATTCAAATGTTATAATTTGAAAAAAAAAATTAAAAAAATTTACTATTGGAGTAAGTTGATCTCCACTCATATATATATATATATATATATATATATATATATATATATATATATATATATATATATAATAAAACCTAACTATATTTAGATTGATTAAAATAAGAGTTTAGTTTTGTTCTTGTTAAAAACACTAAAAAGTTGACATCCCCGATGCTAGTCAAGGAGAACCTCAAATGATTGATTAAGTGTTTGTAAATATTTTTTCTCAGGTAGTTATTGTCTATCACTCCTCATGAAGGAAGTCTCTTTTTATACTCCTTACACCATTAATGGCCCTTAAAGGGGTGTTTTTTCATATCCCTCATTAAGGAGACTTGGAATAATGTCTGTCGTCTTCCATAATCATCACATAACATTTTTTCCCTTAGCTTCTGTAATCCCTTGTCATCATGGAGGTGGTTAATAACCGTTCATTAGGATTGTTCGCATGATTTCCTAGCACCGATCATAGGTGTGGTGGCAAGTTGTCCCTATACTCGGTTTTAATGATGTCAAAACGTTTATGTGTAGAATGGTATATCATGTCAAACATATATAGAATACACATGTAGGTTCATATAGAAGTGCATACTATGTGTATTTTAAATGTGTTTGATCAAGTTGATAATGTTGTATGTGCATTAGGTGTTGTTAGGAACCTTTAGATATGTCAAAATATTGAGTTTTGCAAGTTTCAAGGGTTTTAGTCGACTCACAACCCTGTTCTGGTCGAATCAAAGATGTTGTATTTCTCAGAATTAGTCGCTGGAGGGCTTGCGTAGACCCTCCAGTCGACTCATACTGATTGCATTTGTGATTATCAAAAACTGGGAGGTTTGTGTCGATGCATGTCCTGTTCCGGTCGACACAAACATGTTTTTATGCTTAGCTTTGGTAACGGGTCCGCTCAGGTCGACCCCCCATCTGTATAGGTTGACTGTTCGCTCGTTGTGCACTATTTTTCTGCTGTGTTTTGATTTCAAATGTTTTTTATTCTTGTTACTTGGTTCTACCATTGTATATATATATATATATATATATATATATATATGTATATATATGTGTGTGTGTGTATATATATATATATATATATATATATATATATATATATATATATATATATATATATATATATATATTGTTTTTGGCTCCTTTTTACAAAAAAACACAAGAAAAGTGAAATAGGCACTGATATTTCTCTTCATCTTCATCTTCAACCTTGCATTCTCTAACAACTACACATAACCATTTTTGTTAGTGTTGTGCATTTTGTGAAGTGATAACGTCCAGACTTAGGTGTGTTGTATCCTTCGTGTTGGGTTGAGAATCAGTGGGGTTTTCTTGAATAAAACCCTAGGGTTTTGTCCTCCAAGAATCTTGGTGATTTTGGGGGGTTTTGCACAAATCATTCCTCTACAAGGATTCAACCGTGCGAAGGTGATTGAAGAATAGAGTGTTCGGTCAGTTTAGTAGCAACAATAGGAGGATCGTAGGATAAATATTTAGGATCGAATTGTGGAAGATCGAAATCGACCGATTGAATGGGATTGAAGTGTTGCGGGTTCTTTCAATCGAGTAGCGTGAGATGATGATTTTTTTGACCAAATTCGAGGCACTTGATTCATCTTGAATCAAGGGGAGAGAAGATTTTACATCGACATCAAAGATTGGTTTGAGGGTTTGGTGTTTCTGTTTTTCTCTTGTATAAACAATTTGCAACGGTAATATATACATATCTCAATTCCATTTTCGGAATTGGGGGCAGAGGTACCCTTAGCGAGGACGAAAGTGGAACTGCCTAAACAAATTGTGTTTGTTCTCTCTTTCCCTGTCCTTTTATATATTTGATATTGATTGAACTGGTGAATTATAAATTGATTGGAAAATTTCTGGTGTAGTGTAGTATAGAGCTGAATAATTGATTTGGAAAAACACTACAATCCTTTGGATTGTATTTAGATTAGCTCTACACTTACATTGCTTTGAAATTTACACTTGGAGTGCCTCGCACGCCAAGTGTTTGATAAATTGATTAAGCACAAATTTCTAAAGCGCTTTGTGAATTAAGTTTGTTGTATTCACCCGGTGATTGGATAATATCAAGTGCATATATTTGAGTTGATTACATTGTGTATTGTTGATTCAATTTTATTTTTCTCCTCCGCCACATCATTCTTAGTGGCTTTACGCATATCCGATTTTTCTAGTAGTGGTTCGTTGTAGACGAATTGATTCAGTGGTTGCTTCCGCATTAAATTTTTAAAACCAATTTTTTGGAACACCATAAGCGTGTAATAAATTATGGGATCTATTCAACCCCCCCCCCCCTTCTAGATCAAAGTCATCGTCTAACAAGTGGTATCACGAGCTCCGGTTTATCTGGTGCTTCGATATAATTTCTTAGAAAATGACGAAAGAACCCAAAGGGGCTTATAATATAGCTCCAGTTTTTACAGGCGAGAATTATAGCTACTAGAAAGATTGTATGCGCGTTCATATAAATTCCATTAACCGGAAGGTTTGAAATGTTATTTTAAACGGTCCTATGGAAATAACCATGACTGATGAAAATAATGTTGTGCCCAAGCCGAAAGCACAATGGAATGATGAGGATGAGAAAAAGTACAGCTATGACTGGAAGGCTAGAAATATTTTGTTCCTCTTTGGGAGTTGACGAATATTATAGAGTCTCTCACTGTACAACGGCCAAAGCCATGTGGGGTGCCTTACAAGTAACCCACAAGGGCACTAATGATGTGAAATTGGCCCGAATCAACACATTAACGCAAGAGTTCGATCTCTTTTACATGAAGCAAGGGGAAACCATTATCGATATGCAAAAGAGATTCTCTCATATAATCAACAAATTAAATACACTTGGTAAACTAGTTCCCAACGAGGATGCTACTAATAAAATATTGAGGTGCCTTAACAGGGAGTGGCAACCAAAGGTCACCGCGATCAAGGAGGCCAACGATCTAACTACTCTAGACCTCACGACATTATTTGGCAAACTCGATGAACATGAGCAAGTGGTCATCAACTTGGAAAAACATGAGAAGAGTGTAAAGAAAGAGAAAACAAAGGAAACGGAAAAGAAGTCGATAGATCTTAAGGCTTCTTGTTCAAAGTCCACATCTCAAGAGAAAAGTGTAGATAAATCCAACAATGATGAAGATGATGAATCGAGTGAAATTCAGCACTCGGATAAAAATTTCGTCAAATTTAGAAGGCAATCAAGAAATGAAGGCAACAAGAGTGGCAAGTCGAGAGGGTCTTGTTTTAATTGTGGAAAGTCCGGGCATTACAAGCCGGATTGTCCATCACTCAAGAAAGATAAGGATAAGGATAAGAGTCGTCGACAAAAAAAGTCAAATAAATCTAGACGAGCATACATTGCTTGGGAGAGCGATAGCGAGTCAGAAAAAGATGACAGCTCAAGTGACGAAAGTGAATCCGTCAATCTTTGTCTTACGGCACATCGAAACAAGAAGAAAGAGGTAAAACACTCAAAATACGATCACTCTAATAATATGTCTCATTTAGAATTACAAAAGGCTTTTGATATGTTACACCATGAGGCTAAGGAAGCTTTTCAACGCTTAGCCTCGAACAAAAAGATTTTTTCATATTTGGAGAAAAGATTTTAGATTCTGAAAAGGAATTGGAAGCTCTTAAAAACTCTATGGTGGATACATCAAAAGCTGAGATTGAAGAGGACAAGTCTTCTTGCTTCAATTGGGGTTGTGATACTTGTCATATTTGGGAAAAAGAGGTGAGAGCCCTTAAGGCCAAATTAGACAAGGCTCTAAAGCCTAAAGTTACTTTTGCTATTGATCGATCACACTATCTAGAAAGTATGAATAATCTGTATAAAAGGTATACGTATGTGATTCGAGATAGAGATAGCAAAGGTAAATCTCAAGTGAGCCGCAATTGCCTATATTGTTGCAATAGGGCTCATACCATTACTAAATGTCGTTTTAGAAGATTTCTTGTTCCAATAGGAATTTATCAATGGTTGCCCAAATGCAATCCTGTTTCACTCACAACCAAGGACCAAATAAGAATTGGGTACCTATTTCGCTTCATTGGTTGTGTAGGTACAAAGTCTTGAGACCACGGAAAGAAAATGGGTTCTTGATAGTGGCTGCTCAAGACATATGACGGGAGACATATCTCTTTTCATCGACTTTGTGGCAAAGAAAAAGGGGTTTGTTACTTACGGAGACAATAATAAAGGGTCAATACTCGGCAAAGGTAGTGTAGGTAATCCCTCTTCTACTACTATCTTAGACGTGCTATTAGTTGAGGGTCTTAAACACAACCTAATTAGCATTAGTCAATTATGCGATAAAGGTTACAAAGTTTCATTTTCAAAGGATGATTGCATAATTGATGTCGTAACCCGAAATTTGACCTCCCTCATTTGCCTTTTGCATGAGCATAAGCATTCGCATCGCTGGCATACGCATTCATACTTTTCCTCTTGTGCTTTGATTGCAGGAATATTCAGGTTTCCAAGCCCGATTAATCTTGTCCTCACAAGGTCATCATATCATCAAGACAAGCACAAAATAAGGGTTTCCATGCGTATTCATCAATACAAGGAGTGGAAAATCGAAGCCGGGACCACAGCATCCTTTTCAGGCAAAATTGGGCAAGTTTTTGACTGGTTAACCGGTTAACCATTTGGTTAATCGATTAACACCCTTTTACAGCACCAAATTCAGCTTTTTAACAGCTGTTAATCAGTTAACCTGTTGGTTAATCGATTAACACCTGCTATTTTAACAAAAATTCAGCATTTCCATCATCTTTCAGCAACTCTCTCCACTGTCTTTTGGTCTATTATATTATAGCATTGTGTGGAATATTCTAGACATCTCTAGACATTTCAAGACTATTCAATTCACTCCAAGTGTATTTATTCCATTGCTTCACTTCAAATCAAGTGTACCATGTTCCATGTTTTACAAGTGATCGTACCTGGATCAGACAGTTTGGAGATGGCCAACGACGTCTGGAAGTGTTGCTTCTTTAATGATGATGAAAGACGGGGGGTGTACCTGCAGGGTACTCCGATGCTTAAGTCAGTGAGAGCACAGCAAGTACAAAGAAAGTGAGTGAGAGTAAGAGTTAACTTATCCTGACCCTCTCAAGTGAGAGGGTATTTATAGGAGACCCCCAGCGCGTGGCCAACGGTTACTTGTAACAGGTGGGGCCAGCGTGTGACCCATTCCAAGTAACTTCTAGGGCTTACGTGTAGTAATAATGACCATCTCGTGGTCAACACCCTAGTGTAACTGTCCCTTTAATGCCATTATTAGACGGTTACATGAAACGTATCTGTGTAGATAAGACCGTTGATGGGCTCCTCGGGGGGCAGAATCTACAATGTCGAGGAGATATGGTGGCCGTGGTCTGGATATGATCTATCGGAGGAGAACCATACTTGTTGAGGACCTATGAGTCAATGGGATTAGGAGTATTCTTGCGGGGAGAAGCTACTCTGTCGAGGAGGTCCATTTCACCAGGGTGTGATGTCTTCCTTTTCTGTTTGTCCTCGGATGCTCATGTGTCCTCGGATCCTTATGGTGCCTGACATGCCTTTGGCTTCGCGTATGGCAGTCATGTGTCTTTCTCTAGGACTTTACTGGGCTTCTTCAAGTTGTATGGATTGGGCCTGTTTGATTGCAGGAAATCACGGTCCAGTCTAGAACAGGAGCCCCCCCAAGTCGTTGGTTTGAGGTATCAGAGTAATGACTTGAGGGTCAATAATCATGTCGGGGAAATGCCAAGGGGTGATCCGAGGAGGATATCAGCATAGTTGAAATTTTCATGACGTCGGGCAGTGATGTCTTGCGGACAATTATCATGAGGCGGGCACTGACGGCTTGCGGGCAATGAAGAGTTGCATCTGGTTGAAGTGTTGGGGAGATGAGAAGTTTCCGTTTGAAACGATGGGATGATGAAAGGACACGCGTGGATTTTTTGACCGGTGTCAGTGTGCCACGTGTCACTAGTCATCATTGCATAGGGTGGCTGCCTAGGGTAGAGTACTCGAGTGTCGCAGGCTTCTCGAGTTCTGTGATTTATCTATAAATACTCTCTCTTCCCTTCATTTCTCATTTTTCGCTCTTTCGTTCAAGAATCGTTTCCTCTTCTTTCTCCATTTTCTCATCCTCCGTTTGCCACCGTCAACCACCGCAAGTTCGCCGTGAACTACCGTGCTACGTCGTGCCTAAACCCTATTCCACCATTTATAAGGTATTTTCTTCAAAACTGTTGTTTTCTCTAGTATCTTTTTTAAGTTTGACTTGCTTGAAATCATTTCTCTGATGAACTGATGAAGTTCTCATGAGAAATGGAAGGATTCCTAGCGAGTACGACAGGGATCTTTGGTTGTTTCAAGAGAAAGAGTGTATGAAATTTTCTCTGTTTCTGTTTCCGTTGAATAAAACCGAGGAGCTGGATGAATATTCCGGGGACTTGTGGAAACCATCCGGGGAGTGTGATGAACGTCGCGGGGACCTGATAATGTTTTGGGTCCCCAACAATTACTCTTTTCTGTTGATTTCATGGAGAAAGGGGTAAGATTATCCGGGGAAGCGATGAGTTTCCCGGGGACATCTGTTACTCGTCTCCGACTGGCTAGTTTGGTATGACTCGTCGAATTCACCTATTCCCTTCTGCTTTTCTGGTTGATGGACAGATTGGCTGCTGAAGTGGCCGTAGGTGAATTCGAGGAGGATAACCAAGCTAAAATTCCGATGGCCCATATGGCTTTTAGGCAAGAGCGTCCGTTTGAGGACTGGGTGTGAGATGAGGCCCTCACTATGTCATCCATCTTCACATTCCCCGACGAAAATGGGTTTTGCACTGTTGAGCATAGGTTGCTCGGTTCTGAGCAATCCTGGAAAGTGTATCGTCCCAACTAGTACCAGCGTATATGTACACCTTATATGGGAATGCGCTTCCCGGTGTATGAGTTTATGTTTCAAGAGGCGGGGTGGAGGCTCCCCTTCACAGACTTCCAAGAGGGGGTCTTCAAATGGTTAAAATTGGCTCCGTCGCAAATCCACCCAAACTCATTGGCCTTTCTCCGGGCTTTTGAGCTCGTCTGCAAATATTTGGAGATCAGGGCAACAGTGTCCCTTTTCTTCCGAATTTTTCATCTGCAGCGGTCTACAACTGATGGTCGACACGGCTGGGTGTCGTTCAAACAAAATAAAGCTTTATTCCACACCTACTTGGACTCTGTTCGAGATTTCAAGTGGCGTTACTATTTTGTGAAGTCGGTCACTCCCGAGGCCATTAATTCAATATATGAAAGGGTGACTCAAGAAGTGAATGGGCTGTCTACCGAAGTGATGGTGCCAAAATTCCCCCTCTACTGGACAGAAGAGCATTACAAAGAGGGGGTAGACAAATATAAAGTAAGACATAATAAGCTCAATGTCGAAGATCGCGAGGCTTATGACAAGATCGTCGAGTACGTGGAGAGTTTGAATAAAATCTTAAGCGTATCCGAGGATGGAGAGACCTCGACAGGTGGTGATGAGCAGGTGACGAAGACTCGTCGCCTGATTAATATTCATGTTCTGATCGAGACTTTCTCTGATGAGGAGGCTGTCGAGCTCTTAGGTGGTGCAAAGATCCTCGACTTAGATTTGTCTCTTGTTTGTGTATCTTGTTTAACTAATATTTTTCTTTCTTTTTGTAGGGTAAATGGTCAAAGCTGCAGAAAGATAGTCGAGGTTAAGGGCAAAGAGAGCTAGGGAAGAACAGTCTCGTCCGACCGAACAAAGCACCCCTCAGCATCTCTCTTCAACGACAGTGCCTGAGAGTGCTCCCTCTACTGCAGTGCCCGAGGGTTCTGAGCAATCTCTTGCTGTTTTAACTGCGACTGTGAGTTCTGAGAATCAGTCCCCGGGGACCCAAAGGGCATCTAAGCAGGCAAAGACTGCTGGGCCGCCCATTGTTGATGTGGAAGGGAGTTCCCCTCCCCCTCCTGCAAGCTTCGAGATTCCTCCGTGTTATCTCCAGCGTCGCTATTTCTCCGAGGTTACTTGTCCTCGTGTTGCCCCTGCTGAAGTCTAGGCTTTGTTGGGGAGTACTTCGGAAGCGAGAAGGAAGATAATTATCTAGGATATGTCTGCCGTCATGCGGCTCTGTTCGGCTGCTCTCGTTCTGAATGACGAGAGTTGCTCTGCTACTGAGCTCTCTCGACTGAAAGAAAGACTTCAGATTTTGGATATTGAACTGCTCGGCGTGCAGAAAGACTTGAAAGAATGCAGGGAGCTGAACAGAGAACAAGGCGAGCAGCAAAAACAGTCGGAGAAAAAGTTGAAGGAGGCTGAGGATGTGGCGAAGGGCTACCTTGTTCGAATCACTGCATTGGAAGAGGAATGACAACATCTCAAAGACAGGATAGCTGAACTGGAAGAGGCTATTTGGCCAGCCGAGAATGAAACCGAGGAGGACAAACTATTGACTTCTCGAGTAGCCCTGATAGCCAAGCTCAGGGAAGTCGAGAAGGATCTTCGGTTGGCTGAAGATGATGCTCTAGAGTTAGCAGATGTCGGGTTCCAGAATGCTGTGGCGCAGCTTAAACTCCTGAATCCGGACCTTGTAACCGATGGAACTGATTCTAAGTTTGAGGTGGTCGACGGCCAGATTGTGTTGCTCTGACAAACAGTACACGCTGATGGGGGAAGCGGGGAGCAGGAGAATCCTAAGGCAGCTGATGCTGCTGCGGATTGATAGTGTAGTCAGTTTGGCCTGCGTGTCAATTTTTTGTATTGATTGGCCTGCGTGCCGAACTTGTTGATTTGCCCGGGCTAATGGCCAGGGCTTTATGTAATATTTTGACAATGGGCTTACCCGATATAGAATTTCCATTTTGCCTCTTTATCTGCTCTGTGTGTGGTATTTTACTTATTTTTATCTATTTTTATCTAAGTTATTTTGAAATTGCTGGATACTTGGGAGTTTGCTCGACTCTAGTGATCCTCGACTGTGAAGAGAGCTGGTCGAGCGGTCAGGGGTTGTACCCTGACCTTCAATGAAGCTAAGAGGTCGATCGAGGTCTTAATTTCATGGCGTGAACTTCCCATCGCGAGCTGGGTGTTCTGCCTACAAGGTACGTCGACGACGGAGCTCGATAGAGTACTCCTCGTCGGGCCAAAAGTTAACGCACACACAACGTGACTTTTGACCTTCGTTAGTATATAGAGGTGTCGTGCTTGTACCATGGCACGCTCCCCGTAGCGACAACTTTTGTATAGTTACATGCAGTGTTCAACTGTAATATTGTTTAAGCTTCTCAGCATTCCATGGTCGAGCAAGTTGTTCACCTTGGAGGTTTTTGAGGTAATAAGCACCTGTCCCCATCTTTGCAATGACGCGGTAGGGGTCCTCCCATTTAGCGGCCAACTTTCCTTCCCGTGAATTTTTCTGATTTCGCCGTAAGACAAGACTGCCTACTTGGAAATCTCATTTGATGACTTTGTCGTTATAACGCAAAGTTATTTTTTGTTTTAAAGAGGCTTCTCGGAGGGATGCACCCGTCCTTATTTCTTCGACTAGGTCGAGTTCCTCGCAGAGGGCTTCGTTGTTCGCTTCCTTGTCGAGAGGAGCTTCTATCCTTCCCGACGGTTCTATGATTTCCACGGGAATTACAACCTCGGTTCCATATGTTAACCGGAATGGGGTCTCCCCGGTCGTGGAATGAGGGGTAGTTCGATATGCCCAGAGAACACTGTGTAACTCCTCGACCCACCTTTGTTTGGCTTCGCCGAGTCGTCGTTTGAGTCCTTGGAGTATTACTCTGTTCGCTGCTTCAGCTTGCCCGTTGGTTTGTGGGTGTTCGACCGACGTAAAATGTTGTTTCGTGCCCATTTTGGTAACGAAGTCTTGGAAGTTTCCGTCGGTGAACTGCGTCCCGTTGTCCGTGACAATGGCCTGAGGCACGCCGAATCGAGCGAGTATATTTCTCTTGTAGAAACGTAATATGTTGAAAGCAATGATCTGGGCTAATTCTTTCGCCTCGATCCACTTTGTGAAGTAATCTACCCCGACGATGAGGTACTTATTTTGGTACGATCCTACGACGAAAGGTCCGAGGATATCCATTCCCCACCACGCAAAGGGCCACGGGGATGATAATGATTTAAGTTCGTTTGGAGGAGCGAGGTGCATGTCCCCATGCCTCTGACAATGGTCGCACTTCTTGACGTGTTCCTTTGCGTCTTGTTGCATAATGGGCCAGTAATATCCTGCTCTGAGAGCTTTTCGAGCCAAAGATTTTCCGCCTAGATGTTGCGTGTTGATTCCTTCATGTATTTCCTGGAGAATCTCTGAAACTTTACTTTCCTCAACATACCGGAGTAGAGGGATGGATAATCCTCGGCGATATAGTTTACCTTCGACTACGGTGTATGCACATGCCCGCCTCCTAACTATCCCAGCTTGTTTAGGATCGTCGGGCAGTATGCCCGTCATCAGGTATTCGTAAATTGGAGTCATCCAACAGTTAGCGTCCCCGATAATGTTCACCTCTGTGGTTGAGGTAGGTTTGTTGATGCTCGGATGGGTCAGTATCTCTTGGATCACTGATTTGTTCCCTCATTTCTTCTTGGTGCTCGCTAGTTTGGAGAGCACGTCTGCTCGAGTGTTATGCTCGCGCGAGATGTGAGCCACCTCCGCGGAGACAAATTTCTTCAACTTTTCTTGTACCAAGGTTAGGTATTCAATGAGACTATCATTTTTGGCCTGAAATTCTCCCCGAACTTGTGATGCTACGAGCTGAGAATCTGTAAAGATTTTGACTTCTTTTGCGCCGAGGTCTTTTGCAAGTCGAAGTCCTGCGAGGAATGCCTCATACTCATCTTGGTTATTTGATGTTTTGAAAGATAGCTCTAGTGAGACTTCTATCAAGATGCCCTCCTCGTTTTCAAGGATAATGCCTGCCCCGCTGCCCTTTGCACTTGAGGCTCCGTCGACGTAGATTGTCCATTTTTGGGAGCCATTTGCCGAGGATTCGGGGACTGTCATTTCTGCTACGAAGTCAGCCAGTACCTGAGCTTTCAAGGCTTTTCTTCCTTCGTATCGAATGTCGAACTCGGATAGCTCGAGAGACCACCGGAGCATTCTCCCCGCCATATCTGGCCGACTAAGGAGCTGTCTGATAGGCTGCTCGGTTCTTACCACGATTGTGTGGGCCGGGAAGTAATAGCGTAGTCTTCTAGCTGCAGTTACGAGGGCCAAGGTGACTTTTTCAATCTGTTGGTATCTGAGCTCGGGACCCTGGAGAGCTTTGCTCGTGAAATAAACCGGTTTCTGTCCGTCGGGGGTCTCCCGTATGAGGACAGCACTTACCGCTTCGTCGGTGATGGCCAGGTACAAGAAAAGTGTTTCCCCGTCATCTGGTCGGGACAAGACCAGGGAGCGCGTATTGGGCAGATTTAGCGACAAAACGAGAGAGAGCAGTTAGCATCCCGTTAAGTGACTGTATCGACTTCTTTGAGTTCGGAGTAGGAATCTCGGAAAAGGCCTTACATTTGTTGGGATTCGCTTCAATTCCTCTCTCCTTAAGGTAAAAGCCGAGGAATTTCCCTGCTAGAACACCGAAAGTGCACTTGTCGGGGTTGAATCTCATGCGACATTTCCTTGCCGTGTCGAACACCTTTTTAAGATGAGCAGCGTGGTTGACTTCTTCTGCGGATTTGACGATCATGTCGTCCATATAGACTTTGATTATGTCACCAATTTCTGCTCGGAAGACCTTGTTCATCATTTGTTGGTATGTGGCGCCAGCATTCTTCAGACCAAAGGGCATTACATTATAATAGTAATTGCCCGACTCAGTCATAAAAGCTGTATGCTTTCTGTCGGCCTCATCCATGGGAATTTGGTTATATCCAGAATAAGCGTCCATGAAAGACAACAGTTTAAATCCTGTAGAGTTGTCGACCAGTCGGTCGATGTTAGGCAATGGGTAAGAGTCTTTTGGGCATGCCCGATTAAGATCCGTGTAGTCAATGCACATCCTCCAATTTCCATTAGATTTTTTAACAAGTACAACATTGGACAACCAAGTGGTGTACTTGGCTTTCGAAATAAATTTTGCCTCTAGGAGGTCTTTTACATCTTTTTTAGCAGCCTCCATTTTTTCTGGAGACTGCCTACGCCTACGTTGAGCTACAGCCCTAGCATTTGGATCTATAGACAGCTGGTGACAAGCCACTTGAGGATCTAATCTGGGCATCTCCGAAGCACTCCAAGCGAACAAATCTACATTCTCTCGGAGACATGCCTTCAGCTGCCTCCTCGCCAGGTTGGGGAGTCCATAGCCGATCTTTACAGCTCGCTCTGGGTCATCACCAAGAGGGATCAGCTCGAAATCTCCGTCTGGGATGGGGCGTGTTGGGTAGAGAGGCTGCCCGTTGACTTCAACTGGGAGGTCTTTGCCTGCAACTTCTTCCTATTCCCCGGTGAACCTGCTATCAAGGTCGAACGCGCTGACCGGCGGTAGTGGAACCTGTGCGACATCTGAAGTTGCTCTTTTGTGGTGGATGCCACCAACAACACTTAGACCTTTGATCGCTGCATCGAAACATTTCCTAGCTACTTCAATATCCCCGTGGAGGGTAACCACACGTCCTCGTGTCATATAGTACTTCATTTTTAGGTGGACAATGGATGGTACAGCTGTTATTTCAGCCAAAGTGGTCCTTCCCAAGATGCAGTTGTAGAGGGAAGGGCAGTCTACCACTAGGAAATGCGTCTTCGCCTGTCGTGTTGTTTCACCTGCTCCGAATGTGACCAACAATTCTACATAACCTCGAGGTCTAGTAGACGTGCCGTTGAAGCCTTGTATATCAGATCCCACATATGGGGACAGGTGATGCTTTGTCAGCTGGAGAACGTCGAAGAGGTAAGTGTACATGATGTCCACCGAGCTTCCCTGATCGACCAAAATCTGATGCGCATCAAAGTTGGCCATTTGTGCCCGAATTAGGAGGGGTATATTAGCATTCGGGGATCCACCTGGTAATTCCTCAAGATAGAAACTTATAGGGCATGATTTTCCACGAGATAAGCTGAGAGTTGGGTCTCGAGGAGTGGATGTCCTTAGCTCATCGAACTTCCTCTTTATTGAACCGACGGTCACTCATTCAGGGTCTCCGCCCGATATAACTAGGGCTTGGGGGAAACTTTCCCAGGTGTTGCGAACACGTACTAGTTCTTCTGCCGGGAAGCTTTT
Organism: Lathyrus tuberosus; assembly: GCA_022829125.1. Classification (NCBI taxonomy): domain Eukaryota; kingdom Viridiplantae; phylum Streptophyta; class Magnoliopsida; order Fabales; family Fabaceae; genus Lathyrus; species Lathyrus tuberosus. Next base: position 1,374,302 of record JALAZF010000550.1, read on the forward strand.
CCACATGTTTCGGACAGCTTCGGTGTCGCTAACATTTCCTTGGAAACCGAAGTCTTCCGGTCGTGTGATGCTTAGGGCAACTTGCAGTTTTTTCAGTGTCTGAATGGTTTGACTCCTCGGTATTTAGAGCTTCTTGGTCGGTGGGGCGAGGAGCCTCGTCTTGTTTGGCGTACTTTTTTAGGTAGCCCTCTTTAATCAGTGTTTCGATTGCGTCCTTAAGGTGGATGTAATCCTCAGTAACATGCCCGTGACTGCGATGGAACCGACAGTACTTGGATTTATCAGTATTTGGTTTGGGAGCAGTTGGTTTTGGGAAGCAGATTCCCCCTTTCACGAACTCGGAATTTGCACATTCACTGAAAATGCGTGCACGGGACACGTTAAGTGGGGTGTAGTCTTTGAAAAGACCGGCAGGTCCACGAGATTCGTGGGAGTCTTTATTCCGATTTTCTTTTTTTCTCTCCCCGCCTCGCCTAGGTGGAGGGGAATCTTCTCTTCTCCTATCCCCTCCTCGCCTAGGTGGAGGGGAGTCTTCCCTGTTCCGGCCGCGGGGGCCTTCTCTGCTGCTTAAATCCAGGGAAATTTGGGCTGCTTCTGCTTCCTCGAACTCAATGTGTGACTGAGCTCGTTCGAGGAAGCCTTCGAAGCTGCGAGGACGGTGTAATCCGATAGATTCTGCGAACTTAGAGCTAACTCGTAGCCCTTTGATGATGAGATATAATTTTATATGGTCGGTCGTATGGACCTCGACCGCTTCTTTGTTGAATCTCTCTATGTAGCTCCGGAGAGATTCTTTCTTATCTTGGAAGATGGCCTCCAAGGATGATATAGTTTTTGGATGTCTTCGAGAAGCCGTAAAATGTTTTCTGAAACGTTCCCTCAGAGCTTTCCACGACGCTATGGATTCAGGTGCCAGGTTTTTGTACCAAGCCATGGCCCCTTTCCGAAGAGTTGTAGGGAATAATGGACATTTGATAGCGCCGGAGACGTTTCTAAAGTTGAGAAGAGCTTCGAAGCTCTCGACATGGTCGTCTGGATCAGATGTTTCATCGTACGTTCCCAAGGATGGAGGTCTCTCCAAGCCTTTAGGAATAGGAGCTTCCATTATTTGTCTGGATAGAGGAGTCCGGTAGTCATCATCATCGCTGCCTCCCGGGGATACAGAAGGAGAATTGTGACCTCGACCATAGTGACGTCTCGGGGAGTTTTCCTAATGACGGACCCTTGGATCCTCGACATCAGGTTTACTCTTCTTAGTCTTCAAGGGACGAGTGGGCCCCTTTGGTGGCGGGGAGCAATGACGCTTCTGTGGATGCTCGGTCTGGTTACGCTTTAAACGTGGCCTGCGACCTCTATTTACTGGGGAGGGGCTGCGAGATTCCACTGGAGACAGTGAAAGTCCAGGATAAGGAGGTGGTCGGTGTTTTCGCGGGGAAGTTCGACCACGGCCTTTTTCTAGCTTCTCGATCCGTAAGTTTTGGTTGAAGATCATTTGATTGGTCTGATTGACCAACGCAAACAAAGCAGCAGTGCTCGAATCTGCATTCGGTGGCAGATCCACAAGATGGTAGGTGGGCTGGAGGATTGCTTCCTGTCCGTCTTGTTGAGCAGTCTCGTATTCTACTTCATCGGAAGACGGGGAAGCGGTGATTCCATCTCTGACATCATTCTCCACGACGGGCTGAAGAGCATTGTTGTTGCCATGGGTGTCACCACCAAGTTGTGTGAGGACATTATCTATAGCTTGATTCGCTGACGGGTTGGCCGTTGCTGGTAGTTGAATGAGGAAACTATGGTTTATCGCAAGGGAAAAACGGGGAAGCTTATGAAATTCCCACAGACGGTGCCACTGATCGTACCTGGATTAGACAGTTTGGAGATGGCCAACGACGTTTGGAAGTGTTGCTTCTTTAATGATGATGAAAGATGGGGGGGTGTACCTGCAGGGTACTTTGATGCTTAAGTCAGTGAGAGCACAACAAGTACAAAGAAAGTGAGTGAGAGTAAGAGTTAACTTATCCTGACCCTCTCAAGTGAGAGGGTATTTATAGGAGACCCCCAGCGCGTGGCCAACGGTTACTTGCAACCAGTGGGGCCAGTGTGTGACCCGTTCCAAGTAACTGCTAGGGCTTACGTGTAGTAATAATGACCAGCTCGTGGTCAACACCCTAGTGTAACTGTCCCTTTAATGCCATTATTAGACGGTTACATGAAACGTATCTGTGTAGATAAGACCGTTGATGGGCTCCTCGGGGGGGGGGGGGGGGAGGGGAGAATCTACAATGTCGAGGAGATATGGTGGTCGTGGTCTAGAGATAATCTATCGGAGGAGAACCATGCTTGTCGAGGACCTATGAGTCAATGGGATTAGGAGTATTCTCGCGGGGAGAAGCTACTCTGTCGAGGAGGTCCATTTCACCAGGGTGTGATGTCTTCCTTTTCTGTTTTTCCTCGGATGCTCATGTGTCCTCGGATCCTTAGGGTGCCCGACATGCCTTTGGCTTCGCGTATGGAAGTCATGTGTCTTTCTCTAGGACTTTACTGGGCTTCTTCAAGTTGTATGGATTGGGCCTGTTTGATTGCAGGAAATCACGGTCCAGTCCAGAACAACAAGCATGTTAACCTTTGGATTTTGAAGCTCACATTGGGATTGTTACCGAGTTGATCCTAACTAACCGAGTTAACCACCTTGACTTAGTGAGTCAAGTGTAACTAACTTCAACCCTAACTCTAAGCCTCCCAAAGTTAAGTCCAAACCAAAGTCCAAAGCTCTCGCACTCCATACCTAAATTCTATTTAAGCCAAGCTTCACCATTTCACAACTCCTCCACAATCATTCACACAAATTCACACTTTCTTCACTCTCAATTCTCTCATTCTCCTCTACATTTATCTGCAACTTCTACACATTCCTCTTCATCTTCTTCACCAAACCTCACTAAAGCTCTTAATTCTTGAAGAATAATCACTTTTCACATTGAAAGTGATAACTTCTTGAGCTTAACCTTCACCATTATTCCATTCTACTGGATTTTGTGGAGCTTCAGTAACTTTTGGATTCATCTCAAGTAATCACTTCAAGCTTCTTCGGTGATAATTCTTATTTCGCTGTTTTCTTCGCAATTTGCACGGTTTCGATACGATTCGGCCATGCTTGAAGATTCTTCTAGTTTTCTTCGATTATCTTCATCATCTTGCTATTATACTTGAGTTTCTGGAGTTCTACAAGCTTTTGTATTTATCTCAAGTGTGTGCTTCAAGATTCTTCGGTGATAATTCTCATTTCGAAGTTTTCATCGAACTGTGCTCGGTTTCGATACGTTTCGTCAACAAATTGAAGATTCCTCTGGTTTTCTTTGATTTTCTGCATCAAGAATCATTTGTAACAATCACCAAGGCACCTCTCAGCCTTGTAGGTTGGTAGATCTTACTCTTTTCACTGTTTCGATCATTTCTGCGCATTTACGTTGTAATTACGATCGTTTTCGGTTTAATTTATCAAGCGATTGCTTGATCTTTAATGTCCATGATTAATGCTTGTAATTTTTGTTTATTTGCACTTACATGATGTAATTTTCGTGCACAAAATCATACCATAGCTTGTGGAAGTTTGGATAAGTGATTATGTGTTGAAAACTACTTTTGAAAAGTTATTTTTACTGTTATTTTTGCCACTGTCATAGTGTTAATCGGTTAACCAGTTCATTTTTCATCAAAAATGCTGATTTTCAAGCCGTTAACCGATTAACCATATGGTTAACTGATTAACACTGTACCACAAGGTTATTTTCTTGCATTTTCAAGTGTGTTTGCCATGCTTTCCCCCTTCTAACTTCCATTGATTACCATGCTTGATTTTATGGATGTTTTAAGTGTCATTTCACTTCTGGTTGAAGTATATTCATGGACTTTCGATGTACATTTTCGATTATTAATTTGTTTCATATTCTTAGCATTGTATGAACATAATCATTCTTGCATTACCTTTGTTCACACGATACATGATTTTGTGTTGCATTTTGATGATCATTTGGCACTATTTTTCACTTTCCATTTCAGTTTGCATTAAGTTTATTCTCCATGGTTAAGCTTAATCTTGTATAATCAATAATTCACCTCCTTTTTTGCTTTAATGGTTTTCCATTCTCTTTGGAAAGTTGTTGGCATGGCTTTTCCCCTTGATTAATTGATCGAAACCATGTTTCGATTAGTTGACCTTCCCTTTCCCTCTCTTTAGGCTTCCTTTAGAGCTTTTTTCTCTCTTTTCCCCCCGCAGAGTTGAAGATTCATACAACGGCCGATACACGACTTTGGAGCGCTGTACAAACTGAAGTTGTTACGTTGTTCACTTCACAACACTGGAGCACTGTACAACATTGGAGCTGTTGCGCTGTCCGTTTCAATTTCCGCACTATACTTTGAGCGCTAGAGAAGGAATGAGGATGGAATTGTCCTACCCTCATTCTGACTATTTCTTGGGTAAGGGCATTTGGTCCTCTCTTTCGAGAATAGTCACCTCTATCCTCAAGCTGTAGTGTTGCTCCTTCCCCAGTCGGATTCATCCTTGATCACTTGTGCTCCTCTCAATTTCCTTTTGATCAATCACCATCCTTCTTGGTTAAGATCATTATTCTTGGGCTAGCAATCTCTCTTTGTTTCATTACTCCTTTCTTCTTGTAATCAATTATTTCCTTTTGATTCCCTTGAAGAGCCTAAAATCCTTTTCTTCGGTTAATCACAGGTTTTCTGTAAGACCAAATCCCCAGGAGTTCGCAACCTTCTTCTGGTTCTTCTCCCTTTGTTGGTCAATCACTGTCTGTCAGTTAAAACACCAATATTTGCACTCCTTCTCAGTTAACCACAGTCTGTCTGTTAAAACACTGAGTTTCCTCTTGGGTTAATCACCTATCTTCGGTTAATCACCCTTTGCTTCAGTTAACCACAGTCCGTCTGTTAAAATACTGAAACCCCTTTTCGATTTAATCACCTCCTCTTTTTTAATCACTCATTCTTTTCGGTTAATCACAGTGTTCTGTTAAGAACCGAACCCCCAAGCGGTTAGCAACCTCTTTTGGTTCAATACCCCTTCTTTGTTGGTTAAATGATGTTTGTTCAGTTAATACCAACACCCCTTTTGGGTTACGACCTTCGATCAGTCTTACACCCGTTCTTCTGGTTAATCACAGTTTTCTCTGTTAAAACCAATGCTTCTCTATCCCCACAGAGTTGCAATCCTTTTTTCCTCGGTTAACCACTATTTATCAGTTAATATACCGATATCCCCTCAGAGTCAAACACCTTCTCTCGGTTCAACACTATCTCTTTTGGTTTATCACAGTCCGTCTGTTGACACCAGCTTCTTTTCCCTGCCAGAGTCTTACTCTCTTTCGCCGGTTAACCACTGTCAGTCAGTTAATATACTGCATTTCCCTTTCTTCTTGTTTTTGACACCATCCTTTTGTTTAGATCCCCAGTCGGGTCGCTTACCCTCTCTTCCTAGTAGTTCTTTGATTTTTTCTCTCCCCGACGGAGCCTTTTCTATTCATTTCGCTCTTACTTCCTTAGTTTTGACACCAGTTCTCTTTGTTATCCCCTGCGGATTTTCTTTCATTCTTGGTTCTAACACCATTCTTCTTCTTATTCTCTTGTGCAATCGCTCTTACCGCGTGGTCTTTCCCGGTGGAGTCTTTCTTTCACTTTTGCTCCTGGTTTTGACACCACTTCTCTTGTTCCTTTCTTGTTTTGTTTTCCGTTCGGTTCCTTGAACTACGGAAGCTCTGATTCTGCATTCTTTTGAATATCAGATACGTAGGCACGAGACGCAATGTCTTGGCGAGCACAATTCAATCCTTCCTTTTTTCCTTCCCTTTTCTCTGTCCCCTGGTTCCATGAACTACGACGCTCTGATTTCCTCATTGCACTATAAGGGTACGTAGGCACGAGGGCCACAATCCTCCGCGAGAACTTTCTTTCTCTCTTTTCTTTTCCCCTTTCTCTCTTTCTCTCTCCTCTCTTCTTTATTTAGAAGCCTTTAGATAGATAACCCACCCAAGCCTAGAAGCAAGCGAAATGGTTCCCGTCGAGTACAACGGATGCGTTAGGTGCTAGTACCTTCCTTTCGCATAACCGACCCCTATTCCCGTTTCTCTTCCCCTTGGGTTTTATCGATATTTTCCCTGTCCTTTGGGACTAAATAAAGTTTGGTGGCAACTCTGTGTTATCTCTGAGTGTGCGATTCACTCAGGTATAAACCATCCATCTTCAGCTGGCGACTCTGCCGGGGAGTCCTCGCTCGCAGGTTGGGGTCTCACCTAGTTTTGTTTGCTCTCTTGCTTGTTTAGGTGTTTATCTTTCACGCTTTGCTCGCTTTATCTTTTATTTTCTTTAGCTTTATGTTTATTTATTGCATTTCTTTACTGCTTTGAATATTCATATGCTGCATACTCCAGATATTTGCTATTTTTTGCTGTTGGCGGGTTGGGTTGCTACTTGAGAGATAAGCCCAATACCCAGGCTTGAGTATACATCCAGGATTAGAGTGGAAAGTAGTGTGACTTGTGTGGCATTTGGCCAGACTTAGTATACACAAAAATTCCACATCCAGACGAGGTTTTTTTTGGTAATATTCTATCCTGCGCATTTGGGGCAGACGATGGAATGTAACCTGGAAAACTGTCGACTCTGGCGACCAGTCCCGAGGACTCAGTTGAGGCACTCCTCCCAAGGAGTGATAATGGCAGACCAGAAATGGCAAACGCATTACGCTTCTTGATCCGAGGACCCAAAGCTAGGAACTTGCCATAGGATGACTTTTTTTGGGGAATCAGTGGACGACCTCTTTGTTTGGCGATAGTATTGTACCCCGAGGGATGAATGTACTATTGTTTCTTAAATCGAGAATCCGAAACTAAGAATCCCGCTTTCTATATCATACATGCGAGGGGGATGTTGGGTTTTTCTGCAGGAAACCAAGACTCTTCCAACCTTTGTTCTCTTATTGCGTCAGATCTCGCACCAACACAGCACTACCTTTGCGGATGTTCAGATTTGATTATTTAGACTATGCTGGCTTGTTGATTTTGATGTTGCATATCATCTCATCATGTCAAATTAATTTTTGCATAGGCATTTTAAAACTTTATTTTTGCACAAATTGCATTCATTCATGCCCACATATGCACGTCCCTTCATCCAAAATTGTTGCTCATCCTTGTCCGCCTTCCTTGTAGCAAGATGACAACTCGACATCGGTATTTTACTCGCTCAAACAAATCTAGAATCATGGCTGACTTCGAAGCTGAGAACGCTGCTTACAAGGAAACTCTGGCTCAATTCCAAGGTCGGATGGATCAGTTCCAGACAAACATGGATGTCATTATGGAACTCCTTCATGCTCAAAGGGACGCCGCTACTTCTGCCACTGTTATTGTAACCCCTACTGATGCAACTTTTGTCACTCCTGTTGTGATTGTTCCTCTTGTTGTTACGGCTACTCCTCTTGTTGTTGTTCCTTCTCCTTCTTTGGTTGAAGTGCCAGTTGAGCCTGTGAATCAGCCTGTCGTTCAACCTGGTTTAAACCAGATGCCCGCTGGTTTTCCTTGGGGCATGCCTCCGAATTACACTCCTCAGCTTGCAAATAATGGTAGTGCCTTCATGCCATATCAGCCTTTTGTTGCGCCCATGCCTAATGGAAATGTTGCCACATATCCATGGGTTGTGCCTGCTCCAGTCCCGCCTCCAGTGGTGAATGATGATCCTGAGAATCTTCAGGTTCAAGCTCATCAAACTTTTGGGTTGGTTGACACTGAAACTCCTGAGGAAGAAGAGCATGTGTATAGAGGTCCTCCTATTCATGTTCTGGTTCCATCTCAAGCTGCTCAAACTGCTATTCGGAATGTTCATCCTGGGATATTCTATCCTGGGGCATCTTCCTCAGCTGCTGGGGTACCTCCTCCGAATTATCTGTATGGTGTTCCGATGGGTCAGAATGCTGGTCAGATGGTTAATCCAGGTTTGGTGTATCCTTCTCAGTTTGCTACTCCACAAGTTCACGCTCCGGCCGCTTCTCAGCTGCCAAATCCTCAGATTCTTGTTAGGACCAATAATCAGAGTAGACCCGCTGACTACAAGTTATCGAAGACCGTATCAGAGCTATTGAAGGGTTTTCTGCTTTTGGCTTGGAGGCCAAGGACTTGTGATTGGTTCCAAATGTTGTGCTTCCGCAGAAATTCAAGATACCTGATCTGTCAAAGTATAAAGGTTTGAGTTGCCCACATAGTCACATCACTATGTACTGCAGGAAGATGGCATCCCATATTGATAACGATGATTTGCCCATTCATTGTTTTCAAGATAGTTTGTCTGGTGCTTCATTAGATTGGTACATGGGCTTGAAGCGCAGCAAAATCCACACTTTGAGGGAACTGTCCGAAGCGTTCATAAGGCAATACAAATATAATCTTGATCTGGCACCCACTATATTGCAATTGCAGAATCAGTCCCAGCACTCAGCTAAAACATTCAAGGAGTATGCACAAAGATGGCGGCGAGATGGCATCTCGTGTGCGACCTGCTCTCTCTGACAATGAGTTGGTTGACATCTTTATGGGTACCTTACAAGGATCCTACTACGAGAAAGTGGTGGGTAGTTCTTCATCGAACTTCGCTGATGTTGTGACGATTGGTGAACGGATTGAGAATGGTTTAAAGACTAGAAAGATTCATGGAGCTGCTTCCCAGCAGCTGGCCACTAGAAAGTCTCAGAACAGTCATTCCAAGAAAAAGGAAGGTGAAGCCAATGCTGTGACAGCTCAAGTTTCTCCTCAATATCAAGCTCCCATGGCTCCTATTCCATATTATCCATATACGTACATTACTGTTGCACAGTATCAACAACCTCCATATCAGTATCATCCGCAACAACCAATTCAGACTGCTCAGAATCAGCAATAGAATCAACAGAACAATAAAAATTAGTAGAATCTAAACCGACAGAACAACAACAATCAAGGGAATCGTAAGCGTCCGAATTTTGACAAAATTCCGGTGTCATACACCGAATTGTTTCCTTACTTGTTTCACCAAGGGGCAATTGTCCCCAAACAGATCGCACCTGCAATTCCTCCCTTTGGCCCAAAGCATAATCCAAATGCATCTTGTTCCTATCATGCTGGATACATAGGACATGCAACAGAGGACTGTTTTGTTTTCAAAACCAAGGTTCAAGAACTCATTGATAAGAAGATTCTGACTTTCGTTGAGGAAGGTCCTAACATTCAGAATAATCCGTTGCCAAATCACAGTGGACCTGCGGTTAACATGATTGAGGATAATTCAAGGGCTAAATTAATCATGGATGTTGACGAAGTAAAGACCCCGATGACTGTGGTTTTCAAGAGATTGAATGAACACGGGCTGTTGAAAGGGTTGCATGGTAAGTGTCATATTTGTGACGATAATCCTAACCAGTTTCGAAGGTTGAAAGGCTGTGTCCAGATTTTGATGAACCGAGGCGAAGTGCAATTTTCCAGATCTAAACCTGTTGAGGAAGTTGCTGCCATTGAGCCATTCACCATCGTCTATAGGAAAGTTCCAGTGGAATCCCCTAAACAGAAGAAGGTGCAACCCATTGTGGTTTGTCCGCCAAAGCTGTTTCCGTATATGAATTCCAAGGAGGTACCTTGGAGGTATGGGTCAACTGTGTTTTCTGGAGGTCAAGAAATAAGGTTCGCCGAATCTGAGATCGTAAACGTTACAGCCGTAGGAGGCATGACTCGTAGTGGACGAGTGTTTGCTCCGAATGTCACTACAAAGCCTGTGCAAATTCCAACTGTTGTTTCTCCCAAGGAGACACATGCATCTGCAATCCCTGTTGTTCAAAAAAGGGCATCTACTTCTGTTCCAGTACGTACTATTCCGTCTGAGGATATCTTAAGGAGCAAGGAGACCCTTGATGATCAAGAGTTCCTTAAGCTGAACAAGAAAAGTGACTTTAAGATTGTGGATCAGCTGGGGCAAACTCCCTCGAGGATCTCAATTTTATCCCTACTTATGAGTTCGTCTGCGCACAGGTCAGCTTTGTTGAAAGTCTTGAACACTGCTCATGTTATGCAAGACATATCCGTCGTCGAGTTTGATGATGTTGTGGCCAATATAACAGCAAGTAGATATTTGGGTTTCAATGAATCAGAATTGCCTCCTGAAGGAGATGCCCACAATAAAGCACTACACATATCTGTAACCTGCACAGACACCCTGTTATCTCGTGTTCTAGTAGATACCGGTTCTTCTCTCAATGTGATGCCTAAGGGCACGTTGAGTCAATTACTCGTAAAGGGAAGCGAGATGAGAGCAACTGCTTTAGTTGTCAGAGCCTTTGATGGGTCTCGAAGGCAAGTCATCGGAGAAGTGGATTTACCCATCAATATTGGGCCGCATTTGTTCAACATTACCTTTCAAGTAATGGATATCAATCCAGCATATAGTTGCCTACTGGGTCGTCCCTGGATACACACCGCAGGAGCAGTAACATCCACTTTACATCAGAAGTTAAAATTCATGTTTGATGATCAGCTTGCCATCGTCTGTGGTGAAGAGGATTTTATTGTAAGCGAGTTATCATCTTTTTGATACGTCGAGACCAAGGAAGACATAGCTGAGGTGCCATTGCAGTGTCTCGAGTTCGAAGATGTCAGCTCTGCTTCAACTAGTCAAAGTAGATCACCATAGTTGACTTTAGCGTCTGCTAAGAGTGCTAAGGAGACTATCCAGAAAGGTACTTTGTCAGGCTGGGGGCATGTGATTGATGTGGTTGAGAAGCATAATAGTTTTGGATTGGGCTATCGTCCAGGTCGTCAATCTGATTCCTCTAGTAAGAAGCAGTACAACTTTGTCAAGTTCAATAGCGCGGGTTTCCAGCAAGGTGACATCGTGGTTGCTCCTAATGATGTTGGTCCCAGTAATCAGACTTCAAGTCTTGTGCGCAAATGTCCACCAGGTTTCAAGCTCAACCATTGGACATCCACCGTGATTCCTGTGGTTTTCCCATATAACATGTAATGCATTGTGCTTTCTCATTCCTTCGTCCTCACCCGAGACGAGTGGATAGCTTGTAAGGGCCTCACTGTTTTTCAATATTATGCGATCAATAAATAAAAAGTTTTTGCATTCAAAATCATGCTCTATTTTCTTTCTTTATTTTACTTTTTCACAAATAAATGGCAAAAGTTTCTTTTATTTTTCACTTTTCAAAATAACTCTTTCTATTCATAAACATGCAGAAATAATAAAAGCATTGATAACAACATGGCAAACATCCATTGTAATTCGGGAATTCTAATTAACCAAGCCGAAGAAGATGGTGAGGAAGATTATGAATTACCGGCTGAACTAGCAAGGCTCCTTGAGCACGAGCATAGAGAGATTCAGCCGCACAAAGAGCCAATGGAAGTTGTCAATCTTGGTACTGATGAGGTCAGAAGAGAAGTCAAGGTTGGCGCATCCCTCGGGGAGCATGTACACTCCGAGTTAGTCAAGTTATTGAAAGAGTATGTTGATATCTTCGTCTGGTCCTATCAAGATATGCCTGGGTTAGATACCAACATCGTTGAACATCACTTGCCACTCAAGCCCGGATGTCCTCCTATCAAGCAAAAACTCAGAAGGACTAGACCCGACATGGCACTCAAATTCAAAGAAGAGGTAAATAAACAGCATGATGCTGGGTTCCTAGCCACTTCCGAATATCCTGAATGGATTGCCAATATCGTCCCAGTTCCTAAGAAGGACGGTAAAGCCAGAATGTGTGGGGATTATCGAGATCTCAACAAGGCAAGCCCGAAGGATGATTTTCCTTTGCCTCATATTGATGTCCTGGTGGATAACATAACGCAGTTCTCTGTCTTCTCGTTCATGGACGGTTTCTCAGGATATTATCAGATCAAGATGTCCCCAACTGATATGGAGAAGACTACTTTCATCACGCCATTGGGTACATATTGCTACAAGGTCAGACATTTGGTCTAAAGAATGCAGGGGCAACATACCAACGTGCCATGACAACCCTCTTTCACGATATGATTCATAAAGAGATTGAGGTTTACGTGGACGATATGATTTCCAAGTCCAAAACTTAAGATGATCACTTGGTTCATCTGAAGAAGCTGTTTGACAAACTCTGGAAGTTTAGATTACAGTTGAATCCTGCGAAGTGCATCTTCGGAGTTCGATCTGGTAAACTGTTGGGCTTTATTGTGAGTCAGAAGGGCATTGAAGTTGATCTTGATAAGGTTCGGGAAATTCAGAACATGCCGCCTCCCAAAACAGAAAAAGAAGTCTGTGGCTTTCTGGGCAGACTCAATTACATCTCAAGGTTCATTTCCCATTTGACGGCTACCTGCGAACCAATGTTCAAATTACTAAGAAAAAATCAATCGATTGAATGGAATAATGATTGTTAGGAAGCATTTGAAAAAATAAAACAATACTTGCAAGAACCACCGATCTTAGTACCGCCAGTTCCTGGCAGGCCTTTAATCATGTATCTCACCGTTCTCGATGAATCAATGGGATGTGTATTGGGTCAACATGACGACACTGGCAGAAAAGAACATGCAATATACTATCTGAGCAAGAAGTTCACTGATTGTGAGACCAGATACTCACTCTTAGAGAAAACTTGTTGTGCTCTAGTCTAGGTTGCTTGACGCCTACGACAATACATGATTTGCCATACTACTTTGTTGAAATCCAAAATGGATCCAGTAAAGTACATATTCGAAAAGCCTATTGTCTCTGGAAGGATTGCTCGGTAGAAGATGCTGTTAACTGAGTATGATATCCAACATGTTACCCTGAAAGCAATAAAAGGGAGCGTCTTGTCTGACTACCTTGCCCATCAACCTGTAGAGGGTTATCAAAAGATGAAGTTTGACTTTCCCGATGAGGATATTCTATTCATCAGAGATTATGAGACTCCAGACCCTGACATAGGACCCGAACTAGGGGCGCGATGGATGCTCGTGTTCGATGGTGCCTCCAATTCTAAAGGTCATGGAATCGGCGCTATCCTCATCTCTCCAACAGGTTTTCACCTTCCCTTCACTGCTAGATTATGCTTTGCATGCACCAACAATATGGCTGAATACGAAGCATGTATCTACGGTATTGAAGCGGCAATTGACATAAGAATCAAGATTCTTGAGGTCTATGGAGATTCTGCCTTGGTCATCGGTCAAGTCAGAGGGAATTTTGTGACTCAGGATTCCAAACTGGTTCTGTACCAACAACACATTGCAAAGTTGATTCCTTACTTTGATGAAATTTCTTTCATCATATCCCCAGAGAGGAAAATCAACTAGCTGATGCTCTTGCCACATTAACATCCATGTTCAAGGTCAAGTTGAAGAATGAAGCTCCCCATATCCGCATTCATCACTTGAACGAACCAGCACACTGTTTAGCAATCGAGGACGAGTCTGATGACAAGCCTTGGTTCTACGACATTAAAAGATATCTGGAAAAATAGGAATATCCCGAGGGTATCACTATCACTGACAAGAAAGCTCTTAGGCGACTTTGTGCCAAATTCTTCTTAAGTGGTGGTATACTGTATAAGTGGAATTATGATTCCGTGTTACTCAGATGCGTGGATAGACACGAAGCAAACACGATCATAAGGTCCATACATGAGGGCTGCGAGGGTGTACATGCTAAAGGTCCTGCTATGGCCAAGAAGATCCTTCGGGCATGGTATTATTGGACAACGATGGAGGTAGATTGTTACAACTTTGCCAAAAGATGTCACAAATGCCAAATCTACGGAGACAAGATCCATGTGCCTCCAACTCCATTGAATATTTTAACTACACCTTGGCCATTCTCCATGTGGGGTATATATATGATTGGAATGATCGAGCCGAAGGCTTCCAACGGTCATCGATTCATTTTGGTTGCTATCGACTACTTCACCAAGTGGGTTGAAGCTGCTTCCTATGAAAACGTTACACGACAAGTGGTTGTCAGATTTATCAAGAAAGAGATAATCTGTCGCTTTGGCATTCCTAGCAATGTAACGCCCCGATTTGTTTAATTGTATTTATTTATTTTATTTATGTGAATTTTGTGAAATGTGTGAATTTATTGTATTTTACCTGCTAATTGAGCTAATTGGTTAATTTCTCTGATAGATAAAATATTTGTATTAAATTATTATTTCTTTTCAACTTTTATTTCTCGAAATATATTTCTTCGGTATGTTTATGTTTTATCGCGTTTTGGGAGCGTTTGCGGGGTATTTGAGAGTAGGGGCATTTTAGTCATTTTATATTATATTTTTATAACTTAGAAAGAAAAAGAGAAGAAAAGAGATAGAAATAGAAAGGAGAGAAAAATAGAGAGAAAGAAATAGGAAGAGGAAAAAGAGAAGAAGGAAAAGGAGAGAAGAGGAAAAAGAGAAGAAGGAAAAAGGAGAGAAGAGAAAAAGAGAGAAGAAGAGGAAAAAGCTAGGTTGGATCAAAATCAACTTCTAGAATCGATTTAATCGGGTAAGGGTGCGAAACTCGATTATTATATACTTGTGTATGATTATGTATGTGTGTTGTTGATTGTTATTAGATTAAAATGGAGATTTTAGTAAAAATCATAATGTTTAGAAATTGGTAAAAATTGATCCAAATGTGTCTAAACTCATGTTGATTGTGTTCTTTGTTATTTATACATGTTGGATATGTATTGTTGTACCTCAAATTGGTGTTTTTCTGAATTTGGATGATGATTTGGAGGGTTTTGGGTGTGAAACCCGTAACAGTAAGAAATCTGCAGAATTCTGGTTTTGTCCAGATCATACGCGTATAGGGCATGTTCATACGTGTCTGGGCCTGGGCGATACGTGTATCATGGGCGAGTTTTGGGGCCAATACGCGTATGGGATGTCTCTTTTCCCGACCATCTAGTGAGATGCGTATTGTACGCGTACGAGGGTTTTGCCATACGCGTATGACATGGGCCATATGCGTATGGGTAGGAGAAGTGTAAAAATGGGACTTTTCAAAATATCGTTTTCGTTTTTCTTTCGTAACTTGGGTTCCGTTTATCCGATTTTAATATTCTTGGTATCGTTGGAAAGCTATTGAGCTGTACTATGTGATTATGATAATTTGGAAGTTGTTATCCGATTAAATTGTGTCGGTATTTGGAATAGTGTCATTTGGTCGACTTTTACCGTGTTAATTAAGTGTAATTGATGTGTATCGTGTAATGTGCTTTTAATATGGATATCGTATGACTTGTGTGATGTTATATGAGGTGAATGCATGTGATGACATGTTGTGGTGATGAATTGTGGCCGAAAGGCAAATAAATGCAATGTGTTGTATTTGGTTATATATGCATGTTTATGGTGCATATATGTGTGAAGATGCATTGGTTGTCATGAGTTCTTGTGTGTCAAGTATCATGATATGCATCTTGTGATGTCGTGTGCCCATGTGGGGTGTGAGTGATGGATTGATTCCTGAGATAATCTGCTATATCATCGTGAGCCTTAAAAATAAGAGGTATGAATAGCCTTAAAAATAAGAGGACCGAAAGCGATGGTTATAGACGATCGTGTGCCCATGTGGGTGTGAGCGATCGGATCGTGAGCCTTATACAAAGAGGACTGTAAGCGATCCATAAACATCGTGAGCCTTATACAAAGAGGACTGCAAGTGACGGGTGAACATCGTTGGCTCGACGGGGTGTTACTTGTAGTAACAAGCGTTGGTTCCAATAGTTCCTGAGTGGACTGGTAATGATGGAGTCGGTACCGCATATGCATTTGCATAGAGTCGTTGAGTCGGTCTCTTTGCATCTGCATGAATTATGATTGCATTGTTTATATGTGGAAAATCACGATTTAATTGATTATGTGTGAGGCATTGTGATATGCATTGTGACAAATGTATTGTGCAAAGGTTAATATGCAATTGGGAACGGAGTAATTATGTGATTGAGCTTGTGATAGCATTTGTGGATTGATGTGCATTCGTGTTAAATGCATTGAATTATGAATGATATGTTTGTGTATAAACATATGCATTATGTGTGAATATGTGATTATGTGAATGTAATCTATATATGCTTTAGGTGTTGGCATGTGATAATTGTGGTGAGAATACTTGATATGTGTATTTTTATGTTGATATATATAATTATATGCATTCGTATTATAATTGTGTTTCTCACCCTTCTGCTGTTTTATAATGCTCTATGAGGCATTGTAGATTAGATGCTGGAGGTCTTTTGTGAAGCTTATGTCTTCATTCTTTTGTCGGTCGGCTCTGATATGTAGCACCGGGTAGTCGGGAGATCGATTAGGATTATTTTTTGATGTTGTGTAAATGCATCTTTATCTTTTGGAGTTGTATATATACATGATTCTGTTGATAACAGATAAACCTTTAAGTGATATATATATGATATTCAATTTTAGATTTTTCGCTTTTATTCTAAAATCTGAAATGTGGGTGTAAGGAACTGAGTTCCTCTATTGATCGCTACCCCACTGTTGCATATCTTTATGAGCAGGTGTTGTATGTTTTGTTTCAATATAATGTGATTCTCCCTGTCTATGCCATGATAATTTGAATATACTTTGACAAAATTTTTATTAAGTGTTTATTGTTTTATTATTAATTGGGGGTATAGATTAGGGGTGTTACATTAAGTGGTATCAGAGCCAGTTTGTGTCAGCCTGTGTCTGTCTTTGTTGTTGGTGTATAGTTGAACTATTTGTTTAACCGTGTTGCTGTTATTGGGAATGATCAGAATATGGCTGGTAGAAATGACACTGCTATAGCTACTGCTATGGAGGCAATGGCTAGGGTTGTGCAAGGTGCACCTAATGTTAGTACGAATGACGAGTTCAGGAAGAATCAACCACCTGTCTTCAAGGGAAGATATGACCCTGATGGTGCACAAATTTGGCTTAAGGAGATTGAAAGAATCTTCTGTGTGATGGATTGTGCTGAAGAGAATAAGGTGAGACTGGGTACTCACATGCTGAAGGAAGAAGCTGATGATTGGTGGGTTAGTTTGCGCCAAGTGTTGGAAGTGGGTGATGAAGAGGTTACATGGGATTTGTTTAGCCGAGAGTTTCTGAGGAAGTATTATCCTGAAGATGTGAAGGGAAAGAAAGAGATTGAGTTCTTGGAGTTAAAACAGGGTAATATGTCTGTTGTGGATTACACTGCAAAGTTTGTGGAACTTGTGCAGTTCTATCCTCATTATGCTGCGATAACTGCTGAGTTTTCTAAGTGTGTGAAGTATGAGAACGGATTGCGTCCTGAGATTAAGCAGGCAGTCGGTTACCAGAGGATTAGAAGGTTTTCTGATTTGGTGGATTGTTGAAGGATTTACGAAGAGGATAGTAAGGCGCGTGCTACTCACTATAAGAGTGTGAATGACAGGAAGGGGAAACAACAGTCTCGTAGTGGTCCTTATGTGACACCCGCTGACAATGGTAAGCATAGGGGTAACTTTGAGAAAAAGGCAAGTGGGGGAGGAATGTCTAATCTCCGAGATGTTACAAGTGTGGTGAAATAGGACATCTTCAGTTTGATTGTGGGAAGAATAAACTGAAATGTTCCAATTGTGGAGGTTCGGGACATGTCACAGCTGATTGTATGAACAAGGTGGTAAAGTGTTTCAACTGTGGTGAAACAGGTCATATTAGTACGAGGTGTACGAAACCAAATCAAGCTCAGGCAGGTGGGAAGGTTTTTGCATTGGCGGGAACTGAGACTACTAGTGCGGATCGTTTGATTAAAAGTACTTGTTTTATTAATAGTACGCCTTTATTTGCTATTATTGGTACTGGAGCGACTCATTCGTTTATTTCGTATGAGTGCGCGAAGCGTTTGAATTTGTTGTTGTCTTCTTGGGGTGGTGAGATGGTTATCGATACTTCTGCTTAGGGGTCGGTAATTACTTCTTTGGTTTGTTTAAATTGTTCTTTGACCATTTATGGTAAAGACTTATGATGGATTTGGCGTGGTTACAGTTGGAGGGGTTAGAATGAGATGATTGGGGGAGAAGCTGGTACTTCTCCATGTTGCTTCAGGTGTAGAGCACTGGCTCAGTGTGTTGTGAATTGCAAGATTATAAGTGTGGTTCCTGGTTCAAGACGGGATGCAGAAGTAAGGTTTACGTCAACTAAGGATTTGTGCCTTAGGTAGTTTTGTGCACAGGATGTAAGGAATGCTATTATAGTTTTGTGGAGACGGTTTATGCCCCATCATGGTTGTCGGCTGTCTATTGACAAATTGAGGAACTGATCACCCTTAATCTCTTGTTGATAGCAGACGGGAATTATATTGGATGGAATGGACGTGTTTTTCCGGCTTTGATAGTGGTGCGGAATGGATTACTTGAAATGTAAGGAAATGGTTACAGATTGTTTTGTTGAGTCGATGAAAATTCTTATATCAGAAGATGAGGCGGCTTAGAGGTTCTGGTATGTGGGTTAAGTTGGGAAGTCATGGAGAGAGAATGATTGGGTATTATTAATGGCTGCTTCTCAGGGAGTAGAAAGTGAACTTAAATTGGATGAAGGTGAATAGTTGAGGTTTATATCTGCTAGGTAAGTAGAAAACTCTTAGGAGATGGGACTAAGATGTTGGCCTTGTTTATGGTAATAGTATTCTAGAAATTGGCAGGAAAGTCACAGTGATAGGCCGTCAGTGATGCATGGGTTTCAGATGTGTTTTTGGATGAAACATTAGTGTGTTGACTTGAAGAGGTCCATCATGGTTGGTAAGGAAAAAGATGATAGCAGGAGGTTGCGTGTTAACCAGTGAGTAGTATGGAAACTTGCGGTTGTGTTTTGAATAGCTTGAGTTTTGAATTGTGACGAATCACAAACATTTTGAAATTCCTTGATGGTATTGAGACTATGGAAATCTTGAGAAAACCCTTAGGTGTGGATGTAATATTTGAGGGTTCCTTTTGGTTGGTTGTTGCAATAGGTTGGAATTTGGATTGTCAAGAGGAGAAATTGTGTATAGATTACGGACAGTGGTATAAGGTGACGATTGAGAATAAGTGTTCACTTTCAGGATTAGGTAACTGGAATGGTTTGGTTGAGTTTGATTAGAAATACAATTGTTGGGATGTTTGATAAGAGTGGTGATTTGTTTGAGTTGAGGCTTTGATCGACTTTATGTGACGGGTTATATTTTTTATCATCGGAAGTAGATGTGGTGTTACTATGAGAGGCTCCGAAGCTAGTTAAGGTGATTAGAAACTTTTTGGACTTTTTTTGGTTATTACCGAAGGGTATGAGAGGCTTTTCCAAGATTAGCGTTTCTGTTACTTCAGTTGACTTGCAAAGGGGAAGTCGATTGTTTGGGATGCATCTTTGATGAGTATAGTCAGTGTGTTAATGCAAGAGAGTAAAGTCGTGGCTTATGTTTTTTGACATTTGAGGATTCGTGAAAGGATCAGTACTATTGTGGAATTGGAATTGGTTGCAGTTGTATTATGTTGGAATATTGGAAGTATTATCTTTATGATTCTAGATTCGAAGTGTTTGGTAATTACAAGAATATTGAGTACTGGTTTGGTCTGAAGGAATAGAGACAACGAGGATGATTAGGATTCGTGGCGAGTGATGAATTGGTTTGGGGTTATCCTTGGGGAAAGGCTGTTGTTGTGCCTGATGTGTAAGTCGAAGATCCTTATGCATGTCTGTTTTGATGATCAGAGAGTTGGAATTATTTGAGCAGTTCAGAGGCTTGTGTCTAGTATGGGAGAGAACACAGTAGAGAGTGTGGTTGGATATATTGGCAGTGATCAGTGATTTTGGTGGATATGAGAAAGAGTTAGGTTTGGACGTGAGATTGATAGTCTTGATGGTTTCGGGTAATCAGAGTGTGCAACAGAAGCGTGATGTGGCACATTTTGTATTTGAAAGTGAACCTGTGAGGTTGTGCTTGTGTATTCTTTGAGTTGTGAGTTGGTCGTCAAGTGCATTGTATGGGCTTTGCGTCTTGTCGTTGTTGTTGTTGCTGTTAGCAAGGTGGTTTGTCAGTTTGTGCTATTAGTGGTGTGTCTTTGCTGCCATGTAGTTTGTTGGTCGGATGCGAGAGTCGTATCCGGAGTTGTTCGTCTCAGTTATATTTTCGAGGACAAAAATGTCTAAGTGGGGGAGAATTGTAACGCCCCGATTTGTTTAATTGTATTTATTTATTTTATTTATGTGAATTTTGTGAAATGTGTGAATTTATTGTATTTTACCTGCTAATTGAGCTAATTGGTTAATTTCTCTAATAGATAAAATATTTGTATTAAATTATTAGTTCTTTTCAACTTTTATTTCTCGAAATATATTTCATCGGCATGATTATGTTTTATCGCGTTTTGGGAGCGTTTGCGGGGTATTTGAGAGTAGGGGCATTTTAGTCATTTTATATTATATTTTTATAACATAAAAAGAAAAAGAGAAGAAAAGAGATAGAAATAGAAAGGAGAGAAAAATAGAGAGAAAGAAATAGGAAGAGGAAAAAGAGAAGAAGGAAAACAGAGAGAAGAGGAAAAAGAGAATAAGGAAAAAGGAGAGAAGAGAAAAAGAGAGAAGAAGAGGAAAAAGCTAGGTTGGATCAAAATCAACTTCTAGAATCGATTTAATCGGGTAAGGGTGCGAAACTCGATTATTATATTCTTGTGTATGATTATGTATGTGTGTTTGTTGATTGTTATTGGATTAAAATGGAGATTTTAGTAGAAATCATAATGTTTAGAAATTGGTAAAAATTGATCCAAATGTGTCTAAACTCATGTTGATTGTGTTCTTTGTTATTTATACATGTTGGATATGTATTGTTGTACCTCAAATTGGTGTTTTTCTGAATTTGGATGATGATTTGGAGGGTTTTGGGTGTGAAACCCGTAACAGTAAGAAATCTGCAGAATTCTGGTTTTGTCCAGATCATACGCGTATGGGGCATGTTCATACGCGTATGGGCCTGGGCGATACGCGTATCATGGGCGAGTTTTGGGGCCAATACGCGTATGGGATGTCTCTTTTCTCGGCCATCTGGTGAGATGCGTATTGTACGCGTACGAAGGTTTTGCCATACGCGTATGACAGGGGCCATACGCGTATGGGTAGGAGAAGTGTAAAAATGGGACTTTTCAAAATATCGTTTTCGTTTTTCTTTCGTATCTTGGGTTCCGTTTATCTGATTTTTATATTCTTGGTATCGTTGGAAAGCTATTGAGCTGTACTATGTGATTATGATGATTTGGAAGTTGTTAGCCGATTAAATTGTGTCGGTATTTGGAATAGTGTCGTTTGGTCGACTTTTACCGTGTTAATTAAGTGTAATTGATGTGTATCGTGTAATGTGCTTTTAATATGGATATCGTATGACTTGTGTGATGTTATACGAGGTGAATGCATGTGATGACATGTTGTGGTGATGAATTGTGGCCGAAAGGCAAATAAATGCAATGTGTTGTATTTGGTTATATACGCATCTTTTTGGTTGCATATATGTGTGAAGATGCATTGGTTGTCATGAGTTCTTATGTGTCAAGTATCATGATATGCATCTTGTGATGTCGTGTACCCATGTGGGGTGTGAGCGATGGATTGAGTCCTGAGAGAATCTTCTATATCATCGTGAGCCTTAAAAATAAGAGGTATGAATATCCTTAAAAATAAGAGGACCGAAAGCGATGGTTATAGACGATCGTGTGCCCATGTGGGGTGTGAGCGATCGGATCGCGAGCCTTATACAAAGAGGACTACAAGCGATCCATAAACGTCGTGAGCCTTATACAAAGAGGACTACAAGCGACGAGTGAACATCGTGGGCCCGACGGGGTGTTACTTGTAGTAACAAGCGATGGTTCCAATAGTTCCTGAGTGGACTGGTAATGATGGAGTCGGTACCGCATATGCATTTGCATAGAGTCGTTGAGTCGGTCTCTTTGCATCTGCATGAATTATGATTGCATTGTTTATATGTGGAAAATCATGATTTAATTGATTATGTGTGAGGCATTGTGATATGCATTGTGACAAATGTATTGTGCAAAGGTTAATATGCAATTGGGAACGGAGTAATTATGTGATTGAGCTTGTGATAGCATTTGTGGATTGATGTGTATTCGTGTTAAATGCATTGAATTATGAATGATATGTTTGTGTATAAACATATGCATTATGTGTGAATATGTGATTATGTGAATGTAATCTATATATGCTTTAGGTGTTGGCATGTGATAATTGTGGTGAGAATACTTGATATGTGTAATTTTATGTCGATATATATAATTATATGCATTCATATTATAATTGTGTTTCTCACCCTTCTGCTATTTTATAATGCTCTATGAGGCATTGTAGATTAGATGCTAGAGGTCTTTTGTGAAGCTTATGTCTTCATTCTTTTGTCGGTCGGCTCTGATATGTAGCACCGGGTAGTCGGGAGATCGATTAGGATTATTTTTTGATGTTGTGTATAGGCATTTTTATCTTTTGGAGTTGTATATATACATGATTCTGTTGATAATAGATAAACCTTTAAGTGATATATATATATGATATTCAGTTTTAGATTTTTCGCTTTTATTCTAAAATCTGAAATATGGGTGTAAGGAACTGAGTTCTTCTGTTGATTGCTACCCCACTGTTGCATATCTTTATGAGCAGGTGATGTATGTTTTGTTTCAATATAATGTGATTCTCCCTGTCTATGCCATGATAATTTGAATATACTCTGACGAAATTTTTAATAAGTGTTTATTGTTTTATTATTAATTGGGGGTATAGATTGGGGGTGTTACAAGCAACATTATCACAGACAATGCAAGCAACCTGAACAACAATATAATGAAGGAGTTGTGTCAAGAATTTAAGATCGAGCACCACAACTCTTCACCGTATCGGCCCAAAATGAATGGCGCCGTTGAAGCAGCAAACAAAAACGTCAAGAGGATTGTCCAGAAAATGGTCAAGACTTACAAGGATTGGCATGAAATGCTACCCTTTGTTCTGCATGGATATAGAACTTCAGTTCGCATTTCTACCGGGGCAACTCTGTATTCACTAGTGTATGGTATGGAGGCAGTTCTACCCATTGATGTCGAAATTCCTTCACTCAGAGTCATCATGGAAGCAGGTCTTGATGAAGCCTTACAGCCGTTTGTCATGGTCAATTGTATCAGAGACGCCTCAAGCGAGCTTTTGACAAGAAATTTCTTCCTCGAACATTCTGTGAAGGCGAACTCGTGCTCAAAAGGTCTTCACCTGTTCACTCAGATCCACGAGGAAAATGGACTCCCAACTACGAAGGACCCTTTGTTGTCAAGAAAGCCTTCTTAGGTGAAGCCCTGATCCTTACCACAATGGATGGGGAGGAGTTGCCATCGCCCGTGAACTCTGATACAGTCAAAAAATATTATGCCTGAAAAAAAAAAAGGGGGGATAATGTTAGAACAAGAATTGATTCTACATTCCTAATAGTTTTGATGATAACAAATACTATATTATTATTTAGAACTTGATGCTCCCTAACTTAGTTTTTATGATACGTAGGGAAGTTCTAAAGTAAAGAAATTCTGAATCTGAAGCAAAAGCACATTCTGCGCTAACAAGTTCTAATCAAGTGAAGTTCTGATATAGAAGTATCACACAAGATCTAATCCAGTATTGTTCTAATCAGGAAAAGTTCTAATCAAGCGAAGTTCTAATCAAGCGAAGTTCTGATAAAGAATGTTTCACGCTATCAGCACTAGCCGCATTTAAAAGACTCTGATGATCCAGAACTTCACGAATATTCTGATACGTTATTATTCATTTAAAAGAGTATCAGCTAGAATCAGATGGGATCTCTATCTATGGAAAGCTCATTTAATGAGTTTGATTGACATCCAAAAATAAAGCCCAACGGATCAAAAAGTTATCTATATAAAGAGGATTGTTGAAAGGACGAAGACAGCTGCTCACATACAAATCTTACTGTTCATCATTTTTTCGATTAAAAAATTTGTTGTAAAATCACAGTTGTGATACTGCTTTCTAGAAGCAACTTTTTACACTTTACTTTGTCGTTTTTGTGATTCCTTGAGAAACCAAGTTGTGGTTCTATCTGAAGAAGACATTGACGAAAGTCTCTGTGTTTGTGTAATCAAAGTTTTGATTAGTGGATTAAGACCTCAAGAGAGAGAGGCAAAATCACCTTGGCGGGTGGACTGGAGTAGTTTGAGTTCAAACGAACCAGGATAACCAAACGTGTCATTTTGCTTTAAATTTTTTTTTAAAACCCCAATTCAAACCCCCTTTCTTGTGTTTTTCTTTTCTTCAATTGGCATCAGAGCGCCTGGTTCTGGGTGCAAACACTTAACCGTGTCTGAAAAGATCCTTCAAAGAAAAACACTATGGTGGAACCAGTTCAGAACAACAATGACAAAATCAGTGGAAAACCACCAGTATTCGACGGTGAAAATTTTGAATACTGGAAGGACGTAATCGAAAGTTTATTTTTGGCTCATGACGGAGATCTCTGGGATATGGTAACAGATGGTTACATTCAACCTGTTGGAAAAGACAGTCAGAAGATTGAAAGGAAAAATATGTCAGATCAACAAAAGAAAGATTTCAGAAATCATCACAAGGCCAGGACAATCCTCTTAAGTGCTATCTCGCACGCAGAATATGAGAAGATTACAAACAGAGAATCAGCTAAACACATGTTTGACTCTCTGAGAATGACGCATGAAGGCAACACTCAAGTCAAAAAGACTAAAGCTCTGGCACTCATCCAGAAGTATGAAGCCTTCAAAATGGAAGAAGATGAAACAATTGAGAAAATGTTCTCAAGATTTCAAATTCTGGTTGCTGGATTGAAAGTTATGAATAAAGGGTACTCAACAGCAGGTCATGTTAAGAAGATTATCAGAAGCTTACCAAAGGCGTGGAGACCCATGGTCACAGCATTAAAGCTTTCCAAGAACCTCAACGAAATATCTCTTGAAGAACTGATCAGCTCTCTAAGAAGTCACGAGATAGAACTAGAAGAAGATGAACCTCAGAAGAAAGGTAAGTCTGTTGCTCTTAAATATAACAATAAATATGAAACTAAAGCTTTTCAGGCAGAAGAAGAAAGCTCTGGTGGGTCCTTAGAAGAAGATGAACTATCACTCCTCTCCAGAAGAGTCCAACAACTATGGAAAAATAGACAAAGGAAATTCAGAAACTCTAGAAGATCAAGCAGTTATTCTGAACCATCTTCTGGCTACAAAAAGTCAAGAAACAAAGAGGTGGTGTGTTACGAATGCAAGGAACATGGACACTACAAAAGTGATTGTCCTAAGCTGCAGAAAGAAAAGCCAAAAAAGAAGTTTAACAAGGAAAGAAAGAAAAGTCTTATGGCTACCTGGGATGACTCGGAATCTTCTGAAGCGGAATCTGAATCAGAAAATGAACACGCCAACATTGCCCTAATGGCCAACATATCAGATGACTCCAACTCATCAGAATCAGATTCTGACTCAGAAACTAAAGAGGTATTCTCTAAATTTTCTAGATCTCAATTAGAAGATAGTCTATCTAAAATTCTTGAAAATTATCAAAAACTTCAGCTCAAATATAAGAATCTGAAACATGGTCTGATATCTGAGTCTGAAGAGAACAGAAAATTGAAAGCAGAAAATTCTGAGCTAAAAGAAACCATTTCAAAACTCAAGAACTCCTTTGAATATCAAAAATCTCAGAAAGAATCTGACTCAGTAGTTCCCACTAGTTCTGATAACATTTTAAAAAATTATGACTATGATTTTCAAAAATTTCTAGCTAAAAATATAGACAGAAGTAAAATGGCTTCAATGATCTATGGAGTTAGTAGAAATGGGAGAAAAGGCATAGGATATGTTAATCCTAGAGGAGAAGCACCATATAAACCTAAACAAGTTGATGATATGATCATAAAATACACACCTTTAAACTCTCACTTCACATATGGACACAAACATGATATAAAATATACTAGTGAATCTTACTCTTCAAATTCTATTGAGAAACCAAAACTCAATCAGAATTCTGTAAACACTAACAAACAAGGACCCAAAGAAATATGGGTACCTAAGGATAAAATCCTATACGTTGCAGATGTCTTTAACAGCAAGATTGAAACACCAATCATGGTACCTGGAATCTGGATGCTCGCGACACATGACGGGAAGAAAGCATATGTTCCAAAGTCTAGAACTTAAAGCTGGAGGGTATGTAGGTTTCGGAGGCAATCAGAAAGGGAAGATCATTGGCTCGGGAACCATAGGTAACAGTACTCTACCTTCTATGTCTAATGTTTTATTAGTAGATGGATTAATGCATAACTTGTTATCCATAAGTCAATTAAGTGATAACGGTTATGATATAATCTTCAATCAAAAGTCCTGCAAGGCAGTTAGTCAGAAAGATGGAACAATCCTCTTTAATGGAAAGAGAAAGAACAACATTTATAAAATAAAACTTTCTGAACTAAAAAATCAGAATGTAAAATACCTTTTGTCTGCTGACGACGAACAATGGGTCTGGCACAGAAGATTAGGGCATGTTAGTATGAGAAGAATATCTCAGATTAACAAACTGAATCTGGTCAGAGGACTTCCTAACCTGAAGTTCAGCTCAGATGTTCTGTGTGAAGCATGTCAAAAAGGAAAGTTTTCTAAACCCTCTTTTAAATAAAAAAATGTTGTCTCTACCTCCAGACCATTAGAACTTCTACATATAGATCTGTTTGGACCAGTGAAAACTGCATCCATCAGTGGTAAGAAGTATGGATTAGTGATCGTAGATGACTATAGCAGATGGACATGGGTAAAGTTCTTAAAACACAAGGACGAGTCACTCTCTGTATTTTTTGTCTTCTGTAACCAAGTTCAAAATGAAAAGGAGTTTAGAATTGTAAAAGTCAGAAGTGATCATGGTGGGGAATTTGAAAACAAAAAAATGGAAATATTTTTTAATGAAAATGGCATTTCTCATGACTTCTCTTGTCCTAGAACTCCACTATAAAATGGAGTTGTAGAACGCAAGAATAGAACTCTACAAGAAATGGCCAGAACCATGATTAATGAGACTAACATGGCTAAACACTTTTGGGCAAAAGCAGTTAATACAGCGTGTTACATTCAGAATAGAATCTCTATAAGACCTATTTTGGAAAAGACTCCATATGAACTGTGGAAGAATAGAAAGCCCAACATTTCATACTTTCATCCATTTGGATGTACTTGCTTTATTTTAAACACTAATGATCCTCTGAACAAGTTTGATTCTAAGGCACAAAAATGTTTCATGTTAGGATACTCTGAACGTTCAAAAGGATACAGAGTATATAACACAGAAACACGAAATGTGGTAGAATCCATTTGTGTCAGATTTGATGATAAGCTTGGCCTTCAAAAGTCAAAGCATGATGAATCTCTTGCAGAAATAGAAGTTCAAATTACAGGCACTGAAACCAGATCATCAGAAAAACAATCAAACACAGTAGAAGGAAATTCAAATATCACAAAAAATTTTGAAGAACCCATCCAGAAAAGACAATCCAGAAGTACAATTACACATCCCGAAGACAAAATTCAGGGAAAGAAAGATGATCCAATCAGAACAAGATCCTCATTCAAGAAGACTGAAGAATCTCTCATGGGATTAGTCTCTCTGGTTGAACCCACTTCTATTGACGAAGCACTCTCAGACAATGATTGGATACTCGCAATGCAGGAAGAATTGAATCAGTTCACCAGAAACGACGTATGGGATCTAGTTCCTAAACCCAAAGGCTTCAACATCATTGGAACCAAATGGGTCTTCAGAAACAAACTGAATGAACAAGGAGAAGTTGTCAGAAACAAAGCACGACTGGTTGCACAAGGTTATAGTCAGCAAGAAGGGATAGACTATACAGAAACCTTTGCTCCAGTCGCAAGGTTAGAATCTATCAAACTTTTAATTTCATTTGCTGTAAATAATGATATCACTCTTTATCAGATGGATGTCAAAAGTGCATTTTTAAATGGCTACATTGATGAAGAAGTTTATGTACATCAACCCCCTGGTTTTGAAAACACAAAACATCCAGAATATGTTTATAAACTCAAGAAATCGTTATATGGTCTAAAGCAAGCTCCCAGAGCTTGGTATGAGAGACTAAGTAACTTTCTCTTAGAAAATGATTTTATCAGAGGGGAGGTGGACACAACTCTATTCTGTAAGTCATTTAAAAATCACATTCTGATCTGTCAAATATACGTAGATGATATAATTTTTGGATCTACTAAAAGCTCCTTGGGCAAAGAATTTGCTAAGACTATGCAGGCAGAATTTGAAATGAGCTTAATGGGAGAACTCAAGTTTTTTTTGGGAATTCAAATCAATCAAACTCCAGAAGGAACTTACATATATCAAAGCAAGTATGTCAGAGATCTTCTGAAGAAATTTGACATGTCAGAAAGTAAGCCTTCCAAAACTCCTATGCATCCCACATGCATTCTGGAAAAGGATGAGGTAAGTAAGAAAGTAGAACAGAAGCTCTACAGAGGTATGATTGGTTCTCTCCTTTATTTAACTGCTTCAAGACCTGATATTCTCTATAGCGTCTGTCTTTGTGCTAGATTCCAATCAGATCCTAGAGAATCCCACTTAACAGCAGGTAAGCAAATTTTCAGATATCTGAAAGGTACTACTAATCTTGGTCTTTGCTATAGAAAGTCCAGAGAATACAAATTGGTAGGATACTGCGACGCTGACTTTGCTGGAGATAGAATAGAAAGAAAAAGTACCTCTGGAAGCTGCCAGTTTCTGGGAGACAACTTAATCTCTTGGTCCAGCAAAAGACAATCCATCATTGCACTATCAACTACTGAAGCTGAATATATAGCTGCAGCTGGATGCAGTACTCAGATGCTCTGGATGAAGAATCAGCTTGAAGATTTTCACATTTACGAGAGTAACATCCCTATCCTCTGTGACAATACTTCTGCCATCTGTCTTTCTAAAAATCCTATTTTGCAATCTAGGGCTAAACATATAGAAATTAAACATCACTTCATTAGGGACTATACTCAGAAGGGAATTCTTTTTTTAAAATTTATAGACACAGACCATCAATGGGTTGATGTTTTCACCAAACCCCTTACTGAAGATAGATTTAATTTTATTCTGAAAAATCTCTGTATGGAATTATGTCCAGAATGAAAATGTAATTTCTGTATTTTCAACTCTTAGAATTTTTGTTTTGTGAACATCTGACCAATAATTCTTCAGAAGTAAGAAGGAAGATTGTCTTAGAATCTATTCAGAAGATCTGAACTTTTCATTTCAAGGATAGATCACTAAGTTCACCCTAGCAAACACCTGTCAACCTACGCTCCAGATATTTCTCTGAAGTTGAACACGTGTCAAACTCTGGAAAACTGAAACGGGTGTGTTGACATATCGAGACGCCAAGTCACATCGGTAACTGTTCCCAAAATTTTCACGCTATCTCCCTTGTCAGAAATCATTACAGCTATTAATCATTATGTTTATTGTCTTTAATTGCTATTTATTTTTTTCTTGGTTACTCTTATATATATGTCACTTCTAACACCCTCACACGCTCACTATCACTCACCTTGCTCTCTCGCTTTCTCCTTCTTATTTGCAATTCTTGTTTTGTTTTCTCTATTCTTGTTCCTCTGTGTGTTCTCCAAAACCCTGTGTGTTCTCCAAAACCCTAAGTCTGTGAACAATGGCCTCCTGCTCTCAACAAAGCTCTCAACAAGCGATGTCTCAAGAATCTGCTGACCAAATCAATGAAGAAAGGTACGTTGAGCCTACAAGAACTCTTCTCACTCCCATTGCCTCTCTTGAAGTCCTCTGTGAACTCATCGTTGATTTTGAAAGCATGAAAGAAAATGGGTATGACCTTACTCCTGAGGTTGAGTTTCAAGGATGAACCAAGTACTTTAATCGCTTAATGGGTCCAGTTTTTCCCAAACTTGTTAAGGAATTCTAGATTTTTGCATCTGTCTCAAATCATCAAGTAACTTCGTATGTAATGGGAAAGAAGATTGTCATCACTGAGGATCTTATTGGTAAACTGATTGATCATGATGGATCAGGAATTAGATGCAGTGAGATGGAAAAGAGCTCTGACCTAAAAACTATCTCAAAGGAAATCTTCACCTCCGGAAAACACTCCAACAAAATCAAAGACCTAAAGGATCGTCACAGAATTTGGGCCAGAATCATTCTAGGTTGCATCTATCACAGGAAACCTATAAGCTCTTCTGACTACATCAACAACGATCAATAGTAACTTCTGTACCTCATCTCCACCTATACAAAACTAAATCTTCCTCACAGTCTATTCAATCATCTGAAGCTCAGAAAATCTCTGATCTAGAAACTATTACTGGAAGACCTCTCAATGCAAAGAACCTCAAGAAGATGAAAATCATTGAGACCATCAAGAAGGATCCAACCCAACTCACTAAGGAAGTCATCACCACCAGGAAAATACCTCTGAAAGATTTTCCTCTCTTCTCAGCAGATACTCATCCAGAAATTGTTCTCAGATATCTGGATGCGTGTAAATCTGATGGAACCATTCCAGAGGTTTCCTTGCAAGATCTCAGGCAAGCACCTCCAGAAGTTGCCACCAGAATATCAATAAAAAGGAAAGCCTCTGAAGGAACTCCTCAGAAAACCCCCAAAGCTGCTAAAAAGAAAGGTAACTCGTCTTTCATTTCTGTCGTCGAATCAATATTGGTATCCACATCTGAAACCTCATCCTCTCCCAAACCTTCTGAAAATCCATCACCATCACCACAAACCCTTGACGATTTTGACATCGACATTGACCCCACTCTTTCTGATTTTATTGACCCACAACCAGAACTTGCACAAGTTCTGTCTGACATTGATCTTGAACCTCTCTTCACTGCTCCCCAACCAGAAAATCAAATTCAAAATTCTGAACTATTCCCAAACACCTCTATTCCTGGTATCAACTGTCCTCTCAACTTCTTTCAACCCTCACATAATTTCACCAGTCCCCCACAAGATGTCATCACTCCAGAAAATACATCACCTACCTCTCCCATTCTCATTTCTGACTCTCCTTCAACAAATCTCTCAGAAGATCCCCTCAGAACTATAATTGACTTAGAAGCTCTAGACAAACTTACCTCAACCTCTCATAAAATAGCCATTCCCAAACCAAAACCAAAAACCTCCAAAACAGATGTTGGTAACTCTTTATTGACATTCGAGGTAGAAATGCAGGAATGGATTAACTTTCTGAAGCATGGTTGTATGGAGAATCTGAATCCAGCTGCTTCTGACTATCTCTGGACCAAATTCAGAAAGTGGTTTAATACTGAATCTCAAAAGATGAAGGAACTCAGCTATGACATAGCTCAACAGAACTTATGTGATCATATGAAGATCTTCAATGAGCAGGTTCTAAGATTCTGGGAAAAGAAACCCATTCTTCCTCTAGGCTGGAAAACTCCTATGGTTTTAGAACCTCAGGAAGAAATCTCTGAACATCAAACTCAGGTAATTGCTGAAGTCGAAGAAAAGTCTCCTGAAGCCTCTCCAAAGAAAGATTCTGCTAAAAGCTCTGAGGATTTGGTACCTTCTGTCGAGTCAACTTCATCCTCTCTAGTGCTGAAAACTCTGGATGAGTTGAAGAAAGAGAATGAGGCAGTAAGAAAAAGATTGGATAAACAGGATGAAACAAACGCAGAAATTAAAGGGATGCTTGGCAAGCAAGAAGAATCCGCTAATCAGATCAAAGGTCTTCTGGAAGCAATGTTCACAAGACTTCCACCTGCTCCTCAACCTTAGATTTTCTTTGTTTCTATTATCTTGCTCATTTTGTGCTATTATCTTGCTCATGTTGTTTACTTGTGTTCTCTGCTTCTTATCTATGTATTTTTTTTGCTTTTTGATTAATGACAAAAAGGGGGAGAACGTAGAATATTTTGAAATATAACAGTGCACCGGGACTATGTCTCGAACATTTTAACCTCTCTGTTTCCACATATTGTTTAGTAAGCAGGAAAATGACAATCAGAACTTCCTGTGAAAAAGCTTCAAACAAAACATCTTCAAGGAAGTCTTCAACTCAGGGGGAGTCCTTCATACTCCATACTCTTTTAATTGATTATCAAAATATAAGTTTTTGTCATCATCAAAAAGGGGGAGATTGTTAGAACAAGAATTGATTCTACATTCCTAATAGTTTTGATGATAACAAATACTATATTATTATTTAGAACTTGATGCTCCCTAACTTAGTTTTTATGATACGTATGGAAGTTCTAAAGTAAAGAAATTCTGAATCTGAAGCAAAAGCACATTCTGCGCTAACAAGTTCTAATCAAGCGAAGTTCTGATATAGAAGTATCACACAAGATCTAATCCAGTATTGTTCTAATCAGGCGAAGTTCTAATCAAGCGAAGTTCTAATCAAGCGAAGTTCTGATAAAGAACGTTTCACCCTATCAGCACCAGCCGCATTTAAAAGACTCTGATGATCCAAAACTTCACGAATATTCTGATACGTTATTATTCATTTAAAAGAGTATCAGCTAGAATCAGATGGGATCTCTATCTATGGAAAGCTCATTTAATGAGTTTGATTGACATCCAAAAATAAAGCCCAACGGATCAAAAAGTTATCTATATAAAGGGGATTGTTGAAAGGACGAAGACAGCTGCTCACATACAAATCTTTCTGTTCATCATTTTTTCGATTTAAAAATTTATTGTAAAATCACAGTTGTGATACTGCTTTCTAGAAGCAACTTTTTACACTTTACTTTGCCGTTTTTGTGATTCCTTGAGAAACCAAGTTGTGGTTCTATCTCAAGAAGACATTGACGAAAGTCTCTGTGTTTGTGTAATCAAAGTTTTGATTAGTGGATTAAGACCTCAAGAGAGAGAGGCGAAATCACCTTGGCGGGTGGACTGGAGTAGTTTGAGTTCAAACGAACCAGGATAACCAAACGTGTCATTTTGCTTTAAATTTTTTTTGAAAACCCCAATTCAAACCCCCTTTCTTGTTTTTTTCTTTTCTTCAGATAAGAGTCCGCTAGATTGACATCCGCAAGGACAATCTAGGTAAAAATGGACGTCCCGATGGACAAAAAAAAAGATGTCCATGCAAAAGTTAGGGACAATGAAAAAAAAAAACAATGATAGCCCGCTAAATTGAAAACCCGAAAGGGCAACTTAGGCAAAAATGGGTATCCTGGTGGACGAAAAAAAAACATGTCCGGGCAAAAATTAGGGATAAAGGCATTGACTTAGAACACTTGCACCTCCTTTATCACAGCTAGACCTCAGACGGTAAAAGAAAGTTCCAATCATCATCAACGGGTGCAAGGCATTGGAATCTAGACTTACAGTGGATGGTAGCCAATGTTGTAATCAATGCAAAACATGGTTTCCCTTTGCCATTTACATTGATTTTTCAATTTTTATTGCAAATTTCCTCATCAAGGATTTTGCTTCCTTGTACACTCTTTATGTACAAAATTTTACATTCAATAAAATGCATTCTTTGTTATCTCAATTTGTTTCGTTCCAGTATTTTGTTTGCAAAATAAATAATTATTTATTATCACATAATACTAAAAAAAACGTTGAGAACAATAAAAAGCTAAATCAGTCGAGAAATCATTATGCATTGCATGTATTACTGGTAACTACTGCAGGATAATCGGTAATATCCATTGGTAAGCCTAACGCCTGGCCGACAATATGATGGTTCTATGAAGTTGTTGTCTCCTCAGCAGTTCCTCAACATAGTTGTCATTCGCCCCAGCAAACACCATTACGATTTGTCAAAAAGTTTGTCTGTTTACACATCCTTTCTCCGACAGATTTGTAATGTCTCTAGACAGGTTGCCAAAGTGTTCCCAGCATAAGCACTTTTGCTCTCTTTTCCCCAGCAAGGTTTGTACATCATCTCCAATGATTTGAAACTATCTGCCCTCAACAGTAGTGGGTTCTCCTTAGCAAAGTCAACATGATTTGGAAGGATCTATTTCCCCATGCAGAGCCAGTTCTGGTAGGAAGGATCAATTTAATTCTTTCATCCCCAACAAGGACAACCATGGTGATTTAGAAACCTGAGATGTTCTTGGTTTATTTCCCTGGCGGAATCATCATCCTTTATGAACTCTCTTCTCCAGCAGAGATTGTCTTTATCTGCGGGTCCTCTCCCCTGACAGAGGATGTCGAAGTCGTTTTGCTACGATTTTCGCCTAACTGCTTTACACTGTGCCTTACGTTGCGCCTTTGCATTTCATGACATCAAGCATCATGTAGAAACGCATACATAGCATATGCATCGATCATACTCCCTCTCTTTTTGCCTGACTTATCTCCCAGCAGATTTTCAGCCAATTTTGCACTTATCTTTTCTTTCTTAACACTCTTCTTTTGTCGCCGTCGGCCAAATTCTCGAGCTACTCTTTTATTTAATCCCCTTTTACCTCGAATCATCAAAAAGCTGGCGTAATTCTTAAATTCAGGTCCAAGAGGATTAAATAGGGGAAGTTTTCGTAACCCAAAATTTAACCTCCCTCTTTTACCTTTTGCATGAGCATAAGCATTCACATCGCTGACATACGCATTCGCACTTTTCCTTTTGTGCATTGATTGCAGGAATATTCAGGTTTCCAAGCCCGATTAATCTTGTCCTCACAAGGTCATCACATCATCAAGACAAGCACAAAATAAGGGTTTCCATGCCTATTCATCAATACAAGGAGTGGAAAATCGAAGCCGGGACCACAACATCCTTTTCAGGCAAAATTGGGCAAGTTTTTGACTGGTTAACCGGTTAACCATTTGGTTAATCGATTAACACCCTTTTACATCACCAAATTCAGCTTTTTAACAACTGTTAATTGGTTAACCTATTGGTTAATCGATTAACACCTGCTATTTCAGCAAAAATTCAGCATTTCCATCATCTTTCAGCAACTCTCTCCACTCTCTTTTGGTCTATTATATTATAGCATTGTGTGGGATATTCTAGACATCTCTAGACATTTCAAGACTATTCAATTCACTCCAAGTGTATTTATTCCAATGCTTCACTTCAAATCAAGTGTACCTTGTTCCTTGTTTTACAAGCATGTCAACATTTGGATTTTGAAGCTCACATTGGGATTGTTACCGAGTTAATCCTAACTAACCGAGTTAACCGCCTTGACTCAGTGAGTCAAGTGTAACTAACTTCAACCCTAACTCCAAGCCTCCCAAAGCTAAGTCCAAACCAAAGTCCAAAGCTCTCACACTCCATACCTAAATTCTATTTAAGCCAAGCTTCACCATTTCATAACTCCTCCACAATCATTCACACAAATTCACACTTTCTTTACTCTCAATTCTCTCTTTCTCCTCTGCATTTTTCTGCAACTTCTACACATTCCTCTTCATCTTCTTCACCAAACCTCACTAAAGCTCTTAATTCTTGAAGAATAATCACTTTTCACATTGAAAGTGATTATTTCTTGAGCTTAACCTTCACCATTATTCCATGCTACTGGATTTTGTGGAGCTTCAGTAGCTTTTGGATTCATCTCAAGTAATCGCTTCAAGTTTCTTCGGTGATAATTCTTATTTCGGAGTTTTCGTCGCAATTTGCACGATTTCGATACGATTCGGCCATGCTTGAAGATTCTTCTAGTTTTCTTCGATTGTCTTCATCATCTTTCTATTATACTTGAGTTTCTGGAGTTCTACAAGCTTTTGAATTCATCTCAAGTGTGTGCTTCAAGATTCTTTGGTGATAATTCTCATTTCGGAGTTTTCGTCGAATTGTGCTCGATTTCGATACGTTTCGTCAACAAATTGAAGATTCCTCTGGTTTTCTTTGATTTTCTGCATCAAGAATCATTTGCAACAATCACCAAGGCACCTCTCAACCTTCACTACTACAAAACGCGTAAACAACGACACCATGCTCACAACGCTTCATCCCTACACCGTTGTGACATATCTAAACTAAGGTGCGGTTGTATTTTATTTGTTTATTGAATAAAACTTATTCGTATATAACAACGGTTGATAAACCAACCGTGGTGATTATCTGTATATAACAACGGTTGATAAATCAACCATAGTGATACCTTCAAGCTTTCATGTGTTCGAACCTCAGCGTATTCATATATATTATTCCTTTTATGTTAAAGTGCGCATTTACTTTTTTATTTACTTCTAATTAAAAAAATTAAAAGTTATGACTACGGTTGTTTATATACACCGTTGTGATATATTTTGTATGTTTTTTTAATTTTTAATTCTAAAAATAACTCTGGCGCTTTAATATGAAATTTCATTATGTAAATAATATATCATAACGGTGTAAATTCTTGACCGTCGCAGTAGTGTTTCAATAGTCTACAAACTAGGTAGTCTCATTTTCTCTTCAGTATCCTTATTTCGATTCCATTGAAAATAGAAACCAGACGAAACGTTACACGATTTCAACCCTAAACCATAACCTTCAATACTGTGAAACAATACACGATTCCACCAAAGCTTGCATCATCAGTATCCATTTGTTGTCATTTTCATCATCATCGTCACGATAGTGAAGAAAATAGAAGATTACGCACATACCAACACCGTCGTCATCATCGTCACCATCGTTGTCGTAAGGAAGGAAGACAACAACAACACCAACACCAACATCATTTACTTCGTCATCACGTTTAGGGTACGTAAAATATTTTCCCCATGCATCTACAGTAAACTCTTTTGCCATTGTTGTTCATGTTGTTGTTGTTGTTTTTTAACTTAGATGTCGACCTTGTCGAGTTCTTCATCAGAAACCAGCGAAGAAACTCAAACAAATGAAAGGTTAGCCAATGAAACTCAAACAACTGAAAGTCAAACGAAAAGATCACAAAGAGGTGTCACAATGATGCCCCAATTCACATCAGTCCGCAACTCATCTGGTGCAAAAATTCCGATCGAGTTTGATTCGCACTACAGATTAGTGGATTGTCCACATTACGCTACTTTTAGGAGTTATGTTGCGTTCCTTGCATGTAGCAAAGTCAGTATACTGATTGATGATTGGAGAGAAGTGGATGGTAATGTCAAAGACAGCTTATGGACAGACATTAAGGTATTTCATACTATAATTTTCATATATTTGATATCACTACCTAGAGTTTCTAATTCATACTTATATATTGATTTAATGCAGTTGAATTTTGAGTTTACCGATGACTCAAAATTGAAAAGAAAGTGGATGACTTATGCCGGTGTTCATTGGAGGGGATTTAAGTCACGGCTCACGGCTGACTACATTACGAAGCCTAAGAGCGGTCTTCAACCTCCATGGATTTGGTATAGTTTTTTATCGAAGAAGGTGTGGCAGAAGTTTGCGAAGAAACGCCGTTCTGAGGAATTCAAGGTTAGTACTAGTAGTCTTATGTAACCTATAATGTTATGCTAATGAGTTATAGATACTAATCATACACATTTTTCACTATCTTAATAACAGGCTAGAACGAGGCGAAAAACATGTACCCCCATAGATTGTCTCGTGGGGGTTACAGGAAACTTGAGAAGAGGATCCTGCAGGAAAAACTACAAGAAGGAGGAGATGGTGACATTCCATCTCCACCTTCAAGACATGAGAAATGGATGAGGGCTCGATTAAGACCTAATGGAGAGTACACCTCTGAGGCTTCAAGAGTAGTTGCTGAGAAACTTGTAAGTATATGTTTTGTTTAAATGTGTTTGCTTATGTAAGTTGCTCATGAGTTGTTATTTAAATGTGTTTGCTTATGTAATTAAGTTGCTCATGTTGTGTAGGATAACTTGGTTGTGACGGCCCATGAAGGTACATTTGTTCCGGAAGCACGGCATGACATATTAGTCGAAGCTATCGGAACAGCTGAGCATGGAGGCCGTGTCCGTGGTGTTGGAGATGGTGTCGGCTTGAGGTCATACTTTGGATATCAAAGAAGAAGCACCGAAACCGCTGAATTTCTTGCTCAACGACAAAAGATTGATAATGTTGAGAAGCAATTGGCGGAGCAAAGGAGGCTGTTTGAGGAGGAGAGGGAAAAAAGGGAGAAAGAAGTGGAAAGGTTACAAGAGATGTATTCGGTATGTGTCGTAAATCGCGCTTATTTTTGTATGATATATATTATATGTTCTAATTGAATATATTGTGCTTATTTTTGTTTTATGTTCTAATTGAATGTTATGATGTAGAGATTAAGTGAAAGCCTCGAACAACGAACTAATGAAGATCGTCGTTGCGTTGGTGATGATCAAACTCCAAGTAGAAGTGTCATAAATCACGCTTCTACAAAAGGGAGTAATTGTACAGCCCCTCCCCCACCTGTAGATAACCGCAATGGGATATTGGACCCTAGTCCAAATGAAATAACAAGTTTATACTACTCCATTTCAACAACAGACCTTGCGCAACCTCTCCCGCTAGAACATTGCCCAAAATTGGATTTAGTGTATTACACTCTTGAAGATGTGAGGGATTTTCTCGCAGGATATAAGTGGCTTGACCTATCTATTTTGCAAGTTTGGTGCACGTAAGTATATAGTCGAATATACATGTCATTATAGAACATTATAATTTTTTGTATTTTATCCCTTAATTTATTCTTTTTCTTTGACCATTTAGGTACATTCACTGTGTTTGTATAGAGTTAAATAAATCAAGTACTTATGGAATCTTGGAGCCAACTTATATTAGTTGGGCGTATAATGAAAAAAAAATCATGGAAAAGTACTTGAAAGAACGACTAAATGAGGGAGGAAAAGAATGTTACCTTGCACCATTCCTCTATAGGTAAGTATTGTTGTAATTTATTTATATATTCTATATTTAGTTTTGTTTTAGTAAAAACTAATAATATATATATATATATATATATATATATATATATATATATATATATATATATATTCTCGTGTTCATTCAGTGGTCATTGGCAATTGATCGTAATATCGTTTAGGACAAATACGGTGACATTACTGTGTTCCTTGCACGATCCACTCCACAAACCAATGAAAGATCTTGTATTAACGTAAGTGTCTTTGTTTAATATCATTTTCTTTGGCATTAATTGTAATTCGTTTATCATGTAATATGTTTAATTCAATTTTCAATGTGCAGTATTATGGAGCAAGTTAATATGTTGAGGAATGTTAGAAAAAAGCCCACATACCTTGCTCCTAAAGTAAGTGGCCCGATTACCTGTTTATTTCATTTACATTCATGCATGTGTGGTTGTATTCATATTTTTATATTCATGTAATTTGTAGACGAGGAAACAACGCGGGAGTTACGAGTGTGGGTATTTTATCATGAAACATATGTTAAACATCGTCCTTGCCGGCACTGTTGATTCATGGGATACGGTAATATATGCCATAAAATGTTTACATATATTAATATATAAGTTGACTATTGAATTATTATCATGCATGATATATCTTCAATTTTTTGCTCTTATGTAGATGTTTAACGACGAAACCCCATTCCCCCTTGAGGACTTTGTGGATCTTCGTAAACGTTGGGCGTATATCCACAATGAGCTTAAGGGTTCTGCTCCTGCTGCATGATATATCAGCAACATTTTTTTATGCACATATTTTTTACTTTTGATGCACATAATGTGAACAATAGTTTTGGCTTTTGATTCACATAATGAAATCAATAATATTGGCTTTTGATTTAAACAATGTTAGCAGTTTAATTCTCTGATTCATTTAGCTTTTGATGTAAATTTCTTTTGATGTAAATTATGTGATTCATTTATAAGGATAAAATATAGGAAGAATTGTGTTTGATGCACATATTGTGTTTGCATGTAAACAGAAGTTGTTTTGACAGGATAAATTATGGGAATAATTTGATACGCAGATAAATTTTATATTTAAAACAGTCTGTTTTTGGCAGCGGTTATAAACCTATCCGTAGTTGTATGTCAAACGCTAATATAAATAAAAAATGTTATTGCTGAGAATCGAAGCAGATCACAGTTTAGTATATCACAACGGTTGACTAAACTAACCGTCGTGAAATGGTGCACGCATACTGGAATACAACAATGTTTCCCAGGACCGTCATTGTACGTACCTCATATACAACAACACTCTACATAACATCGCCTTCGCCCCTGTCATTATATGTCATTTCCAACCGTTGTTAAATGGGTTTTTCGTAGTAGTGCTTGTAGGTTGGTAGATCTTACTCTTCTCACTGTTTCGATCATTTCCGTGCATTTACGTTGTAATTACGATCGTTTTCGGTTTAATTTATCATGCGATTGCTTGATCTTTAATCTCCATGATTAATGCTTGTAACTTATGTTTATTTGCACTTACATGATGTAATTTTCGTGCACAAAATCATACCATAGCATGTGGAAGTTTGGATAAGTGATTGTGTTGAAAACTACTTTTGGAAAGCTGTTTTTACTGTTATTTTTGCCACTGTCACAGTGTTAATCGGTTAACCATTTGGTTAATCGGTTAACCAGTTCATTTTTCACCAAAAACACTGATTTTCAAGCCTTTAACCGATTAACCATATGGTTAACCGATTAACACTGTACCAGAAGGTTATTTTCTTGCATTTTCAAGTGTGTTTGCCATGCTTTCTCCCTTCTAAATTCCATTGATTACCATGCTTGATTTTATGGATGTCTTAAGTGTCATTTCACTTCTGGTTGAAGCATATTCATGGAGTTTCGATGTACATTTTCGATTATTTATTTGTTTCATATTCTTAGCATTGTATGAACATAATCATTCTTGCATTACCTTTGTTCACATGATACATGATTTTGTGTTGCATTTTGATGATCATTTGGCACTGTTTTTCACTTTCCATTTCAGTTTGCATTAGGTTTATTCTCCATGGATAAGCTTAATCTTGTATAACCAATAATTCACCTCCTTTTTTGCTTTGATGGTTTTCCATTCTCTTTGGAAATTTTTTGGCATGGCTTTTCCCCTTGATTAATTGATCGAAACCATGTTTTGATTAGTTGATCCTTCCCTTTCCCTCTCTTTAGGCTTCCTTTAGAGCTTTTTTCTCTCTTTCCCCCCGCGGAGTTGAAGATTCATACAATGGCCGATACACGACTTTGGAGCGCTGTACAGACTAAAGTTGTTACGCTGTTCACTTCACAATACTGGAGCACTATACAACATTGGAGCTGTTGCGCCGTCCGTTTCAATTTTTGCACTATACTTTGAGCGCTAGAGAAGGAATGAGGATGGAATTGTCCTACCCTCATTCTGACAATTTCTTGGGTAAGGGCATTTGGCCCTCTCTTTCGAGAATAGTCACCTCTATCCTCAAGCTGTAGTGTTGCTCCTTCCCTAGTCGGATTCATCCTTGATCACTTGTGCTCTTCTCAATTTCCTTTTGATCAATCACCATCCTTCTTGGTTAAGATCATTATTCCTGCACTAGCAATCTCTCTTTGTTTCATTACTCCTTTCTTCTTGTAATCAATCATTGCCTTTTGATTCCCCTGAAGAGCCTCAAATCCTTTTCTTCGGTTAATCACAGGTTTTCTGTAAGACCGAATCCCCAGGAGTTTGCAACCTTCTTCTGGTTCTTCTCCCTTTGTTGGTCAATCACTATCTGTCAGTTAAAACACCAATATTTGCACTCCTTCTCAGTTAACCACAGTCCGTCTGTTAAAAAACTGAGTTTCCTCTTGGGTTATACACTTATCTTCGGTTAATCACCCTTTTCTTCAGTTAACCACAGTCCGTCTGTTAAAATACTGAAACCCCTTTTCGAGTTAATCACCTCCTCTTGGTTAATCACTCATTCTTTTTGGTTAATCACAGTGTTCTGTTAAGAACCGAACCCCCAAGCGGTTAGAAACCTCTTTTTGTTCAATACCTCTTCTTTGTTGGTTAAATGTTGTTTGTTCAGTCAATACCAACACCCCTTTTGGGTTACGACCTTCGATCGGTCTTACACCCGTTCTTCTGGTTAATCACAGTTTTCTCTGTTAAACAAATGCTTCTCTATCCCCACAGAGTTGTAATCCTTGTTTCCTCGGTTAACCACTATTTATCAGTTAATATACCGATATCCCCTCAGAGTCAAACACCTTCTCTCGGTTCAGCACTCTCTTTTGGTTTATCACAGTCTGTCTGTTGACACCAGCTTCTTTTCCCTGCCAGAGTCTTACTCTCTTTCACTGGTTAACCACTTCCAGACAGTTAATATACCGAGTTTCCCTTTCTTCTTGGTTTTGACACCATCCTTTTGTTTGGACCCCCAGCCTGGTCGCTTACCCTCTCTTCCTAGTAGTTCTTTGATCTTTTCTCTCCCCGGCGGAGCCTTTTCTATTCATTTTGCTCTTACTTCCTTGGTTTCGCCGATGCTTTCGACACCAGTTCTCTTTGTTATCCCTTGCGGAGTTTCTTTCATTCTTGGTTCTAACACCATTCTTCTTCTTATTCTCTTGTGCAATCGCTCTTACCGCGTGGTCTTCCCCGGTGGAGTCTTTCTTTCACTTTTACTCCTAGTTTTGACACCACTTCTCTTGTTCCTTTCTTGTTTTGTTTTTCGTTCGGTTCCCCGAACTACGGAAGCTTTGATTTTGCATTCTTTTAAATGTCAGATACGTTGGCACGAGACGCAATGTCTTGGCGAGCACACTTCCACCCTTCCTTCTTTCCTTCCCTTTTCTCTGTCCCCTGGTTCCATGAACTACGACGCTCTGATTTCCTCATTGCATTATGAGGGTACGTAGGCACGAGGGCCACAATCCTCCGCGAGCACTTTCTTTCTCTCTTTTCTTTTCCCCTCTCTCTCTCTCTCTCTCCTCTCTTCTTTAGTTAGAAGCCTTTAGATAGATAACCAATCCAAGTCTAGAAGCAAGCGAAATGGTTCCCGTCGAGTACGACGGATGTGTTAGGTGCTAGTACCTTCCTTTCGCATAACCGACTCTCGTTCCCGTATCTCTTCCCCTTGGGTTTTATCGATATTTTCCCTGTTCTTTGGGACTAAATAAAGTTCGGTGGCGACTCTGTG
This sequence comes from Lathyrus tuberosus, assembly GCA_022829125.1. Classification (NCBI taxonomy): domain Eukaryota; kingdom Viridiplantae; phylum Streptophyta; class Magnoliopsida; order Fabales; family Fabaceae; genus Lathyrus; species Lathyrus tuberosus. The sequence continues at coordinate 1,417,411 of JALAZF010000550.1, forward strand.
TTATCTCTGAGTGTGTGATTCACTCAGGTATAAACCAGTCATCTTCAATTAAAAATAATGATAAAAAGGGTGATGTGTTTAAATGCCTGAGGCTTAATAATGTATATATGATTGACTTGAGTGAGGTATCGTTGAGTAGTACTAAATGTCTCGTCACCATGTGTGAAGATTCATGGGTGTGGCATAGACGTTTAGCATATGTCAATTTTGATTTGCTTAATAAGATAGTCTCTAAAGATCTAGTAGTCGGATTACCCAAAATCAAATTTTCCAACGATCACTTATGTGATGCATGTCAAATGGGGAAGCAAACAAGGATCTCGTTTAAGTCTAAGAATATAGTATCTACGACGAGACCTCTTGAGCTCCTCCATATGGACTTGTTTGGGTCGTCTAGAATTAAAAGCCTAGGTGGTAACTACTATGGTTTTGTGATAGTTAATGACTACTTTAGGTTTTGCTGGACTATTTTCTTGGCAAGCAAGAGCGATACTTTTTCTGCTTTTAAAAAATTTTCCAAGCTTTCTCAAAACAAATTGAACACAAATATTCTTAAAATTAGAAGCGATCACGGAGGTGAGTTTGAAAATCATCTATTAGAGGAATATTGTGATACAAATGGGATTGATCATAATTTTTCCGCTCCACGTACTCCGCAACAAAATAGAGTCGTGGAACGTAAAAACCGTATTTCAGAAGAACTCGGGAGAACTATGATCAATGAAAGTAATCTCCCTAAGTATTTTTGGGCCGATGCTATTAGTACGGCTTGTTATGTTTTGATTAGGGTGCTCATTCGTCCTATTCTTAACAAAACACCATATGAACTTTTAAAGGGAAGAAAATCGAATGTATCACATCTTGATGTTTTTGGTTATAAATGTTTTGTGTTAAATAATGGTAAAGAGAACCTTGGTAAGTTCGATTCGAAGGCCGATGAAGGTATCTTTCTTGGATACTCTCAAACTAGTAAGGCATGTAGGATATTTAACAAAAGATTACTTACTGTCGAGGAGTCCGTATATGTTAATTTTGATGAGTCTTGTCCGAAAAATGTTGCAAAAGGTATTTCTTTTCATGATGTATGTGTATCTTCTGAAGACATACTCAAAGACACTGACAAAGGGACTGATCAACCTGAAGCAGTGAAAGTTGAGGAGGAAAAAGATCACCCTCCTAAGGAGATTGAGGAAGTTCATCCACCTAATAACGATGATCTCCCTCCAGCTTGGAAGTCTTCAAAGGACCATCCGATTGACAACATACTCGGCGACATCTCAAAAGGAGTAACCACGAGATCCAAGATAAGTAATTTTTGTTATCACTTTGCTTTCGTCTCTCAAGTTGAACCTAAAAACTCTAAAGAGGCCTTACTCGATGAGCATTGGTTTTTATCAATGCAATAAGAATTAAATCAATTCAGGAGAAATGAGGTTTGGGACCTTGTCCCCCCCTCCGCGAGGTCATCGAGTAATTGGCACTCGATGGGTGTTTAGGAACAAACTAGACGAAAATGGAGTTATAACTCGAAACAAAGCGCGCCTTGTAGTGCAAGGGTATAACCAAGAGGAAGGAATCGACTATAAGGAAACTTATGCGCTGGTTGCCCGACTCGAGGCTATACGGATTTTACTTGCTTACGCTTGCACTAAAAATTTCAACTTATTTCAAAGGGATGTGAAAAGTGCCTTCCTTAACGGATACATCAATGAAGAGGTTTATATAGCCCAACCTCTGGGTTTTGAATCCCATGAATATCCCAATCATGTTTACAAACTTAAACATGCTTTGTACGGACTTAAACAAGCCCCTAGGGCTTGGTATCTTAGCAAATTTCTACTTGATCAAGGGTATTCAAGAGGCAAGATTGACACAACCCTCTTTATTAAACATCAAGGAAAACATTTAATTTTGGTACAAATTTATGTTGATGATATCATTTTCGGGTCTACTAACATGACCTTGGTCAAGGAGTTTTCTAGTTTGATGCAGGGTGAGTTTGAGTTGAGCATGATGGGGGAGCTTAACTATTTCCTCGAATTGCAAATCAAACAACTCGAAGAGGGCACATTTGTGAGTCAGACGAAATATTGTCTTAAGCTTCTCAAACATTTTGACATGGTAAACTGCAAGGCAATTGATACTCTGATGCCTACTTGTGCTAACCTTGACCGTGACGAGAATGGTAAGGATGTAGAGGTAAAGACGTATAGAGAATTATTGAGCTATATGTGAGGGCATTCATCGTCAATCGTGATTAAGTTAATATCGTTCCTCTTAACAAGATTTTTTTAAGTGGATGTACCATGTTGAGTGTTGAAACTGATGTTTATTGAACAATTAAGCATGTTTTATCCATTTAAATGTTTGATATTTGTGTTGGTTTTTTATTAATCCAAAATTGTTGCATAAATGACACATAAATATGCTTTTTACATTGTTTCACTGGTTAAGTCGACCTAAACAGGACTTTGGTCGACTCACCAAAATGCTAATTGTTCATGTTTTAGAGATTGGGAAGCTCACGACCCTTTGGTCGACTCAAAGCATTAATATTTGTAATTGTTGAAAACACAACAGTATGCGTCGACGCACACAGACCAACGATCGACGCGTCGCTGACGAATCCTGAAAAATTTCTTGTGTTTGATGATTTTCTTTCAAATTACTTTCACCCATTTATTAGGTTTATGCTTTTTATTATTCTCTTAATTGTCATGATCACATTGTGTTCATTGCATCAAGTCTCCATTCTCCTCATCTTCTCCTCTTCCCTAAATCTCCATAAAAACCCTAACCTCAAATCTCTCACAACCACATTTGGGTTTCTCATCAAATTGAAACAAATCAGTCACTATCCATCCCTCTCAAGCATCTCTCTCAATGGCTTCTCGAAGGATCACTCGCAAAAGAGCCACAAGGGACCCATCATTTCAAGTTGGTCCATCTCAACCTCCTCCTAGTTTACTGATAACAGTTTTATCTCTTGTACCAAATGAATTCACTACTCTATATGAGAACAATTTGAGTAAACGCTCTATTGTTAAGCAATTTGCTTACTACTGTCGTACGGCTGAAAGAATGCATATAGAGGAAGTCATTGCTCTGTTGGACTTTCAAAACTTCAAAAAAAAATAGAATGTGATACTAAATACAATGAGGACTTAGTTCGCATTTTCTACACTGGTTTGATGGGTAAGTTTTCAGGTCATGAGTTTAACTGTAAGATAGGGAATAAAGTTGTTGCGATAAAAGATTCTACTTGGAGGAATTTGTTTAATATGCCTGTGCTCAATGCTGGTCCTTCACAACATGCAACTGATACACATACTGTTGAGGGTTATAAGTTTAAGAGTGCTTTGAACTCTATGCTGAAGAAACCGTATACGAAACAAATTGTGAATAGCGATCTGTTTCCGATATCGGTGACAACCGGGCATTTGAATCTCGTTGACAGGATCCTGCAGTGGATTGTATCACATATCCTTCGACCCAAGAAAGTCAGATATTCTAGGGTTGATCATGTTGAGGTTCACTTGATGTATATTCTGAAAAACAAAATCAAAATCAATTGGCCTTATTATTTTGCAAGCAGGATGTTCACTCTGCGTGATTCCGGTAGAGGAACCGCATTGTCTTACACCTCCTTCATCCAAACTATGCTCAACCATGCAGAAATCCGTGTTCCCGATCTTTCGTACAAATCCCTCACCACTGACCAAGAATTTAGTTAGAAGACGTTGACCATGATGGGGCATGTCTGGGATGTTTAAGAGAAAAGGTATCGGTATATTATGAAATCAACCGCCTCACTTTTGTAGGACTCTAATGAGAGTGATGAAGTAAAAGAAGAACAACGTGAAGAAGAAGAAGAAAATTCAATGGATACAGGTGTTGATGATGAAGATAACAGTGCTTGGATGCCTCAATCACCTACCTTGGCATCTGAGGAAGACCAAGGTTGGGGTCAATGGCAACATACCGATTGGACCTCTCTTGGTCCTAATTATATTCCATTGACTCATAGTTGGGATCACCAAGACTCCTACTTTGTACCTCCATCACCTCCGCGTCCTAAATAAAATAATGAGGAACTTCTTGAGCTTATGAGGAACATACAGCTCCAACAACAACAATTTTCCACAGCTCAAGATGAACGCTTCACGACACTGCACGATGAGCTTCACGCTCACGCCAACAACTTCGAATCTTTTGCCAAGGATGTAATGGGAAGGTTCAACACCATGGCTGAGACAGCTGCTAGCCAAAACCGTGCCCTTACAACTAGTTTCAACGTTCTGAACCGAGCTGTGTTAGAATTGACTGAGCACTTGAACACACAACCTCCACCACCACCTCATGATCATCATTTTCGCGGAAGAGGCCATCACATTAGGGGGGGAGGCCTTGAGGATTTTCTGTTGCATCTCATATTATCTATGCTTTTGTTTTGTTCTGGCATTTCATCTTAATGACTATTGGTTTTGTACTTTTTGCTTGTTAAGCTTTCCTACAACGTGACAATGTACTGCACCATATTATGTGCTTATTGAGCATTCTGGCTTGTTATTTTTATTGTTATGATTCTATTTATCTTACTATATTTTTCATTAACAATCATTTTATGTGAATGTGTGTTAATGATTACGTGTTGCAAATTCTGTAAAAAATGCCAAATTCGACATTGTATCTTTGACTTATTATTTCTTTCTTTCTTTTTGATGTTGTCAAAGGGGTAGAAGAAATCGCAAGAAATAACAACTAATGAGATTGATCAAACATCAATGGATGCATGAAGTTAGGGGGAGGATGATACTCCAAGCGTGAGTTTTAGCTACTGTTTTGCCATCATCAAAAAGGGGGAGTATGTGAGGGCAAGTTATCTCTATACTCGGTTTTAATGATGTCAAAACGTTTATGTGTAGAATGGTATATCATGTCAAGCATATATAGAATACACATGTAGATTCATATGGAAGTTCATACTATGTGTTTTTAAATGAGTTTGATCAAGTTGATAATGTTGTATGTGCATTAGGTGTTGTTAGGAACATTTAGAAATGCCAAAATATTGAGTTTTGCAAGTTTCAAGGGTTTGAGTCGACTCACAACCCTGTTCCGGTCGACTCAAAGATGTTGTATTTCTCAGAATTAGCCGCTGGAGGGCTCGCGTCGACCCCCTGGTCGACTCATACTGATTGTATTTCTGATTATCAAAATCTGGTAGGTTTGCGTCAACGCATGTCCTGTTCCGGTCGACACAAATATGTTTTTTCTGCGTAGCTTTGGTAACGGGTTCGTTCAGGTCGACCCCCCCGTCTGTATAGGTCGACCGTTCGCTCGTTGTGTACTATTTTTCAGCTGTGTTTTGATTTCAAATGTTTGTTATTCTTGTTAATTGGTTCTAGTATTGTGTGTGTGTATATATATATATATATATATATATATATATATTGTTTTTGGCCCCTTATTACAAAAAAACAAGAAAAGTGAAATAGGCACTGATTTTTCTCTTCATCTTCAACCTTACATTCTCTAACAACTAGACATAATCATTTTTGTTAGTGTTGTGCATTTTGTGAAGTGATAACGTCCAGGCTTAGGTGTGTTGTATCCTTCGTGTTGGGTTGAGAATCATTGGGTTTTTCTTGAATAAAACCCTAGGGTTTTGTCCTCCAATAATCTTGGTGATTTTGGGGGTTTTTACACAAATCATTTCTCTACAAGGATTCAGCCGTGCGAAGGTGATTGAAGAACGGAGTGTTCGGTCAGTCTAGTAGCAACAATCGGAGGATCGTAAGAGAAATATTTGGGATCAAATTGTGGAAGATCAAAATCGACCGAGTGAAGGGGATTGAAGAGTTGCGGGTTCTTGCAATCGAGTAGCGTGAGACGGTGATTTATTCGACCAAATTCGAGGCACTTGATTCATCTTGAATCAAGGGGAGAGAAGACTTTGCATCGACATCAAAGATTGGTTTGAGGGTTTGGTGTTTCTGTTTTTCTCTTGTATAAATAATTTGCAACTGTAATATATACATATCTCAATTTCATTTTCAGAATTGGGGGCAGAGGTACCCTTAGCGAGGACGAAAGGGGAACTGCCTAAACAAATTGTGTTTATTCTCTCTTTCCCTATCCTTTTATATTTTTGATATTGATTAAACTTGTGAATTATCAATTGATTGGAAAATTTCTGGTGTAGTGTAGTATAGAGCTGAATAATTGATTTGTAAAAACACTACAATCCTTTAGATTCTATTTAGATTAGCTCTACACTTACATTGCTTTGAAATTTACACTTGGAGTTCCTCGCACGCCAAGTGTTTGATAAATTGATTAAGCACAAGTTTCTAAAGCGCTTTGTGAATTAGGTTTGTTGTATTCACCCGTTGGTGATTGGATAATATCAAGTGCATATATTTGAGTTGATTACATTCTGTATCATTGATTCAATTTTATTTTTCTTCTCTGCCACATCATTCTTAGTGGCTTTACGCATATCCGATTTTTCTAGTAGTGGTTCGTTGTAGACGAATTGATTCAGTGGTTTCTTCCGCATTAAATTTTTAAAACCAATTTTTTGGAACATCATAAGCGTGTAATAAATTGTGGGATCTATTCAACCCCCCCTTCTAGATCCAAGCCATCATCTAACAATAGGGTCGGAGTCGACTTGTTCTTCTGATAGAGTTTACTATAAGACCGACATGCTTGTATTGCTAGTATGTGAAAACTAACCAGAATCCGACTTTTGCAAGATTTATGCTTATCCGACTTACCTGCTTCCTTATACTCAATTTACAAAAACTCGACTTTTTAGGAATTATGGGATGTACATAAGCTCCCCGATTACGAGATCCTATTGGATTGAAGTATTTGGTCAAGATAATCTTGGAATTCCTTCTTGCCTAGGTCGGCCTCCTACTCGGTGAATCACTAAGTTGTGAGTTATCTTAATGATGCAAATGTAACACCCGATTTAAATATTTAGTCGTTTTGTGATTTATTTTGTGTGATTATTTTGGCATTGACTTGGTTAAGGGTATGTGTGTAAGGCTGAGTGTGAGAGCTTAGTGGAACGAATTAAATGGAATTAAATCTTAGGATAATATTGTAATAATAATGATATGAATGATGAAATGTTCCATTATAATAATAATAATAATTATTATTATCATTATTATTATTATTATTATTATTATTATTATTATTATTATGATTACTAACATTATTATGACTATTATTATTATTAAAAATAAAGAAAATAGGAATAATTAGGAAAGAGTAGTGGGAAGTTAGAGACAGACAGTTTGCATGTGAAAAGAGAAAAGAGAGAAGAAAGAAGGAAAGCTAGGGCAAGAAGTGATCAAGGGATTCCACCATTGTTAGAGAGTTCAAGCTTGGAAATTAAGGTAAGGGGGAGAATGGGTTCTCTAATGGTGATAATAACATGAGATGGTAGTAAAGGTTCTTTTCCCTCTTAGGATTTTCTGCACAATATTCCTTCTTCTTGTCTAATTCCCTTGTTTGTGTGATTTTTTTTGTGGATTCCTAATTGTACATTGATATTGGTATGATTTTTCGTGTAAAGTGAATGTTGTTGTTGTGTTCTGCCATGAAAAAAGATTTTGTAAAAATGGGTTTTTGGGAGATGATGAAATCATGATTTAAATTGTGACAAATCCTTTGTAAAATGATAGTTTAATGAAGTAGAGTGAAACCATTAAGATTGAACTGATATAGATATTGTTTTGCGTCTGAAATTGGAGCTTGAAAGTGCTCCAATGGGGGAAAAATCGCACTGATGCGAAAAACTGTACTTTTCTGCATCAGACTAGCCATACGCGTATGCCAGAGAGCAATACGTGTATGGGGACTCACCCAGGGGCATTACGCGTAGCATACTGTTCGCTGTTGATTTTGGCGAACAACCTCTGGTTTACCAATCTCTTATAAAACTGGGTTACTTGCAGGACCAACCACACAAATCCTGGGATACATGTGCAAATTTATCTAACTCTTAGGATAATGGTGTTTTGATGGTTTGTTTTGTTATATCTTTTATTTATGAATGGTTTGGTTAAAGAACTAAATAACAACTTCTGGAGAAAAGATAAATTGAATGAGATTAAAACTTGCATAAAGTAAATGACAAAGGATAAATGACTGGGAAAAGTAAAGGCAATTATAAAAGATTTTGAATTTCTATAAACTTAAAAAGATGGTGTTTCACACGTACATTTCCAGATAATAAACTCTTTTCTCTCACATAGGTACTTTGAGTATTTACAGGAATTTAGTACAAGTTTTCACACACTAAAATTCTACAACAACTATCTTATTTATATACAAATACAATAACTGCCTAATAACGGAAAAATTCTAAATCTTTGACACTTGGCCTTCTGCATGTCTTCTTTTCTTCTAAAGCTTCCACGCGTCTTCTGCCAAACGTTATAACTCTTGAATTTGAATTTTCCCTTTGTGTCGAAACGTTGCGCCTCTTCACCTTGTCGAATTGTCGAAAAGTAATAAATGTCCTTCAAACCTTGTCTGATGAAAACTTCCTTATGTTTCTGTCGAAATGTCGAAACTCTGTTCTTGTCGAAGTGTCAAAAACTTCTTCTGAATACCTTCATTTTCTTTCTTCTTCATCTGTAGTCATTTTCTTTAGTTAAAGAACATCATTTTACCTACCAAGACATGGTGTCAAAAATATATGTCTACAAATTTCCCCCCAGCAAAGATGTTTTGACTTATTTCTGGAGAAACCATCATTTGCTATCGAAAATATTTCGACGCCATGTTACCTGCATTAATGATGTTGGTTTTCAAGACATGACCTTTTGTTAAGTCCCAAGAAAGTCTATCATTACACTTTTCTTAAAACGTCCCATCTAATCCCACGTTTAGACATGATCTCCATAACCCTAAAAACTAGCTAGCCATGCTTTTTTTCAACTTCCCATACTTTTGATCATCACCGTTGAAATCTTGACACATGTCCCATGATCAATATTAAAACTGGAACGTTTTCTCATCTTTCCCTCTATAAATACGTATTTCCAAATCTTTTAACACTTTTACGTTCCTGACCTTCTTCTTCTTCACAAACCCATTTCAAACCTTCATACTTTCTTCTGAAATTTCTTTGCTTCCCTCATCAATGGCTCCCCGCAAAGCTCCTACTGACAAGAAAACCAAGAAGACCAAGAACACTACTGCTCTCCCTTATGCGCACAAGTTGCCTGGACCAGTGATTATGAGCAATCAACAGTACATTCCAGAGCCTCCAAATGAAAGAGAGAAAGCAAGCATTTATCAATCCCAGGTACTCATTCCGGTCCTTATTTCTGGCACTTGCCATGCAATGTTGGGTCCACTCCCTGACCCCAATGCTGATCCTGATCGTTTAAAGGATTTTTTCCCTACGTATTCTTATTCAATACCCATAGGTGCTGGAATAAAACCCAAACCTAGTGAAACGTCCTCAAAAAATCCTGAGAGCTCCTCAGCTTCTGAAGAAATAGATTTAGCATATTTGAACCAAGCTAGGATCTTTAGAAGTTGCCCTTTGACAAAAGATCCTTCAGACTATTTGGCCTGGCTGACTAAGGTCGAAAAAACTAAAGGGGATTTCTGGAAGCAAACTGGCATCTTCGACTTGATCCAACTGTCGAAGGTGGGCCCTAGTTATTGTCCAAACATGCTCCTGGCTTCCCTTTACTTTTGGGATAGCACCTACAACAACTTCCATCTTCCTTGTGGAATGGTCACTCCAACCTTCTTCGACATAGCTGCCATAGTTGGCCTTAGCCCTATGGGAATAGACTTCGACCCTACTAATTTGGATGAAGATACTATAGGTTTCAACACCAAACATGCCTCCTATTCTTTGTTTATTGCTCGTTATCATGACAAAACAACTACAGAAGTCTCTGATGTAGAGCACATAGCTTTTTTGACCATCTTGTTGTCGAAATTTGTCTTTTGCTCTCGTTCTCTTCAGGTTGCCAAAAAATACCTTACCATAGCCAACCAACTCCATGCTGGGAAAAAACTTTGTTTAAGCGAAATGGTTTTGGCGAACCTTTATGAATCCATCAGCGAGAGTGTGGAGTTTCTGAAGACTGACAAAGAGAAAGGAAAACTAAGCTTGGCAGGGCCTTTTTGGCTTCTACAGTTATGGCTAAATGCCACCTTCGAGGCTTCTCTCCCTATCAAGAATAAAGTAAATGAGGCTTCTCTCCCAAATGGTTTACCAAACAACTTCCTTTAGAGATGCAGAAAGAAGAAGATACATTTTTGGTTATCTGGGAATCGTTCCTAACACCAAGACACCTTTTCTCCCATCACAACACGAATAACACAAAAATTTCCCTTATTGTTTATCAACCCAACCTAGTGGCTCGACAATTTGGGTTAATCCAAATAAAAACAAAACCCATCTATCCAAAGAAAGGTTTTATTATTTTTTACAATTCTTTTCATAATCTAGAGAAAAGCATAGAGTTATCAGAAAAATTCTTTGATGGGACTCTGGAGATTCGACCGGTGGTCTTTCGACCATCTTTCCTTTGCACTCAAGAATTCGATGTTTGGTGGAAAGACTACTACCTCACTAGATTCTTCGACGTGACGGCCTTTACGACTCATCTGACGAATGCTTTCACTTTTGTGCAGGATCGAACAAAGAAAGGTACTGAAAGACATATTAAAGAAATCCAAAAGTTTCAGCATTATTTTGAAACTATTTACAGGCCAAATGATCTTAGTCGAACCATAAGCGAAGCAGCAGTGACTTTGAAACACAAATATACAGAAAAATTGGGGAAGCTGGAGTTGCCTTCATATGTTCGTCCAGAAACACGTTATGATTTGGAATACAGCTATTATCCACCAAAGTTTCCCCCTCTACCTTCTGCTGAATTTGGTGTGGCATTAAGCCCTCAATTCCCAGATTGGTTTATTTGTGGATCTCACATGAAACTGCTCCGTGAATCTTATAAAAAACCTATTGAGCGTGTGGTTCCGACTAAGTATCATTTGGACAATTTCCCAGGGCACCTTCATATTGGAATAAAACACGTTCGCGTGGAATCTCCCATTCTTGAAGGTGTTTAAAGAAAACACAATTTTTCTTTACTTTATTCTAACTTCCTTCTTATGTTTTTCTTCTTTTGTATTCATTTCTTTATTTTTTCTTTCTTTCTTTCAGCTGTCAAGATTACTGCTAAAAAGGCTTCTGTCGGAAGTAGTTCTGGAAAGGTGGTCGAACAACCAACCTCTACAGTCGAAAAGGTTTCATCAGAAAATATCAACTTTCTTCCATGTAATAAATTCTGTTTAACTCGAACTAAAACAATTTTCTCCTATGTTTTTAGGTGAGTCAAAACCCACCACCCCCCAAGAAAAGAAAACAAGAAGAGGAGGTAAAGGTAATCGATGAAGAATCTGGGGATGAATCTCCAGACCAACAACCTCTTAAGAAAAAGAAGGTCCTGAAGATCAAGACAGTTGCCTCCCAAAGGTCCATTGTCAAATCGACCAAGAAAACTCCCCCCACCAGTCCAACCACAAAAGTTCTTATCAAAGATGCAGAGAGTGGGAATTCTAGCTTCAATACTGAGATCCCTCAGGTAAACCTTTATTTCGACTGATGATATTCACTTTTACTTGCATTTTCTTTTCCTTGACTTTTTGCTTGTTCTCAGATCCAAGTTGATGTCGAAGAACACCCCATAGCAAAAGAAATGCCAACATTTACAGGTGGTCCTACCTTCAAAGCAGCTAGTTCAATGCCTACCTCTTCCAAAGCTTCGACAAAGAAATCAACAAAGGAAAAAAAATAGGACACAATTGATCTTGACTCTGAAAAGACTTTGGCTAAGAGACTCCAAGAGGGAATCAACCCTGATGCTGGTAGCTATGAAAGGCAAACCAATGATAAATTCGACACTGACATGGAAGAGCATTCTGATAATACTTCTCCTGTTCGTCCAGCATTAAATACTGAAAAGGATGGTGATGTTGACATGGATGCTGGGGTCGGAGATGACAATGAAAAAGAAACTGCTGAGGAAGAGAAGACCATGTCGAAGCAGCCAGATGCTAAGCCAAATTCTGGGAAAAGTATTCAATCAAATCCTATCCAAACCAAAGAAAAATCTCCATCAACTGGTTCGACTAGTTTCTCTCGCGAGGAACTTGAGAGCCTCAAAGTCAAGAAACCTTTGGAGTATCTAAGGGCTATGCTCAGCACTCGACACAACTTCCAAGACTCATCCTTCAGTAGTTCGACTACTTCTGGGGCCACTTCTGAGGTTAAATCACTTGAAGCCACCATGACTGAAATCAAAACCAAAATACTTGGTGTGGATTTATTCAAGGTTTTGGGCGAAAATCCTACTGCCCAGTTCGACCTGAAGAAAATCCTTAAACAAGTAAATGTTTTGGAAGCCTCTGCTGAGGATAGCCGTCTGGTGATGGATCTAGCCCAGATAATTGACCTGGTGAGTGCGGACCTGCACCGCCAAAAAGAGTTCTCCCAACAAATCTCTAACAAGTCTGAAACTCAAATTGCAGAGTGGGATGCTGTGGCGGCTTCGGCTGACAAAGTTTCTGAGCTGGAGAAACTTTCTGAGGTTTATTCGAAAGGTGTTGCTGACTGTGGCATCAACATCAAAAATTGGGAGAAGCAGATAGCAGATCTTCAAGAAAAAATCTCCCAAGAAAAATAACGCAAAGCAACCCTTCAGCAACCCAAGCAAAATGAGATTGACGAAGAGCTTAAAGTGGGATTGCATCATGCAGCTAGAGCTCAGCAGTTGATTCAGGAGATCGACAGCCTTTCTCATAACAAAAACCTTTGTGAATGTCGACTCCAAGTCCAGAAGAGGAAATTTGAAGAACTTAAGGAATTTTTTCTCAAAGATTAACTTGTAATAGAAATAGGTTTATTATTTTTTATTGCTGGCAGCCTTTAAGGCTTTTCTTTTGTAATGACATTGACGCCATTTGTTTGGCGAAACGTATCATTTTATTCTACACAATCATTCTATTTCTATTTTAACTTCTTGCAATGTTGGCTTATATTTTTTCAAATACTTGCCATTTATCTTCAGTATTCTTTTATCTTTATCTATCTCTTCGACCTCAGATGCGCCATTTGAAAAAACTTTTAAAATTTGGAAAGGTCCTTCCCACTTAGGAGACCATTTTCCCATTAATCTATCTTTTCGATCCATAGGAAGAATTACTTTCCAAACAAGATCCCCCACTGAAAGGGTCTTAAATTTCACTTTCTTATTGTAAAAATTTTCGACTCTTTCTTTTTTTCCCTTTATCAGATCTAACGCACGCAATCTCTCTTCATCCAAATCAACTAGTTCATCCATCATCATGCTCCAATACGTTTCTGATGGAATTTCATGATGCCTTTGAACTCGTATTGACTGTAAATAAATTTCGACTGGTAGCACTGCATCATGTCCATAAGTCAATTTGAATGGAGTAGAATTTGTCGCTTCTTTAGGAGACGTTCGACAAGCCCATAAAATTTGATCCAAAGTCTTATGCAAGTTTCTAGGTTTTCTACCCACGTGCTTTTTGATCAAATTTATCACAACCTTATTTGCTGCTTCGACTTGTCCATTTGCCTGGGCATAATAAGGTGTCGAAGTTAAGAGTTTAAAACCTGTGTCTTTTGCAAACATTTACATGTTTTTCCCAGTAAACACAGATCCCTGATCAGTAGTTATTGTTTCTGGTATCCCAAATCTGTAAATTATATGTTTCTGGATAAACTCTATAACTGTCTCTTGATCCACGTTTACCAGTGGTATAGCTTCAATCCACTTAGTGAAATAATCTATTCCAACTAAAATGTATTTCTGCCCTTTTGAAGAAACTGGTCGAATTTCACCAATTAAATCCAAAGCCCAACCTCTGAATGGCCAAGGTTTTATAATTGAATGCAACTCACTTGCAGGGACATGTGGTATACCTGTATGCACTTGGCATTCCTGACAACCTTTTGCAAATTCGACACAATCTTTCAACATTGTTGGCCAGTACATTCCTTGTCGAAATAATAACCATTTCATTTTGTGGCCTGCTTGGTGTGCGCCACATACACCACTGTGCACGTTCGACAAAGCTATGTAAGCTTCATCTTCGCCCAAACATTTCAGCAAGACTTCTTCTGCAGTCTTTTTAAATAATTCATTTCCAAAAAGTACATAACTTAAAGCTCTGTACTTTACTTTTCTTTCGACTTTCTGATTTGGGTCTTGTAGATAATCCTTGATAGGTTTTCTCCAATCTTCAATTTCTGAATCATCTACATTGAAAATTTCAAAATTTTCCTCATCCCCATAACCTAATTTTATTGTCTCCAAATCTGAAGGAGCCAATTTGGTGGATATGACTCTTCCCCTTACTTCAATAGCTTTCTCCAAGTTTTCTTTCGACACTTTGTAGCCTGACGCAAGTTGAGCCAGATCATTTGCTTCTTGATTCTCCAATCTAGGAATGTGTCTAATGGCCACATTGTCGAATTTTTTGAGAAGTCTGTTAGCTATTACGAAGTACATAATCAGATTCTCTTTGACACATTTATACTCTCTTGTCACTTGTTTTATCACCAACTCAGAGTCACCCATTATTTCGACTCTTGTTGCCCCCAATTCCAACAATATTTCAAGTCCGGCAATCAAAGCTTCATATTCTGCTTCATTATTTGAACATAAACCTTCGACTTTGTACTTGAATTTTGTTGGAATTTTGTCAGGAGAAATAATTAGTATTCCAACACCAGTTCCATTCTTATGACTGAAACCGTCGAAATATAACTTCCATGGCTCTAATTCGACATATTCTACTTCATTTTCATTTATTGAGTGGTCAGCTATGAAATCAGCAACCACTTGTCCCTTAACAGCCTTTAAAGGCAAATATTTTAAGGAATATTCTGTCAATGCCAAAGCCCATTTCCCAATTCGACTATGTAAAATAAACTTAGATAACATATACTTTATTACGTCGAAATGAGAAGAAACATATACATCAACAGGTTTTATATAGTGCTTTAACTTTGTACAAGAGAAATATACACACAAACATAATTTTTCTATCACACTATATCTAGTTTCAGCATCATTTAGGACTCTGCTGAGATAATAGATGGCCCTTTCGACGCCATTTTCATCTTCTTGACACAGCATGCTTCCCAAAGTTTTGTCTGATGCTGAAATGTATAACCTCATACTTCTTTTTCTACAAGGAGACATCAAAACTGGAGGACTAGCCAGATACTCTTTGATCTTGTTGAAGGCATCTTGTTGTTCTTGCCCCCATGTGAAATCTTCCTTCTTTAGTCGAAGTAGAGATGAAAAGGCTTGTGTCTTCCCACTAAGGTTGGAAATGAACCTTCTGAGAAAGTTGATTTTCCCTAGTAGAGACTGCAATCCCTTCTTTGTCGATGGCGCTTTCGCTTCCATTATGGCTTTGGCTTTGTTTTCATTTATTTCGATCCCTTTCTTGTGGACCACAAAACCTAAGAAATCACCCACCTGCACACCAAAAGCACATTTAAGGGGATTCATCTTTAAACCAAACTTTCTCATCCTTTCAAAGGACTGTCAAAGATGGTCTATATGACTTGTTCCTGAAACGGACTTAACCACAATATCATCAATGTATATTTGCATAAAAGTGTCAATAAAGTCATGAAAAATTGAATTCATGGCTCTTTGATAAGTTGCTCCAGCATTTTTTAAACCAAAGGGCATTACTACCCATTCATAGGTTCCTATTGCTCCAGGGCAATGAAAAGCTGCTTTAGGAACATCTTCTTCAGCAATAAAAATTTGATTATAGCCAGAGTATCCATCAAGCATACTCAAATACTCATGGCCTGCTGCAGAATCTATGAGCATTTCTGCCACTGGCATAGGATATTCATCCTTAGGGGTAGCTGAATTTAAATCTCTAAAATCAATGCATACCCTCAGCTTGCCATTTTTCTTAATTACAGGAACTATGTTTGCAATCCATTCGACATACCTGGTGGTGCGGATGAATCTGCATTTTAGAAGTCTTTCGACCTCTTCTTTTATTTTCGACAAGATTTCTGGTGCGAAGCGTCTGGGAGTCTGCTTTACTGGCTTCTTTCCCTCCATTATTGGCAGCTTCAATTCGACCAAACTCCTGTCTAATCCTGGCATATCGTCGTAATCCCATGCAAAACAGTCTTTGTACTCATTTAGCAATTGCACTATTTCGACTTTGAACTGAGGGTCCATCTTGGCGCTGATGTAAGTTGGCCTTCTTTCTGCCCCCAGTCCTAAATTGATTTCTTCTAATGGATCCTGTGCCACCATCTTCATGTTAGTCGATGCTGGATCCTTTTCGAACCCCAAGGGTTCGTCATCATACATGGCGTCAAGCTTCTGATTCTGCCATTCACCAGTCTGATTGTTGTCATAACCTTTTTCAATATCCCTTTGGGGACATTGCTCTTCAAAATCTTCTTTGTTGGCTTCGACAGCCATGTATTTTACTTCGGCCTCTAGGGCCGCTTTGAGTTTATTTTCGGCTATATAAGCCGTAATTCTTTCGATCGCTGAGGCTTCACTCATCATAATCATCAAATTCACTTCCCCAACCGGTTGGCTCAGTATGAGAAGTTCCCCATACGTGACTTGGTTCGCCAATTAATTCTTTGTCCCATTGAAAACCATGTGTTGGGTGAAGGTACATGGAACAATAGGCGTTGTCAGTTGCCTTCAAGTCGAATTCTGCTGGGTTGCAGGGGGTATGTGAGCCAAATTCTTGTCGAAACTTCGACTATTCATATTGTTTACTTCAGTCATAAAATAGCTTTGATTTGCTTCAATATTCTCAACAATCCCATCTGGCCTCCAGATGGCTATTCGTTGGTGCATGGATGATGGTACAGCTCCTATCCCATGAATCCACTCTCTTCCAAGCAAAAATTTATAATTCGCCCTTGAAGCTATCACTATAAACATTGTTGGTCTTGTTATGGTTCCAACAGTTAGGTTCACCTGGATCACTCCCATGGTACTTCCTACTTTTCCCTCATAATTTGACAACACCATGTTGTGGGGCTTTGTGTCTGAGTCATCCTTTCCAATCTTTTTTATCATGAAATGGGGCATTAAATTCACAGCAGCTCCACCATCTACTAATATCTTGTTGACACCAACGTTCTCCACTTTTCCTTTTATGAACAAAGGCTTCAAGTGTGCCTTCATTGCATCATCTGGTCTCTCAAAGAAAGCGTTCTGCTCTTCGACACAGCCATTGTTCATTATATAATAACACACAGGCCTGAGCCCCATGCTGTCGTCTTCAACATCATCTTCTTCGTCTTCGATCTCCATCACTCTATCATAGTCTCTAGGCAGCACTGAAACCACATTGCATGTGACATCGAAAGATGCTTCTGAGTCTGACCTAAAATCATCAGTCACTTCATCGTCTTCTGGCACCTTGTTGTTAGGCTTTGACATCTCCACCATGTTGCTTGGTTTGTCCTTTTGAGAGGGCTCATTTTTGGGAACAGACTCTTCTTTGTTCATTATCTACATGTTCTTGCTTGACTCAGATTTATTTTCATCAATAGTGTTTTCTTTGATTTTGTTCTTTTCTGCAGCCTCCTTTTCTGCTCTTTTCTGTCTTTGGAACCTTCTCCACTGAGACCTTGACATGGGATTCTTTCCTTTATAGTTCTCTGATGGGTATGGTCTTGGTTTCTGTTTTTCGACCTCCCTTTTTCCTTCCATGGAGGAACCTCTCTGTATTTCAAAATTCTTCCATCTTTTCTGCCCTTGAGCATCTCTGATTGGTTGGACCCACTTATCATCCTCAGCTTTGACAGATGGCTTGTAAGTTCTATGACGTCCTTTGCCAAACCTTTGGTTGTGATGCTCACTCCTCCTTGGATCGAACCTTCCATTTCTGGCTGCTGGGATTGCCCCCAGTTTCCTCTTCTTTTGGCTTTCTCCACCCCCTCCAGATTGCTTGCTGCTTTCTTGTCGAACACCGTACTACAACATGGGCACAACATGACTTCAGCCTTCTTACTCTGGCACCTTTGGATGAATTCGACTAAGTTCTCCTCCTCCTTAGGGTAAGCCAACTTCTGATACTCTTCTCGACGGCGTTCTTCGTCAGTTTCTGTTTGTTTCTTCTGAGAAATTTCCACCATGTTGACATCCACATTCTGGTCATCAGTGATACTTAATTTATTCATTCTTTCAATAAGTCTTGCCTCCTCTTCAGCATTCCCTTTCGCCTGGTCGAAGCTTCCCCCTGAGGGTAGGTCCCTGGAAATGAGTTTGCAGGATTGCTCGACTGAGTTTCCTTTAGGGTCTTCCATTGTTCTACGCAAAATCCCATAAGGAGCAGGCTTCACAAGGCCTTCAGCAGCCTCTGCCTTGATTCTGGTAACGTTCTTATTGACTGGTTCCATAGTATTGATCTTGTCAGCAACTCTCATTGTTTCCATTTTGTCATGATTAAGGCCTTCAGTAGCCTCCTCTTTGATGATAGGGGCATTATCATTTGCTCCTTCATCAGTATCTTCAAAGAAATCTCCCCGTCCAGTTGGCTGGATCTTGTTGATGTCAATACGAGAACTTGGGGGTGCAGAGTATTTCACGAGATAGTCGAATTTTCCACTGGGCTCCCTTAAAGTATCCCAAATTACTCCATCTTCAGCAATTTTGTTGTTATTCTCTTCGTCAAAACCTTCAGTAATTCCAACTGCGTTCTGGTTGTTGAAACCTTCAGTAGTTTCCTCCTTCTTCTGACTGTCGAAGACTTCAGTATCTCCAACTTTGTTCTTACTGTCGAAACCTTCAGTAGTCTCAACTTTGCTGATATAGTCATTCAAATTTCCTACATCAAGATTTTCAGTAATCTTGATCAACACTGGCTGGTCTACAAAGTCCTTGGATACTTTTTCCACCTCAGGCTTGTCTAGGAGATCATCAGCAACCTCCACCATGTTAATATTATTGTCGAAGCCCTCAGCAGCTTCCACCATTTCAAAACTACAATCAGAGGCTACTTCGACTTCCACTATATTCACAGTGGAAGGTTCAGCATAATTGGCTTCGACCACCTGCATGGGGTTTGAGTCAATCCTCATCTGTTGTTTTGATTTGTCTCCAAACTTCAGTCTTCCATCACGGATTGCATTCTGAACAAGATCCCTGAAAAGGAAACATTGAGAAGTTTTATGACCCAAAAAGTTATGGTATTTGCAAAAACCTCTCTTTTTCTGTTGGTCCACAGGAGGCTCTTTAGTGCCTGCTGGTTTTATTAATTGACCATCTTTGACTAATAAGTCGAAAATTTCGTCACACTTGGTGACGTCGAACGTATAAGTTCTTTTAGGAAACCTATCATTCTTTTCAGGTTCGACTGGATTTTTCCCATTCGACGGAGCTAGTACTTTACAGGCGTATGGTGGGCCTGACTTTGGTTCTGCCAGATCAATTTCTTGTTCGTCGAACAAAATTAGTTCATTTTCGTCACTATCATCATCCTGGCATACTCCTACATAGGCCACTCTTTCCTTTTTATTTTTATTTGATCTAAATTTCTCAGCTTTTAGCCTTTCAATTTGTCTTACCCTATCTGCTAATTATGCCATATCTCTCAAATATTGAGTGTCTAATTTCTTTCTTATAGAATAATCTAGACCCCCTGCAGCCATTTCAACTAACTCTTGTTCTGGCACTTGTGTGAAACATCTTGCCTTAAGCAACCTGAACCTATTTAGGTAATCATCTATAGGCTCTGAAAATTTCCTCTTAACACTGGCTAATTCCTTCAAACTTATCTTAGTCTGACCCATATAAAATTGTTCATGGAACAATCTTTCTAATTGGGTCCATGTGAATATAGAGTTCGCAGGCAAGGATGTAAACCAGGTAAACGCATTTTTTGTCAAAGAACTTGGGAAGTATTTTACTTTCAAATTTTCATTATGGGCTATTTCTCCTGCTTCGATCAAATAACGCGCTATATGTTCTATGGTGGATTCGCTAGTGTCCCCTGAAAATTTGGTAAATTTGGGGACTTTCCACCTTGGGGGTAATTCCTGTTGTAGAACATATTCAGATAATGGGGAAGCATAACTAGGCCTTTGTAATCCTACATTTACCCCATTTTGCGCCATTATCCTTTCGACTATGGCTGCTAAATTGTTTTCGGCAGGCGGGTTATTATATCGTATTCGCTGTTGCAACACATCATCAGCATCTTGGCCTCTCTGGACTATTACCCTCCTAGGTTCTTGTTGAACGGGGATTTCGACACGAGGCTGTTCGACCACTGCCTCTTGGTTTCTAGGGTTTGCCTGAGGATTCTCTAAAGGCCTTTGATTTATTGTGGGTTCCTCTTCGACATTCACTACTGGGTTTTGAATTACTTGTTCTCTTTGTCGCGTTCGAGGAACACCAAAAAAGTCAGCAATACGTGTCACTTGCGCAGCCAACAATTGGTTGGTTTGGGCAGTGTTTTGTATTGAAGGATTAAACACTGCTCCCATTTGTTGTGTCAACATTTGGACCATATCATGATTACTTTCGTCCATTTGTTGTCGAATTACTTGCGCAGAATTATTTGTAATTGCTGGCATTTGGAAATTTGGTAGGGGTTGGTTTAATCTACTCATATTTCCACCATATCCCAACCCTTGTAGTGGTGAAGACACGTGGACCATGGTATCAGAATACAAGGATGGTGCATTTTGCAAGTTTGCCATTACTGAAGTTGGCATTCCATATGGTTGTTCTCTACCAAACATAGGCATGGAAAAATTTGTCTGAAATGGCCTATAATTATGTCCTCCAGGAGGAGGCGTCCCCATGGGCATTGAATGTCCCATTGTGGAAGAACTAGGCATATTTTGGGAGAGCGAAACCGCTGGTATAGATCCTGTTGATGAAGGCATAGCCTCTTCTAGAACAGGGTTTGAATCCACATTTCCCCCTGTTGAAGGGATAGGGTTGGAAACTGGAATGGTTTCATTTGGATTTGGATTATTTGGCTGATTTGCCATTCTTCTTACTCTTGTTCTTTTAGGTCTTTCTACGTCGGTTACGGCTAATTTACCGCTTCTCAAAATCATACAACGAAGTAGAAACTATTTGGCTAAGAGTTATTCTGTAAAAAATTCTAAAATTTTGCACTGGTCCCACTGGGCGTGCCAATTTGTTCGCTGTTGATTTTGGCAAACAACCTCTGGTTTACCAATCTCTTATAAAACTGGGTTACTTGCAGGACCAACCACACAAGTCCTGGGATACATGTGCAAATTTATCTAACTCTTAGGATAATGGTGTTTTGATGGTTTGTTTTGTTATATCTTTTATTTATGAATGGTTTGGTTAAAGAACTAAATAACAACTTCTGGCGAAAAGATAAATTGAATGAGATTAAAACTTGCATAAAGTAAATGACAAAGGATAAATGACTGGGAAAAGTAAAGGCAATTATAAAAGATTTTGAATTTCTATAAACTTAAAAAGATGGTGTTTCACACGTACATTTCCAGATAATAAACTCTTTTCTCTCACATAGGTACTTTGAGTATTTACAGGAATTTAGTACAAGTTTTCACACACTAAAATTCTACAACAACTATCCTATTTATATAAAAATACAATAACTTCCTAATAACGGAAAAATTCTAAATCTTTGACACTTGGCCTTCTGCATGTCTTCTTTTCTTCTAAAGCTTCCACGCGTCTTCTGCCAAACGTTATAACTCTTGAATTTGAATTTTCCCTTTGTGTCAAAATGTTGCGCCTCTTCACCTTGTCTAATTGTCGAAAAGTAATAAATGTCCTTCAAACCTTGTCTGATGAAAACTTCCTTATGTTTCTGTCGAAATGTCGAAACTCTGTTCTTGTCGAAGTGTCGAAAACTTCTTCTGAATACCTTCATTTTCTTTCTTCTTCATCTGTAGTAATTTTCTTTAGTTAAAGAACATCATTTTACCTACCAAGACATGGTGTCGAAAATATATGTCTACACATACGCACCCCATCCCCAAAGTCAACACGACCTTCTAGTCGTACACGTAGGAAACGTGTAAGGGGGAATGGGTCATACGCGTATGGGGTAGTCATTACACGTATGGGGAGTTCTTGGGGAGATTCTGAAGGGACGTGACCCTTTCTGGTCATACGCGTAAAGCCGAGGTAATACACGTATGAAGACCTTGGCCGCAGAAGCCCCACGCGTAGGATACACAGGCCTGGGGAGAGGAAACAGGGCCATACACGTATTGGGCAGGGCCATACGCGCATGGACAGTGCTGTGAGACTAATGATACATAATTGGGCACAGGGGACTGGTAATAATAGTAAATATGGTAAAATATGTAATTTGGTGTGGTTTTCTACATGATGTGGGTGGTGAATGCTTGGGTTGCTAAGATTTTTGTTGTGTGGACAGTCTTGGGCAGCAGTGGTAATTCCAGAGAGAATTACGGTGAGTATGTGGCTTAAGTGTGAGCATAGTGGATCATGTATTGTGCATTGGTGATAATTATATTATGCATAATTGTATGTCATGCATTCATGTTATGTCTTGTAGAGATGAGCCTAGGTCGGATTCCATTATGGGTGCCTAGTCTCGTCCGGACTCCATGTGGGAGTCGAGTGGAGATAAGTTGTAGTTCAGAGGAACGCATACGAGTTATCTGGATTCCGACGGGAATCGAGTTCAAAGAGTGAACCGTATGAATTATGATGGTACCACATGCATTGTGTCGTGTCAGTTGAGTCGCATTGCATATGTGTATGATTGAATGTGGGCTGAATATGCCGAGTGTTGATGTGGCACTTGTATTTGCATTATGAATGTTTGATTGGCATGAGTTGTGTGAATTACTACTCCTTAGCCTGTAATTTTCATCGTATAATTATTTAACGTAATTCTCACTCTTTTTCTGTTGTTGTGTATATGCTCCTTGGGGAGTATATATAATCAGGTACCTGAGTAGTGCTTGGAGCATGTGTTGTTATTGACCGAGTCTTAGGAGTAGCTCTGATATGTAACACGGGAAGGATGGGGATTTTGTTATTTTCTCTATGTTATTTGTTATTTGTTATGTATCTTGATTTGTTTAATGTTGTTCACCACAGATTTTATGGACTTTAATGTATTTGGAGCCCTAGTATTGTGGAAGTGAATCATTTGAATATTTCGCTGTCGTATTGAACTATTTTTAAGAGGAAATAAGATATGAAGTGATGTGATACTTCATGAGGTTTTACGTAATGTGGCATCCTACGTGTGTAACTCTGATTTTTCCGTAAATTATTTTCTTTTTTTTATTTATCAAATCAATGGGGAGAGTAGGGTGTTACAGTTGGTATCAGAGCAGGTCGGTTCGTCCGACCAGGTTGTTTAATTATGTTGTTCCCTAGTATGCGACATGTGTGTGAAAACATTGTCGATGCTTGTTTGTTTTCCATTTGCAAGTTGGGAATGAAACAAGTGGGGGAGAAGCTTGTGCTTCTCCAAGATGCTTCAGGTGTGGATTAATGGCTCAGTGTGTTGTTAGACACTATTATAGTTTAGTAAAGATGGTTAATGTCCCATGATGATTATCGGTTGTCTATTGACAAATTGAGGAACTGATCACCCTTAATCTCTTGTTGATAAGAAATGGGATCATGTTGGATGGAATAAACATGTCTTGCCAGCTTAGATAGTGTGTACAATGAATTGTTTGGAGTTAAGCCAAGTGCTTACAGATTATTTTGATGAGTCGATGCAGATTCTTATATCTAAAGATGAGGTAGATTCGAGTTTCTTGTATGTCAGTAAAGTTGGGATATCTCTGAGGGAGAACGATCAGGTATTTTTTATGGTTGCTTCTCAGAGAGTAAAGAGCAAGGTGAAGGTTAGAGATATGCCAGTGGTGTGTAATTCCTGATGTTTTTCCTAAAGATATTTGTGACTTGCCTCTGAAGTGTGGATTTGGGTTTGGTGATAGGAGGGAGCTGATGTTGTTGTCTACTAAGTAAGTGGAGGAACTTCTAGAAGGTGAAGCCTTGATGTTTGTAATGTTTGCATCGTTGCAAGTTGATCGTGAAGTAACAAGTGTTGAAAGATAACAAGTTGTTTACGAAACTTTCAAAATGTAAGTTCTGGCTGTACGAAGTGAGTTTTCGGGGACATGTTATTTCTGGTGATGGCATAGCAGTGGATCCATCCAAAGGGAGTGATCTACTTCAATGGGAACCTCCGAAATCAGTGATGGAGATTAGGAGTTTCTTGGGCTTAGCCAGTTATTACTGTAGGTTTATCGAAGGGTTTCTAATTTGGACCTTTCTTCTGACTCAGTTGACTAGAAAAGGTCAGGCCTTTGTGTCGGATATCTTGTGTGAAGAGAGTTTCTGAGAATTGAAGAAGAGGTTGACTACAACGCCAATATTGATTCTACCAAATCTAAATGACCTTTTGTGGTATATTGTGATGTTCTAAAATGGGATTAACCGGAGTATTGATGCAGGATGGTAAAGTCGTGGCTTATGCCTCACGATAATTGAAGGTACATGAAAGGAATCATCCTACTCATGATCTTGAGTTAGTTGTGAAATTTTGGTATCAGATATGTGATGTCAAGTGAGATGTCACAACATCAATATCTGTTGTATAAACAAGGCAACAATAGTAACAGGAAAAAGCATAAACAACACACAAAATTTGTTCACCCAGTTCGGTCTAACAACCTACATCTGGGGGCATACCAAGCCAGGAAGAAAGTCCACTATTAGCAGTATCAATTCATAGACCCTACAATCAACACACCCGTTGATGATCTACTTACTTAATCACTACCCAATAACCCTTCTACCTAAGTCCACCCTAGATATGAGACTCCATCTCACTTCCAATCATCGCAATGATGTCTAGCAGTCAACACCTCAGCCACTGCATCAACAGCTTGATTTCCAACAACTCTTCAATCACAGAAAAGTAGAAGACACACTTCTATGACAATACCTAGACATGACACACATGACTAAGAACAATAATTAGAGTTGCTTAACAGCTTCCTCCAAAAACAATGCATCTCTTACCTACAGGCTTCGAGATAAACACGATGACCATCCCACAAACTGGGTGGTTCATCGACCAACACAACCCTTATAATTTACATGATGGCTGGCTTCCTAAAACTAGGTTACAATGCTTCTATTTATAACCTATTTCCCAACTGGATTTGGGCCTTCAAATCACAACAAATCAGCTGCTACAAATCTGCAAAAGATCCTGCTACTAAATAGATCTTCAATCAAATCTTCAATTAAATCTTCAATTAAATCTTTAATTAAATCTAATTATTCTCCATATCCTTTTGCATGAAAATAGTAACAATATCTGCTCAATATAAGATTGCAACAGAATATATTTGTCACATGATATTCGCCTGCAATCTCTCCACCAGATCTTCTCAAGACACACTTAAACAAATGCAGCCCTAACAAAACACATCAGACTGATGTTCTGATGTTCTGTCAACTGATGTCAAGACATCAGGTTTAACATCAGCATACAAAACTGCAACCCTTAACATCAACTCAATGTTAAGAACTCATGTTAAGACATCAGACATATGACATCATTAACAACACCATTGTTTTACCAAAATTCCAGCCAATACAAGAACTAACAATCTCCCCCTTTGTCTAATTTTGGATAAAAAAATCTCAGCCTACACCAGAGATACCAGCCGCGGAAAAACACCATACAAACTAACATCAGCACACAACTAGCAACAGCAACTCCCCCTCAAAACTGCAACCATCAAAACAGCTAGGCTAATTCTCCCCCTTTTAGCCACAATTGGACAAACTCTGAATCTGCCAACCAACATACTCAGAACAAAATCCAGACTCAACAGCTACTACTGTACATTCTCTCCCCCTTTTTGGCCAAAAATTGACAAACATTGGTGTAAATGTATACTTCTGATTCAATCCATTGACACACAAATCTATAGAACCAGGTCTAAATTGTCAAGTACACCATGAACTTCACCAGTAACACAATGTCACGACATCTGGTCTGACATTACAATCTGGATAAACAACTTCTTCAACAAAAGATAAACTCTCCCTATCTAAGATAATCAGTGCTCCTTTGCAAGAAGAACACCTTAAATGAATGGAAAACATAAGACTCATCTTCATGTCTTCAAGAGCGCACCCTCTGTTCAACACACCTACTGAACGCATTCACAAAATGCTTAATCCTCAAACAATCCAAGTACCACACTAGTACAGACAGAAGTTCTCCCCTTATATTTCACAACTGATGCTCCTTGACCAGTACATCGTAGCATTTGGAAAATCCAGACACAGTCTTCATCTATCCAGTCAGGAATGCTTCATATAATCATCCACAAGTTCTGAAGCACACTCACAATGCCTTCCGTTGAACTCTAAGTAAACTCCTCTTACTTAGAATTAATAACACACATCAAGACAAGTGTGACATCTCCCATCAACAAAGACCCTCACAAAGTTTTTCCAAAACTGCATAAAATTGTCTTCAGACTTCTCCTCAGAAGCATGTGCGCACATGATACAAACAATTAGCTTCACATGGCTAGAACCATTCATGTTTACACCAACATGCCATCCAACAGCCTAATGTCATAACATGTTATCTGACATTATCTCCTCATAAGAGGCAGCCAATCTCCACAAGCTTGATCAACATGCAAGCTTCACAGTATATGCACCTTTGTTGCAGAATCCATAGACAAGTACTCCCCCTGTCATGGTTAACTAATGCTCCAGATGGAGATGAACATTTGAGCACACTTGCTGAGCACATTCACATACTGTACTTTCACTTTTGGAGAACACAACCAAGTATCCTGACTTGTTTGACACTGCTCACAGACTCCACAAATTCTCTGCTTTACTGAGATCTAATCTCTTCAAGAGATACTTGTAGCAGAAGAAGGAACAACTCTCTTAAAAAAATGTTCTGATCAGATCACATCACAATCCCTCTACCATTACATCCACCGGTAATTGTTGATACTAGTGAAGTCTTCAAAATTAGTAGTCATGCTTTGCCAGAACAAACTACTAAAAACAAGACCAAAATCTCCACATTATAATTCACATAGTCAGAAACATCTCTTCTGACACAAATGCTTGAGCATCCAACTCCACACGGACACTCTCAATCATCTTCCAAATATAACCATCAGCAATCATGATGTTACAACATCACCATTCAACAACATCTTTTGGGGACATCAGCTTCTCATTACCATTCAGAGGACTTATTTCGTATAAAAGTCCTTCAAGAAGCTCCCAATAAAACACAGTCAGAACAGCTTATTCAGGTTAACATACACACCTGAATACCATGAGCTCGCACACCCTCTCTGAAGCAAAGAGTTCAGACTGCAAATTATTATACTCACATGATTCCCTCTTGGTTTGTTATCTTCACATGCTCCAAAACTCCACATCTTGCCAGGCTGATCAACTAATCTCTAGCATGACTTGACAATAGGGCTATGTCCCCTTCACATGCTTTTCTTTTGCCTTTAGCGATACACATCCAATCATCTATTTTTGACATTTGGATCAATTGATGAATATCCATATTCAGACTTTCAAGCAATCAATACCTGATCTACTTCAGTCTTCTCTACATTCTCCTTCCAAAGCAGACCTTCTACTTCATCATTCTCCTGTATGATTAGGTAGATTCTCTTTAGATACAATGTAGGTAATCATCCCAGATAATGTCCTATCACAAGTTAGGACATCTTCCACACACCAAAACATCAACACCATGATTCTTGATATGCTCCACCAACTGGACTTACTCTAGCATAGTCATCCAAAGAACCAGAGGAATAAACTCTCATCCACCTTCAAGAAAAATAATCTCCTTGAGTCTTCAACTCATCACCCTTCTGCCCAAGAGTAACTTATTCCAAGACAATCCTCAATAATAACCAGCTGCCACACTCTGATTATCTTGATTCTTCGAATTCACTTCTGAGATCAACCAAATGCCACGGTTTGATCACCTCAAGCATGAATCCTCATATGAAAACAGCCAAATGCCACATTTTGACCTTTTTCATGTTTGTCAGAACTCTCACAAAGATATCCTGATCCACCAAGGAAACCAGATCTTTAAGTCACATGTTCCAATTGCTCAATAGCAAACACACTTAGACTCCCTAAGCCATGGTCATGTAACATCTTCTCCTTCCTGCAGCTCCCGCAAACTGCCATGAGAACGATTTTTTTTTAAGCATCCTATTGTTCATTCCTGTAGATCACCCTATCAAAAGCTGATGTGCCACATCACCAGTTGAGACTTCTGATGTTAAGCTAGATGTCAGAACATTATGTCACCTAACTGTTAAATTCAGCTCTACCTTCTGCCACTCAGAAGAACCTCCTCCCTTTGCAGAAATAGATTTCCATGCTCTCATAGACTTGATTCAACAATCAAGTTTGAGTAGACAACCTCCATCCTGCTTAGAAACTCCAAAGACTTCAAACCTACCACATCTGAATCTTCAGAAAATAAGTAGTCCGAGACTACCCCATAGCAATACTAAAGAAAGCCACTTCCCTTAGTAGAGTCGTTAGTAGAAAGCCAGAGATAACCGCCACTTATCCTCGACCTTCACAACCAGAGCAAACACCATGCTCCAAACCACTTAGATCAGAAATAAACTGATCCAAGCTGTAACCAACAAGATTATGATGACTACATAGTCTTTCGTCTTCATCTTTAACAGCACCACCATCTGGACAAGTCATTCACAATACTTTCTAGGAACAGATGCTAAGCAATAATCCCAGGTCAACATCTAGGCGACTTGTGAGCGAATGTAGAACCCCTCCCATGATTCTCCAAACCTCTGATGAAAAGATGTTAAAACAATTGACAGAACATCCTTAATCTTGTCTTTCAAGGATAATCAATTAAATACTTGTGAATATCACAAATAGCAATTGATCTTAAATCCCTGTGGTTTAACCCTTCTTCAGATTCTAGCATCTTCTGATTCTTCTTCATGACAACCATTATGACAACCATTCATACCACAAAAGCCTTCCAGGTTAGGTCAGTGTCTTGATCTTTCACTCCACCCTGAGCAAAGAACTGAAGTGATGTTTCAACATCAGTTCCTACATCAGTCTAAATCACATTAAACATCTACTAGGATTTGGAGACTACAACCATAGTAATCCACACATATCTCTTGTAGCGAACACACGAGAACATATCAACATCTGATCAACTTCCAAGATCAGACCAACAAAACTGCAGTAACTTGCATAACACACTCTTCCAGAAGCTTCTTCTTATAAGCACAAGGTTCAGACCTCTTGTCTAACTTAAGAGTGATAACATACCATAGATAACTTGCTACTTCCAATCCTTCAAGCCACAAAATTGAAAGAGCTCAGCATACACCAATTGACCACAGGCTAATTTACGCTGCTACTGCATACAAACTCTTGGATGCATTTTCCCTATAAAATTGTCCTCAGACATTTTAGCTTAAACAGGGATCATCTCCTTCTCTTCTTCTATCAAGATTACTACCTTTTCTTCAACCAGCTCCAGCTGAGATGAACAGCATCTCAAAAATAGCTACAATCTAATAGGACTTTGACTCAGTATTTACCATAAACTGCTGATGTGTAGCGCGATGTCGAGACATTAGGATTGACATATCAAGCTCAGCTTCTTTCTTGATGAAACTTCCTCCAGTTCATGATTTTGAAAATTAGAAACATGTATCTTCACAAGAGAATTCATCTTCAGATATACCAGAACTACATTGGACACCATAAATACGCTTAAGAGACACCTTATCAAGATCTTCACTCCCGCATGAAAGATTTGACAGTGATACTCTTTTGCTTTGGCTCCACCCTCTTCTTTCATCATCAAGAAAATTGAGAAGGAAGGAATCAGTGTTCTGGACAGATTGGTCTTCAATACCTGATTTGAAATATATTCTTCTTCTGCTGAGGAGACCAAACTCTAAAATCTTTCCAAGAAAATACCTTCCTAAAGTCTCACCACCAGAGACACAAGAAACAACCAAGGTTACATCAGATACCATGCAGCGGAACACACAACAACTCCTCAACACTCTTCAGGCACTACTCAATAATCCTTGCACACCATCACCATAATCCAAGTGCCAAAAGAAGGTTAAAAATAAATCCAACTCACAACACCAGTTCTCCACCAAAGCTACACACCTGATAACAACAGACAGGTCTAATACATACCCTATCATGGGGGCATACCAAGCCAGGAAGGAAGTCCACTATTAGCAGTATCAATTTATAGACCCTACAATTAACACACCCCTTGATGATCTACTCACTTAATCACTACCCAATGACCCTTCTACCTAAGTCCACCCTAGATATGAGACTCTATCTCACTTCCAATCATTACAATGATGTCTAGTAGTCAACACCTTAGCCACTGCATCAACAGCTTGATTTCCAACAACTCTTCAATCACAGAAAAGTAGAAGACACACTTCTATGACAATACCTAGACATGACACACATGACTAAGAACAATAATTAGAGTTGCTTAACAGCTTCCTCCAAAAACAATGCATCACTTACCTACAGGCTTCGAGATAAACACGATGACCATCCCATAAACCGGGTGGTTCATCGACCAACACAGCCCTTATAATTTACATGATGGCTGGCTTCCTAAAACTAGGTTACAATGCTTCTATTTATAACTTATTTCCCAACTGGATTTGGGCCTTCAAATCATAACAAATCAGCTGCTACAAATCTGCAAAAGATTCTGCTACTTAATAGATCTTCAATCAAATCTTCAATTAAATCTTCAATTAAATCTAATTATTCTCCATATCTTTTTGCATGAAAATAGTAACAATATCTGCTCAATATAAGATTGGAACAGAATATATTTGTCCCATGATATTCGCGTGCAATCTCTCCACCAGATCTTCTCAAGACACACTTAAACAAATGCAGCCCTAACAAACCACATCAGACTGATGTTCTGATGTTCTGTCAACTAATGTCAAGACATCAGGTTTAACATCAGCATACAAAACTACAACCCTTAACATCAACTCAATGTTAAGAACTCATGTTAATACATCAGACATATGACATCATTAACAACACCATTGTTTTACCAAAATTCCAACCAATACAAGAACTAACAAGTTGCAGTGGTTTTTGTATTGAAAATTTGGAGACATTACTTGTAAGGTTTGAGGCTTGAAGTGTGCAGTGATCATAAAAGTCTGAAATATATATTTGACCAGAAAGAATTGAATATGAGACAGAGAAGATGGTTGGAGTTCTTGAAGGACTATGATTTTAGCTTGAGCTACCATCCAGGTAAAGCTAATGTCGTAGCAGATGCTTTAAGTCGGAGGAAGATTCACATGTCGACATTAATGATGAAGGAGTTGGACTTAATTGAACAGTTTAGAGACTTGAGCATGGTTTGTGAAATGACTCCTGAGAGTGTGATGTTGGGTATTGTAACAACCCGATTTATTTTAATTATTTTTCGTTATTAAAATTATGTGATTGTATGTGTGTTGGGTTATGTTGGGGTACCCTAAGGTAAGGGATAATGACCTTAGTATTAGTGACGTTGAGGGTGAGGGGTGTGTGGCTAATTTGGTAGAACTTGGTGGTGTGGTGAGAATTATTAATTAGGTAATATTAGCAATATTTGATTAATATTATTAATTTAAATTATTAGGAGATGTTGTTATTATTATTTATTTGGTAAAATTAATAATAATAATAATAATAATAATAATAATAATAATAATAATATTGGGATAATAATAATATGAAATAAAAAAATATTTGAAATAGAAAAGGGGAAAGGGAGGGAAAGTTTGGTCAGAACGTGAAAACAGAGGAACAGGAGAAAGAGGAGAAAAGGATAGGGTTCAAGGAAGAAAAGGGAGAACTCCATTGTTGAGGAAGGATAACTCTCTACAAGAACTCTAAGGTAAGGGTGAGGTTCTTTAATCACTTAAGGGATATATAATATTTGTATAAGGGTAGATAGTTCATTAGATTCATATCTAGGTGTTGATTGTTTCAGTGTGGGGTTGAGGTTTTTGCGTGTCAGAGATTTTGATAAGAGGTAAATTGTATAAATTGATCGGTTAATTTGTGGTTATGTGATTCTGATTGATTGTGTGATAACCATGGAATCTATGTGTAATTCTAGGTTGTTTGTTACTGAAATCAGAGAAGGGTTGGGGTTGGATTGTGCAAGAATCGCAACTGCAGAGTTGCTGATTCGTGCACTTCGCCGTGCAAAGGAATGTTCACTGGGAGAAGGGTTCGCTGGCATATCACCGGGCGAACTGAGAGGCGAGCGAAGGGGAAGGATATGTGATATTAGAGTGGGTTTTGGGGAGATTCGCCCCAGGTTCGCTGGGCGAATGTAGAGGCGAAGGGAAAGGAAAATAGGCGAGCCTCTGGATTTTATATGGGGAAGGTGTTTCGTTGGCGACTTCGCTAGGCGAACTCCTAGCGAATGAGAGTTCGTTGGGCGAACTTGTAGCGAACATGGCAGTTCTACTTGCTGCTGTTCCGGACACAATTTTCTTCAACTTTAAAAATTCATATCTTTTGATCCGTAAGTCCGTTTCAGTTACCGTTCAAATCGTTGAAAAGCTGGTTTTATGTACTTTCAGCTAAAATTATTTTCAATGCCAGAATTCCAACTATTTGATGCGTTAATTATGTTTCTGTGTACGTTGTGATGTGTCAAACGTTGAAATGTTGAGTTCGGTTGTACGGATGTGGGTTGTAGTTGTGGATTGAAATTATTGCATGTTTTGGTAGATATATGCTGCGTGTTGGACAATTATGGTGTGATATATTGGTTGTGTGATAATCATACGCATTGGTCATCATTGTATGTTGTCGTTGAATGCATATCATGTTGCATAAGTTGTATGATAAGTCGTGTTCCCATGTGGGGTGTGAGCGTCTTATCCGGATTCCTTGAAATGCAATCGTGTTGTTGTTGTTAAGGTAATCGTGTGCCCATGTGATGTGTGAGCGATTACATGTGTTCGTGTGCCCATGTATGGTGTTAGTGACACATATAGAAATTCTGATAGGAATTATAATCATGAAAAAGGGATCAAATTGGTACCACATGCATTAAGTCGAGTTGAGAGTCTCATTGCATTGCATTATGTTGTGTTATGGATTATATGATTGCCTGCTTGTGTAGGAACTTGTAATTGTGTTGATGTTGTGATGATAGGGTGAATTGTGTAATGCTTATATGCCTTTATATGTATGTTATGCATTTCTTTTGTTGATTTGAGAATCTCACTCCTTCTGTTTGAATGTTACCTCTACGTGGGTAACGTGCAGATAATCAAGAATAGTACGGAGTTACGGTTAGTGAAGACGGAGTCCTTTACTTTATGTTTTGAGTCGGCGTCTGCTCTGATGTGTAACACTAGGGATATGGAACGCTTGTTATTATTTATTTAATTGTCGTTATTACTTTTGTCTAATTGATGTTGGTTATGTGGTTTTAAACATATTATGTTTTTTGTTGAGTTTCCGCTGTTATATGAGGAAGATAATTAAGTATGATTTTGTTGGCACTATTGATGGTAATTATGTATTACATGTCATATGCATGAGTAGGTATTTGGTTGAAAGTAGCATCCTAAATGTCGTATGTTTTATTTTATTCTGATATTTTATTATAATTTCACGCGGGGGTTTTAGGGTGTTACATAGTGGTATCAGAGCAGGTCGGTCCGTCCGGCCAAGTTGTTGAGTCCTTGTTGTAAGACAGTTGATTACTGTCGATGTCGGTTCCTTAACCATTCTGTTATGTTGTTAGTGTGTAACAGATTTAGAATGGCTGGAAGGAACGATGATGCTATTGCTCCTGCTTTACAGGCTGTTGCTCAGGCGGTACAGAACCTGCCTCATGCTGGTGAGAATGAAGAGTTTCGGAAGAATAGTCCGCCTACCTTCAAGGGAAGATATGATCCGGATGGAGTGCAGGCTTGGTTCAAGGAGATCGAGAGAATCTTCCAGGTTATGGAATATTTTGAAGCACAGAAAGTGCGGTTAGGTACTCACATGTTGGCTGAGGAGGCTGATGACTGGTAGGTTAGCACTCGTCAATTATTGGGAGCAACAGGAGAGGTAATCACTTGGGTTATATTCAATAGGGAGTTCTTGAGGATGTATTTTCCTGAAGATGTCCGAGGAAAGAAAGAGTTTGAGTTTCTGGAATTGATACAGGGTAACATGACGGTTATGGAGTATGCTGCCAAATTCTTAGATCTGGCTAAGTTTTACCCTCACTACAGTGCGGCAACTGCTGAGTTCTCAAAGTGTGTCAAGTTTGAGAATGGATTGAGACTTGAAATCAAGCAGGCGATTGGTTATTAGCGAATCAGAAGGTTTCCAGATTTGGTGGATTGTTATAGGATCTTTGAGGAAGATAGCAAGGCTCGATTGGGTCACTATAAAGGGTTGGCCGAGAGGAGGGGAAATAACCAATGAACCGTGGGAAGCCTTATGCAGCTCTAGCTGAGAAGGGACAACAGAAATACGCTGATGGCAAGAAGCCGAGTGGGGGAGGTGCCCCCTGCTCCTCTTAAGTGTTACAGGTGTGGTGAGCTAGGTCATCATGTCAATGAGTGCACGAGTCATGTGAAGAAATGCTTCAAGTATGGACAGGCAGGACATCTGATTGCTGACTGCAAAGTTAATATGGTGACTTGTTACAACTGTGGAGAACAGGGTCACATTAGTACTCGTTTCCAGAAGCCAAAGCAAGCTTCAACAGGGGGAAAGGTGTTTGCTTTGTCAGGGAGTCATACTTCTAGTGATGACAGACTGATCAGAGGTACATGTTACATTAATAATACGTCTTTGATTGCTATTATTGATACTGGTGCTACTCATCGTTGGAGTGGTAAAGCGGCAAGCAAAATTATTTATTTTCGGAAGAATTCCCTCCGGGATTTATGTCGTGTCCACAGAGATCGGTTCGAGGGAAAGAATGTAGTTCGACAGTCTCTATGTTAATGAGTTTAGGTTTAAAATAGGTGAAGTAAAAACAGAAAAGTAAACATTAACATAAAAGAAAATTCATTCTTCAGAGAGAAGAAACTTATCCGACGTACACATAATCGACTCCTCACAAACTTAAACTTACCGACCAGTTATACTCCACCAACAATACTCCTCAATATCATCCATCATCGCTCACAACAAAGGTTATGTCTAACGCAAAGTTGAGAGAACAACCATGTTACCATCGTCGACACTCTCGCACCCGACTCAAGACACGGAGGCATTAAGCTTCGACGCCTATTGAAGATTGTTAGCTCTAAATCTATCTCTAGAGTCCAGAAACTAACAGATAATCATCCCTAATCAAAGTTTGCGAGGATTATCTCTAACGCAACCCAAACTCCGGGCATAAAGCAAAAATCAAGGACAATCACCAATAAAGATTTGTAAAGAATATATCATACAACGCCATAGGCACCAAATATACACGAGTTCAAAGTAAATACATATACAACAACCCAACAAAGAAGAAAAACACAAAGAAGAAGAGAAATAAACCAAACATCTTGCGGTTTGTCATTGTCGGTCGACGATCAATTCACCCCGGTTCATCCATATTCAAGTTCCATGTTGTTTTCTAAGCTAATCTACTGAAAAATGAAGTTTGATGGAGTTGGGAGCAAAAATCCCCAAAACCATACCTAAAAAATGACTGAAAATAAACTTATAGTATTACAAAATCTGACACGTTCGCTAAGCGAACGTTTAACTCGCAAAGCGAGCCTCAAAAAATGGCACTTAAGTGCCTCTGAAATTCTAAACCGCCTCTGCAAAATTCCAGAAGTTCGCAGTGCGAACGATTTATTCGCAAAGCGAATGCTCGCTGCACAGTTTGCAAAGCGAACTTTGGTCTCTTTCTCCCCTGTCCAATTCTGGGAGCCTTCGCTGGGGACTCGCCAGGCATTCGCAAAGCGAACATTCACTAGCACACTCACAAAGCGAACATGATAGAAAACCAGACCTTTATTTGACCACAACTTCTGAACCGCAACTCTGATTTACGCACAGTCGGAAGCTGGAAAGCTTATTCAATGCTCTAAATGAATATGGCAAGATATCCTTGCTTGAATACCTACAAAATGAGAGAAAATCAATTAAACTCGATGATATTTACAAGATACGCAATATATACACTGAAATGTAAAGTAAACGTATTTATAAACAAATCGGGGTTTATTCAAACGATATTAACCAAAAAGTATCGATAAGTGCAACAAAACTTATATACAAAAATAGTTACATTTTGCACTTATCAAACTCACCCCAACTTAAACTTGTTTGTCCGCAAACAAGAATCAAGCAAACTTAAAAACACAAAAGTAATAACCAAAGAATCATGAATCAACAGGTTTTGAAAAACGGAAACAAATGTATGGTTCAAATGAAAAACGGTACACACAAAGTAAATACTTACCACTAAACTACGACAATAACATAGTCACGAAACAAATACAAAATACAAAAATCATGCCAAACACCCTAAAACAACACAAGTTCCAAAGTGAATCACACCTAGCAAAAACAATCATCGGTAAATGAAAAACACGAAATGAGGTACTTATCACTCACACAACAATCATGCAAACAATAGACTAAATTATGCAACCATCCAAAAATTCACATTGCACATACAAAGGCAAGCTTCACAAGTGCTATCAAGGTTGTAGCGTGGTCGGGTAAACAGACAAGGGGCAATTTCTATAGGTAATTGAAACAAAAATTTGCCTAAATCTAAGGGAGTGATCAACTCACAAAGACTCAAACACAAAATTCCAATCAACTTCTTCCAAAATCCCAAATGTTACACAAAACACAATACTTATTTAGCACAATTATTTGACTCTTTTTGTTTCCTTTCTCAAGGATTTTTTTTTTCTTTCTTTTTTTTTCTTTTCTTTTTTTTTCATATTTTTCTCTTTTTTCTTTTCTTATTCATCCTCATAGAAACCAACCAACGAGTAAACAATCATTCTCTCCCCAACTTGAATTCAACCACATCATCATGTGAATACTCCCTACTTTCTAAGGCAAGGCAAAAATTCATACAACAACACAAAGTTGAGGGTTCAAGAAAAAACAAAATCCATTCAAAAATAAGTGAATTAAATACTCATAGACAAGCATTAAGTTCAAATAAAACATGGATAAAAAATCTCAAAGGGGTTATGAATGATCATACGCTCACAAGGTGAATGACTATTTGGATAGGTAGTTGTGCTCA
The DNA here is from genome assembly GCA_022829125.1 of Lathyrus tuberosus. NCBI lineage: Eukaryota > Viridiplantae > Streptophyta > Magnoliopsida > Fabales > Fabaceae > Lathyrus > Lathyrus tuberosus. Next base: position 1,454,866 of record JALAZF010000550.1, read on the forward strand.
AAATGAAACAAAATGCCTTGATCCTTTTCATGCTTTCATATAATCAACACAAACAAAAGATTAAGCGTAATAAAATCCAGTTAGAACAAGAATGTTGGTACTCCACATATATAAAGAATGGAAAGCTACCTCACAAAAAGGTTGGGAACTAAAGTGATTCACAACAAGAACAAGTATACAAAAGAATGAATGACATGGAAGTTTGTAAAAAGCCTAAGTATCATGGATATGCTAAAGTCAAGAAAGCCATAAACACATACCTTGGACAAGTACAAAACTTAACAATATCATTACCATACATCCGCAAGTTGAAACGATCAAACTTGGAACATCACCTTAAATTTCCTCAAGCTACTCAAAACAAGCTCAAAGGCAAACACACAGACTATTAATATAAACAAACTAAAAGACCGGGTGAAATTTCATTAAACAAGATGTAAAGTGAAGATTTGAAAATTTCACGAAAAATCCGAGTACAACTTGTTTAATGAAATTTCACCACACTACCTAAGCTAAACCACAACAAAAGAAAATAATACAACATGCTTCTTTTACGTCGTAAGCTCGACGCCTTTACAATGCTTAGCTAGCAACTTCTTTCCTTCATTCCATGGTGAAGCCTCACCGTGCAAACCAAAAGCAAGTGTCCTAACCAAACACTTAAACAAACGTTACAGGAACAAAATGTATGCAACACTTGAACAAACATAATGGAAATAAACAATATATATGATATATACAAAACTCAAAAATAAAGAAACTATCGCAATGCGATTCATTATCAAAACAAATCCCCGGCAACGACGCCATTTTGTTGGAGCGGTAAAGCAGTAAGCAAAATTATTTATTTTCGGAAGAATTCCCTCCGAGATTTATGTCGTGTCCACAGAGATCGGTTCGAGGGAAAGAATGTCATTCGACAGTCTCTATGTTAATGAGTTTGGGTTTAAAATGGGTGAAGTAAAAACAGAAAAGTAAACATTAATATAAAAGAAAATTCATTCTTCAGAGAGAAGAAACTTATCCGGCGTGCACATAATTGACTCCTCACAAACTTAAACTTACCAACCAGTTATACTCCACCTATAATACTCCTCAATATCATCCAGCATCGCTCACAATAAAGGTTATGTCTAATGCAAAGTTGAGAGAACAACCGTTTTACCATCGTCGACACTCTCGCACCCGACTCAAGACACGGAGGCATTAAGCTTCGACGCCTATTGAAGATTGTTAGCTCTAAATCTATCTCTAGAGTCCAGAAACTAACAGATAATCATCCCTAATCAAAGTTTGCAAGGATTATCTCTAACGCAACCCAAACTCCGGGCATAAAGCAAAAATCAAGGACAATCACCAATAAAGATTTGTAAAGCAGATATCATACAACGCCATGGGCGATAAATATACATGAGTTCAAAGTAAATACATATACAACAACCCAACAAAGAAGAAAAACACAAAGAAGAAGACAAATAAACCAAACATCTCGCGGTTTATCAATGTCGATCGACGATTAATCCACCCCAGTTCATCCGTATGCAAGCTTCCATGTTGTTTTGTAAGCTAATCTACTGAAAAATGAAGTTTGATGGAGTTGGAAGCAAAAATCCCCAAAAGCATACCTAAAAAATGATTGAAAATGAACTTATAGTATTACAAAATCTGACACGTTTGCTAAGCAAACGTTTTACTCGCAAAGCGAGCCTCAAAAAATGGCACTTAAGTGCCTCTGAAATGCTAAACCGCCTCTGCAAAATTCCAGAAGTTCGTAGTGCGAACGATTTATTCGCAAAGCGAATGCTCGCTGCACAATTTGCAAAGCGAACTTTGGTCTCTTTCTCCCCTGTCCAATTCTGGGAGCCTTCGTTGGGGACTCGCCAGGAATGCGCAAAGCAAACATTCACTGGCACACTCGCAAAGCAAACATGACAGCAAGCCAGACCTTTATTTGACCACAACTTCTGAACCGCAACTCTGATTTACGCACAGTTGGAAGCGCTGGAAAGCTTATTCAATGCTCTAAATGAATATGGCAAGATATACTTGCTTGAATACCTACAAAAATGAGAGAAATTGAATTAAACTCAATGATGTTTACAAGATACGCAATATATACACTAAAATGTAAAGTAAACGTATTTATAAACAAATCGGGGTTTATTCAAACGATATTAACTAAAAAGTATCGATAAGTGCAACAAAACTTATATACAAAAATAGTTACATTTTACACTTATCACCCATTCTTTTATTGCTGCTGATTGTGTGATGAGGCTAGGCCTCGTTGTTTCTCCTATGACGGGGTCGGTGACCACTTCCCAAGTTTGTTTGAATTGTCCACTATCAATCTTAGATAAGGACTTCGGTGTGGATCTTATTTGCTTGTCGTTGGGAAATCTTGATGTGATCTTAGGTATGGAATGGTTGGAGTTCAATCATGTTCATATTAACTGTTTTAACAAGTCGGTGTGATTTCTTGCTCCTGAGGAAGAGGAAGAAAATGGTTTTCTATCTGCTAGAGAGTTGAGAGAGCTATTAGAAGAAGAAGCTCAAGTGCTTGCATTATTTGCATCCTTGTCAGTGGAGAGTGAGTCGGTGATTAATGAATTGCAAGTGGTGCATGAATTTCCAGAAGTGTTTTCGGATGATATTACTGATGTACCGCCAAAGAGAGAAGTGGAGTTTACTATTGATCTTGTCCCTGGTGCCAGACCTATTTCTATGGCACCATACAGGATGTCGGCATCATAATTAACAGAGGTGAAGAAGAAACTGGAAGAGTTGTTAGAAAAGAAATTTTTGAGATAAAGTGTATCGCCTTGGGGAGCCCCGGTGTTGTTAGTGAAGAAAAAGGATGGCAGTATGAGGTTATGTATCGATTACAAACAGTTGAATAAAGCGACGATTAAGAAAAAGTATCCACTTCCAAGAATAGATGACTTGATGGATCAGTTAGTGGGTGCATGTGTGTTTAGAAAGATTGATTTGAGGTGGGGTTGTCATCAGATACGAGTAAAAGATGAAGATATTCAGAAGACGACTTTCAGGATTCGATATAGACATTATGAGTATGTAGTGATGTCGTTCGGAGTTACTAATGCACCTGGTGTATTCATGGAGTATATGAATCAAATTTTTCATGCTTACTTGGATCAATTTGTAGTTGTCTTTATTGACGACATTCTAATTTATTCTAAGTCAGAAGAGGAATATGCTGAGCATTTGCGGATAGTACTGCAAGTATTAAGAGAAAAGAAGCTCTATGCTAAGTTATCTAAGTGTGAATTCATCTTGAGAGAGGTAAGTTTTCTTGGTCATGTTATTTCAGGTGATGGTATTTCTGTGGATCCATCCAAGGTAGATGTAATTCTACAGTGGGAGGCTCCGAAGTCGGTAACTGAGATTATAAGCTTTTTGGGCTTGGTTGGTTATTACCGTAGGTTTATTGAAGGCTTTTCGAAGTTGGCACTTCCGTTGACTCAGTTGACTTGCAAAGGTAAAGCGTTTGTGTGGGATGTTCACTGTGAGAAGAGTTTCATTGAGCTGAAGAAGAGATTAACTACAGCTCAAGTTTTAATTCTACCCGAACTAGATGAACTGTTTGTGGTGTATTACAACGATTCGTTGATGGGTTTAGGAGGTTTGTTAATGCAGGATAGAAAGGTTGTGGCTTATGCTTCACGACAGTTAAGGGTCCATGAGAGGAATTATCCAACTCATGATTTGGAATTAGTTGCGGCAGTATTCGTATTAAAAATTTGGAGGCACTATCTTTATGGTTCTAGATTTGAAGTGTATAGTGATCATAAGAGATTGAGGTATCTGTTTGATCAGAAGGAGTTAAATATGAGACAAAGAACGTGGTTAGAATTCTTAAAGGATTATGATTTCAGTTTGAACTATCATCCCGGTAAAGCTAATGTCATGGCGGATGCTTTGAGTTGGAAGACGTTGCATATTTCTGCTATGATGGTTAAAGAATTGGAATTAATTGAGCAGTTCAGAGATATGAATTTGGTTTGCAAACAGACACCGTATAGTGTGATGTTGGGTATGCTGAAGATTAACAATTAATTTCTTAATAGTATCAGAGAGGGTCATAAGTTGGATGTGAAACTGGTGGATTTGACGATTGGAAATGAGCAGACAGAAAGTAACGAATTCAAAGTGGATAAACAAGGTGTGTTGAGATTCCATGACATGATCTGTATTCCTGATGATCCTGAGTTGAAAAGAATGATTCTAGAAGAAAGTCATATGAGTAACTTGAGTATCCATCCAGGAGCTACAAAGATGTATCAATACTTGAAGAAGATATTTTGGTGGACTGGATTGAAGCGTGATGTGGCTAAGTTTGTATATGCTTGTTTGACTTATCAGAAGGCGAAGGTGGAACATCAGAAACATGCTGGTTTGATGCAACCGTTAGATATTCCAGAGTGGAAGTGGGACAACATTTCTATGGATTTTGTGACTAGGTTGCCTAATACTCCGAGAGGACATGATGCCATTTGGGTAGTGGTGGATAGACTGACGAAGTCGGCACATTTTATTCTGATTAATACCAGTTTTCCTTTGTAGAGGCTGGAAGAGATTTATATTCAAGTGATTGTAAAGTTCCATGGATTTCCGTTGAGTATTGTGTTGGATAGAGATCCAAGGTTCACTTCTAGATTTTAGGAGAGTTTGCAAGAAGCTTTGGGATCAAAACTGAGATTAAGTTCAGCTTATCACCCGCAGACGGATGGACAGACGGAGAGAACTATAAAATCTTTGGAGGATTTGTTGAGGGCTTGTGTGCTTGAACAAAGAGGTGCTTGGGATAGCCATTTTCCGTTGATTGAGTTCACTTATAATAATAGTTATCATTCCAGTATTGGGATGGCGCCTTTTAAAGATTTGTATGGTCGGAGGTGTCGGACGCCTTTGTGTTGGATGAATCTGGTGAGAGTGTAGCACTTGGACCTGAGATTGTTCAGCAGACTACAGAAAAGGTGAAGCTGATTCAGGAAAAGATGAAAGCTTCGCAGAGTAGGCAGAAGAGCTACCACGATAAGAAAAGGAAAGATCTTGAGTTTCAAGAAGGAGACCATGTTTTCTTGAGAGTCACTCCGGTGACCGGTGTTGGACCTGCATTGAAGTCGAGAAAGCTTACCCCTCGGTTTATTGGTCCATATCGGATTTCTGCAAGAGTTGGACCTGTTGCCTACAGAGTGGCGTTGCCACCCAATTTGTCGAATTTGCACGACGTGTTCCATGTGTCACTGCTTCGGAAGTATGTTCTGGATCCATCACGTGTGATTCCAAAGGATGATGTAGAAGTAAGGGATAACCTTACGGTTGAGGCCTTACCAATACGGATTGAAGACCGCGAGGTAAAGGAACTGAGAGGTAAAGAGATCACTCTTGTGAAGGTAGTGTGGGGAGGCGCTGCCGGTGGAAATAAAACGGGAATTATAAAGCAGGATGCGAGAGTCGTATCCGGAGTTATTCGTATGAGGTAAATTTTCGAGGATGAAAATATTCTAAGTGGGGGGGAGTTGTAACGCCCCGATTTATTTTAATTATTTTTCGTAATTAAAATTATGTGACTGTATGTGATTGTATGTGTGTTGGGTTATGTTAGGGTACCCTAAGGTAAGGGGTAATGACCTTAGTATTAGTGACCTTGAGGGTGAGGGGTGTGTGTCTTATTTGGTAGAACTTGGTGGTGTGGTGAGAATGATTAATTAGTTAATATTAGCAATATTTGATTAATATTATTAATTTAAATTATTAGGAGATATTGTTATTATTATTTAATTGGTAAAATTAATAATAATAATAATAATAATAATAATGGGATAATAATAATAATAATATGAAATAAAAATAATATTAGAAATAGAAAAGGGGAAGTGGAGAGAAAGTTTGGTCAGAACGTGAAAATAGAGGAACGGGAGAAAAGAGGAGAAAAGGCTAGGGTTCAAGGAAGAAAAGGGAGAACTCCATTGTTGAGGAAGGATAACTCTCTACAAGAACTCTAAGGTAAGGGTGGGTTTCTTTAATCACTTAAGGGATATATAATATTTGTATAAGGGTAGATAGTTCATTAGGTTCATATCTAGGTGTTTATTGTTTAGGTGTAGGGTTGAGGTTTTTGTGTGTCGGAGATTTTGATAAGAGGTAAATTGTATAAATTGATCGGTTAATTTGTGGTTATGTGATTCTGATTGATTGTGTGATAACCATGGAATCTATGTGTAATTCTGGGCTGTTTGCTACTGAAATCAGAGAAGCGTTGGGGTTGGATTGTGCAGGAATCGCAATTGTAGAGTTGCTGATTCGCGCACTTCACCGTGCGAAGGAATGTTCGTTGGGCGAAGGGTTCGTTGGCATCTCGCCAGATGAACTGAGAGGCGAGCGAAGGGGAAGGATAGGTGATACTGGAGTGAGTTTTGGGGAGATTCGTCCCAGGTTCGCTGGGCGAACTCCTGGCGAACGAATGTTCGCTGGGCGAATGTAGAGGCAAAGGGAGAGGAAAATAGGTGAGCCTCTGGATTTTGTATGGGGAAGGTATTTCGCTGGCGACTTCGCTAGGCAAACTCCTAGTGAATGACAGTTCGCTGGGCGAACTTGTAGCGAACATGACAGTTCTATTTGCTGCTGTTACAGACCGAATTTTCTTAAACTTTAAAAATTCATATCTTTTAATTCGTAAGTCCGTTTCAGTTACCGTTCGAATCGTTGGAAAGCTGGTTTCATGTACTTTCTGTTAAAATTATTTCCAATTCCAGAATTCTAAATATTCGATGCGTTAATTGTGTTTCCATCTACATTGTGATGTGTCGAACGTTAAAATGTTGAGTTCGGTTGTGCGAATGTGTGTTGTAGTTGTGGATTGCAATTATTGCATGTTTTGGTAGATATATGTTGCGTGTTAGATAGTTTTTGTTTGATGTATTGGTTGTGTGATAGTCATACGCATTGGTCATTGTTGTATGTTGTCGTTGAATGCATATCATGTTGCATAAGTTGTATGATAAGTCGTGTGCCTATGTGGGGTGTGAGTGTCTTATCCTGATTCCTTGAAATGGAATCGTGTTGTTGTTGTTGTTAAGGTAATCGCGTTTCCATGAGGGGTGTGAGCGATTACGGGTGTTCGTACGCCCATTCTGGGTGTGAACGACTTATATAGAAATTTCGACGGGAATTAAGTTCATGAAAAAGGGATCAAATTGGTACCACATGCATTGAGTCGAGTTGAGAGTCTCATTGTATTATGTTGTGTTATGGATTATATGATTGTCTGCTTGTGTAGGAAATTTCAATTGTGTTGATGTTATGATGATAGGGTGAATTGTGTAATGCCTATATGCCTTTATATGTATGTTATGCATTTCTTTTGTTGATTTTAGAATCTCACCCCTTTTGTTTGAATGTTACCTCTACGTGGGTAACATGCAGATAATCAAGACTAGTGCGGAGTTACGGTTAGTAAAGACAGAGTCCTTCACTTTATGTTTTGAGTCGGCGTCTGCTCTGATGTGTAACACTGGGGATATGGAATGCTTGTTATTATTTATTTCATTGCCGTTATTAATTATGTCTAATTGATGTTGGTTATGTGGTTTTAAACATATTATGTTTTTAGTTGAGTTTCCGCTGCTATATGAGGAAGATAATTAAGTATGATTTTGTTGGCACTATTGATGGTAATTATGTGTTACATGTCGTATGCATGAGCAGGTGTTTGGTTGAAAGTAGCATCCTAAATATCGTATGTTTTATTTTATTATGATATTTTATTATAATTTCACACGGGGTTTTAGGGTGTTACAGGTATGCTGAAGGTTAATAATGAGTTCCTTAATGAAGTTTGAGATAGTCAGAAACTCGATTTGAAGCTGGTGGATTTGATGACCGCATGAGGTTCGGATGCAGAAGGTGACTTTAAGGTAGATGATTTTGGCGTGATGCGCTTTAGAGGCACAATTTGTATGCTGAATAATCCTGAGCAGGGGAAAATGATTTTAGAGGAGAGCCACAAGAGTAGCTTGAGTATTCATCCAGGAGCTACGAAAATGTATCAGGATCTTAAGAAATTGTTTTGGTGGCCAGGTTTGAAGAAAGATGTAGCTCAGTTCGTGTATGCTTATTTGACTTGCCAGAAGTCATAAGTGGAACATCAGAAACCTTCCGATTTGATGCAACCAATGGAAATACCAGAGTGGAAGTGGGGTGTTATCGTGATGGACTTTGTGATTGGTTTACCGAATACGGCGAGGGGCTTTGATGCTATTTGGGTGATTGTGGATAGATTGACAAAATCGACACATTTTATACCAATTAACATCAGTTTTCCTTTGTCAAAGTTAGCAGAGATTTATATCAGAATAATAGTGAAGTTGCACCGGGTTCCGTCGAGCATAGTGTCTGAAAGAGACCCAAGGTTTACTTCCGGATTCTAGAAGAGCTTGCGGGAGGCTTTGGGTTCTAGTTTAAAATTGAGTTATGCGTATCATCCGCAGAAAGATGGGCAATCTGAGAGGATTATTCAGTCATTGGAAGACTTGTTGAGGACTTGTATACTTGAGCAAGGAGGTGCTTGGGATACCCATTTACCGTTGATTGAATTTACTTACAATAATAGTTACCATTCTAGTATTGGAATGATGCTGTTTGAAGCATTGTATGGTAGGAGGTGTAGGACACCTCTATGCTGGTATAAGTCAGGGTGAGAGCGTTGTGCTTGGACCCAATATTGTGCAACAGAATACTGAGATAATTCAGATGATCAGTGAAAAGATGAAAGTATCCTAGAGTAGACAGAAAAGTTATTATGATAATAGGAGGAAAGACTTGGAATTCAGCGAGGGCGACCATGTGTTTCTAAGGGTCAATCCGTGACCGCTGTTGGTCGTGCGCTGAAACCGAAGAAGTTTGACCCTTAGTTCATTGGGTCTATCAGATCTTGCAGAGAGTTGGGGTTGTTGCATATAGAGTGGCGCTGCCACCCGAACTTTAGAATTTGCACAATGTGTTTCATGTGTCGCAACTTCGGAAGTACATTGCTAATCCATCCCATGTGCTTCAAAGGGATGAAGTGCATATTCGGGATAATCTTACCGTGGAGGCGATGCCGATAAGGATCGAGGATCGCAAGATGAAACAATTGAGAGACAAAGACATTCCTTTAGTGAGAGTGGCTTGGGGAGGAGCCGCTGGAGGAAGTGTGACCTGGGAATTGGAGAGCAAGATGCGAGAGTCGTATCCGAAATTGTTCTCATCAGGTACATTTTTTAGGACAAAAATATTTTAAGTGGGGGAGAGTTGTAACACCCCATTTAAATATTTATTCGTTTTGTGATTTATTTTGTGTGATTATTTTGGCATTAACTTGGTTACGGGTTTATGTGTAAGGGTGGATGTGAGAGCTTAGTGGAATGAATTAAATGGAATTAAATCTTAGGATAATATTGTAATAATAATGATATAAATGATGAGATATTCCATTATTATTATTATTATTATTATTATTATTATTATTATTATTATTAGTATTAGTATTAGTATTATTATGATTACTAATATTATTATGACTATTATTATGATTAAAAATAAGGAAAATAGGAATAATTAGGAAATAGCAGCGGGGAGGTTAGAGACAGACAGTTTGCACGTGAAAAGAGAAAGTAGAGAAGAAAGAAAGAGAGCTAGGGTAAGAAGTGATCAAGGGATTCCACCATTGTTAGAGAGTTCAAGCTTGGAAATTAAGGTAAGGGGGAATGGGTTCTCTAATGGTGATAATAACATGAGAGGGTAGTGAGGGTTCCTTTCCCTCTTAGGATTTTCTACACATTCTTCCTTCTTCTTGTCTAATTCCCTTGTTTGTGTGATTGTTGTTGTGGATTCGTAATTGTGCACTGATATTGGTATGATTTTTCGTGTAAAGTGAATGTTGTTGTTGTATTCTGCCATGAAAATAGTTTTTGTAAAAATTGGTTTTTGGGAGATGACGAAATCATGGTTTAAATTCTGAAAAATCCATAGTAAAACGATAGTTTAATGAAGTAGAGTAAAACCATTAAGATTGAACTGATGTAGATACTGTTTTGGGTCTGAAATAGGAGCTTGAAAGTGATCCAATGGGGAAAAATTGCACTGATGTGAAAAACTGTACTTTTCTGCAGCAGACTGGCCATACGTGTATGCCAGGGGGTAACATAGGGGCATTACGCGTAGTATACGCACCCCGTCCCCAAAGCCAACACAACCTTCTGGTCATACGCGTAGGAAATGTGTAATGGGGAATGGTTCATACGCGTATGGGGTAACCATTACGCGTATGGGGAGTTCTTGGGGGGAATTCTGAAGGAAAAAAACCCTCTGGTCATACGCGTAAAGCTGGGGTAATACGCGTATGAAGTTCTGGGTTGCAGAAGCCCTACGCGTAGCATACGCAGGCATGGGGAGAGGAAACAGGGCCATACGCGTATTGGGCGGGGACATACGCGTATGGGCGGTGCTGTGTTGGAATTTTCCCGTTTTCGCGATTTCTTTCCCGATTTCGCGTCCGATGCAATTCCTCTTAGTTCGTGAGACTAATGTGACATAATTGGGAATAGGGGAACCGATAATAATAGTAAATATGGGAAATATGTAATTTGGTGTGGTTTTCTTAACGATGTGGGTGGTGGATGCTTTGGTTGCTAAGATTGTTGTTGTGTGGACAGTTTTGGGCATCAATAGTAATTCCAGAGAGAATTACGGTGAGTATGTGGATCACGTGTGATCATAGCGAATCGTGTATTATGTATTGGTGCTAATTATATTATGCATAATTGTATGTCATGCATTCATGTTGTGTCTTGTGGAGATGAGTCTAGGTGGGAATCCATGATGGGTGTCTAGTCTCGTCCGGACTCCATGTGGGAGTCGAGTGGAGATAAATTTTAGATTAGAGGAACGCATACGACTTATCCGGATTCCGACGGAATCAGATTCAAAAAGTGAAACATATGGATTGTAATGGTACCACATGCATTGTGTCGTGTCAGTTGAGTCGCATTGCATATGTGTATGATTGAAAGTGGGCTGAATATGCCGAGTGTAGATCTGGCACATGTATGTGCACTATGAATGTTTGATTGGCGTGAGTTGTGTGAATTATTACTCCTTAGCGTGTGATTTTCACCGTATAAATATTGAATGTAATTATCACCCCTTTTTCTGTTGTTGTGTCTATGCTCCTTGGGGAGTACAGATAATCAGGTACCTGAGTAGTGCTTGGAGCATGCGTTGTTATTGATTGAGTCTTAGGAGTCGCTCTGATTTGTTTAATGTTGTGAACCACGAATTTTGTGGAGTTTAATGTATTTGGAGCCTTAGTGTTGTGGAAGTGAACCATTTGAATATTCCGTTGTCTAATCAAACTATTGTTATGAGGAAATAAGATATGAAGTGATGTGATACTTCATGAGGTTTTATGTAATGTGGCATCCTACGTGTGTAACTTTGATTTTTCCGCAAATTATTTTCTTGTTTTTATTTATTAAATCGATGGGGAGAGTAGGGTGTTATAACAAATTTTTCTCTCTCCTCATCGATCATGATGGTTTTCATTTTGTTTTCTACCAAAACTAGAGGTCTTATTCCCAAGTGTTGCGGACAACTTTCTATTTCATCTATCGCTCGATTCTTCTGCTATCTCAAGCCTCAGAAATCATTTTCTTTCCCCTTTTCGCTTTTTTTGTTCTTTTATTATGTCTTCAATATGAAGCTATAGTTACTCGGGAGAATGTTCGATTTCCCTCATTGCTAGTGATAGACATAGGATTTGGAATGCTTGCATGTGATAGTGTGAGAGTTATTTAAGTCGAATGGATTTTGGCCAAATTATTAGAGAAGTTTATAATGAAATCCCTTAACCTAACACTGACCCGGAATTTTCATCCTCAGGTTTGTTAACTCTGAGGGTTATTTTTGCATAATTTTTTGCAAAATTTGTTTCAGCAAAAAATTATGATAATTTGCAAAATTCGCAGGAAAAACATTAAGTTTATATGGGTAATTTATTGCCTATCATTGTTCTGCAAGAAAATATATTTTATTTTTAAAAGCGCAGTAAAATTTAGAAGTTTACCTATGTATTTATTTTCACATATAAACTGTATATTTCTAATAATGCAATATTGTATTTGTGTTACAAAATAATTTTAAAAAATATTATTCATCGTTTAAATATAATGAATATAATGAATAATATTTTGTTCTAACATTTAATATCAAAAGAGCAATGCTCAAGAAACTAACTTTGAAACTCTAACTTTGAATGTGCTTCGATTTTGGAGGTTTCAACACGTTTTAATAAGGAAAAAGAAAGAAGTGACGGTTGGCTTGATTGAGACAGCAGTGCTAGATAATCAACATGGAAAACCTTCTACTGAATTTTGTTTATCATTAATTTATAGTCCAAATTCAGTGCGTAACTATATCTCAATTTCTTCGTCTTTGTTGTACTATTTAGCTAAGATGACTTCTTCCCTTCATTTCTCATAATTATATTAACAAAATTTATCACTTAAAGAATTATAAATTTATTATCTGTAAATATTTGTTTTGTTAATCTCATTTAATTTAATTATATTATTTAAATTATCTACCATTTATTTAATTACATAAATGAATAGTCATTAATTATGAAGGGAGATTTTAGTATGCTGTCTAAATAAAAGGAAACTATGAATTTTTATTTATTGCATTTTTTACAACTTAGACATGCCGAATTTTACTTATAATATTTTTTATTTTTCTGGGGACAAAATTGAATTTTTGTTAGTCTTTTGATGGGTTGAGTTTTACGTCCGTTCTTTTTCGTTTTTCCTTTTTTATGCCATAAATTGTCTTCATTTAAAAAAAAAGTTAATCACAATAGTTTTAAACTTGCCCAAACACAACTAAATCACTAATTTATTTATTTTTATATATAAATAATGTAACATATTAGTTCACAATAAAGTCCATATACAAACAACACTTAACACAACCATATTACAAGACATAGTTTGGTAGAAACAATGATGCTAAATGAACATATCACCCACATGCCTATAACTCATCACTTGAATCCTCATTTGTTGATATACTCTTGGATTGATTTGACCTTATTATCCCTTCACTATCCCTGTCCGAACTTGAAAGACTTCTAGTTCTGCCTCTTATAAAAGATGCAGGCTCCAAAGGGAGCGATAAAGAGACTGAATAGCTACTAAGCATGAGTGCAATAGTTGCCATAGTTGGCCTTTCAACCACATTTTCTTGAACACATAGTAAACCAATGTGAATGCATCTCATTATTTCATTGTGTGAACCATTGCTTAATGATGGATCGATTATATTTGTGATTGTACCCTCCCTCCAGTTTCTCCACACCTGCTCAATTACAATTGTAATTTAATATGCTTAGTTACATGTAATAACATTTTAATGCATATTTTTTCATTGGAATGGAAGAAATAATAATGAGAGACAAGGACTTACAAAGCTGAGTAAGTCTTCCATACTCTGCTCATGAAGAGTGCCACAAACTTTTTTGCCACTTATTATTTCTAGAACTAGTATTCCGAAACTGAAAACATCTGATTTTATTGAAAATTGTCCAAACATTGCATATTCAGGAGCCATATATCCACTACATAACAAAATAAAATGATTTAGTTAGTCACAAATATTCAACTTCTTTAGTTGAATAACAATTTTGATTTGACGATAATACAATAGATTTATCTATAATAACCAATGATTCATAGTAGTATCTTAAAAATAACTAAAATATAGTAGAAAATATTTCAAGAGACAACATCGATGATACAAGATTAAGTAGTAATGAAAAATTGTACTTAACAAGATATGAATTTATGTTCTAATACTTACTATGTTCCAACGATTTTATCTGTATTTACTTGAGTTTGATCAACAAGTAGTAGTCTGGCCATACCAAAATCTGATATTTTAGGTTTCAGATTGTTGTCCAAAAGAATATTACTTGCTTTAAGATCACGATGTATAATACGAAGTCGAGAATCCTCGTGCAGGTAAAGAAGTCCTCTAACTATACCTTCAATGATTTTGTAGCGTCTTTCCCAATTTAATTGAGCTCTCTTTAGTGGATCTATACGTGAACCAAATTAGTTATTTTACAAGTAATATGTATAGTATGTAAAAGAGCAACAATCTAATAAATAAAGCATGTATTATAACCTACCAAATATAAAGTAATCAAGGCTTTTATTAGGAACAAACTCATAGATAAGTAGTCTTTCTTTTCCTTCTAAACAAAAACCAAGTAATCTAACTAAATTTCGATGTTGAAGTTTAGCCAATAAAAGCACTTCATTCTTAAATTCACTATCTCCTTGTTCAGAACCTTTTGACAAGCGTTTAACCGCAATCACTTGTCCATTAGAGAGTTTACCCTGCAAACATGCCTCATTTGTGTATATGATAAGTACTTTATCGAGAAAGGATGTGATATACATCTAAATCAAATGGTTACTTACCTGATAAACAACTCCAAATCCGCCATGTCCGAGTTTATTAGCTTCAGAAAAGTTATCTGTTGCAACTTTTACTGTCTCAAAATTGAATTGCAACGACTCCTCGATTTCAATATCATCCTGATCGTGTTCTATATCTTCATGGTTTATCTTTTTCTTACTTCTCATTAAATATATGCAAATGAAACTTATCATAGCAACAACAACAGCAACGGAAACAACCACAGGCACTACTATGGCGATAGTAGTATGTGATGATTTGCTTTTTTCTGTAAAAATCAAAATCATCTGCTCAATGAGACATTCCAATGATTGAGAATAGTAAAATAATGACATGTACCTTGTGGTGAACCTTGCGGTGGACCTTGTGGTGGAGATGTTTTATCTGAGTCTATTATAGGCATGGGATCATAGAAGCGAGAGGTTTCAAATCGAATATTACAACTTGGTTTAACAACTCTACCACCTATCTTATTATTACAACAATTAGGAATTTCTGAGATAGCACCTTCTAAACAATCATTACAGTCTTGAGATGACAAATCAGGTGTACACTGCACTAGACCGTATATGGTTTGAAAATTCACATCAGTGTCATTATCCGTAGCAAACTTGCGACGAGAATCACTTGATGTGGCTTTTTCTTTCAATTTCGTCATCAAGTTCCATAGAACTTGATTAAATTGATCCACCTCTGTTGCATTGTTTAAGTTCCACATATAAAAACTAGGCGATTCTTCCTTAATACCGAATATTGATCGGTTCGAGTAGCGTAACATGCAGTGATCATACCAACCAATAGCTTCTTTTTGATTTGGACAAAGTTTTGTGAGAAGAAGTCTTGAATCGTTGAGACAACTGCGGCAAACATCTGGTTTAACATCTCCTCGGCAGAGGCCGATGGCGTTAACTTTGTCGTCGTTTTGGCCGTGGGAGAAATTGTAGAAACCGTAGTTGATTTGTGTGTTGGAAGTGAGATTGGACAAAAGGGTGTTGAGGTTGTTTTGATATGTGCTATTGGTTGTGTAGTTTCCTTTATCGTTTATACAAAAGTTGTATAAAAAACCTGGCTGGGCTTTGGTTTGAGATACTATAATAATGAGAAGAAGGAGAAAAGAATAAAAGGAAAATAGTAACTTGCAAGAAACAATTGTCATTCTGATATTGCTTTCTTTCTCAGAATATTAAGAAAAATGGAGGATTGAAGCTTTTTGATAGGAAAGTTAGTCAATTAATATGCCGTGTGTGAAGTGATTTGTTGAATAAAATTTGTGGTTTGATGCCAACTTTTAGTCTATTTATCATTTAATAGTGGAAAGGTCATGTGAGAGTAATTATTCAAAAGAGAGACTTTTGGATATAGTTGGAAGAAATGTTGCATTGCATTATCAGATGGAAAATGGTAGGAAGTTCCTGATCAGATAACCGCAAGACACATTAATTAAAATGAGAAATTCTTAAAGCATCAAACAATTGTTCACGAATTTGGGTGACTTTATTAAGATTAAGATAGGCAAATAAAAAACACGTGCCATGAGGATTATTAATTCGGTAGTATATATGGTTTGATAAATAATAATTTAAATTAGGTTTAATTAGTGTTGAAGTCCTTTAACTTAATTGCAGTTTTTATGTTAGTCTTTTATTTAATAAATGTTACATTTTAGTTCCTTAAAGACTATTCTCTTAATCATATTAGTTTTTTCTATTAAATTTTGTGAAAAAAACGTTAAGTTGTGTATACGTGACATAACAACATGGCAAATGACTCAGCAATTTAGTAAAAGAACTAAATTGAAACCTTATGTATAGTTAAAGTATCAAATTGAAAGTTTTTTATATTAACAGAATCTTGAATATAATAACATTAAACCAAAATCGTAATACATTATTAATTCAAAGTAAGACATTAAATCAAAATGAATTAAGGTGTATGCAGACACAACTATAAGAGTTTATTCTTCTTAGAACTTGAAACAACTTTGTAGTTGTTGTAGAGATCTGATTCTTCAGCTGATGATGCAGTCGGAGAGTGTCGTGGTTGATGAGGTTATGATTGGTTATGGTTATGGTTGGTTAAGGCGCCTAACAGAGTTAAAGTGTTCATTTGGAAAACACTTTGGGGTAGGATCCCTGACAGAGTTGCCTTAAGGAATAGAGGTCTTTTGGTGGACTCTAATTGTATCCTATGTTCTTCTTGTGACGAAGATCTTCTCCATCTCCTTTTCTTATGCGAGTTTTCCGTTAAGGTTTGGAACATTATTGGAACTTGGCTGGGTATTAATAGTAGATTCGAGAATTCTGTCGATTCTTTTTTTTTTGGCTTGGAGTGGAGGTGGACCATCAAAAGCCGGTAGAGGGCTGATCTGGATCGCGGTTGTGACGCCCCCAATCTAATACCCCCAATTAGCATGCATTTAAAGCAATTAAAAGAAAAATTCAAAAATTGATCAGAGTACATTTGAAAACACGGCATAGAAAGGAGACATCCCATCAACGTAACCAAAATATACACATAACATGCAACACCTGCCCATAATGATATGCAACTGTGGGGTAGCAATCATACAGAGGAAACTTCGTTCCTTACACCCACTTTTCAGAAATTAGAATTAAAGCGGAAGATCTAAAATCTGATTAACATAAATACATATACACATATAAACAGTTTGTCATACATCAGGTAGCATATGTACAACCAAAATATAATATATCATCAGATATACAAAACAATAGCACGCGGCCACCCTAACTACCCGGAGTCACATATCAGAGCCGACCGACCAAAATAATGAAGATGCAAAGCTTCACAAAAAGAATACCTCCAGCAAACCTAATCTGCAACGCCTCATAGAGCGTTATAAAACAGCAGAAGGGTGAGAAAAACAACCATAATATAATTGCATAAAATTATATATATTAACACAAAAATACACAAGCAACACATTCTCACCACAAATGCTCAACAGTCGCATATAATATCACACGGTACAATTCTCACTTATCGTATACCACATCACATCAATCATTCACAATACAATCAAACACGTTCCAAGCACAATTACTCATGATTTATGCAATGCACATAGACCGACACAACGACTCTATGCACATGCCATGCGGTACCGACTTCAAATCTTGTAATTCATTAGTCCCCCAGGAACTCTTGGAATCATCGCTCGTTACATAGAGTAACTCCCCGTCGGGCCTACGATGTTCCCCGTCGCTATAAACCAATATTTCAGGGCGAACGACGTTTATGGATTGCTTTCTACCAGTATTTCAGGGCGCACAATCCGATTGCTTTTCTACCAGTATTTCATGGCGCACAATCAATTGGGATTAATCGCTTCTACCAATATTTCATGGCGTAAGACTATAAAACTGATTCATCTATGAATCTTCCCATGCAAGAATACATATCATGATACTTGACACATTAATGACTCATGCCAACATCAAATACTCATGCATCAACAATATTCATGTATTTCAAGTGCACACAAAGTAATGCACACAATTGCCCAAAATGGCCACAAACACCAATATACCACACTTAGCATTTTCTTGCCTCTCGGCCACAAATCGTCATCACAACAGCACATAAGGCATACACATCCAAAGCACAAACATATAACACAATACAAGTCAAATACGCACTATTAAAAACGACAAAAGTCGAGATTCGACACTATTCACATTTTCCGACCAAATTTAATCGGCTAACGATTCTCAAAACCTCATATTCACAAAGTACAACTCGATACCTTTCTAACGACACCAAGAATTCAAAAATCGGATAATCGGAACCAAAGTTACGGACAAAACCGAAAACACATTTTGAAAAATCACATTTTTGACATTCTCCTGTCCATACGCGTATCACTCATGTCCATACGCGTACGGACAGAACCCATTTCCTTCACAAATTCCTCGTTCCAAAACCCATACGCGTATTGGCCCATGGCTCGCCCATGTTACGCGTAATGCCAAGATTCATACGCGTATTGGCCCAAAAACAAGCCAATGATACGCGTATCGCCTTGGCTCATACGCGTATGGACATGCCCCTTACGCGTATGGCCAGAGCATACCCAGAAAAATTCTGCAGAACAATTTCTGCGTTTTCCTACCCAACATCAACCAATTTCTTCACCTAAAACTCAGAAAAACAGCAATTTGAAGTGTAATAGCATACCACAAACATGTATGAACAATCAACAATGCATTCAACAAGATTTTTACCACAATCAAATTCATTTCTAATCAATTCTTACACAATCTAAGTTTTACTAATATTCTCCAAATCAATCCAAAAACAACAACAAAACACATACATAATCATATACAATCATAGAATAATCGAGTTTCGCACCCTTACCCGATTAATCGATTCCTAGAAATTGTTCTTGATGATTTTTCCACTCTTTCTCCAATTTTCTCTCTTCTCCTCTTTTCTTCTCTTTTTCCTTCTTTCTTCTTTCTTTCTCTCTATTTTTCTTTCCCTTTTCTTTTCTATTTTCTTTTCTTTCTTACTAACTTAGTAAAAATATCTATGAAATGTCCAAAATACCCCCACACTCAAATATCCCGCAAATGTTCCCAAAACGCGATAAAATATAATCACGACGAAAAATAACATATTTTCGCATAAAAGTCGAGAATAAAATAAAATAATAATAAAATAATCCAAAAAGGACTCAACAAACAAAACTGGCAAAACTGGGGCGTTACAATTCTCCCCCACTTAGAAATTTTCGTCCTCGAAAATCTTACCTGATTCAAACAACTCTGGATACGATTCTCGCATCCTACTCTCCAACTCCCACGTCAGATTACCATCAGCAGCGCCTCCCCACGCCACTTTCACAAGTGCAATCTCTTTACCCCTCAACCGCTTCACCTCGCGATCCACAATACTAACTGGTAATGCCTCGACCGTAAGGTTATCTCTTACCTCAACCTCGTCCATAGGAATCACATGTGAAGGGTCTGAAACATACTTCCGCAACTGCGAAACATGAAACACATCATGCAAATTCGACAGATTCGGCGGTAACGCCACCCGATACGCTACAGCACCAACTCTCGCAGATATCTGGTAAGGACCAATAAATCGAGGAGTAAGTTTCTTAGATTTCAAAGCACGACCAACACCCGTAACCGGCGTAACCCTCAGAAATACGTGATCACCCTCTTGAAACTCAAGATCCTTCCGTCTCTTATCATGATAACTCTTCTGCCTACTCTGAGAAGCCTTCATTTTCTCACGAATAAACTTTACCTTTTCCGTCGTCTGTTGCACCAATTCCGGTCCAACCACAGAACTCTCACCTGTTTCGTGCCAACACAACGGCGTTCGACATCTTCGCCCATATAAAGCCTCAAAAGGTGCCATTCCAATACTAGAATGGAAACTGTTATTGTACGTGAACTCAACCAAAGCAAGATAACTGTCCCACGTACCACCTTGTTCCAAAACACACGATCTCAACAAATCCTCCAAAGACTGAATAGTTCTTTCGGTCTGACCATCCGTCT
This sequence comes from Lathyrus tuberosus, assembly GCA_022829125.1. Taxonomy (NCBI): domain Eukaryota; kingdom Viridiplantae; phylum Streptophyta; class Magnoliopsida; order Fabales; family Fabaceae; genus Lathyrus; species Lathyrus tuberosus. The sequence continues at coordinate 1,474,947 of JALAZF010000550.1, forward strand.
GCGGATGATAAGCCGAACTCAACTTCAATCTAGAACCCAAAGCCTTCTGTAGACTCTCCCAAAATCTCGATGTAAACCTCGGATCTCTATCCGAAACAATGCTCAACGGGACACCATGCAATTTCACAACCACACCGACATAAATCTCAGCTAACCTCTCCAAAGAAAAACTGATGTCAATCGGAATGAAATGCGCCGATTTAGTCAGCCTATCCACAATCACCCAAATAGCATTATGCCCTCGCTGAGTATTCGGTAACCCCGTTACAAAATCCATCGAAATGCTATCCCATTTCCACTCAGGAATGTCTAATGGTTGCAACAAACCACTAGGCCTCAAATGTTCCACTTTCGATTTCTGACAAGTTAAACAAGCATAAACAAATTGAGCCACATCTCTTTTCAAACCAGACCACCAGAAAATCTTCCTCAAATCTTGGTACATTTTATTCGCTCCGGGATGAATACTTAAAATACTCCGGTGTCCTTCCTCCAAAATCATTCTTTTCAACTCCGCATCATCAGGAATACAAATACGACCACGAAACCTCAAAACACCAAAATTATCCACCTTGAAATCCACATTCTCATTCCTCATCAAATCAACAAATTTCAAATCCAGCTTTTGTTTCTCACTTACCGACAACAAAAATTCATTAGTAACTTTCAACATTCCAAGCCTTATACTAACCGATGTCACTTCACATATCAAACTCAAGTCTCTAAATGATTCCAAAAGTTCCCACTCTTTCGCCATCAATGCGGACATATGCAAAGACTTACGGCTCAATGCATCGGCTACCACATTAGCTTTACCAGGATGGTAATTCAAGCCAAAGTCGTAGTCTTTCAAGAATTCCAACCATCTCCGTTGCCTCATGTTCAACTCTTTCTGATCAAATAGATATTTCAAGCTTTTATGATCACTAAAGACTTCGAACCTCGCACCATAGAGATAGTGTCTCCAAATCTTTAACACAAAAACCACAGCAGCTAATTCAAGATCATGAGTAGGATAGTTTTTCTCATGAACTCTTAATTGCCTTGAAGCATAAGCTACAACTTTACCTTCCTGCATCAAAACACCACCCAAACCAATTAAAGAAGCATCACAATACACAACGAATGGTTCATTAGGATTAGGTAAAATAAGAATCGGAGCTGTCGTCAATCTTCTCTTCAGCTCACAAAAACTCTCTTCACACTGAATATCCCAAATGAACGCTTTGCCCTTACAAGTCAACTGCGTCAAAGGTAATGCTAGCTTGGAAAAACCTTCAATGAACCTCCGATAATAACCAGCCAAACCCAAAAAGCTTCGAATTTCAGTAACGGATCTAGGAGCCTCCCATTGTAGAACTGCTTCTACTTTAGATGGATCCACAGCAATACCATTACCTGAAATCACGTGCCCGAGAAAACTCACCTCCGACAACCAAAATTCACACTTGGACAATTTGGCAAAAAGCTTCCTTTCTCTCAAAACCTGCAAAACAATACGTAAATGCTCTGCATGTTCCTCACGAGACTTAGAATAGATTAAAATATCATCAATAAACACCACCACAAAACGATCCAAATGCTCGTGGAAAATCCGATTCATGTATTCCATGAACACACCAGGCGCATTAGAAACCCCGAACGGCATCACAGCAAACTCGTAATGCCCGTAGCGTGTCCTAAAGGCCGTCTTCTGAATATCTTCTTCTTTCACCCTTATCTGATGGTACCCCGATCTCAAGTCAATCTTACTAAATACACAAGCACCAACCAACTGATCCATCAGATCATCAATCCTTGGAAGCGGATATTTGTTCTTAATCGTCACTTTATTCAACTGGCGATAATCAATACATAATCGCATACTCCCATCTTTCTTTTTCACCAACAAAACTGGAGCACCCCAAGGAGAAACACTTGGTCTTACGAACCTCTTTTCCAGTAAGTCATTCAACTGCTTTTTCAACTCCACCAATTCAGATGCCGACATTCGATAAGGTGCCATAGAAACAGGTCTAGTACCAGAGACTAGATCTATCGAGAATTCCACCTCTCTCTCCGGCGGTACATCTGAAATATCTTCAGGAAATACCTCAGGAAAATCACACACAACAGGAAACACCTCAAGAGAAACTTTACTCTCCACCGACAACGATGCAAACACACCGAACAACTGAGCCTCATCCGCCAAAAGTCTCTTCAACTCTTTGGTAGATAAGAAACTCGAGTCTTCGTCTTCCTCCAGAGAAGGAAACCTTACTAGCTTATGATAACAATCAATGTGAACCCGATTAAATTGTAACCAGTTCATTCCCAACACCACATCTAACCCTTCCAATGGTAAACACACCAAATCCATCACAAAATCTTTACCATAAATGGCTAAAGGACAATTTAGACAAACCATAGAAGTAGTTACTGATCCCATCGCTGGAGTATCAATAACCATCTCAACACCCATCACAGACAACACAAGATTCAAACTCTTCGCGCACTCAGACGAAATAAACGAATGAGTCGCTCCAGTATCAATAATAGCAATTAAAGGCGTATTATTAATAAAGCAAGTACCTCTAATCAAACGATCTGCATTCGAGGTCTGAGTTCCTGCTAGTGCAAACACTTTTCCTCCAGGTTGAGCCTGTCTTGGTTTCGTACACCTTGTACTAACATGACCAACTTCCCCACAATTATAACATGTAACTCCATTCTTCCTCCTACAATCAGCAGCCACATGACCTTTCAAACCACAACTAGCACACATATCCACATTATTCATTTTCCTCTTACATTCCGATATACGATGTCCTAAACCACCACAATTGTAACATTTCACAGCAGAATTCATTCCTCCACCACTAGGCTTCCTATCAAAAGCAAACTTCTGTTTCCCTTTGTCAACAGGGGTAACATAAGGCCTACCTCTGAACTGCCCCTTTCCTTTCTTATCATTCAGATTCTTGTAATGAGTAGCACGTGCTTTGCTATCCTCATCAAAGATCCGACTCTTGTTCACCAACACTGAAAACTGTCTTATCTCCTGATAACCGATACCCTGCTTGATTTCTGGCCTCAAGCCATTCACAAACTTCAAACACTTCGACCTCTCTGAACCCGCTGTATTATAATTAGGACAGAACTTCACAAGTTCCTCAAACTTAGCAGCATAATCCGCAACAGAGGAATTATCCTGTTTCAGTTCAAGAAATTCAATTTCCTTCTTACCTCTCTCATCTTCCGGAAAATACTTTTCGAGAAAAGCATCTTTGAACACAGCCCACGTAACCACTATTTCATCCTCCTCAAACCTCTGAGAAGCATTTATCCACCAATCTTCAGCTTCCTTTTCCAGCACATGAGTACCAAACTGCACTTTCTGATCCTCGGAACACTTAATGAAACGGAAGATCTTCTCAATCTTCTTCAGCCAAATCTGTGCTCCCTCAGGATCATGAGTACCATTGAAGCTCGGTGGGTTATTCTTCTGAAACTTATCCATACTACGCGACTCCTCGTCCGCCGCAGCATTCGGTAAATTCTGCATCGCCTGCGCCATAGCTTGCATGGCCGCAGTCATAGCAGCATCACGTCTTCCAGCCATAATCTGAACGCTTCCAATGATAACAAATTATGGTTAAACAACAACTCGTCCAACGTAACTCGCCCAATATGCCAGACACAACAACCACAACTGACACAAACTGACACAAACAGCTCTGATACCACTTAATGTGACGCCCCCAATCTAATACCCCCAATTAGCATGCATTTAAAGCAGTTAAAAGAAAAATTCAAAAATTGATCAGAGTACATTTGAAAACACGGCATAGAAAGGAGACATCCCATCAACGTAACCAAAATATACACATAACATGCAACACCTGCCCATAATGATATGCAACTGTGGGGTAGCAATCATACAGAGGAAACTTCGTTCCTTACACCCACTTTTCAGAAATTAGAATTAAAGCGGAAGATCTAAAATCTGATTAACATAAATACATATACACATATAAACAGTTTGTCATACATCAGGTAGCATATGTACAACCAAAATATAATATATCATCAGATATACAAAACAATAGCACGCGGCCACCCTAACTACCCGGAGTCACATATCAGAGCCGACCGACCAAAATAATGAAGATGCAAAGCTTCACAAAAAGAATACCTCCAGCAAACCTAATCTGCAACGCCTCATAGAGCGTTATAAAACAGCAGAAGGGTGAGAAAAACAACCATAATATAATTGCATAAAATTATATATATTAACACAAAAATACACAAGCAACACATTCTCACCACAAATGCTCAACAGTCGCATATAATATCACACGGTACAATTCTCACTTATCGTATACCACATCACATCAATCATTCACAATACAATCAAACACGTTCCAAGCACAATTACTCATGATTTATGCAATGCACATAGACCGACACAACGACTCTATGCACATGCCATGCGGTACCGACTTCAAATCTTGTAATTCATTAGTCCCCCAGGAACTCTTGGAATCATCGCTCGTTACATAGAGTAACTCCCCGTCGGGCCTACGATGTTCCCCGTCGCTATAAACCAATATTTCAGGGCGAACGACGTTTATGGATTGCTTTCTACCAGTATTTCAGGGCGCACAATCCGATTGCTTTTCTACCAGTATTTCATGGCGCACAATCAATTGGGATTAATCGCTTCTACCAATATTTCATGGCGTAAGACTATAAAACTGATTCATCTATGAATCTTCCCATGCAAGAATACATATCATGATACTTGACACATTAATGACTCATGCCAACATCAAATACTCATGCATCAACAATATTCATGTATTTCAAGTGCACACAAAGTAATGCACACAATTGCCCAAAATGGCCACAAACACCAATATACCACACTTAGCATTTTCTTGCCTCTCGGCCACAAATCGTCATCACAACAGCACATAAGGCATACACATCCAAAGCACAAACATATAACACAATACAAGTCAAATACGCACTATTAAAAACGACAAAAGTCGAGATTCGACACTATTCACATTTTCCGACCAAATTTAATCGGCTAACGATTCTCAAAACCTCATATTCACAAAGTACAACTCGATACCTTTCTAACGACACCAAGAATTCAAAAATCGGATAATCGGAACCAAAGTTACGGACAAAACCGAAAACACATTTTGAAAAATCACATTTTTGACATTCTCCTGTCCATACGCGTATCACTCATGTCCATACGCGTACGGACAGAACCCATTTCCTTCACAAATTCCTCATTCCAAAACCCATACGCGTATTGGCCCATGGCTCGCCCATGTTACGCGTAATGCCAAGATTCATACGCGTATTGGCCCAAAAACAAGCCAATGATACGCGTATCGCCTTGGCTCATACGCGTATGGACATGCCCCTTACGCGTATGGCCAGAGCATACCCAGAAAAATTCTGCAGAACAATTTCTGCGTTTTCCTACCCAACATCAACCAATTTCTTCACCTAAAACTCAGAAAAACAGCAATTTGAAGTGTAATAGCATACCACAAACATGTATGAACAATCAACAATGCATTCAACAAGATTTTTACCACAATCAAATTCATTTCTAATCAATTCTTACACAATCTAAGTTTTACTAATATTCTCCAAATCAATCCAAAAACAACAACAAAACACATACATAATCATATACAATCATAGAATAATCGAGTTTCGCACCCTTACCCGATTAATCGATTCCTAGAAATTGTTCTTGATGATTTTTCCACTCTTTCTCCAATTTTCTCTCTTCTCCTCTTTTCTTCTCTTTTTCCTTCTTTCTTCTTTCTTTCTCTCTATTTTTCTTTCCCTTTTCTTTTCTATTTTCTTTTCTTTCTTACTAACTTAGTAAAAATATCTATGAAATGTCCAAAATACCCCCACACTCAAATATCCCGCAAATGTTCCCAAAACGCGATAAAATATAATCACGACGAAAAATAACATATTTTCGCATAAAAGTCGAGAATAAAATAAAATAATAATAAAATAATCCAAAAAGGACTCAACAAACAAAACTGGCAAAACTGGGGCGTTACAGCGGTCGTTTGGTGTTTATGGATGGAGAGGAATAATCGCATTTTTAAAAATGTCTCTGGAAGTGTTGACGATGTTGGTTGGAATATTAAAATTATTTCTTGGAGGTGGAGGAGTATTAGAGATATTCATTATTCCAATTCTTCTTTTTTAGATTTTTGTATGGTTCCTTGTTAGTTTATAAATTAGAATTGGTAGGGAATATCTCTATGCTTGTAAGGGATTGAATACCCCTTGTATTCTAGTTTCATTATATTTCATTGGCTTTAAAAAAAACAACTTTTCTCATCTTATGTGTTAAATGTAACTCATAGTGTCGAAGTCAAAAGCATTCATAGTGTCGTCGAAGGTGTTTCAACAGAATCGTGTTAGATTTGATTTGATTGGATTCAGATTTGTTTAGACTAGATTTGATATTTTTGGCTTTTAGTGTTTTGGGCTTTTGCAAATCTAAGTCTATATATAGGAAGCTTCACTTGTATCACTACAACAGAAAAGACCTTAGACAGCGCTTTTTTTGCCCTTAGACAGCGCTTTTAAGCGCTGTCTAAACCTGCGCTGCTATAGGTTTAGACAGCGCTTTGGGTAATACCAAAAGCGTTGTCTAAAGGGGGGTATATTTAATGAAAAGCGCTGTCTATGGTACCTTTAGACAGCGCTTTTTGACATTATAAGGTATACCTTAGACAGCGCTTTTGGGAAAAGCGTTTTCTAAGCCTTACCTTTTTTTGACATTTTTTTGGTATACCTTAGACAGCGCCTTCAGAAAAAGCGCTGTCTAAGCCTTACCTTTTTTGAACTTTTTTAGGTATACCTTAGACAGCGCTTCTGTAAAAGCGCTTTCTAAGGTTCACCTTAGACAGCGCTTTTGTCAAAAGCGCTTTCTAATCTCCACCTTAGACAGCGCTTTCATCAAAAGCGCTGTCTAAGGTATACGAAAAATTTTATATAAATTTTTTTAAACCATAATTTTTACCAGGTTTTTTCAACCAGAATTTGACCTGTTTTTCAACCAGCAATTTTTTTCAGAAAAATACCACAATTTGGAGATTCAAATCAATCCAATTTATCCTATTTAAATGTACTAATTTACACCAAAATTATATATCCAAAACAATTGGCAATTCAAACCAATATATATATTTAAAATTACAAACCAAAATTATATATACACCTATTTATAATTACAAATCATTACATTTTTTCTACAAATGCACATATTACTTATACTAGTACTTTTGCATCCAACCAAAGCATTGCTTCAAATCTACATTATAGGTCTTGAAAACACAAAGATTGTAATTCAATTAAAAGAATACATAAACAAAGTTACACATATTTAAATTCTCATCAATTAAAGTAAGAGTACAATATTATACCTTGTAAAATTCCGAGCTCCATAATGTATTGACACCAATCCTCTTTAATTTCATCCAATTGAGAAATTGAGTAATGAGCACACTTGCATTCTTCAAAGTACTACATAATAATATAACATAGTTTGATTTAGTTTTAACTATTTCATTAGACATGAGAGATATGTTAATATTAAAATAACTCATAAGTTGAATAGAAATATAATAAAGAAATCAAGTATATAACAAATTTTACCTCTTTCACTAACATCTCTTTCTTTTCTTGGTTGGAATATGAATTACTTGTTTCTTAGCAATGCGGACGGATGAATGGATCCAAATTCCCTCGTTATGGTCATTTCTGATATATGACTCATCCGTTATAAGATCCTCATCTTGATCATTTCTATTCAACTCATTCCGTCTAATGCATAACTCATTCTCAACATCAATATCACATTGATCTACACTGCTATCATCAACCACTTTGTTAGATAGAAGCACTATAGACCATATCGTACTCGTCGGGTCAGTGACATAGAACACTTGTCTAGCTTGAGATGCTAGAATAAAAGGCTCATCTTTGTACCCCACCCTATTAAGATCCACTTGCAAAAATCCAGACTTATCCATTCGTATGCCACTACTATTTACCCACTTGCAACCAAAGATTGGAATCTGAAACTTCTCGTAATCAAGCACCCAAATGTGCTCAATAACTCCAAAATATGACAGATTTGCATATTTGGGGTTTAAGTCCTTCATACTTGATATGTGCATTGCTTCAGCTAGGACGGTGACACCACTATTTTGCATAGTACTTTTATCGTCTTGTTCTTTGGTATAAAATGTGTATCCATTAATTGCGTATGCGCTATGAGAATACACATGCAAACTTGGACCATATGCCAAACATCTCAACCTTTCTGTTACTGAAGCAGGATCTGAAGAGCGCTTCGAATAAATATGATCCTTTAACCATTGTATGAAACTTTGATTGCGCTCTCGTACTATCCAATTTTCATTTCTGTTCTGATTTAACCTTCGGAGTACATCCTTGTGCATCTCAACATATGGCTCAACCTCATTATCATTGTGCAGAACATACAAATGCACTTGATCCCGTTCATCCCTTGATACTGTCACAATTTTATTTCCAATTAATTTTTTACCATCCTTTTTTTCAAAAATATGAGCTTTAGGGAGTCCAATCGACTGAACATTGGACAAATATTCAGTACAAAACTCAACCGCTTCTTCAACAATGTATCGTTCAACAATACACCCCTCTGGTCGACTTCGATTTTTCACGTACCCTTTTAATATTTTCATATAACGTTCAGCAGTGTACATCCATCTCATATAAGCTGGTCCACACAACTGTGTCTCTTTCACAAGATGAACAACTAGATGTACCATTATGTCAAAAAAAGAGGGAGGAAAATACATTTCAAGCTCACACAAGGTAATAACTATCTCTTTTTGTAGTGTTGGTAAGATATCGGGATCGATTACCTTACTACAAATTGACCTAAAGAAAAAACACAAACTAGTTATGGCGCTTCTTATTTTCACTGGAAAAATAGAACGTATACCTATTGGTAGAAAGTGTTCCATTATAACATGGCAGTCGTGTGTCTTTAAACTCTTCAACGTGAGGTCTTTCATAGACACAAGTCTTCTGACATCTAAAGAGTATCCTTCTGGAACTTTAACTCCACTCAGAAACTTACACAATATTTTCTTCTCCTTTCTAGACAGAGTAAAAGCAGCAGGTGGTAGATATGTTCGTCTTCCTTTCTTCACGGGTGCTAATTCAGTTCTAATCCCCATCGCTACCAAGTCTTTTCTTGCTTTAAGGTCATCCTTAGTCTTTCCTTTTATATTGAGTAACGTACCAATAACACTTTCAAATACATTTTTCTCAATATGCATAACATCGAGAAAATGTCTCACATACAAAGACTTCTAATATGGCAATTCAAAAAATATCGACCTCTTTTTCCACCCACCTTTGACAACCTTATGTGCAAAAGGTTTGCCAAACTCAGTACGCATATCTTTCACCTTTTTAAAAACTTGGTCACCTGACAACATAGATGGACCTCTACCTTGTTCGGTGTCTCCATTGAATTCTTGTCTCCACCCACGGTAGCGATGTTTGGCATTTAAGAATCTACGATGACCGAGAAAGACATTCTTATGACCAAACTCCAATCACTTCGAAACTGTTTTATCTTCACAAATAGGACACGCTTTTTCACCTTTTATGCTGTACCCTGATAGATTCCCGTAAGCTGGAAAATCATTAATTATGCCAAACAACATCGCCCTCAAATTGAAACTTTCCTTCCTATATCCATCATAAACCTCCACACCGTTCTCCCACAATATCTTTAAATCTTCGATCAAAGGTGTCAAGTATACGTCTATGTCATTCCCTGGTTGTTTAGGCCCAGAGATTAACATAGATAACATTATGTACTTACGCTTCATGCATAGCGACGGAGGTAGGTTATAAATCATAAGAATCACAGGCCATGTGGTATGTGAGATACTTTGAAGACCATGCGGGTTCATTCCATCAGTAGATAATGCCAAGCGAAGGTTTCTTGCTTCTTCTCCAAAGTCAGGATAATCATTATCAATTTTCGACCACTGTGGTGAATCAGCCGGATGTCGCAACTTTCCATCAATAATTCTTTCATCTGCATGCCAAGTCAGGTGTCTTGCATCGGTTTCACTACGAAACATGTGCCTAAATCTCGGTATTATAGGAAAATACCATAAGACCTTGGCTGGAGACAATTTTTTCTTATATCGAGACAAACCGCATTTAGGGCACTCAGTTAACGATGCATATTCATTTCGAAACAAAACGCAATCGTTTGGACAAGCATGTATCTTATCATAGCTCATGCCAATAGAGCACAACATTTTTTTGGCCTCATAGGTTCGATTGGGAAGAACATTATCCTCCGGTAGCATTTCTCTCAATAGGGCCAACAACTCTGTGAAACTTTTATCCGACCATCCATTGCCCGCCTTTAAGTTATACAACTTCAATACCGCAGACAGTCTTGTGAATTTAGTGCAACCTTGATAGAGCGGTTTCTCTGCATCGTTTACCAACCTCTCAAACATTTCGGGACAATCATGAAGATCTTCTACAACTGCTTCTGCAATCTCTTCGACTCGATCACAATCGTATGTTTCCGTGTCTTTGTCATCTGAAGCATAGGTCGTATTACTTTTCCCCGTCGGTTCAACATTCTCGTTAATTTTCTCACCATGATGTATCCAACACTTATAACTTCGATCAATTCCATTCATCAGTAAATGCGATTTCAATCCATCTGCGTCAACCCTACCCACATAACAACAACCCAAGCAAGAACATTTTATTCGATTGAGCTCTTCAGCGTCAGCGTGTTGAACAGCAAACTTAACGAAATCCAATACCCCATTCTCGTACTCTTTGGACAATCGATCGGCATCCATCCATTTTTTATCCATGGTTTTCTTACTTATTAAGGTCAACAAAATAACATTAATTCAACCATATTAATCAAGAAATGAACAAGTTTGATAGTGTTTGATATGTAACTGGTTGAATTTCTTATGTTTTAGTGAAATGTTTATGTTCATTATATTTGTTTATTAACTCAACCATCTCAAATTCTAGAATTTTGAGGCTTTAAAAACAAGCTTTGAATTCTAAAATTCAGAGCACATTTCCATCAATTTTAAGAGTTTTTTAGAAGATTTAAGAGGTGGAAAAAATAAAACTAAACTAAACTATTTATAAGTCTTAATATAAAATATGTTTTAAAATAGAACTCATTAACAAACTCATCAAACATACTCATCAAACATACACATTCACTACAAAACTTCATTAACAAAACTTCATTAACAAAACTCATTAACAAACTCATCAAACATACTCATTCACTACAAAACTTCATTAACAAAACTTCAAACATACTCATTCACTACAAAAATTCATTAATAAAACAGTCCAACATAACTTCATTAACAAAACTCATCAAACATACTCATTCACTACAACATTGTAAAGCAACAAAACCCTACAACAACAATGTAAAGCAACAAAACCCTATTCTTCTCAACAACGACGTACCTTTAACGACGGTAACAACGACAATGCAAGAACGAAATATATCAGTTACAAAGAGCAGAAACGAACGACGGAAATGAGTTCGCAACGGACGGCAATACAACGACGGCAACGGACGGACGACAATGCAACGACGACAACAACGAACGACGACACGGTGGAGGACGGTTGACGGTGAAGGTTTGAGTTCGCATGGGTTTTGAGCTCAGTTCGCAAGGGTTTTGAGCTCAGTTCGCAAGGGGAGAAGAAAGAGCGGAAATATGAAAATGAATACTGACTATTCATATATTTTAATTTAATTAGACCTTAGACAGCGCTTTTCATAAAAGCGCTTTCTAAGGTGGACCTTAGACAACACTTTTAAAAGCGCTTTCTAAGGTTGGCCTTAGACAGCGCTTTTGATTTTATTTTTTTTTAATTTTTAAGACCTTAGAAATCGCTTTTAAGGAAAGCGCTGTCTAATATTTTCCTTTAATTTTTTTTTTTTAAATTAATAAAACTTTAGAAAGCGCTTTTTACCGAAGCGCTGTCTAAGGTCTTATATTTTTTTAAATTTATAAGACCTTAGAAAGCGCTTTTAACTAAAGCGCTGTCTAATATTTTCCATTAAATTTTTTTTTTTAAATTTATAAGACCTTATAAAGCGCTTTTGACCAAAGCGCTGTCTAAGGTCTTATATTTTTTTGCGCTTTTATTTTTTTAAATGACTAGTTTCCTTGTTTTTAACTTATAGCAGCGCTTTTGTATTAAAGCGCTGTCTAAGGTGCGATGTTATAACTTACTTTTGTTGTAGTGTATTTTGTAATAACATTGTATAGCATTCACAGTTGCGGTTAGCAGTGAAAATACAATAGTAACAGAAATCCCACGGTTAGTGGGTAAAACATTTCTCCAAATATTTCTCTCTCTTTTCTTTCTTTCTTGCTGTATTTCTTCATCTTCTTCATTGCCATTGCGTATTGTGTGGGTTGTTATCAATTTTGAGATCAAGATTGAAAGAGGAATTACCATAGGTTGTGGTGTATTTCCAACATCTGGTATCTAGATCTCCGGTTGCGATTCAAGGAGGAAAATCGTGATGGCTATGAATCATTCAAATGGGCACTTTTCGGCGACCCTGCCAATTCTCAAGAAAGATAATTATGAGAATTGGTGCAAGCAGATCAAGGTGGTTTTCTGTTATCAAGATCTTTGGGATCTTGTGAAGTAAGGGGTAACACCGCTTGGGGAGAACGCGACAAATCAAGAAAAGGTTGCACACAAAGAATTGAAGAAGAAAGATTATAAAGCGCTGTTTATAATTCATCAATGTGTTGATCCAGATAACTTTGAAAAAGTTAGCGATGCAAAATCAGCAAAGGAAGCATGAGAGATTCTTGAAAAGTCATTTGGAGGCGTAGAGAAGGTGAAAGAGGTGAGGTTACAAACTCACAAGAGAACCTATGAGTTGCTTCAGATGGAAGACAATGAAAGTATTACAGATTTCTTCACCAGAGTTACAAAGCTAGTGAATCAAATCAAAGTATGTGGAGAGGTGTTGACATCAACATCAGTTGTTGCAAAGATCTTGAGGTCATTGGCTCCAAAATTCGACCACGTGGTAGTAGCCATAGAAGAGTCGAAAGACTTGTCAGTATTGACGAAGAAAGAGCTTCAAGGGACGCTTGAGTCTTATGAAGAAAGGATGGCTGAGAGAGCTGCAGCAAAGTCGAAGAGTGATATGGCTTTGCAGGCGCATTCAGAAAAGGAAAGGAGAGGTAAAGGAAGCTGGAATGGCAACAAAGGAGGAAACCAGTCGAATCAGAAGAAACCTTGGAACCAAGGCAACTAAAAAGGTGGTGCTGCAGGTAGAAGAAAAGGTGGTGATCGAAAATCTGACAAAAGTCACATTCAATGTTTCAATTGTCAGAAGTATGACCATTATGTTAGTAATTGTCCAGAAAAGAAGAAAAATCAAGAAACTGGTGCAAATCTAGCAAAGCATGAAGAAGAAGAGACGTTGCTGATGGTCACAACAAAAGATGAAGAAAGATTCCAAGATCAGTGGGACTTGGACTCAGGATGCTCATCACACATGACTGGGAGGAAAATTGGTTTGTCAACATGAAGCCCTCGTCGAAGAACACGGTGAAGTTTGCAAATGACAACACTCTAGCAGTTGAAGGTGTTGGTGATGTTCTGATTATAAGGAAAGATGGCAAAAGGTCAACCATTTCCAATGTGTTGTACATTCCAGGTATGAAGAGTAATTTGCTCAGTATAGGGCAGCTAGTCGAAAAGAACTACAAGGTAGTTGTCAAAGACAAGATGATGAGAGTTCTCGACGCAGATGGTAGGTTGATCTTGAAGGCTCCAATGTCTCTGAATAGGACCTTCAAGATTGAACTCAAGGTAATGGAGCACAAGTGTCTAGCTACGGCAGCCAACATAGATGAGTGGTTATGGCATTTTCGACTAGGCCATCTCAACTTCAATGACATCAGAAAACTGAAGAGAAGAAATTTTGGTTTCAGGATTATCAGAAATCGACATTCCAAGTGAAGTCTGTGAAGAGTGTGTTCAGTTGAAACAACACAAGAATAGCTTCAGCAAGGATGCAGGAAGGAAGTCGAAGGCAATTCTTGAAGTCATATACTCTGATGTATGTGGTCCAATCCAGGTGGATTCGATTGGTGGCAACATATATTTTGTCACGTTTATAGATGATTTCAGTCGAAAGTTATGGACTTACCTCATCAAGAAGAAAAGTGATGTGATTAAGGTATTTTCCAGATTCAAATCCATGGTCGAAAGACAGAGTGGTCGAAAGTTGAAGATTCTGAGGACAGATGGTGGTGGAGAGTATGTGTTGAAAGAGTTCGATACATTATGTGAAAAAGAAGGGATTGTGCATGAGGTGGTGCCACCCTATACACCACAGCAAAATGGAGTTGCAGAATGAAAGAACAGAACCATCATGAATATGGTGAGAAGTATGTTGAATGGAAAACATTTATCCAAAGAATTATGGGGAGAAGCAGTTTCGACAACAACGTATATTTTGAACAGATGTCCGACGAAGAAGCTTGAAGGAGTCACACCAGAAGAATGTTGGTCTGGTGTCAAGCCAAGCCTCAGTCACTTGAAAGTGTTTGGATCTATAGCACATAGACATGTGCCAGATTAGTTGAGAAGGAAGCTTGATGACAAGTTGAATCAGATGATCTTGATAGGATATCATTCAACTGGAGGTTACAAGTTATTCGACCCTGTGAATAAGCAGGTAGTGATCAGCAGGGACGTGATCATAGATGAGCTTAAGGAATGGGATTGGACAGTGAATGCCAAGAAGGATTCAGTGAGAATCTCTTGTGAAAAACCAGCCACTGAAGTCGAAAGAGAAGTTTGACAGGAACCAGTCGCAGATGAAGCAGGTTCAAGCAGACCTCGACGAACAACACACATGCCTGCAAGGTTGCAAGAATGTGTAATTACATCAGATGATGTGGTCGATGAAGAGGGTGAGCTGGTACATTATGCTTTCTACGCAGATGTCGAACCAGTCAATGCAGCTAAGGCATTGAAAGATTCGAAGTGGGTGAAAGCAATTAATGAAGAATTAGAGTCCATCGAAGTCAACAACACATGGTCACTTGTCAAATTGCCTCAAGGCAAGAAGGCAATTGATGTGAAGTGGGTTTACAAGGTAAAGGTGAATCCTAGAGGAGAAGTAACTCGACACAAGGCGAGACTTGTGGCGAAAGGATTTCTACAGAAGGAAGGAATCGACTTCGATGAAGTGTTCGCACCTGTTGCTAGAATTGAAACAATCAGGTTGGTTGTTGGTCTAGCAAATATGAACAATTGGCACACATGTCAGATGGACGTGAAGTGTGCGTTCCTTAATGGCCCCTTAGATGAAGAAGTTTATGGCAAAGAAGGAAAAGTGTACAGGCTGCATAAAGCCCTGTATGGACTTAAGCAAGCGCCAAGAGCTTGGAATAAGAAAATCGACAGCTTCTTAAGGGAGAAGGAATTTGTGAAGTGTACGACTGAGCATGGAGTGTATGTAAGGAGGAGCAATAATGAGCTGCTTATACTATGCCTCTATGTCGATGATTTGTTGATAACAGGTAGTTGCAAGAAGGAGGTCGAAGATTTCAAACATGACCTAAGTGAGGAGTTTGAAATGTCAGACTTGGGAAATCTTTCATATTTCCTTGGCATCGAATTCTACAAGACTAGTAGAGGTTTGATGATGCACCAAAGAAGATATGCAGGTGAAATACTCAAGAGATTTGAGATGCAAGATTGCAACTCAACTTCGACTCCAGCTGAGACCAGACTGCAACTGTCGAAGGATCCAGACGAAGATGATGTCGACCCAACCCAATATAGAAGACTTATTAGGTCACTTAGATACCTTTGTCACACAAGGCCTGACTTAGCATACAGTGTGGGTATGGTAAGTAGATTCATGCAGAAGCCAAAGGTATCACACCTAACAGCGACGAAGAGGATACTGAGGTATCTGAAGGGGACTCTCGACTATGGCATTTTGTTTTCTGCAGCTGATGAAGGGAAAGAATGCAAGTTAGTGGAATACACCGACTCTAATTGGTGTAGTGATGCTGAGGATAGAAAATCCACAGCTGGATACGTGTTTATGTTAGGTGGTGCACCAGTTGCTTGGAGTTCAAGGAAGGAGCCAGTAGTGGCATTGTCATCATGTGAAGCAGAATATATAGCTGCTTCTCTTTGTGCATGTCAAGCAACCTGGATGGCGAACTTGGTCGAAGAGATTACAGGGAAGAATCATGGAGCAATTACCATGAAGATCGATAGCATGTCAGCTATCAACTTGGCGAAGAATCCAATAGCACACGGTCGAAGCAAACACATCGAAATAAGGTTCCATTATCTTCGAGAGTAGGTAGCAGAAGGGAAGATGAAGTTGGAACACTACAGAACTGAGAATCAGATTGCAGATATCATGACGAATGGAGTGCAGATCAAAGCCTTCAGAAGACTAAGATCGATGATGAATGTAGATAGTTTAGACAAATGAATTAGGTGGTGTGTTAAATGTAATTCATAGTGTCGAAGTCGAAAGCATTCATAGTGTCGTCGAAGGTGTTTCGACAGAATCGTGTTAGATTTGATTTGATTGGATTCAGATTTGTTTAGATTAGATTTGATATTTTGGGCTTTTATTGTTTTGGGCTTTTGCAAATCTAAGTCTATATATAGGAAGCTTCACTTGTATTTTGTAATAACATTGTATACCATTCACAGTTGCGGTTAGCAGTGAAAATACAATAGTAACAGAAATCCCACGGTTAGTGGGTAAAACATTTCTCCAAATATTTCTCTCTCTCTTTTCTTTCTTTCTTGTTGTATTTCTTCATCTTCTTCATTGCCATTGCGTATTGTGTGGGTTGTTATCAATCTTGAGATCAAGATTGAAAGAGGAATTACCATAGGTTGTGGTGTATTTCCAACATTATGGATTATCACAGTATAACTTCCTTTTAAACATGATATAAACTCTGCACCATAACTTATGTGTCATCCAATTACTCTATATATTCTCCTAAGAGATTAAACAACTCTACAAGTTCCTAATAACATATTTCAATATATTAGTATAAAATTCTGCAATAACAATTTCGCGACTGCAAAATCTTGAAAAGTATATAATTAAGCATTTATTTTTAAATTTTTTATCTTTACCTCTTGGAATAGAGCATATATTTGTTAACTTCAGTCACCTAGAGTTTTAATATGCACTCTGAGATACTCATTTTGTGATCCTGATGTCAAAGAAAATGGATGTTTGAAAATTTTGCAAAAAGAAATTCAAAAATACTACAAGAATGCCTTAGATTAATATTAGATGAAAATGGTGAAATGTTGAATATTGAATGAAATTCAAAAATACTTCAAGAATGTCTTAGATTAAAAATAAATTTCACATGGAGAGATGGGATATCATTCCAAAAATGAAATTTCACACAACTTTAAAAAGAGATTATTATTCCTACATTTAAAGAATCCTGCTAAAAAAATTGAAATGTCATTCTATCTTTTTATCTTAACTTAAAAGTGTCAATCCATATAAAATAAAGGACTAATTAATTAACATTGATATGCAAATTAATTAACTTACTTAGATATCTCATAGCACAATAGAATTAGAATCCAAAATAATGAAGGGCCTATACTACCTGCATTAATTAATAACATGAATATATTATAGTTTAAACATAAAAAATTAACCAAAATGTTTCATTGCATATACCTTAGATATGGCTAATTTAAATCCTTCCTACAAATAAAGAATACACATAATCATAATCAAACAAATTAACCAAAATGTTGATAGAAAAATCATATACAGAATTTCAATACATAATAATAGTACCCTGCCTGAGCACAATACAAGAAATATAATGTTAATCATATACAAAATTTCAATGCATAATGTTAAACCGTCCATTTATTTATAAAGATTTACAACACAAACAATCTATTTCAAAGTTTTTTTTTATAATATTTAAGCCATCTATTTATTCATAAGATCTTGCCTGACCATGAAACTATTAACATAAAAAACCACCAAATTTTATGTTAGATATTTTTGTGCAAAAAAAACAACATGAAAGTGGAAAAGACAAAAAAATTATGTTTTAGAGAATATAACACATAGCTAATAGAAAAACCAGTTGATAAACTGAAACCAACATGCATTGAGTAAATCATAAAAGTAAAAAATGAGAACTTTGTGAACCTAACAGAGAAGGCATTGAAGCAAAAAAAACCAGAATTTTGTGAACCTAACAGAGCACAAAACCAGAGTAGAAACGTAACAGAGAACTTTGTGAACCTAACAGAGCATAAAATAAAAAATTTAAGAACATATAGCACTCACAAAACTAGTTTGGTTCATCGAAGATCTTATGCTTAAAGAGACTCCAAATAGGTCTATTTTCTTCATTTGAAATCGCAAGGTCGAAGATGAAAATAGTGTCCTTCGACGATGTTCTTTGAAACAGAAACTTAGTCGGTTCATTACACTACTACGGAAAACATATACAACAACAGTTGGAAAAGGGATAACATCACGTGTGACCTGCCGTTGTTACGTATGGTGTGGTTATATATGCGCTATTTACAATCACGGTCTTATGACTGTTGTAGAAAACCTGAAAGCGCGCTATATATGACTGTTGTAAAAATTATTTTCAGAATAAAAATTAAATTTTTTTTTTCAAAAAATTGTATAATTAAAACAGTTTATAAAAGAAAACTGGTTATGAACCAGTTTTAAACTAAATTAGAATTGTTTTACTTATAAAAGAAAAAACTCAATTCATTAACCATTAAAGTGGTTCAGTTTTTTAATGATGCAATGCAATTTAGTTTAGTAATATAGTTTGGTTAACCATATTTTTGCACACCCCTAATTTCATTCCATTACATACCATAACACCATTTCAAACATACCTGCTAACATGATAGAGTGAAATGAAACATAATAGAGTCGAATTGAGCAGAACAATCCCACTCCATTGTTTGAATATTTTATTGTAAATTCTGGACCAATTTAGATATCTAGTCTTATTTTATATATGTATATATACCTCGTTTAAATTCTTCATGTTACTAGTTTTAGTATACTTTAACAAAAAATATTTTTTCTTAAAAACATTTGTAGTGATGATTTTAATAACATGATGATTCAACTGCATTTCAGATGTCCAAATCTTAAGGTGTTGTCAATCAGATATTGCAAAGTTAGTGATGATTGTATCTCTAATATTTCTTTTGGGTGTCCAAATTTAAGGGAATTGGACATCAGCAATTGCAATGATATAACCCATGAGTCATTTATGCTGATTGGAAGAAATTGCGTCAACCTCAAGGTTCTGAAGAGAAATATGAGGAATACTATGTATCGGTTTGATCCATCCTAAGACAATGAGATTGTTTCCACCGATTTTCTAATTGCTTGCATGCAAGAAGCCGATTCTGAAACTGCTTCCATTGCTAATTCTATGCATCATTTGGAGTGGCTAGAGATTAGTTTCTTAAGACTATCAGAGACATTGTGAATGCAACGTCCAGTTTGTCGCGATTAAAACACTTTCAAATTCCACATTCCTATTTTCAAAGGAAATCCGTGACTATATAATGGGAGATTTCAAACAGATGTTTTCTGAATGTGACAAATGCTAAGAAGATTATCCAAGATGTAAACTGTGAGTCCATCATCCCATCTTCTATTTACTGCTATTTTGCTAAATATATATTTTCGGTAATTACAAAGCGATAACTGGATTCAAATTCTGCTACCGATGTGAGGATCTAGCTGAACGTTGATGAAAAAGAGTTTACCAAACACAAACTTTCTGTTAACCGCGTCGGCTTCAAGGTAACTTGAATTATCGACATTTAAAAATTACTGTGATTCAATTCAAACATGTAGAAAACATGATATATGCAATATACAACAAAAAATTTGGAAGTAACATATTACATGAATTCTAACTTCTAAGCACTGGCAGAGAATGCAGAACTTACTGATGAAGTTATTCCATTGAATGTCGATATAGAAGTCAAACTCAACCCCCCTTCTACTGCATTTTGCAGTATTCCACTGTGCACGGACTCTGTCGGCTGACTTGGAAATGGAAACTCCGCAGAAGGGCTAGTGAGATACGAAACAACCGATGCCATTGTAGGTCTATCATCAGGTTTCTCTTGAACACATAATAAACCAATTCGAATACATTTAATCACTTCACTATAGTTGCATGATTCTTTTATATCTTGGTCTACTAGTTCCAATGGTGTTTGATCCCTCCATTGTTTCCATGCCTGCAACAATTTGTTGAAGTAGATATTAGAATTATCAGCCTCTTTATGCTTCTTTTGATAAATTAATTAGTAAAATAAAATACTCACATAACTCAAGAGGTCATCGGTGTTATCTGATAAAAGAGAACGGGCGTTCTTTTTTGAACTAATTATCTCCAAAATTATGACTCCAAAACTGAAAACGTCTGATTTTTCTGAAAATTGTCCATGCATAGCATATTCTTGAGACATATAGCCACTATAATAACAAAACATCAATTAAATTAATAAAAATAAAACACGTAGTACTTGTTTGTTAAATGAACATAAGTCCACATGCTTACTATGTTCCAACAATTCTATTTGTACTTCCTCGATCTTGATCTAGAGCCACCATTCTTGCCATGCCGAAATCAGATATTTTAGGATTCATATTATCATCTAACAATACATTACTAGGTTTGAGATCACGATGAATAATCTTCAATCTTGAATGGTTGTGTAGATAATGTATTCCATGCGCAATTCCTTCGATGATCTTATAACGTTCAAACCAGTGCAATAATCTAGCCTTGTGGCGATCTACCAATACATCATCAAACACTCATTAGAGAGAAATATTCAACATTGTTCTACCAAAATCAATATAACAGACAGGTTAATTACCGAATAAAAAGTAATCGAGACTTTTGTTGGGCACGTATTCGTAAATGAGCATTTTCTCTTGGTCTTCCAAGCAAAAACCTATTAAGGTTACCAAATTTCTATGTTGAAGTTTCGCTATTAGTAAAACCTCATTTATGAACTCTACTCCACCTTGTCCTGAACTCTGAGATAGCTTTTTCACCGCTATTTGCCTTCCATCTACAAGAATTCCCTGAAATCGCAACCTATCGATTAACTTAGAGAAAATAAAAGCACTAATGCACTATACTATCACTTTCGCTTACGATTTATTACCTTGTAAACCTCTCCAAATCCTCCCCTGCCTATTTTATTCTCTGATGAAAATTTCTTTGTGGCCGCTTCAATGGTCGTTAAACTATACTGTAATGACTGTACCGCGGCACTTTCATCGCCAACTGGAAGAATAAATATACATGAATCTTAAACGTAAGCGAGCTAAATGTCTTATGCAGTAAAGCTTTTAAGAAATCAAAGTCGCCTTTTTTTACTTACAATTTTCTTTCAAAAGGGTTTTATATTTCTTCCATGCTGATCTTCTGATGAGGAAATAGCAGCCTAAACATAACAGAATTGTTGACCCGGTAACAAGAACAACAATCAAGACCGTTCTTGATTTTGACCCGGACTTGTTCTTTCCTGCATAGACAATAATATTTTTAATAGTTGAATGCAATCTTTGAAAAATTGTACTAGAGATTGAACCAATGAGACCTCTTACCAGAAGAAGGAGGAGGAAGCGAAGATGAATCATCGGTTGTATTGTAAAACTTGTAGAAATCATATCTGATATTACACCATGCTAGAAGAGCTCTAGCACCTTGTTTTCCTTCGCAACATGTCAGAAGAGTTCTCGACGCGTTTACTAAACACTCCTCACACTGAACATATGTCAATCCGGGCAGACACTGCGCCAATCCATAAACGGAAGAGCTGCTTATGCTTAAGTTGAATCTATCTTCTCCAGTCGCAAATTGCTTCGCTGTCTGAGAATTCGCAGCTTCTCTAGCCAACCTATCCAAGAAACTCAACAACAGTACATTAAAGATATCCAATTTCGAGGTAGTGATGTTCTTGTCATTCTTCAAATTCGCTCTTGGGACAATACTGGTGGGGCTAAAATACCGGTTAGTGTAACGCAGCATGCATTCATCAAACCATATAATTGACTCCGTTTTGTTAGGACAGAGGCGTGTTATATCTGTAGCTGCAGTGATTACACAATTCTGACACACGGTGGAGTTAACATCCCCGCGACAGAGGAAAATACCGTTGACAACGTTTGTTGTTCCCAATCCCATGAAGGTTGAGTAGAAATCAGTACCGCCTAGCGTGGCGTTGGTGACGAGAGTGGCGAGTAGGACATTGAGATTTGTTCTGAGTATTGTGTTGTTGTTGGATTCGAAGGTTCTGTTGTTTGGACAGTAAATATCATTGTAAGTTGGAGATAATGATGTTGTTGAAGTTATTGAAGTAAGCCATAAGAACAGAAAGAGGAGCAGAAGCATCTCAGATAGGAGCAGAAAGAGTTTGAAGTTATTGTTTGTTAAGTTTGTTTGTGTCTTTCTTTTGATTGGTCTCTTGTTGATCTAGGAGTCTGAACAGAAAGAATTGGACTAGTCAACGAAGTTTAAAAATTTGAAACGCCAATGAATCTTATTGTTATTATATTCAAATCAATGAATTTTACATTGAAGTTTTCAAATTTGGATGGAATATATATATATTTTTTAGATTTATAAATAAAATAATTTAGTTTAGCCAATCAAGTGAATTTATGAATAACAAGAAATATATAATTTAATAATACAACTTTGTTGAATTAATTAACTAATTATAAAGAGAGCCTCCAGCGCGGGGCTAACGGTTACTTGCATTGGGCTGGATTGCCAGGCCCAATCCAAGTAACTGCCAGGGCTTACGTGGCGTAGTGAAGACTAGCACGTGGTCTTCGCCCTGGGGTAACCGTTCCTAGATCTCCGGAATTAGGGCAGACCGATTCCATCGGGAGTGGGCGGTTAAATGAGAACGTGTCATCGCGGGGAGGAGTCTTGCGTGTCGGGGAGAAACGTGTCCTCGCGGGGAGGACTCTTATGCACAGAGGGAAATGGCCCCACGTGGAGAAGAGCGCCTGAGTGTCGAGGAGGAGTGAGCCCGGATGGGGGATAGCGCCTCTACCCGACGCCCTATGTTGTGCGCGTGCCCGACGCTGTTGAGGTGGGTCTGTGCTCGGCACCGGTCGCTCTAAGGGGTCTTTGTTGGGCCATCCCAAGACGTGGGTTGGGCCTGCTCGATCTAGGGGCAGACCCCGGCCCAGTCCAGAACAGGAGCCCCCCAAGTCGTTGCTCTGAGGTGTCAGGGCAATGACTTTAGGGTCAGTGCTCTGTCGAGGACGGGTCCAGCCGGGAAAGGGACTCTAAACGAGGAACAGTTGGTAACCGTGCAAAAACGAGTCGACCTGCTCGTGCTAGACTAGTCGTGGATGGGAGGCATCGCGGGGACACGGGAAGTCTGAAGCGAGGTGAATGAAAAGACGTGTGTTGGGGAATGAAACGACACGTTTAGGAGAGTGTGCGCCACGTGTCGCAGCTCATCATTGTCTAGGGCGGCTACGATATGGTAGCGTAATCGATTGCCTAGGAGCCCTCGAAACATGTGAGAGCCCTATAAATAAGGGTCATCTCGTCCCATTTGCACTTTTGGCTCCCCCTTTGCTCAGATTCACTCCTTCTTCCTTCTCTTATTTTGCCGCCGTACGCCGCCGCCAACTGCCGTGCCGGAACCCTACCGGAAGTTATTTCAAGTAAGTTTCTTTCTTTTTTCTCCTATCATTTGTCTTTTTAGGGTGGTTTCATGGTGAACTGATGAAGTTCTCATGGAAATCACGAAATATCCGGCGAAAACGGCGGAATTTCATAGTTTAGTTTTTGAATCTCGCGGGGAGAGACGATGAAATCCCCGAGGACACGAAGAATATCTCGGGGTCATGAGATGAACGTTTCCCAGTTCTTTTGTTGAACATTCCGGGGATTAAGGATGGAATCCCCGGGGAACCGACGTTTATCTCGGGGATATGGGTCGAATACCCCGGGGTCCCGCCCAATTTCCCTCCCTGCGGACCTGAGGATGGTCGCGGGTTCGCGCTCCCCGACGTTCCCTCCTCGCCCTTTCACTTGATCAGCGGTGGAAGGGTGGATTTGATATGGGTCATCGAATTCACCATTTCCTTCTGCTTTTTAGGTAAATGGACGTATTGCCAGTGGCCGAGGGATCTTTGGATATTTATGACGGGCCCGATTCACCTATGGCGGAGACAACCAGCGCCGGGGAGAGGCTTCCCGACGAGTGGGCCTGCGAAGAGGCAGTGAACATGATCTCCGAGTTTGTCGACCTGAACGAGGCCGACATATTTTGTACTGTCGAGCACCGCCTAATAGGTTCACAGAAGTCGTGTAACGTGTTCAGGCCTTTGCCACATCATCGAATATGCTCGACATATAGCGGGATGCGGTTTCCCGTATATGAGTTTATGTTCGACGAGGTGGGGTGGCGTTTGCCCTTCACGGATTTTCAACAATCAGTGTTTGTCCACCTGCGTTTGGCCCCTTCTCAACTCCACCCCAACTCTCTCGCTTTCATCAGGGCTTTCGAGCTCGAGTGCAAATACCTGAAGATTGGGGCGACGATGCCCCTATTTTTCCACATTTTCCATCTTCAACGGCAGGCTGTCGGCGACAAGCATGGTTGGGTGTCCTTCAAGCAGGTGAACATCCTGTTTCACACTTATCTGGACTCCATGCGAGACTTCAAGTATCGGTACTTCCTCGTGAGGCCGGTCACACATGAGGCCGTAAATACAGTGTATCGTCGGGTCGTCGAAGAAGTGGATGGGCGGCGAGAGGAGGCCCTTATGCCCAGGTTTTCGTTGTTCTGGACTGAAGAACACTTCAAGAGGGGAACGGACAACTATATCGTCAGCCCTGGTAAACTCTGTGAAGGGGATCGCTTGGCTCACGAGGCCATAGTCAAGTTCGTCAGTGGGTTTAACAAAGCCAAGTTCGTGACGCCGAACGGGGACTTTCTTCTGGGCGACGATGGGAAGGTCTTAACGAAGCGTCGATTGATCAACACTAGGGCTCTCCTCGAGACGTTTTCTGACGAGGAGGCTCTCGAGCTGTTAGGTGGGGTGGCCTCCCTGACCTGCCTTTCCTTTCGTCATTCTTTTCGAATTACTGACCTCTTTGTTTTCTGTGCAGGTAAGATGTCGTCTGCTGAGGAGCGCCTCAAAATGTTGAAGGCTAACCGCGCTACGAAGAAGGGAGGCAAAAGTCGTCTCGAGCAGATCCGAGCGCAGGAGTCCGTTCCCACTCAGACAATCAGGGGTTCTTCTGGCTCTCACCAGGAAAGTGATTCCCCCAGCCCCCAGGTCTCCCCGAAGAGGAAGCGGATTACGGACACAGTGGCCATCGACCTCATTGAGAACGAGAGTCCCCCTGCTGTAAAATTTGTGCTCCCGCCTTGTCACTCGAGGCCGAACTTTTTCATGGGGAATAATTCCCTATGCGTGGGTGCCCCCGAAGCTCAGGCCATCTTAGGCGTCGACAAGGTCTCTCGGAGAAGGGTACTGGTAGAGGATGTGTCCGTTGTGATGCGGGTTTGTGCGGCTGCCCTGGTTCTAAACGACAAGGCGTGCCCGGAAGGCGAACTTAACAGGTTGCGCGAGAGTTTCCAGTCTATCTCAGCCGAAATGGAGAAGGTGGGCAAGGAGTTGGCCGACTGCAAAAGCCAGAACCAAGCCCAGGTCGAGCTTCAAGGGAAGTTGGAGGAAAAGTTGAAGAATGCTGAGGAAGAGCGGAGACGTCTCGTCGGGATTGAAGAGGAGAGGGATCGTCTCTTGGCGAGGAATGCCGAGTTGGAGGAGGTTGTCCGCCCAGCTGATAAGGAAACCGAGGAAGACAAGTTGCTGACCTCGCGGGCGGCGCTGATAGCGAAGCTCCGGCAATCCGAGGAGGACAACCTCGTGGTGGCTGGCATAGGTTTCAGGAACGCCGTGCATCAGCTTCGGGTTCTCAACCCCGACCTCACAACCGAAGGGATTGACCCCGACTCCGAGGTGGTCGACGGTCAGATCGTGCAGCCGATGCGGGTGGACGAGGTTCATGAACGCGAGGAGCCCGAAGGGACTGTCGCCGAGTAGGCTTTTCATCTTTGTTTTGTTCGGCCTGCGAGCCATTTTATTTATTTTTCAATACGTATGCCCAACCTGCGTGCCAGGGGCTTTTGATACTTGTTTGTAATATTTGTACAATGGGCTTCTGCCAGCTTCAATGCATTTTTGCTTATATGCTCGTGTGTTGTTTGTATGGTTTATACTGTGTGTGATGTTATAGCATTTGTTATACTTTGTTTGTTTCTGTCCAAGTAATAGAGATTTCTATACTTTGTTTTTGTCTAAGTAATAAAGACTTCTATACTTTGTTTTTGTCTAAGTAATAAAGACTTTGGGATTTGCTCGACCTTGATAGTCCCTGGCCGCGTCGTATTCCGACCTTCAACGAGGCTAAGAGCTCGGTCGAGGTCTTAACTTCGTGGCGTGAACTTCCCATCGCGAGCTGGGTGTTCTGCCTAATTGGTACAACGACAGCGGAGCTCGATCGAAGTATCCCCGTCGGATCAAAAGTCCTCGCAGCACACAACGCGGCCTTCGATCATTGTGTTCTGTATAGGGGTGTCGCGCTCGTACCCTAGTGTGTCCCCGTAATCGCGGTGTTCGTGAGTCGCGGGCAGTGCTTAACTGTAGTATTGCTTGAGCTTCTCAGCGTTCCATGGTTGAGCAAGTTCTTCCCCGTGCAGATTTTTGAGGAAATAGGCTCCTGTCCCCGTTTTCGCGCGGACGCGGTACGGGCCCTCCCAGTTCGCGGCGAGTTTTCCCTCTCGCAAGTCTTTCTGGTTCCTTCGTAGGATGAGGGTGCCCACCTAAAAATCACGTTTGATAACTTTTTCGTTATAACGCGGTGTTATTTTCTGTTTTAGTGAAGCTTCTCGGAGAGAAGCGCCCGAACGTGTCTCCTCGACGAAATCGAGTTCTTCCCTCAGGGCTTCGTTGTTCGCGTCCCCGTCGAGGGGGGTTTCCGTCCTCCTCGAGGGTTCCCTGATTTCCACAGGGATCACCGCTTCCGTTCCGTAGGTCAGACGAAAAGAGGTCTCCTCGGTCGTGGAATGTGGGGTCGTTCGGTAGGCCCAAAGGACGTTGTGTAGCTCCTCGACCCACCGCTGCTTGGCGTCACCTAATCGAAGTTTCAATCCTCATATGATTACTCTGTTCGCCGGCTCATCCTGTCCGTTCGTTTGAGGGTGCTCGACCGACGTGAAGTGCTGCTTTCTGCCTAGCTTGGAGACGAAGTCTTGGAAGTTCTTGTCGGTGAACTGTGTTCCGTTGTCGGTGATTTTGGCCAATGTTGTATGTTGAAGGCCGTGATTTTGGCCAATGCTTCCGCCTCAATCCACTTCATGAAGTAGTCCACCCCGACGATGAGGTATTTGTTTTGATACGACCCCTGAACGAAAGGTCCGAGGATATCCATCCCCCACCACGCAAAAGGCCACGGGGAGGACAGTGTTTTGAGCTCGTTAGGAGGGGCAAGGTGCATGTCCCCGTGCCGTTGGCATCTATCGCACTTCTTGACGTGTTCCTTAGCGTCCTGTTGCATGGTGGGCCAGTAGTACCCTGCTCGAAGCGCCTTATGGGCTAACGATCACCCGCCGAGGTGTTGTGCATTGATTCCTTCGTGTATTTCCTGGAGGATGCCGAGGACATTGGTCTCCTCGACGCACCTGAGGAGGGGGATAGAGAACCTTGCCGGTATAGTTTGTCCTCGACTATCGTGTATGAGCATGCCCGCCGCTTGACCATTCCGGCTTCCTTGGGATCTTTGGGCAGTTTTCCCGTCGTGAGGTACTCGTACACGGGGTTCATCCAGCAATTGCTATCACCAATGGTGTAACACCCCCTTTCTATACCCTCAAATAATCAATTCAAATCAATTAAGCACGTAATGAAAATTTCATCAGAGTATGATTGTAATTAAGGCATAAAAGAGAATGTCACATCATGCTTGAAATTGAAAACATACAACACCTGCTCAAAACAGACATGCAACAGTGGGGTAGCTCAATACCAAGGGATCTTAATCCTTACACCCACATAACAAAGTTTAGAATAAAAGCGGTATTATCTAAACATTGATTCACAACATATATGCACATATATATATACCATACTCCAATATGAGTTGTAACACCCCCTTTCTATACCCCCAAATAATCATTTAGGCACATATTAAAGATTTCGTCAGAGTATAATTACAATCATGGTATAAAAGAGGCATGTCACAACAATTACGAAAATTTAAACATACAACACCTGCTACACAATCGATATGCAACAGCGAGGTAACTAGCAACAGAGGAACTTATTCCTTACACCCACATGTCAATATTTAGAATAAAAGCGTAAGATCTAAACATTGAATAACAATCAATTCATGTATACATACACATATATACCTCGCCAAGTATTATCCACCAAGATAATCCATGTTTACATAAACATTTATCAACAAAATACATATATAATGTATCACAAAAGAATCATAGCCCTCCTAGCTACCCGGTGCTACATATCAGAGCCAACCAACCAAAAGAATGAAGACACGCTTCACAAAAAGACCACCAGCATACCTACTCTGCAATGCCTCATAGAGCATCATAAAACAGCAGAAGGGTGAGAAATATTATCATAATAACAATGCATATAATTATATATAATAGCATAAAATTACACATAATTCACCTTCTCACCACAATTCATCACAAGTTACCCATATACATCGCAATGTATCCATATATGTACAAAACCAAGCATACACATCAGGCATACTTTCACAATTCTTATCATTCCACCTAAACGTACACAACTGTTTATTCACCAATGCATTATTTAAAGATGATAAATGAAAATCATAGAGACCGACTCACGACTCTATGCAAATGCAATGCGGTACCAACTCAATCATCTCAAGTTCACTCAGGAACTTCTGCTGGAACCATCGCTCGTTACCAAAGTAACACCCCGTCGGGCCTACGATGTTCACCCACCGCTCACACCTCCACCAAGAGAGGCTCACGATGTTTATGGATCGCTCACACCTCCACCGAGAGAGGCTCACGACCCGATCGCTCACACCTCCACCAAGAGAGGCTCACGATCGTCTACAACCATCGCTCACACCTCCACCGAGAGAGGCTCACGACCCGATCGCTCACACCTCCACCAAGAGAGGCTCACGATCGTCTACAACCATCGCTCACACCTCCACCGAGAGAGGCTCACGACCCGATCGCTCACACCTCCACCAAGAGAGGCTCACGACGTTGTAGCGGATTCTCATTAGAATCCCTCAACACAAGAATGCACATCATTATGCTACACATGATAATGACTCCAGACATTCT
This sequence comes from Lathyrus tuberosus, assembly GCA_022829125.1. Classification (NCBI taxonomy): domain Eukaryota; kingdom Viridiplantae; phylum Streptophyta; class Magnoliopsida; order Fabales; family Fabaceae; genus Lathyrus; species Lathyrus tuberosus. The sequence continues at coordinate 1,504,563 of JALAZF010000550.1, forward strand.
TGAAATGCCTACATATTCACAATATATACATGCATTCATCTCATACAATCACATACAATCTACATACATTCACGTCAATGCACTATTGTACGATTCACATTCAAACACACCGTCAAAACGGTAAAAGTCGCTAAATAGCACTATTTCTGACTTATCCGACTTATTTAATCGGCTAATAATTTCCAATTTATCATATTAAGAAAGAACATTCCATAAGCTTTCTAACGCATCAAACCACGCCTCAAACCGAACCACAGATCAAAAGTTATGCAGAAAACAAAATTACACGAACATCACTGTTCGCTGGGTGAACCTCCCTCGCGAGCATTCGCTAGCTCCTTCGCTAGGCGAACATCCCTCGCGAGCATTCGCTAGCTCCTTCGCTAGGCGAATGTTCCAGCGAACCAAATGTTAGCTAAAAACAGACACAAAGTTCGCTAGGCGAGCACTTGGCGAACCAAGTCAGAACCAAACAGAGCCAAAAACACCCAAAGTTCGCTAGGCGAACACTCTAGCGAACCTTCGCTGATGCCTTCGCTAGGCGAATACCCGTAGCGAACATTCGCTACCCTTCGCTGATTGGTTCGCTAGGCGAACCTGCGAAAACTCAGAATCCTCCAGCGTTGTTGAAAACCCAAAAACCCTATTTTTCAACCCAAAACATTTTCAAAACAACATACATCCATCAGAACTCAATCTAATCATGGCAACAAGCATTCTACCACATTTTCGTCGATTTCCAACCGCGAAAACATCGATTTCTCATTATCGACCTAAAATGGAAAACTATGGAAACACCACAACCAATCCAATACACACATACACAATCATACATAATACTATACATTGATAAGATAACAATGTTTCACACCCTTACCCGATTAAATCGATTCCTAGAGGTTGATTTTCTTGGTTTTCCTCTTTTCCTCTTCTTTTCTCTTCCTCTTCTTTCTTTCTCTCCTTTTCCTCTCTATTTCTCTTTTCTTTCTCTTTTCTATCTATTTTCTTTCTTTTCTATTTCTTTTCTCTCATTTTCCACTAAATCAATTAATTCATTTTTCTCACAAAATTCTAACTCCACAAAATTTCTAACTTATGATTAATTGAGAAAAGTCTAAAATACCCTCCATTCTAATTTCCCCGAAAACTCTCAAAAATGGTAAAATAACATTTAACACACCAATTTAACAAATAAAATAATTTATCACCCAATTAAAACAAAAGACTCAAAAATAATGGAATAATCAAAATCGGGGCGTTACATGAGTCACCAACTTCATTCATGTTTACATAAACATTCATCAGCTAGATACATGTACAAAAGTATCAACAAAAGATCACTACAGTCCTAGCTACCCGGTGTCACATATCAGAGACGACCGACCAAAAGACACGAAGACACGCTTCACAAAAGACCACCAGCATACCTAATCTGCAATGCCTCATAGGGCATCATAAAACAGCAGAAGGGTGAGAAATATTATCATAATAACAATGCATATAATTATATATCTCAACATAAACATATACACATTCCACATATTCTCACCATTCCATCATACCACATAACCATACATATTATGTTTACTATGTCACAATCATCACATCTCACTCAATATACATCGCAAGGCATATATATATAAAACCAAGCATATTCCTCATAATGCTTATCATTCAACACAAACACACATATTCATGTTTATCCATCCATGCACACCTGCACAATTCTACTCATTCCACATCAACATATACATCATGCATAATTCACCAATCCAATCAAGACCCGACAATACCACGCATCACATAACTGGAAATGACAGCATAGTCATTCTACCCCAATACATACCTCACTAGGAACGACAACATAGTCATTCTACCCTAGTGCACCTCTCATTAGGAATGACAACGTCGTCATTCTACCCCAATGAATATCCCACTAGGAATGACAACATAGTCATTCTACCCTAGTGGACACCACACTAGGAACGACATCAACGTCATTCTACCCCAGTGCACACCTCATTAGGAATGACAACATAGTCATTCTACCCCAATTAGTATCCCACTAGGAACGACAACATAGTCATTCTACCCCAATGGACACGACAACTCAATTGTACATCACTAGGAATGACATATAGTCATTCTACCCTAATGAGTACTCCACCAGGAACGACATATAATCGTTCTACCCCAATGGACCCAACGACACACTCGCACTTCACTAGGAATGACATAAAGTCATTCTACCCTAATGAGTACAACAACAACACTAGGAACAACATACAGTCATTCTACCCTAATGTGTTCGACCAAAACATTAATACCTCACTAGGAATGACATATAAGCCATTCTACCCCAATGAGTACTCTAACACAATTGGAATCCATTCCACACACCAAATATTACTACTATAGCAATCCCATTATAATCAATACCTTACCATTCATCTTGCTGTGGATCTACGCCACAGAGGCCACCATATCATACATTAATCATACACTCTAAACCACATACATTGATACTTACTTAAACAATGTATTTATCACTAACTACAACCCACAACAAATAGCATTTCATCATTTACACCCATATCAATTCACATCAAGAATTACTCACCATCAACCACAGCAATCCATCATCACAACATCTCATCATATATTCACAATCAACATGCATTATCATTTAACTCAAACAATGCATATATTCACCAAAGAGCCACAAATCACAAAGAATTCCCCAATCAAGGGTTCACTCCACAAGCATATCCACAACACATTCATAACCACACCTTCATTTCATCAAAAATAACTATTCACGATTAAGCGGTAAAGTCAGCCAAAAGTCGGTTAAAAATAATATTTTCCATCATCATCAAAAAGTACTCATCCACAGCTTTGATTCGATATAAAGAACACTTAAATTCGATAAACAACGAAGAAGATATGTATATTTCAAAATAACGCAAAAACATAAACCGGAGGCTCGACACTACGAAACGGTTCGAAAATACTGTTCCAATTGAAGAAGTGTATTGACACGTAAGTGAGATTGTTCTAAATATGAATGTGTATATTTATTTGTTTGTTTATTTATTTATGTGAATTTTTCTAAATATTCACTTATATTTTATTAGCGCTATACAAGCTTTCCTAGCACTACGAGATAGCCATCTACCACAGCGGAGAGTCAACCCCATTATTACATGGAATACAGTGAAGGTATATTAATTATCACATGTGTTATTATATTAGTGATGCTACTTGATAAAACTTAGGATTTATCCATATTTTCTTTTCATTTGTAGTGTCCTCGGCAACGCAATCAAATAGATTGCGGCTATTTCATGTTGAGGTTTATGAGAGACACTCTTTTGTTGGATCGAATAGAGATTCCATCCGATGTATGTATTTCTAACTTATGAGTTATTTTAATATTAACACATATCTCTCATGTCTAATGAAATAGTTAAAACTAAATCAAACTATGTTATATTATTATGTAGTACTTTGAAGAATGCAAGTGTGCTCATTACTCAATTTCTCAATTGGATGAAATTAAAGAGGATTGGTGTCAATTCATTATGGAGCTCGGAATTTTACAAGGTATAATATTGTACTCTTACTTTAATTGATGAGAATTTAAATATGTGTAACTTTGTTTATGTATTCTTTTAATTGAATTACAATCTTTGTGTTTTCAGGACCTATAATGTAGATTTGAAGCATACCTTTGGTTGGATGCAAAAGTACTAGTATAAGTGATATGTGCATTTGTAGAAAAAATGTAATGATTTGTAATTATAAATAGGTGTATATATAATTTTGGTTTGTAATTTTAAATATATATATTGGTTTGAATTGCCAATTGTTTTGGATATATAATTTTGGTGTAAATTGGTACATTTAAATAGGATAAATTGGATTGATTTGAATCTCCAAATTGTGGTATTTTTCTGAACAGGTCAAAAACAGGTTGAAAAAACAGGTCAAATTCTGGTTGAAAAAACCTGGTAAAAATTGAGGTTTTAAAAAATTTATATTAAATTTTTCGTATACCTTAGACAGCACTTTTGGTGAGAGCGATGTCTAAGGTATACCTTAGACAACGCTTTGGGTGAAAGCGCTGTCTAAGGTATACCAAAAAAAAGTAAAAAAAGGTAGGGCTTAGACAGCGCTTTCACCAAAAGCGTTGTCTAAGGTATACGAAAATTTTTATATAAAGGTACCATAGACAGCGCTTTTCATTAAATATACCCACCTTTAGACAGTACTTTTGGTATTAACCAAAGCGCTGTCTAAATCTATAGCAGCGCAGGTTTAGACAGCGCTTAAAAGCGCTGTCTAAGGGCAAAAAAAGCGTTGTCTAAGGTCTTATCTGTTGTAGTGTCTTCACCTATCGGGCTGTGTCTTCGGCCCCGAATGTGACCATCAGCTCAACGAAGCCCCATGGTCGGGTGGTGGTTCCGTTGAATCCCTGCAGGTCTGAGCCAACGTATGGGGTCAGATGTCTCTCGTCGAGTTGGAGAGTCCCGAAAAGGTGAGCGTACATGATGTCGACCGAGCTGCCCTGGTCGACAAGGATCCTTCGAACGTCAAAATTCGCCATCTAGGCCCTGACTAGGAGGGGGATAGTGGCGTTGGGCGCTCCTCCGGGGAGCTCCTCAAGATAGAAGGTGATAGGGTTTGAGTTCCCTCACACCTTCTCGAGGGTGGTTGTCTTCGCCGACGTTGCTGATTCCAGTTCATCAAATTTCCTCTTGATCGACCCGACGGACAACTTCTCGTAACCACCCCCGAAGATGACCATTGCCTTGGGGAAGCCTTCCCAGGTGCTACGGGCAGCGACGGGGTCTTCGTGGGGGAAGGTTGCCCACATGTTGCGAGTTGCTTCTTGGCCTTCAATGATTATGGGGACAAAGAAATATTCAGGTCATGTGACACTGAGGGCGACCTGAAGCCGACTCTCGTCGGGAGGAGGTGTCGTCTCCTCGACGTTCTGGGCTTCCCGGGAGCTGGGATGAGGAGTATCATTCTTCTAGGCATATTTCTTCAAGTGCCCCTCCTTGATGAGGATTTCAATTGCATCCTTGAGATGGATGCAGTCTTCTGTGACATGCCCGTGGCTCCGGTGGAACCTGCAGTACTTTGACTTGTCAGTGTTTGATTTGGGAGTAGTCGGCTTTGGAAAACGGACGCCTCCTTTCAGAAATTCCGAGTTCTGGCATTCAGAGAGGATTCGCGCGCGGGGAGAGTTGAGCGGAGTATATTATGTGAACCAGCCAGCTGGTCCGCACGGTTCCCAAGGATCACGGGGGCGATTTTCTTTCTTTCTCTCTCCTCCTCGTCGGGGAGGAGAGTCTTCATCTTTGTGGTCGCGGGGGCCTTCTTTGCGTCTCAACTCAAGGGCGATCTGTGCTGCCTCCGACTCCTCGAGCTCGATATACGACTGAGCTCGTTGGAGGAGGTCCTCAAGACGGCGGAGTCTGTGGAGGCCCATGGACTTGGCAAAATCAGATCCAAAACGTAGTCTATGGATGATCAGATACTTCTTCATGTCGTCTGTCGTATGAACCTCGACAGCCTCTCTGTTGAATCTCTCAATGTAGTTCCGGAGAGATTCATTCTTCCCCTGGAAGATGCTCTCTAGGGCACCCTCCGTCTTCGGGTGTCGACGAGACGCAGTAAAGTGTTTGGTGAAGCGTTGTCTTAGTTGCTTCCAGGTTGTGATCGACCCGGGTGCCAGACCGTTGTACCATGTCATGGCGCCCTTCCGCAAGGTGGTGGGGAAAAGCCTGCACTTAATGGCTCCCCTGACGTTTCTGAAGTCGAGCATGGCTTCGAAACTTCAACGTGATCGTCAGGGTCGGCCAGACCGTCGTAGGTCCCCAGTGGAGGGGGTTTCTCCATGCCCACAGGGATTGGGGCGTTCATGATCTCCCACGACAGAGGGGTCCTCTGGTCGTCATCGTCGCTTCCGGCCAGGGATCTCGAAGGGGATCGGTGATGTCGAGGAGGGGAATTCCTCGAACGGTTCCTCGGTCTCTCCTCGGTGGTTTTGGACTTCTTGGTGGTTGTGGAGGGCCTGGGTTCCTTCCGAGGCAGGGAATGATGGCGCTTCTGGGAGGCCGCCGGCTAGGGGCGTTCAAGGCGTGGCCGCCGGCCCTCGCGCACCGGCGAGGGGGTTCGAGATTCTTCGGAAGGAGTCCTTCGCGGGGAAGGAGAGCGGCGGGGTGAGGGTGGATGACGATGTCTTCGCGGGGAAGATCTCCATGTCCGCCCTCGCTCCAGTGCTTCAATTCTGGTGTTCTGGTGTGCTATCAGCTAATTGGTCTGGTTGATCAAGGCAAACATGGCCACGGTGCTCGCGTCTGCATTAGGCGGAGGAGCAACTGGCTGAAAGACGGCTTGTTGGTCATCCTGCTGGACAGCGTCGTAAGCCGCGTCTTGGGAGTCTGGGGAGGCAATCTGCCCGTCTCTCACGTCGCCCTCTTCGACGTGGAGGGCAGTAACGTCTTCGCGGTGGTTCCCGTTCTCGAGTTGCGCGAGGACGGTGTCTAGAGCTTTGTTAGCAGACGGGTTGTTGGCCATGATGGTGATGAATGAGAGGATTGCTTTGGTTTATCGGAGGAAAAACGGGGAAGCAAAGGGTTCACACAGACGGCGCCACTGATCGTACCTGGATCAGACAGTATTTGATGGCCAGCAACGTCTTGTAGACTTCAGCTCCGGTGAGGTTGGAAGACGGCCGGGGGGGGAGGGGGGTACCTGCAAGGTACTCCGACGCTCAAGTAAGGCAAAGGTCACAAGTAAAAGCAAGTACAAGGTTAGAGAGTAAAAAAGTGTGTAACCTGACCCTCTCAAGTGAGAGGATATTTATAGAGAGCCCCCAGCGCGGGGCCAACAGTTACTTTCATTGGGCTGGATTGCCAGGCCCAATAAAAGTAACTGCCAGGGCTTACGTGGCGCAGTGAAGACCAGCACGTGGTCTTCGCCCTGGGGTAACCGTTCCTAGATCTCCGGAATTAGGGCAGACCGATTCTATTGGGAGTGGGCGGTTATATGAGAACGTGTTCTCGTGGGGAGGAGTCTTGCGTGTCAGGGAGAGACGTGTCCTCGCGGAGAGGACTCTTATGCACAGAGGGAAATTGTAAGTTCTTGTAATTGGCTGTAATTTTGTTAAAACAATGTGTTGTCATGGTTGATGTTACAACATGAGCTTCTAACAGTATAGGTATGTTTTAACTAACATTCTGGTTTGCTGTTGAAGAATTAAAGTGCTGAAGAGTGATGTCACATGCGATGTCGTAACATCACTATACCAGAACATCAGACTTTAATGTGTGTAGGGCTGCACATGGTTCTGGTGTGTTTGAGATTTTCTGCTAAAGAGATTCAGAGAATGCAGGCGAAAATCAAGGGAGATATATATTCTGTTACAATCTGTTATGAAGATCAGATTGTTACGAATCTAAAGCATAAAGATATGGAGAAGATTCTGATCTAATAAATGAAGATTTATTTGAAGATATGATCAGATTTGTTACAGCTGATATGATATGATTGAAGGCCCAAATTCAGCTGGGATGATATTATAAATAGAGTGCTTGTAACCTAGAATGAGCACGGGTCCAAGATGTAGAACCTTAGGGCTTTGTCTAGTGAACCACTCGGGGTGTAAGATGGTCACTAAGGTTATCTTGAAGCCTGTAGGTAAGAGATGTATTGTTCTTGGAGGAAGCTGTTAAGCAACTCTAAGTATTGGTCTTAGTCATGAGGGTCATGTCTAGGTATTGTCATGGAAGTTGTCTCTCCCGGGATTTTCATCCTAGTACAAACGCGAAAGTGGCACCAAACAGAGTCGCCAGCAATGTGTATTTATCCCAAGAGAGGGAAAGGAAACACCGCATAAACCTGAAGGAAGGAAAGAACATGGTCTTGCGACCAAGAGAAAGGGTAAGGGAGTCGGTTACGCGAGAGGAAGGTATTAGCACCCCCACGCGTCCATCGTACCCGATGGGATCCACGCTTGCTTGTCTCGATCAAAGGGTGATAGAAAAGGATACTGGAAAAGGAACTGAAAGAAAGAAAGGAGAAAGAATGGAAAAGAAACGAGAAACAAATGTAGGGAAAATAAAGGGAGTGCTCGCATGGGCCCTACCCCACTGCCTACGTATCTCATCGGGAACATGAGAATCAGAGCGACGTAGTTCCCCTTACTAGGGATGGATGTTTGTGTTTTTTAGGGAACGGCTTACGTTCTGGCTCAGGTGTTGCAGGCTCGCCGGTCCGAGTGCGTTACCATCTTGCAAGAGAATGAGTAGGAGCACGTTCGTACGCTGAGAGTGAATGAGACGAGAAAAGAATTCCCGAAGGAAAGACGTTATTGTTTGTTTTGTCTTTTAGAAGTTTTTTCATTTGTTTGCATATGACAGTGTATCTGAATCTTAGTCATTGGAATGTGTACATTCTCACATTCCAAGATGGAATGAGTAAGAAAGCACACTAAGGGTGAAGAAGACCCCCACGCTTAGTTCCAATTGTCAAGGTTCAAACACACTAGCATATTTGTGTTTATTAAGTGTTTTTGTTGATTATTAAATGAAGAAGTGTTTTTCTTATTTATTGATACCTTCAACAAGTATTGCATTTAAGTCCCTCATACAAGATCAAATGTTTAACACATTGACCCAAGATGGGTCATATGCTATACATTCTAAGATTATAAGAGAAGACCCCTTATAATCTTTTCTTTATATGAAAGGCCTAAATGCAATAAATGCTTACCTTTATTAAGTATTTTGAATTTTTCTTTGAGATGAGAAGATGAAAGACTCAAGAGAGAGGTAAAGGTGAAAACAAAGGGGAGACTAAGACACACCCTAGTGTTAGCATGCTCGGAGATCCTATGGTTAATGTGGTTTAAAACCTAACTCTAAAAGAAGAGAGAAGAGACTGAAAGTGTAAGAGAAAACGGAAGTTAGTTGTTAGTGTGCTCGCCGAGATATCGCATCTCGTGCCTACGTATCCGCAATCCGAAAAGAAAGAGGAATCAGAGCATCCGTAGTTCACAGTACTACGGGTGAATGGGAAACAGGATCTCGATCGCATAGGTGCGAGAGAACAAAGGGGAAAGACACACATAAAGTCTAAGGGGGAAACCCGATCCTACAAGTTAACATGCATCAATGGTCCTAAGGTCAGGATCAGGAGGGAAGCTACCTAATGTTATCAGATGGATTGCTATCCTAATGTCTCTCCTACCGCCGACTTAATAAAAAATTAAGTGGAGCTAGGAATCCTAAGGGGATCATGTCATCAGACAAGTAAACACAGGATAAATCAATCACGAAATGAATTAAAAGCAGAAGGAAGAATTACTAGTGTTAGTCCTATGTTATGTTTTCTAACCTATCTAACTTGGACAAGTTAGAATAGGTATCCTAATGAGGAAGCAAAAGCTAAAACAAACAATACAATGATATCAAATATCAAAGTAGATCAAGAAAAAAGAAAGATGTGAATGAGATCACATAAGCGTCAACATCGGTCGATGTGAGCTAATGACAATGAGTGGGGGTCGGTTGCGAACCCTATCTTCCACTTAACTGACTCGATAACAGGAGCAGGTGATGTTCAAAGCTTCAATCATGTAATGAGAGCTAAGAACGACTCGACTAGAATAACGGGGGTCGATTGCGAACCCTACCTTCCGTCAATTGCCTCCTTGGAGGTCTTACTAGGGGGAATGGGAATGGGATGCCTCATAGAGGTCTTCAGGCACAACATTAAACAATCACAAGCAGAGCCTCCTTTGAGGACTTTCATCATTGTCGGCCAAGTGGCACGGACTCTCAATCCTACTTCTCATGGCATAAAAAGGGAAAATGCGGAATTAGTGAAAGAGAAGAGAAGCAATACCGAACGGATATCAATCTGTAGCAACAAAAGCAAAGTGTAAGCAAACCGGCACACTTCTAGTAACCTAGTATAAACGAGCAAAAGTGTTAGAAAGTGGAATGGATCCGTGAAAGGCATGGAACCAAATGCTCTTCGAAAAATAATAAAACAAAGGCCATAAGCCATAAACAGCAGCAACAACAGCGCTCCAGCACCTGCATAGCTGTAAAAACTAGCAACAAGTAAAAACAACCTATAACAGCCATTATTTCCATAACAAGACAAGTGTATATACAATCAGGCAGGATAGTAACATTTTACAGCACACTTTGTGCACAACAGCTGTGTATGTGGCAGCAACTTCTACATTTTACTAATCAAGTGTAAAACACTACAAAACAAACTCAAAGGTTAGTAAAACTTCAAATGGAAAGATCAATAAGAAGTAAGTGAAATCAATACTAAAATGTAAACAACAATTAGTCGACAATCTATGCAAAACACATTAAAGACTATTAACAAAGTTATCAAATGAAACTATTATGAAAATATTAGTCAATGATAGCATTAGAACTAAGCACATTCTATGTTAGAACAAAATCAAACCAAAATATGTCAATGACCAATTAGTTCAAAGTTCTAATTCTAAAACTAGTTAGTGGACCATCAAGGCAAAACAATTAATGAACCAATTAGGCTAAAAAACAAAGAAGATATGGTTAAGCAATATCAATTAATGAACAATTAAGACTAAAATGATTAGTGTACTTGAGCGAAAATCGATTAGTGACCAATTAAGCTAAAAACATGTAGTGTGATTAAGCAAAAAAACAATTAAGGCCATTAAGCAAAAAATGAGTAATGCAATTAAGCAAAAACAATTAGTAGACACTTATCTAATCGGTCAAAATCAATTCAAAGTTAAAGCCTAAACCAAATTTAAATAAACTTCTAAACGAAAATTGATCGCAATAACACTACAATTAATCCACTTATTAAACCATGTTAAAATGCTAGTTAAAGTCAAGATTAAGTTCTAATTTGAAACAAATTCTCAGTGGGGAATTAATTCTAAAAAAAACTAGTTCTAAAATCATGAACTAATTCTAATTACCATGGAGAAACATTACAATCAAATTCTCATTATCATGGAAAAATTTACCATTAACCTCTAATTACAATATTAACGCTAATATCTAAATCTAAATTTATTTCCAAAATTCCCTAAATCTAATATTAAAATCTAATCATAAAACTAAGCCACTAATTACTCAAGATTAGCCACAGTCACATATTAAAAATACTAAAACCTGTTAAATTTGGGAATTAAGGAGTGTAGTGATGAAATGTGAACGTCCAGGGGGGTGCAGAGTGTGAATCCTGTGGTGCCAATAGCAATAGTCTGGCCCAATGGCCTTTGATCCATGTTCCCAGGGGGGTGCCACAAGGAAAAGACGGGTGCAAATGTCAAGACACTGGACTTGAGGCCCATTTAGCATGTCCAAATGAGGCAAGGCGTAGTTATGATGGCATATCCATTTCCTTCTCACGTGCCCCATGTCTTCTATGACCTGGCCTGAGTCCAGAGAGCTCCACCGTGCCCGAAATAGCCTCCGGCGGCGGCAGGGGTTCAAAAATCTCCATATCTTGTGTCAACACAAACCTTATGACTCCTTCCTTCACGATCTGATCTCGGTTTTACATAGTCTCTCAAATAAACCAAATCGGAGCCAGATAGATATGAACCCTAGGTAGCTCAAATCGAAATTCAACGAAGAGCCAAGCGTGATTCGTAAAGAAGCTTAGGTCTTCTGTTTTGTGGAGCACAAACGAAAGGACGGTGCAGAGAAACTGTGTCGAATCGTCAAGGCATGGAGATCGGAGTGCTTACCGGCGACTTTTCAAGGTTGGTGATGCCAACTAAGCTACAGATACCTTCTTCTTTCACAGATCTCAACCAACAAACTCGATTGCTCCGCCACGACAACGTGACAGATCTGGATTTTGAGTTTCGGTGACAGAACTCCGGTTCGGTAGACGAATCCTTCGAGTATGAGTGTGGGAGCCATGGATCCACCATCGGCGTTGATTTGTGGCGGTGAATTCTCTTACCGGTAGGCAAATTGATGCTGACACGATGATGAAGGTTAAGATGGATTGAAGTTCGCCGCGGTTTTTACCGAAATTTCTTCCGCCTGATGGAGACGTCGGGGAATATCTCACAGTGAAACCTTGATTCGAATTCTTCCTCTGCGCGACGACATCGAGAATTACGACAATGCGAAAATTCAGGTACCTTCGAATCTCTTATGAATCCGTATCTTCTTCACCTTCTTCTATTGTTTCAAATCCCTGCGTCGTTGGCGTGAATACTTGTCGAATTCGCTTTTGAATTTCCCGTTGCAGGTTTGACAATTGACGTTGAAGAAAACGAATTGAAGATGATGCAGGGGAGATTGAATATTATGGATGTTGATTGAAGGTTGATGTAGAGTTGGAGAATGGAAGATGATCGAGAAGAACAAGGTGAAGATTAGGGTGAAGCTGAGAGTTCTTGGAGATTGATGAAGATCATTGAAGATGAAGGTAGTAGAGAATTGATGAAGATGAAGTGAGCTTGGAGTGTTGATGAGGATTGGAGGTTGTTAGCGGTAGTTAGAAAACGGTTAGAAGGTTAGGGAAGTTGGTTTACTGGTGTAAAAATGGTTAGAGGATCTTTTTTCTGTAACTGTCTGCCATGAGCTTTTATAATACTGCTCTTATGAACTTTGTTTGAAATACTGCTATGAATTCTTTTCATTCTGTTAGGATTTTTCTGCTGCACTTAGTTATGAATTTTGGATAGGCATCTTCATGAAAGTTTGAACTTTCCAAATTGAAAGCACTACCAATGTCCTGCGGTCTACAACATCCCTATCAACAATTTGGATCCAGGAGCATGGACAATGCAAATCGATCCACTTACTCAAATATTTTCTGGGATCAATGCATGTAACGTTGGTACCTTCTTTTGCAACATGTAAGCATATGTTAACCCAAACCGAACCTGGCCGTCTAAAAAGGTATGGTGCTACAAAGTATGGTGCATCAGCAATATGGATGCCTACTCTATAATTTCCATTGCACAACTTCTCAACTGGTAATGCATCATCCAAATCATTTACCCTTGAAGGATCAATAAAAAAAACACACAGGTTTACCTTGCGATTCTCCTAATGGTAACTTCCAAAGAACTTGTGGCAGACCGGATATAGTATTAAAATGGATTTGAATTTGAGAAGTGATTTCTAAGAGTGGGGAAAATGGTTTAAAATGGATTTTGGTTTAAAAATAGAATTGGATTGGACTTGTAATTTGGATTTGGAATGTGGATGACAAATGGTTTAGAATGTGGATAAAAATGGATTTAGAACAATGGATATTGATTTAATTTGGATAAATGGTTAATTGAATGAAATGTATACGGGTAATGAAATGGATAAAAATAGAAATGGATTATAAAAATGGATATTTGGAATTTTAAATGGAAATGGATTTAAGAATTGGATAAAGGAAAATGGGAACGAATAATGAATTTATGGTAGAAATTTGAATTTCAAGTAGCCCACACAACTAATCTCGACACGCCCAATTCTACACCAAACTCATATCTTCAATGAACTCCCACAATTCAATCAGTAAGCTCACTCAACCATGACCAATGATTTGCAATTCAATCCACAGATATCCTGTCTTTATAACCAAGAATCTCAATACCAGAACAATTCCCCGAGAACAACTTGAAAATGAAGACAAGTCATGAAGCAAAAAGAACATGACCAACCAGAGGTCCTTGATGCTCACTGATAATATTCTGAAAGCTCAAACCAAAGGAAGATGCCTTGATCACATGTCCTATGTTGAATGCAATGCTTTGTTTTATGTTTCTATGCTTGAATGCAATGCAATGCTAATGAGATGGATATGATATGATAAATGATAATGCTGTGTTATGATACCAACAGGGAGAGCAAATTTTGGGGTATTACAGCTGCCCCTATTCAAACGCTGTAGACCTGAATGCCTGAAAGCGATTGCTTTCAAACTTTCAAGGTATATAGCGATTGAATACCAAGTATAACCAAAAATTTGCTCTGGATGATGAAGAACAAAAGGGATATAAACCCAACGAGACTGCTGGATTGAATCTTCAAATGAAACGTTGTCGGAGAAGTCTGTCTTTTGAACGACGCCAGGCGACTACTGGCTTGCCATACTGTTGATGGACTTTAACAAATGTCTTTTTGAAGGACGCCAGACGACTACTGGCTCGCCACACTGCTGGTGGACTTTAGAAATGTCTTTTTAAACGACGCCAGACAACTACTGGCTCGCCACACTGCTGGTGGACTTTAGAAATGTCTTTTTGGACGACGCCAGGCGACTACTGGCTTGCCACACTGCTGGTGGACTTTGATAATGTCTTTTTGGACGACGCCAGGCGACTACTGGCTTGCCACACTGATGGTGGACTTTGATAATGTCTTTTGTACGACGCCAGGTGACTACTGGCTTGCCACACTGCTAATGGGCTTTAATACTGTCTTTTGTACGACGCCAGGCGACTACTGGCTTGCCACACTGCTGGTGGACTTTAGCTGCTCTGCCATTCTAAACAATGGACTTTTACCAGTTCGTGCTGGATTTTTGCCAATCTGTCGTTGGACTTCAATGATTACCAAACAGGCTTTGGAATCTCAAAATTGCCATCCTCGGATGGACTTTTGCAGCTTTGCCAAACTAATATTGGACTTTGATGCTTACCAAACCGGCTTTGGAAGCTTTGCCAAATGATTATCCCACTGGCTGGAACAACCATCTGCCATACCATCCCACAGGCTGGAATAATATGAACAAACTGTATATAATGATCATCCCACTGGCTGGAACAACCATCTGCAATATTATCCCACAGACTGAAATAGTATGAACAAATTGTATATAACGATCATCCCACTGGCTAGAACAACCATCTGCCATACTATCCCACTGGCTGGAATAATATGAACAACTGTATATAATGATTATCCCACTGGCTGGAACAACCATCTGCCATACTATCCCACTGGCTGGAATAATATGAACAAAATGTAAGTAATGATTATCCCACTGGCCGGAACAACCATCTGCCATACTATCCCACTGGCTGGAATAATATGAACAAAATGTAAGTAATGATTATCCCACTGGCTGGAACACCCATCTGCCATACTATCCCACCTGCTGGAATAATATGAACAAACTGTATATAATGATCATCCCACTGGCTGGAACAACCATCTGCCATACTATTCCACCAACTGGAATAATATGAACAAACTGCATATGTGCCAAAAATAAATTGGACTTTGAGTTGTAAATGAGCAATGCTAAGAATTACACCACCGGCTGGGTAATATCATACGCTGTCACTTTGCTGAAGAATAAGTTTCCTCGATCTATTTAAACCTTGTTGGGGATATCTCTGTCAAAGTGTTGGACTCTGTGGGGACTTCACTGGGGAGAGAACAATTCAGCTGGGACTTATTCTTTGGCAAATTTCACATGCTGAATCCTGCGGAAAATATACCTTGTTGACACTACCACTTGCTGGTAATCAGGGCTACTCTGTCAGGGATATGCAAATCCTAGCTGAAAGACAATCCGTTGCAACATGCTGGGAGAGAGTCCCTAGAGATCTGCTGGGGAAACCCAAAGCAATTCCACGGTAGTCTGCTGAGAAAAAAAACTGCCGAGCTTAGGATAAGTGCCATAATGCCCCATGCTAGGCAAACTTTCCATTTGATGACTCCGTTGGGGATAACGAGTTTACAACAAACTCTGTTGGGGAAAACCGCTTTAAAGCGTCTCCCGCTAGGGAGTGCCTTTTAAGAGGATTTTACAGAAGACCAAACGTCCTCAAACTCTACTGGGGATAATAGATATAGAACATCTCCTGCCGGGGGAATTCAAGCTGCCCCATGCTCGGGAAGGTCAACAACTTGCTTTTTGCCCCATGATACCAGACTTATCTGAAGAAACGCCATAAGAGGATTTTACAGAAGATTAAGCATCTTCAAACTCCTGGTGACTTCACTGGGGATTGACCATCAACTTCGGTGTCTGCGAAGCAACTTTACTGGGGAATTCGCAACCATTATCGACATAGAAAAGCTTGTAGCTGTTGGAAGTACTGAATGAGAGAATCGACTTAATAAGATACAACGATACCCACTTGAACTCAGTTCGCTGATATCGAATCATCGTGACCGACCGCCGACCAAATGATGGACTCAATCAGTAAACGTTGTGACAAAAAGGTGACAAGTGAACCCTTCCCTGAACACGATTGCCCCAGATTAACTGAATCTTCTGCGTGGGGATAAGTGATTGCTCGTCTAGAAGACATGATCCCGTGATCTCGCAAAGGCTTCAATTTTGGCTTTGAGCCTAGTATGAGGCTGCTACCTGCAAGCAAAGGATATGCATGTATGCCCCGTGCTGGATATGACTTCTGTAACAGAGAAAATCCAACTCTAAACCACCACTTGTTGAGGAGAAAGGTTTAGCTGCATCTCTTGCTGGGGCTATTATTAATGAAGCCTGCTGAAGATAGGGACCACAAATGCCTTGGGTTGGAATGCCCCTTGGTTTCAATCCTTTTGGCTGATTGACTGCATATGCGTGAACAACAGTTTTTCTTCTTCCCTTGCCCCAGTCCAACATGGTCCACCAGAAGAAATTGTCTCAAGAGGATTTTACAGAAGACTTGACATCCAAAACGCCTTAATGTCTTCAAACTCTTGGAGAGATTCGCCGGATCTCGAAGTAACTGCCCCGGACTGCATGGATTACAGAGAAGAAGTCATCTCAAGAGGATTTTACAGAAGACTTGGCATGCTCAATGCTTCCGTGTCTTCAAACTCTTGGAGAGATTCGTCGAATCTCGAATTAGCTGCTTCAGATTGTATGGTTTACAGAGGATTTTGCCTTGCGAAGATTTATGAACAATCTCATACCACCGTGAGATATTCTGCCCCAATACCTGAACCCTGGATAGGCTGATCAGTCATCTGGATGGACTACCTTCTCATGCTCTTGGGCTAGCCTGCCCCCAGTACGACCCTTGAAGTGGTTTTTCCCCTGACTACCGATTTTCGAAGGAAAACTAAGAATGCCTGCATTTGTAGGGATTTGAATCTCGCAGTACTTGCCCCAGTTTGGCTGAACTTTGAAGAGATTTCTCGACGTGATTGGCTCAGATTGGCTACACCTTAAAAAAATGGTTCGACGTGATTGCCCCAGATCGGCTACGTCTTAGCACAACTTGTTGGGAAAGCTCCTGCTCAACAAATTTTCCTGAGGAAGTAACACTGGACGTGGCTGTCCTTTGGGAGTTTCAGGATTCTCAACTCGGCAAGATTAAGCTTCCGGACTGAATTTCCATATGTAAACTTCTTTTGATGTCAAACAAATGTATGCAAGCAGAAAATGTTTTATTCTGAGAATGAAAATTTTAATGCAACACACATGTTAATCTTGAAGTCTTACTGAAAAGATGTCGCAAACCCTTTTGTGAGCGAATCACGGGTTATAATACGACATTAATTTTTGAATGAAAGAATGCAATGCACATGCAACACCAACAAAGATCTTTTTAGCACATCTCATAAGAGTCAGGAACTCTATCTCTTGGTAGTATGCTTTCAAAATAACCCTGTTTCAATTAGGACTTTTGAGGGTTGTATCGTGGCCTGGTTCACGGTTTTGAGAAAAATGGTTTATGGCTCAAAGTTTATTGGTGCCCACCCACTCTTCGTGATGTTCTCCAGTCCTACGTTCAGCTAATTTGCATAAGCGTTCGTCTCTCAAATAGATTTTGTGATCTTTAAGGAACCCATGCATCTGATGGTTTGACACCCAATGAGGCTTTGGAGTGACAGTCACCCCTTTGTCTTTTGTTCGTAGTCACGCGACTTTGTTCTTGCTCGAGGATTTTCTTTTGTAATCCTTTTGTTTTTTCGCTTTCGCATTCTCTTTTTTTTTTTTTGCTTATCCCTAACTTTTTCCTGGACAGATTCTTTTGAATCTTTGATTTTGGAGTTCAGCGGGATGCCCTAATTTTTGCCTAAGTTGCTTGTTTTCAAGTTTCAACTTAGCGGGCTTTTTCATTTCTTTTTGTTTATTCTCTCTTTTTTTTTTTTTGAACACGTCGTGTGACACTAGCTTGTCTTGACTTTGTTGAAAGGGTTGTGACTACCTCACTCTTTGATTGTTGATGGATAACCATTGTGGTTTCACATCTCTTGACCTCTTGATGGTGGAATATAAGGTAATGGATCCTCAGATGCACACTCCTTTTGAAATTTGAACGCTCGGTCAAATTAACTGACGCCTACCCTGCCCCTGGGTTAAATGTGAGGGTTTTTTCCGTACGAAAGAAACTCCTACTTCAAGGCTCAAAGGGGTTAACGAGGGTCTATCTCCCTTATATCTTCAGTGTTTGGGGAGTTGAAACAATGCCTGTACATCCTCAACAGGGTTCTATTCAAAAGCACACAATTAGAGATTTTTGCGTTTTCAGATCATCATTCTTCCTCATAGAGTTTAAGCACGACAGTTGGTATTGCAATGCGCATATGCAAACTTATGAGTGAATACGAATGGATTACTTCAGGAAAAACATGCGCGCTTTATTAGAATTAACATAAAAAGAAAAACAGATTTCATGCATGCATACAAATGTTTTGACAAACACAAAAGCTACACATAAGAATGCAGTAAAGAAGCTAAATGATTGTCCTTGTTGAGGAGGCTTGACTCCGTCTGGACTTATTGATTCTGAAGATGTTTTTGCAAACTGGGTGTTCAATCTGATGAAGAAAGTTCAATTCATGGGCCACCCATCTGGTGTGATAACCTTTGAGTCAATCACGTCTTGCACCTTGTCTTTACCTTTACCTCTGAAAGACTTGCAATCGTCAATTAAATGGTCAGGTGCCCTAGAACGGTAGTCATACCTGGCATTTGGCATTGAAACCCCAAAGGAAGCTTTGTCGAAGATGATCCTGATGCGACCAGCTCAACCAGTTTGAGTTTGAGCAAATGAGGAAACTCGTTGCGCGTACGGCATCGGAATAGGATCAAACCTCCTCTCAAGTTGTTCTGGCCTTTGCTCATATGCTCTGCCTCTAGGACTCTCTTGGGGAGATGGAGTTGGAAGCTGACAAGAGATATCTGGAGGAAAGAAATTGATAAATAAGGTTGATAGATAATGTTGCTCGCAAAGATCTCACACGATCTCCTGCCTACGTATCTCCATTGACTAATGAAGAATCAGAGCGACGTAGTTCCCCTCAACAGGGATGAGGATTGCTTTGTTTCCTTAACACCGCATTCTGGATTTCTGTAAGCGGACCCATCTGAGACTTCACCCGGTTGACTTCTTCTCTCAGCAGTTTCTGACCGCGGGACAACGCTTGAATGTCCACCATAAATGCCCCTCCTGGGCCCTCCTCTCAGTCACTTTTGCTCGGAGTTGTTCCATAACTACCCTCTGATTGTTATGAGTTGAGTGGTGGGAGAAGTCAAGTTGGCCGTTTCTGAAGAGAATACCCGGTCAGAATGAGAAATCCTCTCCGAAACACCTGTTATGCATATGAGTATGAGGATGCCATGCAGAATGCCATGTTCAAATATTTCCAAGGAATCATTATGCTTTGATTCAAAATTTTTTTTTAGAAAAAATATAAGAAATGGATGGAAATGCCCATTGGCAAGTCTCAAAGTTAACATCCTTTGGAAATACAAGAACATGTATACGAAAATGATGATGCAGATGCAACAGACATGGGATCAAGGCTTCCCTATAATCTGGATAACTGTTGTGCTGACGGCTGAATAAGCTCATAAGTCTGCTCTGAAGAAAATACCGTAATACCGGAATATCCGAATAATCAGAATGCCAGGATGCCGGGATATCAGCATAATCGGAATACCAGAAGGCCAGGATATCGGCATAATCAGAGCACCGACCTGATCAGAATACCGAGATGGTCAGAATAATCATGATGCCATAATACCAGGCTGAGGAGTCCACACTGATAGGAAATCCAAAATATCGGGTAGGTTGAAGGTCAAGGTTACCTATAAACCTGTAAACAACCCGCCCCTCTCACATGTGGGTACTAGGATGTTCAGTATCCCGGGCTCTCAGGTCGAGAAATGATGATACGTTCACCATTTCTGGTTTGGAATCATCATTAATCGAGGAGGCCTCAACTGATTCTCCAATACGAAAGGTCCTCAGCTTCTGGCACTGAGGTCGAGAAACAATAGTACATTCATCCCTCGGGGTACAGTACTATCGCCAATCGAGGAGTGCCTCCACTGATTCTCTTTCAAAAAAAGATATCCTATAGCGAGTTCCCAGCATTGGGTCCTCGGATCGAGAGTGTGCAATGGGTTTGCCACAAAATGTGGTCTGCCACTATCACATCTCGGGATGAGTGCCGCAACTGAGTCCTCGGGAATGGCCACCAGAGTCGACAGCTCTCTAGATCAACATCCTGGAATACGCAAAATGCGCACGCCATGATGGGTCCCAAGATAGCCTCGTCTAGCTGTGAATTTCGTGATTACCCACGTACACAGATGGCACGTAGGTCCCACTACTCTCCACTCTAAATCTAAGTGTATACTCGAGCCTGTGTACTGAGCTCATCTCTCAGAAATCCCATCCCGCCAAACAGAAAACAACACAGTCCAACACAACAGTAATAATATGATATGTAATGCTAAAAAGCAGTAAATACAGTAATGTGCAGTAAATACGAGAGGAAGGTATTAGCACCCCCACGCGTCCATCGTACCCGATGGGATCCACGCTTGCTTGTCTCGATCAAAGGGTGATAGAAAAGGATACTGGAAAAGGAACTGAAAGAAAGAAAGGAGAAAGAAAGGAAAAGAAACGAGAAACAAATGTAGGGAAAATAAAGGGAGTGCTCGCATGGGCCCTACCCCACTGCCTACGTATCTCATCGGGAACATGAGAATCAGAGCGACGTAGTTCCCCTTACTAGGGATGGATTGTTTGTGTTTTTTAGGGAACGGCTTACGTTCTGGCTCAGGTGTTGCAGGCTCGCCGGTCCGAGTGCGTTACCATCTTGCAAGAGAACGAGTAGGAGCACGTTCGTACGCTGAGAGTGAATGAGATGAGAAAAGAATTCCCGAAGGAAAGACGTTATTGTTTGTTTTGTCTTTTAGAAGTTTTTTCATTTGTTTGCATATGACAGTGTATCTGAATCTTAGTCATTGGAATGTGTACATTCTCACATTCCAAGATGGAATGAGTAAGAAAGCACACTAAGGGTGAAGAAGACCCCTACGCTTAGTTCCAATTGTCAAGGTTCAAACACACTAGCATATTTGTGTTTATTAAGTGTTTTTGTTGATTATTAAATGAAGAAGTGTTTTTCTTATTTATTGATACCTTCAACAAGTATTGCATTTAAGTCCCTCATACAAGATCAAATGTTTAACACATTGACCCAAGATGGGTTATATGCTATACATTCTAAGATTATAAGAGAAGACCCCTTATAATCTTTTCTTTATATGAAAGGCCTAAATGCAATAAATGCTTACCTTTATTAAGTATTTTGAATTTTTCTTTGAGATGAGAAGATGAAAGACTCAAGAGAGAGGTAAAGGTGAAAACAAAGGGGAGACTAAGATACACCCTAGTGTTAGCATGCTCGGAGATCCTATGGTTAATGTGGTTTAAAACCTAACTCTAAAAGAAGAGAGAAGAGACTGAAAGTGTAAGAGAAAACGGAAGTTAGTTGTTAGTGTGCTCGCCGAGATATCGCATCTCGTGCCTACGTATCCGCAATCCGAAAAGAAAGAGGAATCAGAGCATCCGTAGTTCACAGTACTACGGGTGAATGGGAAACAGGATCTCGATCGCATAGGTGCGAGAGAACAAAGGGGAAAGACACACATAAAGTCTAAGGGGGAAACCCGGTCCTACAAGTTAACATGCATCAATGGTCCTAAGGTCAGGATCAGGAGGGAAGCTACCTAATGTTATCAGATGGATTGCTATCCTAATGTCTCTCCTACCTCCGACTTAATCAAAAATTAAGTGGAGCTAGGAATCCTAAGGGGATCATGTCATCAGACAAGTAAACACAGGATAAATCAATCACGAAATGAATTAAAAGCAGACGGAAGAATTACTAGTGTTAGTCCTATGTTATGTTTTCTAACCTATCTAACTTGGACAAGTTAGAATAGGTATCCTAATGAGGAAGCAAAAGCTAAAACAAACAATACAATGATATCAAATATCAAAGTAGATCAAGAAAAAAGAAAGATGTGAATGAGATCACATAAGCGTTAACATCGGTCGATGTGAGCTAATGACAATGAGTGGGGGTCGGTTGCGAACCCTATCTTCCACTTGACTGACTCGATAACAGGAGCAGGTGATGTTCAAAGCTTCAATCATGTAATGAGAGCTAAGAACGACTCGACTAGAATAACGGGGGTCGATTGCGAACCCTACCTTCGTCAATTGCCTCCTTGGAGGTCTTACCAGGGGGAATGGGAATGGGATGCCTCATAGAGGTCTTCAGGCACAACATTAAACAATCACAAGCAGAGCCTCCTTTGAGGACTTTCATCATTGTCGGCCAAGTGGCACGGACTCTCAATCCTACTTCTCATGGCATAAAAAGGGAAAATGCGGAATTAGTAAAAGAGAAGAGAAGCAATACCGAACGGATATCAATCCGTAGCAACGCAAGCAAAGTGTAAGCAAACCGGCACACTTCTAGTAACCTAGTATAAACGAGCAAAAGTGTTAGAAAGTGGAATGGATCCGTGAAAGGCATGGAACCAAATGCTCTTCGAAAAATAATAAAACAAAGGCCATAAGCCATAAACAGCAGCAACAACAGCGCTCCAGCACCTGCATAGCTGTAAAAACTAGCAACAAGTAAAAACAACCTATAACAGCCATTATTTCCATAACAAGACAGGTGTATATACAATCAGGCAGGATAGTAACATTTTACATCACACTTTGTGCACAGCAGCTGTGTATGTGGCAGCAACTTCTACATTTTACTAATCAAGTGTAAAACACTACAAAACAAACTCAAAGGTTAGTCAAACTTCAAATGGAAAGATCAATAAGAAGTAAGTGAAATCAATACTAAAATGTAAACAAAAATTAGTCGACAATCTATGCAAAACACATTAAAGACTATTAACAAAGTTATCAAATGAAACTATTATGAAAATATTAGTCATTGATAGCATTAGAACTAAGCACATTCTATGTTAGAACAAAATCAAACCAAAATATGTCAATGACCAATTAGTTCAAAGTTCTAATTCTAAAACTAGTTAGTGGACCATCAAGGCAAAACAATTAATGAACCAATTAGGCTAAAAAACAAAGAAGATATGGTTAAGCAATATCAATTAATGAACAATTAAGACTAAAATGATTAGTGTACTTGAGCGAAAATCGATTAGTGACCAATTAAGCTAAAAACATGTAGTGTGATTAAGCAAAAAAACAATTAAGGCCATTAAGCAAAAAATGAGTAATGCAATTAAGCAAAAACAATTAGTAGACACTTATCTAATCGGTCAAAATCAATTCAAAGTTAAAGCCTAAACCAAATTGAAATAAACTTCTAAACGAAAATTGATCGCAATAACACTACAATTAATCCACTTATTAAACCATGTTAAAATGCTAGTTAAAGTCAAGATTAAGTTCTAATTTGAAACAAATTCTCAGTGGGGAATTAATTCTAAAAAAAACTAGTTCTAAAATCATGAACTAATTCTAATTACCATGGAGAAACATTACAATCAAATTCTCATTATCATGGAAAAATTTACCATTAACCTCTAATTACAATATTAACGCTAATATCTAAATCTAAATTTATTTCCAAAATTCCCTAAATCTAATATTAAAATCTAATCATAAAACTAAGCCACTAATTACTCAAGATTAGCCACAGTCACATATTAAAAATACTAAAACCTGTTAAATTTGGGAATTGAGGAGTGTAGTGATGAAATGTGAACGTCCAGGGGGGTGCAGAGTGTGAATCCTGTGGTGCCAATAGCAATAGTCTGGCCCAATGGCCTTTGATCCATGTTCCCAGGGGGGTGCCACAAGGAAAAGACGGGTGCAAATGTCAAGACACTGGACTTGAGGCCCATTTAGCATGTCCAAATGAAGCAAGGCGTAGTTCTGATGGCATATCCATTTCCTTCTCACGTGCCCCATGTCTTCTATGACCTGGCCTGAGTCCAGAGAGCTCCACCGTGCCCGAAATAGCCTCCGGCGGCGGCAGGGGTTCAAAAACCTCCATATCTTGTGTCAACACAAACCTTATGACTCCCTCCTTCACGATCCGATCTCGGTTTTACATAGTCTCTCAAAAAAACCAAATCGGAGCCAGATAGATATGAACCCTAGGTAGCTCAAATCGAAATTCAACGAAGAGCCAAGTGTGATTCGTAAAGAATCTTAGGTCTTCTGTTTTGTGGAGCACAAACGAAAGGACGGTGAAGAGAAACTGTGTCGAATCGTCAAGGCATGGAGATCGGAGTGCTTACCGGCGACTTTTCAAGGTTGGTGATGCCAACGAAGCTACAAATACCTTCTTCTTTCACAGATCTCAACCAACAAACTCGATTGCTCCGCCACGACAACGTGACAGATCTGGATTTTGAGTTTCGGTGACAGAACTCCGGTTCGGTAGACGAATCCTTCGAGTATGAGTGTGGGAGCCATGGATCCACCATCGGCGTTGATTTGTGGCGGTGAATTCTCTTACCGGTAGGCGAATTGATGCTGACATGATGATGAAGGTTAAGATGGATTGAAGTTCGCCGCGGTTTTTACCGAAATTTCTTCCGCCTGATGGAGACGTCGGGGAATATCTCACAGTGAAACCTTGATTCGAATTCTTCCTCTGCGCGACGACATCGAGAATTACGACAATGCGAAAATTCAGGTACCTTCGAATCTCTTATGAATCCGCATCTTCTTCACCTTCTTCTATTGTTTCAAATCTCTGCGTCGTTGGCGTGAATACTTGTCGAATTCGCTTTTGAATTTCCCGTTGCAGGTTTGAGAATTGACGTTGAAGAAAACGAATTGAAGATGATGCAGGGCAGATTGAATATTATGGATGTCGATTGAAGGTTGATGTAGAGTTGGAGAATGGAAGATGATCAAGAATAAGAAGGTGAAGATTAGGGTGAAGCTGAGAGTTCTTGGAGATTGATGAAGATCATTGAAGATGAAGGTAGTAGAGAATTGATGAAGATGAAGTGAGCTTGGAGTGTTGATGAGGATTGGAGGTTGTTAGCGGTAGTTAGAAAATGGTTAGAAGGTTAGGGAAGTTGGTTTACTGGTGTAAAAATGGTTAGAGGATCTTTTTTCTGTAACTGTCTGCCATGAGCTTTTATAATACTGCTCTTATGAACTTTGTTTGAAATGCTGCTATGAATTCTTTTCATTCTGTTAGGATTTTTCTGCTGCACTTAGTTATGAATTTTGGATAGGCATCTTCATGAAAGTTTGAACTTTCCAAATTGAAAGCACTACCAATGTCCTGCGGTCTACAACATCCCTATCAACAATTTGGATCCAGGAGCATGGACAATGCAAATCGATCCACTTACTCAAATATTTTCTGGGATCAATGCATGTAACGTTGGTACCTTCTTTTGTAACATGTAAGCATATGTTAACCCAAACCGAACCTGGCCGTCTAAAAAGGTATGGTGCTACAAAGTATGGTGCATCAGCAATATGGATGCCTAATCTATAATTTCCATTGCACAACTTCTCAACTGGCTCTGCATCATCCAAATCATTTACCCTTGAAGGATCAATAAAAAAAACACACAGGTTTACCTTGCGATTCTCCTAATGGTAACTTCCAAAGAACTTATGGCAGACCGGATATAGTATTAAAATGGATTTGAATTTGAGAAGTGATTTCTAAGAGTGGGGAAAATGGTTTAAAATGGATTGTGGTTTAAAAATAGAATTGGATTGGACTTGTAATTTGGATTTGGAATGTGGATGACAAATGGTTTAGAATGTGGATAAAAATGGATTTAGAACAATGGATATTGATTTAATTTGGATAAATGGTTAATTGAATGAAATGTATATGGGTAATGAAATGGATAAAAATAGAAATGGATTATAAAAATGGATATTTGGAATTTTAAATGGAAATGGATTTAAGAATTGGATAAAGGAAAATGGAAACGAATAATGAATTTATGGTAGAAATTTGAATTTCAAGTAGCCCACACAACTAATCTCGACACGCCCAATTCTACACCAAACTCATATCTTCAATGAACTCCCACAATTCAATCAGTAAGCTCACTCAACCATGACCAATGATTTGCAATTCAATCCACAGATATCCTGTCTTTATAACCAAGAATCTCAATACCAGAACAATTCCCCGAGAACAACTTGAAAATGAAGACAAGTCATGAAGCAAAAAGAACATGACCAACCAGAGGTCCTTGATGCTCACTGATAATATTCTGAAAGCTCAAACCAAAGAAAGATTCCTTGATCACATGTCCTATGTTGAATGCAATGCTTTGTTTTATGTTTCTATCCTAGAATGCAATGCAATGCTAATGAGATGGATATGATATGATAAATGATAATGCTGTGTTATGATACCAACAGGGAGAGCAAATTTTGGGGTATTACAGAAGTGTGTCTTCCAAAGTCTATGTAATAGGAAAGTTTAAGGAGTCAAGCTGTTGATGCAGTGACGGTGTAGTTGACTGCTAGACATCATCGAGATGATTGGAAGTGAGATGGAGTCTCTTACCTAGGGAGGACTTAGGTAGAAGGGTCATTGGGTAGTGATTGAATTAGGTAGATTGTCAACTGGTGTGTTGAGTCTGTAATTTGATACTACTAATAGTGGACTTCCTTCCTGGCTTGGTATGCCCCCAGATGTAGGTTGATTGAACCGAACTGGGTGAACAATTGATTGTGTTCATTTACTGTTTCTATTATTGCCTTGTTCAGTAGATTCCGATGTTGTGACATTGCACAAGACATCACACATTTGTACCAGAATTTCAATTGGTATCAGAGTTGCTGGATGAGATCTAGGGAAGATACTTTCTGGTTCGTGAGCAAGGAAGATAGTTGCTGAGTTGTGGACTAGGCCAGTTCATACGGTTGGGTGTAGGATCCCTTGAAGTAAAGGATGGACTATTTATCAGAGTTGCCATTGTGAGAGTGTTGACCCTTGGTGACAAGCAAGGATTTTTGAGTAGCACCTGAAGGTTGTTGAGGAGTCGTTGTATGTTCCGCTGCAGGTAACCCTGGTTGGTTCTCGTATCTCTGGTGGTAAGATTCTAGGAAGGTATTCTCTTGGAAAGACATTAAGGGTTGGTCTCCTCAGCAGGTTGGTCTCTGACGTGGTAGTTGGTGCTAGGCAACTTCAACTGGTTGGTTTGAGAGATCGAAGATTCTTGAGGATTATCTCATACCTTTGTTTTGGGGAAAGAAGTGATCAGAAGGTGAATGGATTGTTTTTAAGGCTTGATGAAGAAAGAAGAGGGTGGAGCCCAAGGCAAAAGAGTATCACTGTCAAATCTTTCATACAGGAGTGAAGATCTTGATAAGGTATCTCTTAAGCTGAGTTGTGGTGACCTATTCAGGAGGGTCTTTCTGGTTATGTTATTAGTTTCATCAAGAAAGAAGCTAAGCTTGATATGTCAATCCTAATGTCTCGACATCGCGCTACACATCAGCAGTTTAAAGGTAAATGCTGAGTCAAAGACCTGTTAGACTGTAGTTATTTTGAAGGATCACTGAAGCTGTGAAGTTGAATAATTTATGAGATGCTGTTCATATAAAAGGTAGTAAGCTTGAGCTAAACTGTCCGAGGACAATATTATAGGGAAAGTGCATCCTAGAGTTTGTGTTCAATAGCAGTGTAAATCAGCCTGAGGTCAATTGGTGTCTGCATTAGTCGTATGGAGTGAACTCTTCCAGCTTTGAGGCTTAAAGGATTGGAAGTAGCAGAGTGTCTATGGTATGGCTTTAGATGCAGAAGGATGGTAGTTATCACTCTTAAGTTGACAAAGGTCTAAACCTTGTGCTTATAAGAAGAAGCTTTTGGAAGAGTGTGGTATGCAAGTTACTGCAGTTTTGTTGGTCTAATCTTGGAAATTGATCAGATGTTGATATGTTCTCATGTGTCCCCTACATGAGATATGTGTGGATTAATATGGTCGGAGTCTCCAAATCCAGTGTAGAAGTGTTTAATGTGATGAAGACTGATGTCAGAACTGATGTTGACACATCATTTCAGCCAAAGAAAGATAGTGATCAGTGATGTGGATTAGCAGAAGAGGGATCAGCTAGGGCCTCAAGTTTCAGACCAGATCAAATGTTGAGTGTTTGTCTGTCTTCAACTAATGACAATATACATTGACGGGAGACTATGTATATGTCTGAGGTACAAGTGCAGGACTGCAGAAGTATTGAGAATTTATTTTTCTCTATGTGGCTGGTTATTTCTCTTTGTGGTGTGAGAATGTATCATCTGGTGGGGTTGATTGGTGACTGTGTACTTGGAGCATCATCCAAATTATCTGGGATAAGTTTGGATTAGAAGAGGCAGAGTGTTGAGGAATGTTGACAAGCTGATGTGTTTAAGGCTAAAAGATATGAAGACATCATAGTGTTGTGGGTTTCAGCTTGGATCAGTTTATTTCTGATCTAAGTGGTTTGGAGCAGGGTGGTTGCTCTAGTTGTGAAGGTCTAGGATAAGTGGCAGTTATCTCTGGCTTTCTACCGACGGCTCTACTAAGGGAAGTGGCATTCTTTGGTATAACTATGGGGTAGTCTTGGACTACTTATTTTCTGAAGATTCAGATGTGGTAGGTTTGAAGTCTTTGGAGTTCCTAAGCAGGATGGAGGTTGTCTACTCAAACTTGATTGTTGAATCAAGTCTGTGTGAGCATGGAAATCTGTTTCTGCAAAGGGAGGAGGTTCTTCTGAGTGGTAGAAGGTTGAGCTGAATTCATCAGTTAGATGTTCTGACATCTTGCTCAACATCAGGAGTCTCAGCTGGTGATGTGGCACATCAGCTAATGATAGGATAATCTACAGGAATGATAGGGGGCTTTAAAAAGATCGTTCTCATGGCAGTTTGCAGGAGCTGCAGGAAGGAGAAGATGGTACATGACCATGGCTTAGGGAGTCTAAGTGGGTTTGCTTTTGAGCAAGTGGATCGTGTGACTTGAAGATCAAGATACCTTAGTGAGAGTTCTGATAAACGTGAAAAAGGTCAAAATGTGGCATTTGACTGGTTTCATATGAGGATTCGTGAATGAGGTGACCAAACTGTGGCATGTGGTTGATCTCAGAAGTGGATTCGAGGAATCAAAATAATCAGAGTGTGGCAGCTGGTTATTATTGAGGTTTGTCTTGGAACAAGTTACTCTTGGGCAGAAGGGTGATGGGTTGAAGACTCAAGGAGATTATTCTTCTTGAAGGTGGATGAGAGGTTACTCTCTAGTTCTTTGGATTACTTTGCTAGAGTAAGTCCAGTTGGTGGAGCATATCAAGAATCATGGTGATGATGTTTTGGTGTGTGGCAGGCGTTCTAACTTATGTTAGGACATTATTTTGGATATCCTTGATGAAGGATGATTATGCTCTGGGTCACGAGCTTGGTGCCTACATTATGCCTAAGGAGCGTCTACATAGTCATACGGGAGAATGATGAAGTAGAAGGTATGCCTTAGATGGAGTATGTAGAGAAGACTGAAGTAGATCAGGATTGATTGCTTGAGAGTCTGAAAAGGGTTATTCACCTATTCTTTCAGTGAAGAAACGCCTGTGAAGGAGGTTTAGCCCTTTGGTCAAGTCCTGCTGGAGAGAAGTTGATCAGCCTAGCATGTGAAGTGAACTAACCAAGAGGTTCAGCAGATATGTGAAGTAGTGGGCAAATGCATTGGGGTACTTGGCTATGGTTTCTGCTGCAAAGGTGCACATAGTGTGAAGCTTGCAGGGTGTTCAAGGTTGTGGAGAGTTAGCCTAGGTGTGTAGGTGTGTGACCTTGTCTGATATGGTTCAGATGTTGAGAGGAAGTTATTGCTGATGTTTCTGAAGACTGCATGCTGATCAAGAAGACTGTATATAATGTCAGACAACATGTTATGACATGTTGGTGTGGACATGACAATTTTGACCTGATTGAACCAGTAATGTACATCTACCTCATTGTGTGAGTATGGTGGTTGGATGTTTAAGAGGTTGTCTTTGGAATTGTGTGTACTTGGTTGTCCTATTGTGGCTACAAGGAGGGAGAGATAGCCAATGTGTGTTGACTAAGAAGGCTCTAGGATTGAGGGGGAGTGCGCATGTTTGTACAGCCGGTTCCTGCCTTTAGGAGGAGTTTAGCCTTGTGAAGTTTTGAATGTGATTGATATTGGTTGTGTCTTGGAACCTACTGTGAAGTCTTGGATTGGTTGTGCTGTGAACCAGTAGACAATGTCTGATGAGATGTCAGAACATGGGATAGGACATGTTTCTCTTGGGCCAAACAAGGAATTATTCTGGACGGTGGTGTAAGGATAAGGTGCAACACGTGGATCCAACCCTGCATGGAACGGTATTGGCACAAATTATGGTATATATCAGTTAGGAAACAATAAATCTGGTCAAGACTGTTTTAGACGGAAGACATTGAATTTGGATGGAGTTTTTAGTTCCTAAAATAGCGTTTCCTTGACCAAGAACTTTGAAATATTCAAAGCTCGTTAATTCCTAAGTAACTGATCTGATATATATAGGGGCAATTCTTATCTCCTTCAACTCGTGAGTGTTCTTGGTTCATAAGTCTTATGGCTTTTGTGTGCCTTTGGGTGAGTACTTCTTGGATCTGGTTTTGTGAGGGCTTCCTTTTCCAATTTGTGGCTAAAAAGGGGGAGAAAAGTGAGAGATGGGCTAAATGGTTTGCGCAGATTTTTTTGCCTGAAGTCTGCAGTCCCAGCTGTTGCAGAACGAGGTCTCAGCCACAGTTGGTGTTGAGTCTTTGTGACTTGTGTCCTGAGTCCTGAGTTACATGAGTTGGCAGATTGGCACGTCTTAAGTTTCATCTTATGCCATAGGTCGACTAGGGGCGTCTGATCAATTTAGGTGTGCATAAGTCTCTCATGCCACCATTGGTCTTTGATGTCTAGACAAGCATTTCTTTTCTGGAGGAGTCTTCTACATCCTCTCCGGGTCTGAGTTGAAAGGAAAAAGAAATGTGTTGTATTAAGGGGGAGTATTGGATATCTTCTTCCTCATGTGCACCTCCTGATGTGCTGCCTGGAGCTGATGTCGTATGGTGATGTCCTAACATCAGTCAGAAGAGGATTCCCCATGGATGCAGTACACTGTTAGGATCAGATAACACCCACAGTAGTGTAGGATTGTAATTACTGCTGTAATCTGAGTTGTAATATTTATGTATATGTTTTAGCCAAAATTAGCCAAAGGGGGAGATTGTAAGTTCTTGTAATTGGCTGTAATTTTGTTAAAACAATGTGTTGTCATGGTTGATGTTACAACATAAGCTTCTAACAGTATAGGTATGTTTTAACTAACATTCTAGTTTGCTGTTGAAGAATTAAAGTGCTGAAGAGTGATGTCACATGCGATGTCGTAACATCACTATACCAGAACATCAGACTTTAATGTGTGTAGGGCTACACGTTGTTCTGGTGTGTTTGAGATTTTCTGCTAAAGAGATTCAGAGAATGCAGGCGAAAATCAAGGGAGATATATATTCTGTTACAATCTGTTATGAAGATCAGATTGTTACGAATCTAAAGCATAAAGATATGGAGAAGATTCTGATCTAATAAATGAAGATTTATTTGAAGATATGATCAGATTTGTTACAGCTGATATGATATGATTGAAGGCCCAAATTCAGCTGGGATGATATTATAAATAGAGTGCTTGTAACCTAGAATGAGCACGGGTCCAAGATGTAGAACCTTAGGGCTTTGTCTAGTGAACCACTCGGGGTGTGAGATGGTCACTAAGGTTATCTCGAAGCCTGTAGGTAAGAGATGTATTGTTCTTGGAGGAAGCTGTTAAGCAACTCTAAGTATTGGTCTTAGTCATGAGGGTCATGTCTAGGTATTGTCATGGAAGTGTGTCTTCCAAAGTCTATGTAATAGGAAAGTTTAAGGAGTCAAGCTGTTGATGCAGTGCGGTGTAGTTGACTGCTAGACATCATCGAGATGATTGGAAGTGAGATGGAGTCTCTTACCTAGGGAGGACTTAGGTAGAAGGGTCATTGGGTAGTGATTGAATTAGGTAGATTGTCAACTGGTGTGTTGAGTCTGTAATTTGATACTACTAATAGTGGACTTCCTTCCTGGCTTGGTATGCCCCCAGATGTAGGTTGATTAAACCGAACTGGGTGAACAATTGATTGTGTTCATTTACTATTTCTATTATTACCTTGTTCAGCAGATTGCGATGTTGTGACATTGCACAAGACATCACACATATGTACCAGAATTTCAGAAATGACCCCACGTGGAGAAGAGCGCCTGAGTGTCGAGGAGGAGTGAGCCCGGATGGGGGATAGCACCTTTGCCCGACGCCCTATGTTGTGCGCGTGCCCGACGCTGTTGAGGTGGGTCTGTGCTCGACACGGGTCGCTCTAAGGGGTCTTTGCTGGGCCATCCCAAGACGTGGGTTGGGCCTGCTCGATCTAGGGCAGACCCCGGCCTAGTCCAGAACAGTTTGTGTTATTTGCATCATAGTAAGGTTTCAAACCAAGCTCCTCATAACCATGTTTCTTGACTTCCCACTCTAGCCATCACTAAATTATCCGAATCTTTACTTACTACATCTTTAGGATCTGTTTGGTTTATAAAAGAGGAATGATTTTAATAAAGGGAAAGGAGGTAAGAGAATATATTTTAATTAAATATATATTTGGTTTAAAAGATGGAGAGGAAAAGAGAGAAGTTTATATATGTTTGATAGGAGAAGGATTTTAAAACTAATTTACATTTTTACCTTTGAAATATTATAAGACTCATGCTAAATAAAAATTTTAAAAAATATGATATTCACCAAAAAAAAAAAAATTGTCAATTCATAAACAACATATATAATCAAACATAAAATATTTAATATTTGAAATACTCAAAAATACATTAAAATGAAAATAAAATATCGGTAAACGTCATAAAATCACATTATATGATCAATGATCAGATGAACCATTTTCTCATCTTGATGATCCATTTAATTTTATATAATATTTATAAAATTAAATTCTAAATAATATATAACTCATACTATAATTATATATAGATATGTAATACAACAAAATAATAAATAAAATGAATAAAATAAAACACATGAAAAAAATGAATAAAATAAAACACATGGAAAAAGTTAAGACATAGGGATAAAAATAATGCAGTTGCCGTTAAAAATCATGGAGAAATTCTAATAAGGTGACAAAAATTAACGTATAATATTTATAAAGGCAATTTAAAATTTTAATAAAAAAAGTATGGGTAATTTTGTCAATATAATAAAAATAAATTTTATCATAACTCTTCTCCTTTTTCCTCATAAAAAATTGAATCAAACATACATGATTTAAAATATTCCTTCCACTACTCTCTCCTCAAAAACCTCCAAACCAAACAGACTCTTAGTGATGATCACGCATCCATGTGAAAAAACTCAAAATACCTCTCAAATAAAAAAATGCATTTCTGTATGTATCTAAATCTCAGAACAAATCCAAAAGTGTATTTTCAGAAACTGTTGTGTTTGAGAAACCAAAAACAGATGCAGAAAAGGTAACATAAATTAACATCAGCATTGTTATGACATACATAAAAAACTAACATTACAAGGATAATTGTTAAGGTAAATCTAGCATTACACTTCATCATCAAGTGAAGTTTAAGGATGTTTCAACATTTTTAGAATATCTTTGGTCGATCTAGCAACCTTCGCATTCACCTTGATCGGACCTTTTGTTTCGGTTCAGGCCAAATTGTATTCGTGCCATGTGTTACCATGCTTATGTTATTTGAAATCAATGAAAGATGTTGGTTTTGAACAAAGTCTCTTTTTTATTAGGTTCTCTTGGTTATGACGGACACGACATGAATGACAATGATTGAAGAGTAAGATTGGCATGGTTATGAAGATGGATTGTTTGATGATGAAGAAACAAAAGATCAAATGGAACCAAAAAGAGGCTTTAGATTTATGCATAATGTAACTACAATTGTACCATAAGATGTAACTTTAAATGTACATAAAGTTAAAGTAATGTGAATGTTATCTTGTAATTCTTTTTTTGTGAATTTTCTAATGCAATGCATAATTGAAACATTAAATTGAATGTTATGTTTTGTTATGAATTCAAAACATGATTCTAATATGGAATGTTTGAATATATGAATAAAAAGAAATGACATTGACTTGAACAACAAAGTCGAAATTTGAATGTGTGCATGAGTTAACAATTAGAACTTGTTTGCAACCAAACCAAATAAATGTATATGTGCAAAAGGATGAAAAGAAAGTGCTTATTAATAACTTAATAGTAATAAGCGTATGAGTACAACTCAAATGACCTAGTTATTAAAACTTTCTTCTAATGTCAAGAAGACCACAAGTCTCTTATGAAATGCAAATCCACACTCTTGAAAATGTACATATGACCATGCGATGAATCAACTATGGACCATGATGTATGCTAATGATACTCAATGATCAAAAGAAATGGTCATTGTCTAATGATGTAAATGAGATGTAAATGAATCAATGATGAAAATACTTAGTGGGATAAATTTTTAGGGTATGAAAGTTGCCTCTATTTAAATAGCTTTCTCGGATGACATCATAGAATTCCGGTGTTTACCGTGAAAATTGGTAAATAACCACTGGTCTTCCAAAAAATAGTTTACTTAGAGGATCAACCAGTGAATCCTAAGGACATAGCTATGGTTTTAATGTATTCTTGAAAATTCTAAGAACACTTCGACATCGTTCATACTTGTAAAAATGTTGTTTTAAAGTTTTAGAAGGGATAATTTTTTCAGAAATTTATAAAGAAAGTGCAATGAAGAAAACTTCAAAGTAAAAGTGCAGTAAAAGAAACAATTGATAAATAAAAATAAATTTCTATTGAAATGAAATAATGTAGTGTTTCAAACGTACATTCTCAATGATAACTCTTTTCTCACTTGACTTAGATACTTTGAGTAATTTTATGAGTATTGTACAACAATTGAACACACGGAAATCCTAACACTAAGACTCCTATTTATAACATGTCAAAAATAGACACGTTTTACTCTGCATGTCTTCATTTCGCCACAACTCTCCACGCGTCTTTTCTGAGAAACGGATAAGAACAAAAGACAGTTATTATCCGTATTTTAAAATTCAAAACTTCTGTTGAAGGAGAGTTTCATACACCCTCCGTCGAAGTTGCTATCCAGACTTAGAAAACATTTCTAAGTATTTTCCAGCATGTCCTTCTCATGAAGACCTCTTCGACCAGGATTCTTGCACAAACTCTTGTCGAATTCAACAACTCAAGAAACACTTGCTTTTTTTCTCAGTATCTTTAAACAAAATCCTGGCGTCGAAATTCCCAGCCAACAAATTGCCCCCCAAAAATGTCATTTTAGACTGAATTGAGAAAATGGAATTTTTTGAAATTTACATTCGACGCCAGAAATCATTTGTCTGCTATGAAGTCATCATCATCATGACAACTTTTCCAAACGTCTCCTCAAAAACCCATGCGTGGATCTTTTCAATCATCACACATCTAGTCCCTAGAAGATCGTGGTCAGATTATCTGCTACCGTCTCATCACGCATACTCCGTATGACACGCGTCCCACGATTTCTTTCACCATTAATGTGTACAGTAAATCGTTTCCACTTCACCCATATATAAATAGCGAAAATCACCATTTTAAAAATTTTTCACTCTCTGAACTTCTTTGAGCACACTCTTTTCAACTCTTCATCTCTTGCAAAAACTTTTTTTCTTCTCAATCTACTCCATCAATGGCATCTTCAACTAAGACCTCCAAGGATTCGGGCAAGATCACCAAGGAGTCAAAGAAATCTGCAGAGCTTGCTCCTGTTCACAAAATCTTGGGCCCAAATGTGTTGGGTAACCAACAATACATTCCTGAGCCACCTCTTGAAGAAGAGAAACGCATAATCTACCAATCCTAGGTACTTATTCCCGTCTCTGTCTTTGGCAAAACACATGCCATGTTAGGCCCTCTTCCCAACCTTTCAGCTGATTCTGCTAAGGTTAAGGAATTATTTCTTGCTTATCATCGTTAAAAGCCTATAGAAAATGGTCAAAACATAGGTCTAAGGAGGAAATTAAGGCTGATGAAAGATTAAGAGTTGATGGTTAAGGTTCCCCTTCGAATGAAGCTTCCATAGACCCAATTAACTTAGAATACATGAACAATAACTTTAGGTTATTTAGGTCATGTCCCTTGTTCAAAAACCCATATGACTATCTTGCTTGGTTAAAGAAAGTAGAGAAAGAAAAATCCCAAGTATGGAAAGACATGGGCATCTTCGACATGATTCATCTGTCGAAGGTGGGACCTGGCTATTGCCCGTCCATGCTGATTGCTTCTCTATATTTTTGGGATAACACTCACAACAACTTTCATCTTCCTTGTGGAATGGTGACTCCAACCCTATTCGACGTTGTTTCCATCACCAGGCTTAAGCCAACTGGAGAAACCTATGATCCTAAATTTTTAGCTGAAGATTCTATAGGCTTCAACACAACCAAAGAAGCTTTCACCACATATATCGCTTACTACCATGATAAAGAATCTAATGAAGTCTCTGATCAAGAGCATGTTGTATTTCTGGCTCTCTGGCTTTCCCGTTGCGTCTTCTATCCAAGATCCCTTTAGGTGGCGAAAAGATATTTATCAATGGCCAACCAATTACACATTGGACACAATCTTTGTCTTGGCGATATAATCCTATCCAACCTTTATGAATTTCTAGGGGAAGGCATTACAGCACTGAAAAACCTTAAGTCCAAAGGAAACCTACTGCTTTCTGGCCCCTTTTAGCTACTACAGTTATGGCTAAATGCCACGTTTGAATCATCTCTCCCTGTTCATAACCCTATCAATGCAAACTTTGTCGAAGTGAAGAACAGGAGAGTCGAAGGAACGAGGCTTGCTTTGCTGACTCCAAGTGATGAAGGTTTAAACCTCTAACAAACCTTCGCTAGTTATGTGAAGATGTTTGCCAAACGCTACAACTTCTCACCCAACATGGCTCCCTTTGCAGATAGGAAAGTTGGTCCTGAGTGGTTCACCAGAAGATTCCCTGCTCAGACGAAAGACCAGGAAGCTGAGTCTCTTGATATCTGGGAGGCTTTCCTTACTCCAAGACTGCTAGCCACAAGACTCAATCCTTCAAGGCTTCGATTTAACCTTGTTAGCTATCAACCAAACCTTGTTGCTCGACAATTTGGTCTTATCCAAATCAAACCAAAACCATTTTTCCCCAAGAAAGACTCCTTGATTCATTACAATATGATCCATAATGAAGCTGGACGTAATAAAGAGATGGCTAAATACATTGGCCTTACACAATTCACCCTTGTAGCTTTCAAACCATCTTTCCTTTGCACCAAAGAGTTCGACACTTGGTGGAAAGATTACTACAATACATAATTTTTTGATGTAGCTTCTTTTAACCAGCATCTAACTCGTGCCTTTGCCCTTGTGTAGTAAAAAGTGAAGAAAGGTACTTTGAAACATATTAAAGAGATCCAAGCATTCCAGAAGTACTTTGAAACTGCTTACAGACCTGATGATCTTAGTCGAACCATTCGCGAAGCAGCAGTCACATTGAAAGAAAAATTTACAAAGAAATTAGAGGATTTAAAATTACCTTTGTACGTTAGACCTGATCAACGATACAAGGTAGCTTTTAATTTATATCCTCCAAAATTCTCTCGACTGCCAAGTGCTGATTTTGGTGTGGCTTTTAACCCTCCATTTCCAGACTGGTTCGTCTGTGGGGATTTTTTTGGAAATCCTTTGACAAGAATCACAAAAACGTGCTAAGCGAGTGGTTCCAACTAGGTACACTCTAGACAATTTCAAAGGTCACCTTCATATTGGCATAGAACACGTTCGCGTGGAGTCCTCAATATATGAAGGTGTGGAATGAGAGGTTTTTCGACAACACTTCTCTTATCCATTCTTTCTTTATTTATATTTTTTACTTGTACTAATTGCATTAATTTTCTTGCAGCTGTAAGAATTCCCGCTAAGAGACCCGCCACTATTGAGAAGTGTGTTGTCGAAGAAGAAGGTGAAGATAACACCATTAAAACAACAACAAAGGTAAACTTTGTGATTATTGTTCTTTTTCATATATTGCCTTCTCATTCTAATATTTAAGGTATATTTCCTTCAGGGAAGTCGAAGACCACCTCCGACACCACGAAAGAGGAAATAAAAAGAACCTGAGGTTCAAATAATTGAATCAGATGATGGGGATCTTTCTCCAGACCACTCCAAACAACCAAAGAAAAAGAAGAAACATGAAAAAAAAATTTGATGCTAGTTCTCAACCCAAACCAAAAGTTATTAAACCTCCTGTGAAGAAACCTTCCACTCCAAAGGTGGTCGAAATTGATGCCAATCCAGCCACCAAAAAACAAACTGCCAAGACAAACCCTGACCAGGTCAAAAGTGATAACTCTAGCCCTGGGGCTGAGGATCCTAAGGTAAATAAATCCTCCCTTAATCTCTGTAGTTTATTATTCTCTTTCTACTTGAAGGCTCCTTAGTTTTTGATTGGCATTAATTTTGGTAAAATAAACCTGACAGAAACATGTTGGACAAGATGTCCTAACATGTAGCAGAACTTGAAGAACAAGATGTTTTGACAAGATGTCCTAACAGGGTTATTCGACATCTTTTTCTGTTACAATTTTTAAATCTGGTTTGAATTTATTAATTTAAGTTCAGATTGCAGATGATTGTTTGTGTATCCTAGGTAGCGTTCATATTAAGGAATCAGAGATTCTCTTGGAATTTAAAGATATGTCGTTTTCTAAAGTGTGGAAACATTTTAGGAAACTTAGGATTGAAGAAACTATTCTTGAGGAAAATATTTTGCAGATTCTGAGGAACAGAATTTCTGCGTTTTTGAAGTCCAAATCCAGTCTTCTTTATGGTTATAAAAGAAATACCTGAACCTAGGGCATATCAACTAATCCTTATGCAATACTTGAAAAGTAGAAAATAGGGTTTAGGGTTTTGAAAGTCGTTGGATTTCTTGTGTTGTAAGTCTCCCTTTGTATCGGTTTGATACACTGTGGTAGACATAGATGTTTGTACAGATTCAGAAACCTGTAGGTAATGAATCGTGTATTATTCTTGGATGAAGCTTTGAAGCAAATCCAAGTTGTGTTGTTATTCGAGAATGCTCGACTGAACTTTCTATTGAAAAACATGTCTTTCAAGTAGAATGATACAATTATTATGACTATAACTGTTAGATAATCACAGGCTGTGATTTAGGGAGTGAGATGGGTTTCTCTTATCAACTAGATGTGACTTCTAATGATAACGTTTTCATTGGGTAGTGATAGGTAAACCAGAGGTTGTTTACTGTAAACCAGAGGTTGTTTACTGTAAACCAGAGGTTGTTTACATAAAACTATACTACTGATAGTGGATACTTCTTCCTGGCTTGGTAGCCCCCAGATGTAGGTGATTTACATCGAATTGGGTCATCATATTCTGTGTTATTTATCATTCTGCAATTTACAGTTTAGTTTTGATTAACATGTGGTAACAGATGTCGAAACATTTATCTTGCTGCTGTTGCTGATATTCTGAATATTAGCTTGTTTATTCTGCCATTGTTTTAAAGTTATATAGAGAACAATGTCATGACATGTGTTAGGACATCTGCTATCTACTATGCCAGAATTTCAATTGGTATTAGAGCAGGCATCCTGTCTGTTTCTAGATCAGATCTTGGCAGATATTTTCTGGTGCTTTAAACAAGGAGGTGTGTGTGAGATTAGATCATTCACTCTGACATACTCAAGGGTATTAATAGATGATATGGATGTTTTGGATCAAAGGTAACAAGTATTGATGGTTGTTCAAGTTTTCTGAGGAGTTTCTACAACAACTGCAGAAGAAGTGGCTAGTTCTCCTGTATGGTGTCTTATAAGATGTTTTGACATCTTATTAGGGCATGTTGAAGATGTTCCTTGGTGGTTTTGCTGCATATGTTTCTGATGGAAAAACTCTGGTATTTATGGGATTCTGGAGTTGTGATAGAAGAAAGATGGTGGAAGATATTGATTGTTGACTTCTATTCCTGAATATATTAGCATATATGAAAGTTCTAGTCGTTCCAAAGTCGGGAGCAATGGAATGGAGAGAGTTGTTGGTTGATGTCTGTCATGTTGACTTGGTACTTGGAAGTTTGGTTCCATCTTGTATCTTGAAGTCAGTTTGAAGAGAAGGTGAGTTGAGACCGTGTTTATCAAATTCATGATCTATGAATTTGGTAAATATTCTTTTCGACAAAGTTGCCAAAGATACTTGAGTTGTCACTCAAGTCCACTCATAAAGGCATCTTTGGTCGTGTTTAAGAGCTCTTTCAGAAGGATAATCTGGTTCTCATGCAGAAGATGGATTTCTGAAAATCTCTGGTGTTGATGGATGTTAGTCAACTTGGAGATAATGGGAGGTGATTTATTTTCACCATTCATGATTTGCAAGAATTCTATTAGAAAAGGAAAGTCATAAGCAGGTTAAGTCAAGGGTGACAGACTTGATGTCTCAACATGTTGTTTGACTAAAAATATGTTGACACATCTGTATTGATATTTGGTAGAACATATATCCTACAGGATGTATGGTTTGTGAACAAGGATTTAAGAGCAATTGTTATTTGTGGAATTCACAAATATTTAATTGATTATCCTTGTATTTTGGAGTACAAGATTACTGGTAACCAGTTGGTACATCAGGAAGGGCAAGATCTCTAGTTGCATATGCTCAAGGATCTGTTCTTTAGAGAATGGGTACAATCAAGAGAAGGAACTGATGTTCTACCAAATGTTGTAACATTCCATCAACAGAGATTGTGCAGAATCTTGTTGATTCAAGGAATGAATCTCTGGAGCAAAGGTGTTGTAGCTGATGATCTTGGTACCATACACGTGTGTGTGGTAGGATCTGTCTTTATTCTGGTGTTGCAAAAGCACATATTCTGACTAGGATGTTTCGTGGCAGGAAGCGTATCTAGAATATAGTGTTGATGGAAGTGAAGATGAAGACATTTATCTTGGATCATTTTATTTATGCTCTAGGTGCATTGGAGTGCAGCAGGTGTTTTCCTGTCTCAACTCTAGGAGCATGTGATCTTGCTCATCTTGGAGGTCAAGGATAAGTGGCAGTTATCTCTGACTTTCTGAAGAAGTCTATACTTAAGGAAAGTGGGATTTCTTTTGTAAAGATCTTGTGTGACTGATCTCTTCTGAAGAATCAAGCTTTGGCATGGTTGGTTTCTCTGAAGACGAAGTGGTTGTTGTAGTGTAGTAAAGCAAGATGGAGGTTATCTACTCTAACTTGATATCATTAATCAAGTCTATGAGAACATAGAACTCTTGTTCTGTTATAGGGATGAGGTTCTTCTAAGTGGCAGAATGAAGAACTGAACTCTCCAGCTAGATGTCTAATCATATGTTGTGACATCAAGCGAAAACTTCAGGGTCTTAGTTGATGTTGTGGCGCATCATCGTAATATAAGTTGATATTCTCATAAATAAATGAAATTAATGCTTCAAAAAGGTCTATCTCATGCAGTTTATGGGAGCTGCAAGAAGGAGTAGATGTTACATGTCTGAGTCTTGGTGTATCTAAGATGGCTTGCTATGGAGTATGTGGACTATGTAACTTGAAGATTAGGTTTCATTGGTGGATCAGAAGATTTTTTGGAGCTCTGAAGAAAGCTGAGATTAACCAAACAGTGGCATTTGGTTTATCTCTAATGTGAATTCAAGCAGTGTGCTTGGAACTAATTACTCTTGTGCAGAAGGGTAGTTGGTTGAAAATTAAATGAGGTTCTAGTTCTGTTCATATCTTGGAGCTTCTGGTAGAAGCCCTAAGTTGCTTATGGAATATTACCTTCTTTTGGGAAAAGTATGAGAGTTTATTTCTCTCTTTGGTTGTCTGGAGTTCTTATTAATCAAGCTGGTGGAGTTGTGTTCTCTGAAGATCTTTAGTTAGATTACTATGCACTTAGTAAGTCCAGTGATAATTGTTTCAAGAAGCATAGTGTATGGTGTCGGTGATATAATCTGGATGTCCTAACTGATGTTAGAACATCATCATGGTTTTTGAACTTGGAGTCCAGATTGTGGAAGTTGATATTCGCCATTTGAATCAGAAGTGTTCTAACTTATCATATGGGAGAATGATGAAGTGAAGACTGTCTTGAATCATGGGGTGTTTATCTAAAAGGTTGACTCTTGCTGAGGTCAGAATGTTTGTGGAGAGGTGGCTTCTTCTGCTATAAGTCATGCTAGAGAAAAGTGGATCAGTTTGGTGCTTGTGAAGCAAGTAAGCTGAGGATTTCTAGAGCATGGATTTGATGTATTTCAAGTGTGAATTACATCTGGGCTAGCTGACAAACTGAGGTACTTTGTATGTCTCTTTGAGGAATGTAAAGCATTCCAGATTCAATTGGATTGTATCTCAAGGAATAAGGATATTTATGGCTGTAAAGTTCAAGGTGGATTTGTACAAGGTATGGATGGTTTCTGGATGAGAGGGATCAATGGTGATTTTGGTTTCAATCCAAGAGTTTGTTGGTGGTGGTACAATGATGTGATCCTGGTACTGTCTCACTATATGATCATGAAGTTTGTCATGGGATATCATGTGGTTATTTTGGGGTGTTTCTTGTTAGAAGGAGCATCGTTTTGGAAAGATAGTGGAGAACTTCTGTCTGATAAGTGTACTAGTGTGGTACATATATTGCTTGAGGATCAATCAGCAGGTGTGTTGAACAGGGGGTGCGCTCTTGAATACATGAAGATGAGTCTTATGTTTTCCATTCACGTTAAGGTGTTCTTCTTGCGAAGGAGCACTGGTTATTCTTGACAGGGGGAGTTAGACTTCTGTTTTGGATCTGTTGCTACAGTAGTGTAGTTGTTTATCAAGATTGTTTGTGGTTTCAAGCATTTTGTGATAAAATACCTCTGGTGAGGGCATAATGTCAGACAAGATGTCGTGACATTGTGTTACTGTTATAGTTCTGAGTGGACTTGACAAGTTGATTTTGGTTCTGTCATTGGGTGTCAATGGATTGAATCAAATTTGTACAAGCTTCTTGGGAGTGTCCTGAGAATCATGATTTTTATCTGGGAGAATTTATTTTTCTCTGCAGATTGGAAGTCAAGATCAACAGAAGTTTTCTGTTGATATATTAAAGATATCATGATTAAGTTTACTAATCCTGAATGAAAGGAGTTTGTTTAGAGTTGAGTGCAAAGGGTCGTGATTATTCCTCAAGTCTTGTATGTCTGTGACTATTGGGGCAATACTATGGGCCTTGGTCATAGAATTGTGCTTGCTTGTACTTTACATATTTGCTTCTGTGTGGTTGCTTAGTTAGTAATCTATCTTTGTCATATTATGGCTAAAAAGTGGGAGGAGTACTAACTTAAGTAATCATTGGTTGTTGGCTGCTGTTGAGGGGGAAAGATTTTTTAATCTCTTGCTGCAGCATAAGAAGTTCTAAGTAGAGGAGGAAGTTCTAAATAGAGAAGAAGGCTTCTAGCTTTGTGTTATTTCCACTGCTGACTGATTTTTGCCTCTAACTATTGTGTGTTTGGATGCAAGGGTTATTTGGTTTGTTTTAGCCAAAATCTGCCAAAGGGGGAGATTGAAGGCTCCTTAGTTTTTGATTGGCATTAATGTTGATAAAACAAACCTGACAGAAACATGTTGGACAAGATGTCCTAACATGTAGCAGAACTTGAAGAACAAGATGTTTTGACAAGATGTCCTAACAGGGTTATTCGACATCTTTGTCTGTCACAGTTTTTAAATCTGGTTTGAATCTGTTAATTTAAATTCAATTTGCAGAAGATTGTTTGTGTATCCTAGGTGGCGTTCAGATTAAGGAATCAAAGATTCTCTTGGAATTTAAAGTTG
Organism: Lathyrus tuberosus; assembly: GCA_022829125.1. Taxonomy (NCBI): domain Eukaryota; kingdom Viridiplantae; phylum Streptophyta; class Magnoliopsida; order Fabales; family Fabaceae; genus Lathyrus; species Lathyrus tuberosus. The sequence continues at coordinate 1,548,842 of JALAZF010000550.1, forward strand.
TGTCGTTTTCTAAAGTGTGGAAACATTTTAGGAATCTTAGGATTGAAGAAACTATTCTTAAGGAGAATATTTTGCAGATTCTGAGGAACAGAATTGCTACGTTTTTGAAGTCCAAATCCAGTCTTCTTTATGGTTATAAAAGGAATACCTAGACCTACGACAGATCAACTAATCCTTATGTAGTACTTGAAAAGTAGAAAATAAGGTTTAGGGTTTTGAAAGTCGTTGGCTTTCTTGTGTTGTAAGTCTCCCTTTGTATCAGTTTGATACACTGTGGTAGACATAGATGTTTGTACAGATTCAAAAACATGTAGGTAATGAATTGTGTATTTTTCTTGGATGAAGGTTTGAAGCAAATCCAAATTGTGTTGTTAGTCGAGAATGCTCGACTGAACTTTCTATTGAAAAAGGTGTCTTTCAAGTATGATGATACAGTTATTGTGACTATAACTGTTAGATAATCACAAGCGGTGATTTAGGGAGTGAGATGGGTTTCTCTTATTAATTAGATGTGACTTCTAATGATAAAGTTTTCATTGGGTAGTGATAGGTAAACGAGAGGTTGTTTACATAAAACTATACTACTGATAGTGGATTCTTCTTCCTGGCTTGGTAGCCCCCAGATGTAGGTGATTTGCACCGAACTGGGTCATCATATTCTGTGTTGTTTATCATTCTGCAATTTACTGTTCAGTTTTAATTAACATGTTGTAACAGATTTCGAAACCTCTTACTTGATGCTATTGCTGATATTCTGAATATTAGCTTGTTTATTCTGCCATTGTTTTAAAGTTATGCAGAAAATAATGTCGTGACATGTGTTAGGACATCTGTTATCTGCTATGCCAGAATTTCACTACTTATCTTCGACTTACTCATTTCTAATCATTTTCTCTTGATTTTCTCAGGGTGTTAAAGATGACAAAGGACAACCCCTTGCTCAACAAATTCTTCCTACAACCAGCAGCGATCATTCTTATCATCCAACAAGTGCTCCCTCTCACCAACAAACTTCTCCTAAGGATTCCACCAAAGAATCCATAGACGAAGTGAGTCAATTGACGAGCGAACATCAAAAGAAATCACCACCAAAGGTCACAACTGAGCTTTCCTAAACCAGTGACTTTGATCATTACAAGAGCCCACCAAAGGAAGACGCCTTAGTTGATGTAGAAGGTGACACAGAGATGCCATCTGCAGAAAAAGTTGTCGAAGACAAGTCTAGAGATGACTCCCCAATCAATACACAACAAGGCATTGGTGGTGAAAAAGGCAAAGAGGAAAAGGAGGGGGAAGAGGAAGAAGATCGCTCCATGTTTGACTATGACGGAAATTGTTGTGGAAGAAGAAGAAGAAGACGAAAAGGATGACAAAGATAACAATGAGGAAAATAAAGGGCAACAGGATAACCAACCTAAGGGTGACCCAAAACCTGCAACTTCGACTGGAACAACCACTACTAGCCTTTCTCATGAGGAGCTAGAATCGTTAAAGATACGAAGACCTCTTGAGTACTTGAAGGCTATGATTAGCGCCAGATGCAGCTCGACTGAGAAAAGCACTAGCACCTCGACTGCATCAAGTGATCAATCTGCCAACAAACTCGAGGATGACTTGCTCCTAAAAATTAAAGAAAAGGTCTTCGACGCTGACTTATTTCAACTTTTGGTGAAAGATACTTCAGCTTGTTTTGGGATCAAAAATCTCCTAAAGCAAGTCAATGTTTTGGAGGTTTCTCCAGAAGTTGCAAATGTCATAATGGAGTTGGGTTTGCTGATTGACCATGTCGTTGTAGATTTTAATCGCATCAAAGAGGCTTCGAATAAAATTCAGAAGAAGTCAGAAACCCAAATGGCTGAATGGGATGCATCCACTAAATCCACTGCAAAAGTTCCAGAGTTGGAAAAGGGTTCTGAACATAATAAAAAGGAGATTGAAGCCTGCGACAACAATGTCAAAGCTTGGGAGCAGCAGATCAAAGAGTTGCAAGCTAGAATTTCCAAGTCCAAGGAGTGCAAGGACGAACTCCTGAAATTTGATCATAATGAAGTGGCCAAAGAAATTACAGTGGGCATGCACCACGTCGAACGGGCTCAAAAGCTTGGGAAATAAATTGAAGAAATTTTGACCAACAAATATGTCTGCGAGCGACGCTTGATATTCCAAAGGTCAAAATATCATAAGATGAATAATTCTCCCCCTTTTTAATTTGGTTGTAATTTATGAACTTGTTTCTTAGTTGTAAGGATGTTAAGCCCTTCGTGGAATTTTATGTAATGACTTAGCCATTTTTGGCAACCTTTTATTTTGATCCACCATTTTGGCTTCGACTATTTATGCATGAATTACTCCTTAGTTATTTTTACTTCTTGAAGTACGGGCTTATATTTCTTCAAATATTTACCATTTACTTTCAAGATTCTTCTATCCTCATTTAACTCTTCGACTTCATATGCGTCATTGGAAAAACTTGAATAATTTGACAAGGGTCTTCCCATTTAGGAGACCACATACCCAAAGTTCTATCTTTTTTATTAATGGGCAAAATTACTTTCCAAACTAAATCTCCCGTCGAAAACAACTTAACTTTCACCTTTTTATTATATGACTCCTCTACTCTTTTCTTCTGCCTCTTTAATAGTTCTAAGGCATTCAGTCTTTCTTCATCTAAGTCAACTAATTCGTCCAACATCATGTTCCAATAGGACACAGATAGGATCTCATGTTGTCTCTGAATTCTAGTTGACAGTAGGTAGATTTTGACTGGTAACACTGCATCTTGACCATATGTTAGTCGAAAAGTGTATTGTTTGTAGCATCTTTAGGGGAGGTTCGACATGCCCATAAAATCTGGTCCAATGTCTTATGTCAATTCCTTGGCTTCTTCCCCACATGCTTCTTAATTAAACGAATCACTACCTTATTTGCTGCTTCGACTTGACCATTAGCCTGAGCATATTAAGGTATGGATGTCAAAAGTTTGAACCCCATTTCTTTAGCAAATTCTTGAATCTTTCGACTAGTGAAAACTGGTCCTTGATCCGTTGTAATGGTTTCTGGGATTCCAAACCTGTAAATGATATGTTTTTGGATAAATTCGATCACTGCATCCTGGTCAACATTTACCAATGGTATAGCCTTAATCCACTTAATGAAATAGTCTATTACCACTAAAATGTATCTTTGACTCTTGGATGACGCTGGTCGAATTTCCCCAACTAAATCCAAAGCCCACCCTCTGAAGGGCCAAGGCTTCACTATGGAATGTAATTCGCTTGCATGAACATGTTAAATGCCTACATGTATTTGGCATTCTTGGCATCCCTTGGCGAATTCAATACAGTCTTTAAGCATGGTAGGCCAATACATCCCTTGTCGAAATAGCAACCATTTCATTTTATGACCCACCTGATGCGCTCCACATGCCCCACTATGGACACTAGCGAGAGCCAAGTATGCCTCAGACTCACTAAGGCATTTAAGTAAGACACATTCAGGCGTCTTTTTGAATAGTTCGTTCCCCATCAGAACATAACTTAAAGCACGATATTTGACCTTTCATTCGACAGATGTTGTTGGGTTCTGCAAGTAGTCTACTATTGGCCTTCTTCAATCTTTGTCTGTCAAACAATTTATGGTGAATATCTCAAAACTCTCTTCGTCAGCATATCTTAGCTTCATTGTCTCCAAGTCTGTCGGGGATAGTCTAGTTGATGCAACTCTTCCTCTGACTTCGATTGCATCTTGTAATTTTTCTTTTGAAATTTTGTATCCAGAAGCAATCTGAGCCAAGTCATTGGCCTCTTAATTCTCCAGTTGAGGTATGTGTCGAATACTTATCATTTTGAATCTCTGTAACAACCTATTGGCTATCACAAAGTACATGATAAGATTTTCCTTAACACATTTATACTCCTTTGTAATTTGTTTTATAACCAACTCTGAGTCACCCATTATTTCAACTCGAGTTGCCCCAAATTCCAACAAGATTTCAAGTCCAACAATTAAAGCTTTATTCTCAGCTTCGTTGTTTGAACAAAGGCCTTCGACCTTGTACTTGAATTTTGTTGGAATTTTGTTAGGAGAAATAATCAATACTCCCACACCTGTTCCATCCTGATGACTAGAACCGTCGAAGTATAACTTCCAAGGTTCAAGCTCCACATAGTTTAGGGAGTTTTCAATTATAGAGTGGTCGACTATAAAGTCTGCTACCACTTTCCCTTTAACAGCCTTTAAAGGCATATAAGTTAAAGAATACTCAGTCAAGGCCAGCGCCCATTTGCCAATTCGACTATGTAAAATTGGTTTAGAAAGCATATGTTTAATAACGTCGAAATGAGATGAAACATAAACTTCAACTAGCTTTATATAATGCTTTAATTTTGTACAAGAGAACTATAAACATAGACATAATTTTTTGACTATACTATATCTAGTTTATGCATCATTCGAGACTCTACTAAGGTACTAAATGGCTCTTTCGATGCTATTTTCATCCTCTTGAGCTAACATGCTCCCTAAAGTCTTGTTAGACGCAGATATGTACAATCTCATACTCATATCCCTACAAGGAGGCGCCAGAATTGAAGGGTGAGCAAGGTAGTATTTAATCTTGTTGAAAGCCTCTTTATGTGCTTTCCCCCATTCAAATCCTTCTTTCTTGAGTCGAAGTCGAGGTGAGAAGGCTTGAGTCTTGCCACTTAAATTGGAGATGAACCTCCTCAGGAAGTTGATCTTTCCTAGCAATGACTGCAACTCCTTCTTCTTCGAAGGAGCTTTCTCCTCTATGATGGTCTTGGTCTTGTTCTGTTTGATTTCTATTCCTTTCTTATGGACCATAAAGCCTAGAAAATCCCCCGCCTGCACACAAAAATCACACTTAAGAGGATTCATCTTGAGACCATGCTTCCTCATTCTTTCAAATGATTGTCGAAGATGGTATATATGACTTTTTCCTGAAACTGACTTAACCACAATGTCATCAATATAAATCTACATAAACGTTTCAATAAAGTCATGAAAAATAGAATTCATTGCTCTTTGATAAGTTGCCCCAATATTCTTTAGGCCAAAAGGCATTACTACCATTTGAAAGTGCCTAAGGCTCTAGGGCATCAGAATGCTGTCTTCGGCACATCTTCCTCAGCAATGAAAATCTAGTTGTATCCAGAATACCCATCGAGCATATTTAGATACTCATGTTCTGCAGCAAAATCGACTAACATTTCCGCCACAAGCATTGTGTACTCATCTTTTGGGGTTGCAACATTTAAGTCTCTGATATCTATGTAAACCCTCAAAGTTCCATTTTTCTTAATAATTGGAACAATATTGGCAATCCATTCGACATACCTGGTCGTACGAATGAATTTTCATCTTGGAAGCCTTTCGACCTCCTCTTCGATCTTTGAGAGAACTTCAGATGCAAAGCGCCTTGGAGTCTGCTTGATGGGCTTCTTCCCAGACATTATTGGCAGCTTCAGTTCGACCAGATCTCTGCTTAAACTAGACATTTCGTTGTAATCCCATGCAAAGAAATCCTTGAACTCCTTCAGTAGTTGGATTACTTCGACTCTGAGCTGTGGGTCAATGTTGGCACTGATGTATGTTGGCCTTTTGGTTGCCCCTTCTCCCAGGTCGATTTCTTCCAAAGAGTCTTGCGCCAATATCTTGATATTGCTTTCTAGCGGATCCTTTTCAAAACCCAAAGGCTCATCATCATAGATGGTGTCCAGCCTTTGGCCTTACACTTCAACTTGATCCTTGTATTTTAAAGTGCCCTTCTTCATTTTTGGCTTCGACAACCATGTATTTTACTTCAGCCTCTAGGGCAGTTTTTAATTTATTTTCAGCTATGTAAGCCAAAATATTTCTAAGTTCCAATGACTTAGTCATCGTCACCAAACTCGCTACCCCAATCTGTGGTTAGATTCCTGTTGTTCCAAACACGTAGTCTTCTTCACCTACCACTTCCATATCCCACTGGAAACCATGGGTTGGATGTAGGTATAAGGAATAGAATGCATTATCTGCAGGTGTGAGGTCGAATCCTGCAGGGTTACAAGGCGCTATATGGGCTAAGTTTTAGTTAAAATGTTGCCCATTCACTTGATTGACCTCAGCCATATAGTAGCTTTGGTCAGCCTCTATGTTTTCCACAATCCAATCACCTCGCCAGATGGTGATTCGTTGGTGAAGTGAAGATGGAATTGCGCCTACTCCATGAATCCACTCTCGACCAAGGAGCAGATATCCACTTGCACCATTTCACATGGAATCCAATCTTCTCCATCACGTAGTCTAGATACTTCCAATCCACCAAATCAAACACCTTTTCGAAGTCTACTTTAAACATCAATGCTTCTGATTTCTTTTTTTTTTTCGCCTCGTCAACTATCTCGTTCGTAATTAGGATGCTATCTACTAGTTGTCTTCCTTCTAAAAATGGGAATTGAGATTCTGAAATCACCTTTTGGACCTCTAGTCTCAGCCTATTAGCTAATATCTCAAACAACACCTTTTGGATACAACCAATTAAAGAAATTGGTCGGAATTCCGACAATCTCTCAGGATTTTCTATTTTTGGAATTAGTGTTAAAAACACGATGTTTGCACCTCAGACCAGTTTTCCATTACTGTGGAATTCTGATAAAAATCTATGGAAGTCGCCCTTAATGACCTCCCAGAATTCCTTGATGAAGTCGAAGCTAACGTCGCCCGGACCCGGGCTCTTTGAACTCTCGCATTCCCAAACCGCTCTTTTAATTTCTTCTTCAGTGAACTCTGCGATCAACCTCGCATTTTCTTCTGCCCCAAGACGATTGAATTTGAAGGCTTGCAGGACCACCTTCAACTCATTCTGAGCTCTAAATAGTTTTTTGAAATGGTTACAGACCTCAAGCTTTATCTCTTCTCCCACTTTAAAAAGCTAAGCTCGATAAAACTTCTCCCACTTTATTATTTTATTCACTTTAAATAACCTATTTTTTCATTTACAATAACAATAAAAATTAAAAACTTTTAAACCCTAGCGTCACCTCACTTGTACGACGTCGAACCGGCTAAAAAAATGGTTGAAAATTTTAAGGATAAGTGGAAGAGAACTGGCGTCTAATGGGTGGACAGATAGAAAAAAACATTCGATTTGCAATTTTATGGTGAATAGTCCTAAAGGGACAATTTTTCTCTATTCATTGGACACGTCTTATATTTCTAAAACAACTGATAAAGTTTTTAAGATGTTAGATGATGCGGTAGAATTTGTAGGAGAGGAGAATTTAGTCTAAGTGGTCACCGATAATGCTGCAAATTTCAAAGCTAGCGGGGAACTATTGATGCTAAAGCGAAAGAACTTTTATTGGACTCCATATGCAGCCCATTGCATTGATTTGATATTTGAAGATTTTGAAAAAGAGTTTATTATTTATCAGGTCACTATAAAGAATGCAAGAAAGTTCACAGCCTATATTTACTCCAGAATGATGTTAATACCTATGTTGAGGAAGTTCACAAATGGGAGGGATTTTATTAGGCCGACAATGACAAGATTTGCCACTGCTTATTTGACTCTTGGCTGTCTCGATATGTTTGACTCAAATGATTGGAAGTCTAGTAGGTTTGCAACTACAAAAGAGTGAAGAAAAATCGCAAAGGGTGTCGTGGATCATCGTTTCTAGAAGAATATTGTTGTTTGTCTCAAGACTGCAGATCCTCTCATGGAGGTGCTTAGGTTGGTGGATTCAGATGCAAAAATCGTCATGCGTTTCATTTATGAGGTGATGGATTCTTGCAAAAAAATGTATTCAAAGCAACTTCAATAACATTCAGAAATAGTAAGTTCACAACTTCTTATAATTATTGTGTCATTTGAAATTTAATATGTGAACACATCATTATGATTAAGCTATTTGTTAGTTGTTTTTCTTACACATTAAATCAATCGGTTTGATTTAAAAGCATGAATACTTTCTTACACTTTACATCAATCTTTTTACATATTATGTTGATTTATTATTCTAATTTAATGTTCTTTATTTATATTGTGGTTATGAATCTATATGGAAGGTTATTGATGAACGTTGGAAGGGTCAGTTTCATAGGCCTTTGCATGTGGCTGTGTATTATCTTAATCCTCAATATTACTTTGAATTTTAATATGAGGTAAACTCTACGATTTTACGTTTCGATTTTACATTTCGATTTTACCTAAGCAAAACGAGTCAAGGTAAAAGCTTGATTCCGACAACCTTGCTTTTAGCCATCGTATCCTTGACTTTAGCCACATGATGCTGCAATTTAATTTGGACAACTTCATAATTTCTACTGTTGTAACTGTCCTGGTAGCGATTTCCTCTGCTGACAATGTTGAGCTTTCCTCTTTAAGATCTATTCTATGGACTTCTTTCTTTCAGCTTCTCGATTTTATTAAGTAAATTTGCACCATGAACCTTATGCCAATCCTTTAGATGAAACTTAATCAATTTAAATTTCTCTTTGAGCAAGTATGCACCCCAATCATGAATATCCAGACTTTTCCATTTTTCTTCAACGAATTCATTGGTTTGACATTGTGAAAAATACACAATAATCTAAGTACCATTTTTATGTCAGACCTCTAACTCATCGTTCAAATAAGTTAACCATCATTATAATTTACTAGCCTCATTATATGTCTGTGGCTTCAGTGCAAGTGCAGTGTGTGTTCGACATAGTAAATGTATCCTATTAATAGTGAACATAGCATGAATCAAAACATATGACTAAAAGTATTTTGTCAAATTAGATTAGAAAGTAATGTCCTTTCTATGTTCAAATGACGAATTTATGGTCAATTAAATTCGAGAGGAGAAATTCTTTGTGAATACTCACCTAACAATATTATTGGGGCCCAGACCTTAGAAAACCATTTTTATTTTTATTAAGATTTTTTTATTATATTATAATCTTATTTTTATTAACTTTTTACTTCACAATATATATATTTTTATTTTATCAAATAATTAAATTTATCCTAAATTTAATATTGAATCAAGTAATTTTAACAAGTCAAATATAAATTAAAATTGTGTATAGAAAAGTCAATAAGAAAAAAAAACCAAATTCACATGTTTTTGTTATTTTATATTTGTTGGACCAAGATTTGCTTTATTGTAGGTGAGAATTTAACTTGCCGCCTGTAGCTTATACCTGACACCCACGTGAATTGATTATATTATTCACGCAATGGGATGGTGGAATTGGTCCCTTTAAAATTAGTCGGTCGCAAGGCTGAATACTAAGATTTAAAAAAAAAAAATGACTATATTATTCACACAACTTTAAAATCATTAATTCAAATTCCTGCAAAATTGTATTTCACAAAAAAAAAATTGGCGATAAAGTAAGAATTTTTTCGACTTTCATGCTTTTTTATTGACAATGTTAAAATATCCGATAAAAAAATCATAACTTTTATAAGTTTTTATTAGAAATTTTGAAATTTCCAATAAAAACTAATGTATTTATACTGCGAATTTTGAAAATGCCGAAATAAATGTATGAGTTTTTACCGGAGATTGTTACATTGCCGATATTTACTCATGCACTTATACCGAAAGTTTTGAAAATGCTGGTAGTTTAAATTTTTAATATAGTATCAGGTATTTTGAAATTATCGATAATAGTTGTAAAATACTGGAAATTGTGAAATTGTCAGTAGTTAATTGATTTTATTATTATTTTTTTCATTTTTTAGTGAGGACCAGGCGAAATGATGAATCTATTGCTTCTAGAACCACAGATAGAGAGGCGACGATGGTCCGTGCTAGGCCAGTTGAGGCAGAGTCTTTCAAGTTACGGGAAGGGAGAGTATCTCCAACCGATTCTCATTGGAAATAGTTGGTTGCACAGTTCTTCCGCGCACCCTTTAGCAATTGATGTTGAGCTATTAGAGGTGTCGAACAACCCAGAGATGAGGTAGATGAGTAGGTTGCTAAGGATGTTCATGCTGAGAAGGTTCTGGGTCAGGTTGTCATTGACCCAATTGAGGTGGCCAAGACAGATGTGGGCCCTATTATTGTTGAGGCTGAGACAGATGCGACCGCTATTACTGATTAGGCCGAGACATGTGACATTAAAGCTACTCCTAATGGTGATACATAGGTTACTGCTCCTGCTTCAACGGAGCCATCTGTGCACACTGACGGAGAGTTCCTTAGAGGGCCCAATGATCGTTCAGTGCTTACAGGATATGCCGACCATGTGGCATATCGATTTTGGCAGTGAAAGATTGTTTACCGTTGAAATTGGTAAAAAAGCGCTAGTCTTCCAAATTCTATATTTTTGGTTACTCGCATGGTCGACTAGATTGACCCTAGGACATGTGCTTTTGTTTTCATTAAGTTTTATCACTTATGAACATTTTGACAATGTTCCTTTCGTTGAAAGTAATGTTAAAGTTTGTAAAGAAACGCAGAAATGTAAATAGCAATGTAAATAACTTCAAAGTAAATTTACAACAAATGTAAATAACAAAATCTTAAATGATTTGATATAAAAATTATAAAAATGGTGATCACACGTACATTGCACTCAGGAACTCGTTTCTCAACAACACAGATACTTTGAGTAATATTTGAGTTTTTGTACAAAATGGAACACACGAATCCTAATCACTAAGATCCCTATTTATAATAAATCGAAAAATAATGGTAACAATCAATCTCTTCTCCAGAAGATGACACTTTCTCGATTGCATGAACTTTGCTACTTATAACTTTCCACGTGTCTTATTAAGAAACAGATAAGGCTAAAACGGTTATTAGCCTTATTTTGAATTACGCTTGTCGAACGCAACTCCAAACAAACATCTTCGTCGAACTTAAGTTTGAACCCAAGAATATTTCTAAGTCCCAGACCAAAATCTCCCTCAATGTAAAGGGCCTTCTTCGACTATGCCAATTTTTTTCGCCAAAATCAATATATTCTTTTCCAGAATATCTCCTTTAACTCTACTGGCTTATTTCAAATACTTCTGAGCGTCGAAATTCCAGCTAACAAATTGCCCCCAAAAATGTCGTTTTCGACTATATGGAGAAAATACATTTTTTTAAACATTTCGACCCAACAACACCTTTAGTGCTATGACGTAATGGTCATCATGACCATGTTTCTTCAAACGTCTCATCGAGACATGCAAAAATCTCAGTTAATCATCACACTCCTATTTCCAAGGAAATCGTGGGCCACGCTAATCGCCACCGTCTAATCATCCTTTCTCCGATTAACACATGTCCCACGATCTTCAACAGCTGTCAACATTTTGAAATGAAACGTTTTTTCATCCCACTATAAGTACCTCACTTCACCTTCTTTCTTACTTTTTCCTTCTTCTGAACTTTTTTCATTCTGAAGCACAAGAAAAACTCTTCATTTTCTCTCAACAAAGCACCAAACAAACTAGAGTTCTTCCATATTTTCCATCATCAATGGCGTCAAAAACCAAAAACTCCAAAGACTCCAAGAAACAAACACTCATTCCTTCTGTTCACAAGATCTTAGGCCCCAAAATCGTGGGAAACCAACAATGCATTCCAGAGCCCCCTCTTGAAGAAGAGAAGCAACGTATTTATCAGTCACAAGTATTAATTCCTATCTCAATCTCTGGCAAAACTCATGCACTTGCAGGTCTTTTACCAGATGTTAATGCTAACCATGAAAGACTCAAAGAGTACTTTCTAACTTCTCACCAAACCAAACCAATAGCTAGTAGGAAGAAACCTAAAACTCGTAGTGAGACTGCGAATGCTGAACCAAATGTTGTAGCTGATACCCAGGCAAAGTCTTTGACTGAACCCATAGAAAAACCTATCAACTTAGACTATATGAGCAATGCTCTTAGAGTGTTTTGCTCTTTCCCCTTGTCCAGAGATCCCGAAAATTATTTGTCTTGTCTTGTAAAAATAGAAAAACAGAAAACCCAAACTTGGAAAGAAATGGAGATCTTCGACATGATTCAATTGTCGAAAGTTGGACCTGACTATTGCCAAACCATGTTGATAACTTCCCTATACTTCTGGGATAACACTCATAACAACTTTCATTTCCCTTGTGTTATGTTGACTCCAACCCTTTTTGATATGGCTGCGATCATTGGTCTTCGACCAACTGGAGACGCTTTCAATCCAAACTATATGACCGAGGACACTATAGGCTCGATGGCAATCGAGCTACCTTTTCCCACTACATCTCAGATCACCACAACAAGGATACCGAAGAAGTTTCTGATGAAGAGCACATCGCCTTCCTCGCACTCTGGCTATCTCGATGTGTATTCTGCTCGAAATCTCTGCAAGTGGAGAAGAAATTCTTGACCATGGCAAACCAATTACATGCTGGACACAGACTCTGTATTAGCCAGATGGTTTATGGTTGTCTCTACGAGTCATTAGGTGAAGGCGTCGAAACCCTCAAGAAAATTCAACTAGGGTCGAACCTAATACTGGCTGGCCCATCTTGGCTACTTCAACTGTGGCTCAATGCTACCTTTGAATCATTGTTGCCAAATCACAACAAAATCAATGAAGAAGCTGACGAAATCAAAAACAGAAGGGTCGAAGAAATACGCCTTGTCCAACTGAATCCTAATGATAAAAGGTTGAATTTGCTGAAAACTTTTATTGGGTATGTGATGATGTACGCCAAGCACTACAACTTTACTCCTTCTATGGCTCCCTTTGCCAACAAGACTTATGGCCAAGAATGGTTTACTAGGAAATTCCCTGCTCCTTCGAAAGATCAAGAGGCGGAATCATTGGCCATATGTGAAGCATTTCTCACACCAAAGTTAATTGCGACAAGGCTCAAACCTTTGAAAACCCAGATTATTCTTCTTAGCTACCAACCCAATCTTGTCTCTCGACAGTTTGGTCTCAACCAAGTTATGCCCAAGCCAATCTTCTCCAAGAAAAGTGTCATTGTTCTCTACAATATGTACCACACTGAAGCCAAATGTAACGAGGAGATGTCTCATTATGTTGGAACTACACAACTTAATCCCATTCCATTTAAACCATCATATTAATGTACTCAAGAATATGACACTTGGTGGAGAAATTATTAATCCACATAAATGTTCGACGTTCCTGCTTTTACTCGGCGCCTAACTACTGCTTTTGTTTTTGTACAGGAAAAATCCAAAAAAGGTATTTCGACTCACATCCAAGAAATCCAAGCATTACAAAAGTACTTTGAGACTGCCTATAGACCTGATGATCTTAGTCAAACCATCTGCAAGGTAGCAGTAACTTTGAGAGATAAATTACAAAGAAACTCCCTGATTTAAAACTACCTTCGTACGTTAAACACAAACACATGTATGAGTTGGCTTTTAATTTGCACCCACCAAGATTCCCTCGAGTGCCAACTGCTAATTTTGGCATGGCTTTTAGCCCTCCGTTTCCCAATTGGTTTGTCTGTGGAGACTTCATGAAAAATCTTCGACAAGACTCCCAAAAGCTTTCCCAATGGGTGGTTCCGAGTAAGCACACTCTGGATAGTTTCAAAGGTCATCTTCATATTGACATAGAGCATGTTCACATACTTTCTCCTATATATGAAGGTGTGGAATATAAGGGTTTTTTCAATTTATTTTCTCTCCTAACAATTCCTTGACACCCCTTTTACTTATGACAACCATTTTGACTTATTCCTCTTTAAGTTGTTGAAAGAAAACAACAGATAAGGGGACTGGCGAAGAAATTTGCCAGCTCGGCCAAGGACGAAGGCCAAGAATAAGAAACCATCCAAACAACAACAAAGGTATACTTCGTGTGTTATTATTTCGATTGATGTATTATCTTTGTATGCTAATGCTTATGTTAAGTTTAGGTAAGTTGAAAACCACCTCAAACTCCAAGGAAATGAAAGACCAACGATCCCCAGGCTCAAACAGTTGAGTCAGATAATGATGATCTCTCACCAGACACTTCTAAACTTGCCAAGAAGAAGATGAAGGCAAAGACCTCCGCACCACTTCTCAACCGAAACCCAACGTTATCAAGATCAAACCAAAGTAGCCTATTACTCCAAAGGTGATTAATGTTGACCCTGAACCTACTTTCAAGGATACTCCTGAACGGATCGAGGGTGATAACTCCAGCCCTGATGCGGATGGTCTTAAGGTAATAGAATCTCACCTCATTTTCCTTAGCCATTTTTCCCCTTCCTTTTTTATCGTAACTCAATTCCTTTTGCAGGGTGGTGTCGCACCTCGAAAATTCATCGAAGACACGACCCTCACGCGAAAGGCGCAGAACAGTTTAACAGAGTCACCACCGAACTTTATTTATCCCAAAATAGGGAAAGGAAAATATCGAGAAAACCTTTAAGGAGGGATAAGAACATGGTCGTCAAAACTATATTCTGGGTTCGGGAGTCGGTTACGTGAGGGGAAGGTATACGCACCCCCTCACCTCCGTTGTACTTAACGAGAACCTCGTAATTTGAATCGCGATACTCGTTAGCTAAGCTTATTTATTTTCTTCTCTATGATAAATGCAAAACGGTAAGATAAAATGGAAGGATGCTAAGGGGGAAATGGGTGGTTTAAGGATAGAGTGTTCGACAAGATCATCGCAATCTTGTGCCTACGTATGCTCATTCGGACGAGAATGAGTAATCAGAGCAATCGTAGTTCGACTACGGGGTTTTGACAGAAAAAGATGGTAGTGTGCTCGCCAAGATCATCGCAATCTTGTGCCTACGTATCTTTATTCGGACGAGAGTAAAGAATCAGAGCAGTCGCAGTTTGTGGTACGCCCACGAAAAGAGGAAAGTTGGTTTGTTTTAAAGGCGTCAATTACTCACACACGAGTAAGAGAACCCGCACCTAAACAGCCGAAGAGAGATCAAAGACTTGAACCCCCATTTTTCACCTTGAAAAGAGTTACGATAGTTGTTAGTCGTTTTTGAGTTTTATTGTGAAAATCTGCTTGACGTTGGATCAAGGGTTTATTTGTATGCGAAGAGGTTAGTTTGAAAAAAAAAGTTTGTTTAGAGGTTGATATAGAAAATGGCTCGACGACGAATCGAGAGTTTGGTCGAAAATGGGTGAGAATCGATCCTAGTCCCTAGGGGTGCTCTTAGTAACGAAACCACGATGAAAAGTGATATGTTGATGGTGATGCTAATGAGCAATCGAACTACAGGGGGTGTTTTAAAAATGGGCTCGATGACGAATCGAGAATTAGTTTAAAAATGGGTTGTCTATGCTAGTCCCTAGGGGTGCTCCTAGTAAACAAACCACAATCAAAGAAACAACGAATGCGTACATCGGAATGGGAGCGGGGTACATGTAAAGTACAAGGGATGACATGAAATAAAAGGTCTCATTGTAAGGTAGCCCAAGAGGAAGCCGTGTGTGTGCAAAGTGTCCTAAACAAAGCCTTGAGCAAGAGTCGGACAAAAGCTCTAGACAAAGGATAGTAACCAACAATCCACAAATTAGTCTTTTTTTTTGTTGATATTTCTAATGTGTTTTGATTAAGGTATGAACAAAAAAACAAGAGAGTTAGATGAACAAGTATGAATATGATGAATAATATGAATATGAACAAGATAATATAAACAAGAATATAAAGCAAGGTAATATTGACGGAAATTAAAGTTAATTGTTAGTTGATTAGTTGTTAGGAGCAAATGATACAGGACATGTAGCGCTAAACCATCGTAGCACGATCTATGACGAAGATCACACTATAGGAGGATGCACAATTTGATCTTTGTGCTAAAACACGATGGATAAATGATATTAACGATCATTCTCCAATGAAATCATGCCACACGAAACGAAAAGGTGAAGATCTCGTCTTAATCACAAACTTTCGTCGATTAATCGAAGGTAACCTATCACGATCTCAAAGTATAGAAAGAGATCTCAAGGATCACTCACTACAGATTTGAAATAATGAAGGTTAATCACTTCAACCATCAACATTCGTGAATAGAAAGACTTCATCGATCGAAAATGAGAAAATAGAAGAAGAAGATGCGAAATGAAGTGAAAATCGAAATGAAATTAAAATGGTCTCGTCTTAATCAAGATTTAATTGAGAAATCAATAATCTATGATATTTGACTTTCATTGACCAATAAAAAAGGAAAAGTGGCCTCATATTAATCAAGATTGTAAATCGATTTGAATAAACCAACTAATCAAGATTTTTGTTATATCATTGGCCCTAAAAGAAATGAGACCAAAAATCGAAAGTGGAATTAATTGGAAAAAAAATAGCAATTGAAAACTATAATACTTAGAAAATGTTTTGAAGCAAAATTAAATTAAAAACAAAAACAAAATAGGGGAGAGAGATTTGAAATGAGAAAAAGTGTGAAAATAGGTGGATATGAAATAGATCAGATGAGAATCATCTGGGCTTATAGGCCCATCATCTCACAAAACTCAGTTAGCGCAAGAAAAAAAGAAAAAAAACCACTGTGGGGCTCCAAGCCCATCCTCACAAAGCAAAATGGAGTAAAAATAAAATAAAATAAAATAAATAATAACAAGCTACTCAAAATAGATTGAACAAGCTCAGTTCAAAACAACTTCATATGAAATAAAGCCAAAAGAAACAGAACGCAAATGAGTCAACACTTCCTCTTTTAAAAGTAAAACACATTTTTAAGAAGAAAAGAAAAAAAAAAGTCTCAATGTCATCACAAATCGTCCAACCTTCCTCGAAATACCTCGTTCACACCAGATTTCTCGCTTCAATCTACTCGTCTGCTTCGATTTGTGTTTGCTCAGCTTGTCTCAGGTTTGCGTCATTTTTTTAGATCAAATCTCATTTCTGCTTCATCTCATTCTTGTTTTTTTAGGTTTCGGTTTGATTTTCTGGGTTTGTGATTGGGTGTTGTTGCGGTTGGAGTGGGTATTGATTGAGTTTTTGTGAACTTTAAATGGGTTTGTGGTTGAAAGGGTGGAGTTCGGTGATGAAGAGGATTTTAAGGTTAAGTTGGAATTTTTGCAGGGGTTTGTTAGCAGCTCAGAGCTTCCCAATGAAGTGAGAATAGGGTGTTATTTATGGAAGAGGTGGAGGGTAGAATGGGGAAGATTTGAAGGGGCAAGATTGCTGTTGTGCATTTTGGCAACGTTGTTGTACGATGAAAAACGGTTATGCCGTGTGAAAGAATTGATTCGCTGAAGATTTGTTTTGAGGTCCTCTTGTTGTGCGCTTTGACTAGCGTTGTGGGCTGTAATATGGTTTGTTGG
Source organism: Lathyrus tuberosus (assembly GCA_022829125.1). NCBI lineage: Eukaryota > Viridiplantae > Streptophyta > Magnoliopsida > Fabales > Fabaceae > Lathyrus > Lathyrus tuberosus. Next base: position 1,566,096 of record JALAZF010000550.1, read on the forward strand.
GTGTCTTACTGCAAGGTGAGGTCTGGGTCGTACGGTTGCGTTGTGGAAAGTTTGGAAAGGAGGTGGGGTCAGCTGAAAATTTTTCTTCTAGTACGATGCACATTATTTTTAATTATAATTTCTTCATTTCAAAACTTGGTTTTGTGTCTACTGATGCGTTTTCAATTTGTCTTCTTTGGCTTGCAGGCAATACAAGTTCGTTGTAGTGGGTTGGGGTTTATACGTGGCTGGTGTTTTGCAGTAGTATGCATTGTGAAGGATTGTTGGTGGGGTCGGTTTACAGGGAAAAGTTGTATGGGTCCTGATAAAGTTTGTACATACCATTTGCCTGGTTTGTGTGGCTCAGCGTGTGATGGTCTTGGTGTGATAGAATTCTTTTGTAGTCTTTTTTTATTCTTTTAACCACTTGTAATGGATGATGATAATGGGCTTTGTAGAACTCTTTTTGAATAATGAATGGACTTTGAGTTTGAAAGCTTGTAACTTTGAACATTTGATTTTTGTAGAGACTTGGTAATGTGTTTTTGATTATATGAACTTAATGGATAATGGATGTTAAAAAACAAAGCAAAAATATGGTTTATGACAAAATGATTTAAATTTAATATGTGGGAATTAAAGTAGATAATGGATTAAAAAGAAAAATGAAAAATGGTTAGAACATGAATGGATACTTGTTTATTAAAAGTGGATCTAGAAAAAAATGAATTAAATTGAAAAGTGGATTTGAAGAATAGTTAACTGAATTTGGACATGAATTGGATATGAAAATGGATAATGGATTTGGATAAAACGAAAAGGAAAATGGGGTGATGGACTTGAATCATGAGGAAGAATTCTTGGCTTAGATCCACAAATGCACACTGATTGAACTTAAACCAACACCGCACTTGAATTGAATCCACAAAGTGCACCGAAACCCTGAATTGGAAATGATCTGGTCCTTGACAACACAACATGATAACTTAATCAACACACAGGTGAATTGCCCTATACAAACCCTGATTGGCACTTCACACACATCATTTGAATTAATCACAACCAGACCTTAATCCTAAGACAAACTTGTCTGACCATTGAACCTCAATCCCTACAACAACCAGAGACAATATTTTTTGATTTTCTGAATAATGGTTAGTGGATGGAAGTATAGATGAAAATATACACAGGTATGACAAATTTGGGGTATGATAGATGCCCCTATCTAATTGGCTTAAACCGAGCAAGATGAACTGCTACGATGTTCGTTCTTTAGAGGTATAAGACAATTAGATATGAAGAAGACCACAAATTTCTCCGAAAAGAAAGAAAATGCTTGGGAGGTGGAATGATGGATAGTTTGCAGAGGTCGTTATCACCAAAAGGATGATAACATGAAATCTGACACCAAAAGGATGACAGACCTATCACCAAAAGGATGATAGTGAACACACGCACATAGAGCCTTCCACCAAAAGGATGAAAATGAGGTCAAAGTCTTCTATTACCAAAAGGATAATAGGGCACACACACAACTATCTGACACCAAAAGGATGAGAGACCTATCACCAAAAGGATGATAGTGAACTTACGCACGCAGACCCTTCCACCAAAAGGATGAAAATGAGGTCAAAGTCTGCTATTACCAAAAGGATAATAGGGCACACACAGCTATCTGACACCAAAAGGATGACAGACCTATCACCAAAAGGATGATAGTAACACACGTACACAAACCCTTCCACCAAAATGAAGAAAATGAGGTCAAAGTCTGCTATTACCAAAAGGATAATAGGGCACACACACACAGACCCTTCCACCAAAAGGTTGAAAATGAGGTCAAAGCCTGCTATTACCAAAAGGATAATAGAGCACACACACAACTATCTGACACCAAAAGGATGACAGACCTATCACCAAAAGGATGATAGTGAACACACGCACAGACCCTTCCACCAAAAGGAGGAAAATGAGGTCAAAACCAGCTATTACCAAAAGGATAATAGGGTACACACACAACTATCTGACACCAAAAGGATGACAGACCTATCACCAAAAGGATGATAGTGAACATACGCACATAGACCCTTCCACCAAAAGGATAAAAATGAGGTCAACGCCTGCTATTACCAAAAGGATAATAGGGCACCCACACACACAGACCCTTCCACCAAAAGAATGAAAATGAGGTCAAAGCATGCTATTACCAAAAGGATAATAGGGCACACACACACAGACCATTCCACCAAAAGGATGAAAATGAGGTCAAAGTCTGCTATTACCAAAAGGATAATAGGGCAAACACACACGGACCCTTCCGCCAAAAGGATGAAAATGAGGTCAAAGCCTGCTATTACCAAAAGGATAATAGGGCACACACACAGCTATCTGACACCAAAAGGATGACAGACCTATCACCAAAAGGATGACAGTAACACACGCACACGGACCCTTCCACCAAAAGGATGAAAATGAGGTTAAAGCCTGCTATTACCAAAAGGATAATAGGGCACACACACAACTATCTGACACCAAAAGGATGACAGACCTATCACCAAAAGGATGATAGTAAACTCATGCACACACCTACCCTTCACCAAAAGGATGAAAATGAGGTCAAAGCCTGCTATCATCAAAAGGATAATAAGGCACACACACACATATACAGTATCTGACACCAAAAGGATGACAGACCTATCACCAAAAGGATGATAGTGAACACACGCACACAGTGACCCTTCACCAAAAGGATGAAAGTGAGGTCACAACTTACTACTACCAGAAGGACAATAGCAAGCAAAAGGCTAACAAAGGTTGTCATTCACCAAAAGGATGATTCACATACCACAGGTTCACGGATCGGCAACACCAAAAGGATGACAGATCAATACAAGCTACTACCACCAAAAGGATGATAGGAACTTCGCGTTTGCGAGGACCCATACCAAAAGGATGCATGTTAGGTTGAATTGATAGGATGGCTATCACGAAAAGGATGATAGTAAGGCGATTGAAAAAAGGTCAATTTTGCTGGGGATATGATGAGTGAGGCTTTCTTGGAGACATCAACAAAAGGTTGAAGCAAAGAAGTTACTGATGGACACCATCCTTATCAACAAAAGGTCGAAAAGAACCAACTCATTAGAGGACGCCCAAGAGAGGTTGAGTTTTGTTTGTAGAAGAACCACTGACTGGTTTTGGATAACAACTCCATCAAAAAAAGGTTGAAGTGACACGACTCATTGAGGAACACCCAATGACTCGGAGTGATACTTTATTGGTTGAGCTGGGGATGACAACATCATCAACAAAAGGTTGAGGAACACGACTCAATAAGGAACGCCCACTGACTTGCTTGGAGATCACAGGTTCATCAACAAAAGGTTGAAGTAATTTCATGAGGAACGCCCATGAACTTGAGGAAGATGCCCCGGATTGGGCTGAAGATCATATTGAGCTTGGGATTATTCAACAAAAGGTTGAAAACTTTGTGAGGAACGCCCACGGATTTGCTAGAGATGCCCTTAACTGGGCTGAAGATTGCTTTGAAATCTTGTCTTGTTCAACAAAAGGTTGATACAACTTCGTGAGGAATACCCACGGATTTGCTGAAGATGATGCCCCTGGTTAGGCTGAAGATCGTCTTAAAATCTTGAGATTGATCCTGGATCTTGACTATGCATGCACGAATGCTTGATTTTGTAATGATGTGCAATGAAAATGCTGACGCACGGAGATGCAAGTGCTGGGGAAGTATGATTTAGTTTTTTGGGATGCACATAATGCATATAATGTCTATGATGTCGAATGTGATGCATATGATTGCAGACGGGTGATTGGATATGTTTTGTAAGGTTGCCAGTATGGTGGACTTTTGGGTAGTTGCCAATACGGATTGGACTTCGGGTGGTGGGAGGGTTTGATTTCCTCGACACTCAGTTTGTTGAAGACGTCATGATTGAAGTAGACTAAAATGCTCTCGAAGCCTTGAATTTGATCACTTTCTTTTGTGCTTGTCGGTCAGGATAGCCTTCTGCAACAAGGCTTGCCCCAGTCTGAACATGGTAATGGTATGCCCCTGATTAACCAGTTCTGAAGTGGTCTGATCTTTGGAAAGCTGAGCTTTGATATGCTTTGAGATAGCTTGCCCCTGATTGAGCTGTTGAAGGGTTTGCCCGCTGATTGAGCTATTGAGGTAGTCTTGCTTCGGGTTGGCACCACTGAAAATTCAAATTCCTCTTTAATTGCCCCTTGTTGGAGTTTTCCTAAATGTCTAACACTGATTTGCAGTTAAAATTGCTCATTCAAAAATGGTAATCTTAATGAAATGCTCATGCAAGTTTTAAAAAAGAGTCGTTTATTCGAGTGTCGTGATATTATGAGACGAATGGACCGTTAGTCTAGACGTTGTGCTAATTTTGGTGGTGTGAAAGACATGGCAAGGAGAATGACACCAATGCTGAAGATTAGCAAATATGTGGGGAGTCAGTTTACACAACCTTGCAATAGTATACTTTCAGAATAAACCTCGCCTCAATTAGGTCTTTCGAGGGTTGTAACATGGTCTGGTTCACAGTTTATGAGACAAAGGATATAAGGCTCAAAACTTGGTTTGTACCAACCCCTTCTTCGTGATGATCTCCAGTCCTACGTTCATTTAAATCTGAACATGTTTGTATTCCAAAAGGGTTGACGGTTCAAGGTATACTTAAAATGGCAGTCACCTTTATTTTGTTTTTTATGAATGTCAGTGACCTTTTGGATTTTGACATGGTGGCCACTGAATCTTATTTTATTTTTGTTGAGGATCCGAGGGCCTCTTTTGTTTTTTTTTTGCTTTTAATCCCTATATTTTGCATGGTCTGATTTTGCTTTTCGAGTCCATCAGGGTAGCCTTGATTTTTTCCTAAGTCTCCTTTGAGGTGCTCGACTTAGCAGGCTTTTGATTTTTTTTTTAAGGATTGTGATTGCCAAGTAATGGGTCATTGACGAACAACCGTCATGTCTTGTGGAATTTTTCCTTGTGATTTGGGTGCGTAATTGGGTTAACTGAGCATTATCTTGCCCCAGTTTAAGTGTAAGGGTTTGAATATCCGAAGGAAACTGCTACTTCTTGGCTGGAAGTGGTTAACTAGGGATTAACTCCTTGTCTCTCCAGTGTTTGGGGGGGTTGAAACAATGCTTGTACATCATCGACTGATTTTTTTCCTAAAGCATACATTTTGCAATTATGGGTATTTCGATGTCATCAACCTCCCTCCAATCATTGCTAAACGGCAGTTGATAAATAGAGTGAAGTGGAAATAAATGTGTCTGTGATGAGTAAAAATGAGTGAATATGACATAACTTATTCAAAACATGCATAGTCAATACATTAAGAAAACCACATACGAAAGACAATGTTCAAAGCATTCTGTACTTAAACAAATAAAGACAAAATACAAGAATGCAAATGATGGGATGGCAACATGACTGCCTTCTTCGGGGAATGAACTTGACTTGATTTGACTTGACTTGATGCTGGCACTAGTTTGGCGGTGGCAGCGGGTTTTTGATGACGTTTGGAGCCCTCCCATTGAATGTGAGAAACTTCGAATCAATCAAGTCTTGAACTTTGTGCTTGAAAGCTCTCCAGTCCTTGATTTGGTGTCCTGGAGCACCTTTATGATACTCGCAATGAGCATTAACATCATAGTCTAGAGGGATGACAGTTGGAGGAGCTAGGTCTCTCAGAGTAATGGCCCTCTTCTCCATCAATTGAGCAAAGATCTGAGCATATAACGTCGGCAGCCGATCAAAGTCTCTATCTGGCCTCCTTGTCCTCTGTTGATTAGGCTGACGATGTTGCTGAGCAGCTCGATGTTGATTCTGAGGAGGATACTGATACCCTTGCTGATTATACGACAGTTGCTGAGGAGCCTATTGCTGAGGTATTGGAGCTTGAACAGTTGTATGATAAGGCATTGGAGCATATTGTGCAGCAGCAACATACGAATATTGGAAGTATGACATTTGAAAAGGCATTGGAGGGGGAGCTTGTTGAGCTTGCCCTTTTTGAGCAGAGACGACATTTGTTTCGCCTTCCTTCTTTTTGTATCCATTGAAAGGCTTCTTGGCTTGAGACTGACTGCTAGAACCTCCTTGGATCTTTCCGCTCTTCAGACCCTCTTCAATTCTCTCACCGAAAGTCACCAAGTAAGAGAATCCAGCAGAAACACTACCAATTAGCTTCTCGTAGTACTGGCCTTGCAAGGTACCCATGAAGATGTCAATCAGTTCACGGTCAACAAGAGGTGGATGTGTCATACCCCAAATTTTGACCACTAAGATTTCCCATCATTGTGCAAATCATCATCACAATATGGATGAACCATCATGCCTCATCAAAATGCCTCAAGGGTTGTTGAGCATTCACTATAATCAGAATTAGGGTTTCAAGCCCTCTCAGAGTTCTTAGACAAAGGATCAATCAAGAAATGACATGATCTTCAACTTGTCTAACCTCTCAAGCATCCACAAAGGATCAAGAAGGACTCCCACTTCAAGGATTAAGCACAAGGATGCTCCCTTCTAGGTGGATCAAGTCTCAAGATCGCTAGTGTCACCAAATTAGGGTTTTGGTCGACCAGGGCCTCCAGATGGAAAAATTCCATCTGGGCACAAGCCAAAGATCCAAAACATAACCTAAAATACTCCATGTAACCTCATGAACCCAATCATCAAGTCAATTTGACCTCAGGGGATGCATACATCAAAAATCAGGAATTGGGGTTTCTTGACCTAATTCACCCCTAAGTTGACTGTTGGGACCAATTATGAACCAAGACCTCAAGAGAGGATTTGAGGGTCTCTAACATACTACATTGATCTATTTGCAACAATGGATTCATCCAAGAAGCTTGAGCAACAAGTCTCAATTTCATCTAAACCACAATTAGGGTTTCGCGAGATAAGTCAACTGTAACTTTGACTTTTGACCAGGACATGCTCCCAAACCCTAAGACATGATTCAATATACCCTATGACACCCATGGAACATGTCCATCAAGTTTGATTTAGGTCAAGGACATGATTTCCTGAAGAATTGCACAGTTTGGAATTCATCTAATAAAAAGTCAACTATGCACAAAAGTCAACTTTGACTTTTTGAGATTTTTCACCAAAATTGATTTTTAACCCTAAAATGATGTTAATGTATGATTTGAATCATCATTCATCAAGAAAAATCAAGAAAAGTTGGATAACTTGTAAAAGGGGTAACCATAAAACTTAGAAAAATTTCTAAGTTATGGAAAAAGTGACACTAATGTGCCAACTTTGGAGGACCATAACTCCTAAACCACAATGCCATTGTTCCCCATTCAAAGCTTGATTTGTAGATCACATTGCCCTCTACAAAAGCTTCATACTAAGTTATGTCCAAATTCCTCATGGATTTTGAGTTATGGAGTGATCAAAATCTAGAAAAGTCACTTTGTTCCAACACTTAGTGAAAATTTCACTAAGTCAGATTTTACCTTACTTTTTGCCAAATGTAGGGGGATTTTTCACTTGGATTCAAAAGAGATCAAAACCAAACATGTTCAAACAGTTGTTGTATCATGTAAGGGCTTTCCAAAATGGCCAAGAACATTACCAAATTCAACTTGAGCCATGAGATATGACATTGGCAAGTTGCCTTGCTGAAATCTGCCAAGGCAAGGCAGATTTTGCACTTTTGGTCGATTTGCCAAAATCAGCCAAATCCAAATGCTCCTATCCACTTGGACACCTCAGAGGATTGAATCTAAAGGGGACAATCACTGAGCCAAGCCTCCAAAGTCTTTGGAACAAGAAATAGCATGTTGAACCTAGAATTGCCAAAATAGGGACAAGACTCCAATTTTGGAATGGAGCATTCAATGGAAGCATCAAGGTGGCATAGACTGAGCCATTCTCAACTGAATTCAGTCAAGACTTATCCAAGAACAAGGGAACCACCGCTGTGTGTCCTAACCTCTAGTCAATGGCTAGAGGAGACTTGGATTTCCATTGGACAACATTGGCCAAACCTCTGCTGCAGTTGCCATTCACTGTGGATCCCAAAAAAAACTTGCTCTACTATAAATAGAGCTCAATTGTGATCAGTTTGAGTACACCAAAGCCATCTAACAGATGCTTTCCTCAAAATCTCTTCTTTCACTCCAATTTTGCCTTCTAAGGCAAGTCACTATCGGGTTTTGAGTTTGAGAGCTTTTCCAATCAAACCAATCACACACACACCTCACATACATCATATAGAAGTGATCCAAACACTCACATAACATCTGGAACATAGATTTCACAAAATCACCAGCCAATTGCTCAAGTTCATGACAGATTTGCAGTTCAGGTACCATCTTCAACTCCAAACCATTTCAATCCATTCCAAGCAATCATACACACTCCATGGCACCAAGGGAAGCTATCCAGATCATTGGAACCTAGCTGTAACACCTCCAACACAAATCACGATCACCAGCTGCAAGTGGTAAGCATGAGCTCTTCTAACTCTATGATCCATGCAATTTTTGCTGCACAATAATTTGGCCATATGTTCATAATCATGCATGGAATGTTTCCCCTCAATTAATTACATTGTTTGAATCGTGTATCAAAAATCCCAGCCTTCATGCAAAAATTAGGGTTCTTGAGGATTTCTCATGATTTCTTGTTGTATGTTTAATTTAAATGAAATTAAATACCATAGACATGATCGTGAGGTTGAAACGAGTTGATTGGTATGTGGATTACATGATATGATTAAGTATTCAGTGGGATTGGAGAGAAAATACAAATCTGGGCAAAACTGAAAAACGCGCGTGTTCTTCAGCTGTTCTTGGCGCCATTTTCAAATATTTGAATTTTGTGATTTTATTTAATTGATTCAAAAATTAATTTCTCTTTGAGTTTTAATGATTTTGAGTTGATTCTTTTTTTAATAATTCACAAAAATGTTAAAATATTTTATTTTCCCAGAAAATCCAAAAAATATTTTTTATTTTATATAATTGATATTTTTGCAAAGAATTAATGTTTTAATTGTTTTTGACATTTAAAATATTCTTTCCACCTTGATTTTGCAACTATTAATGCTTTCTAATTACTTTGTAGGACAATACTTAATTTTTGAAGCATTAATCCAATATCACAATTTTTTTTTCATATGTTAAACAATTTTGATCATTTTAATTGAATTTTTATTCAATTAAATACATTTTTGAAAACAAATTAGGGTTTTTGGATTAATTCAACCCTCATAAATCATTTTCAAAAACATTTGGGCCTCTAATAGAGTGTAAGACCCAATCCTTTTTTGACCAATCATTTTGGGCCTCAGTATATTGTATAAGTCCCGATACTGTCGAAAACAAACGGCGCGATCGTCGCCTTTTCAAAACAAAACTTTGGGCCTACCCTCGAGTTGTAAGACCCATTTCTTTTCTTAAAAACTCACTTGTGCCTCTAATAGAGTGTAAGACCCAACCCTTTGTAAATACAACCTATTTTGGGCCTCACTTATTGTATAAGTCCCGTTGTATTTCAAAACGTTCGACGCGATCATCATCCATTGAAAAACAAACCTTGGGCCTCTCCTCGAGCTATTAGACCCATTCAAAAATTTTGGGACTCTAATAGAGTGTAAGACCCAACCCCCTTTTAACCAAAACAATTTTAGGCCTCACTTATTGTATAAGTCCCTCTGCGTTAAAAGAAAACCTCTGCGCGATCGCCATTTTTAAACGCAAAATCAATTGGGCCTACCCTTGTGTTATAAGCCCCACTCTTTTTTCTTTAAAACTTTTTGTGCCTCTTGAGAGAGTATAAGACCCATCCCTTTGTACCGAAAACCCTTTGGGCCACAGTCACTTGTATAAGTCCCTCTGTACAAATTCAACAGTGCGCTCACTGATAAAACCCTGGGCCTCTCCTTGAGTTGTAAGCCCCAAATCTTTCTTTTTCAAAGCACTTTCTCCTTTGATTTTGAATATACTGTTGTTTTCAATCTTTCTTTGTTGAACAACTAACCAAACAACATGGAAGCTCTACAACCGAGTAAGTGGTTATTGCTTTCATTTACCGCTTTCATATACATATAACTGTATTGTGCGGTTGTTTCACTATAAGTCTTCTTTCGTAAACTCATATCAACTGTGTAATAATAGTATAGATATTTAGAGTTTCCCCGGCAACTACGTCTAGAACTAGGTGACACCGTTTCATTTATTCGTAGAAATAGACAACTAGATCCCCAATAGGATCACCAGATACAGTCTTCTCTTCGGCTGTCCTCATTAAGAATTGTCAAGAAACTCTACTCCCAGAGATGAATGTATTCTCCGTGAATGGCATCTTTGAGTTTCTTCCAAATTCTCGAACTTTCCTGACTTTGATCTATTCTCGCTGAATAGCATTGCCTTGAATTTCTCGGGGTTTGGGGACCCACGGGCTTCATAAAAGCGCCGGCCTCCTCTTGGGCATCGTACAAGGACCCACAGACTTCCTAAAAGCTACCCAGCCTCCTCTTGGGCTTAGTACAAGGACCCGCGACTTCTTAGAAGTATTTACAGCCTCCTCTTAGGCTTCGTATAATGATCTCTTCCTTCGGGAATGGTAGCCTCCTCTTGGGCTTCGTACAAGTACCCGTCGGCTTTTTAAAAGATTCCAGCCTCCTCTTGGGCTTCGTACAAATTATCCCGACGACCTCCTAGAGGTATAGGAACAAAACTTAGTAATCTTCATAGAACAATCCTTTCCAAGAGTCTACTACTGTTTCTCAAAGCATAGTACAAAAGATGAAACTCTAGACTTGGACAGTCTAACTTCCTTGAGTCTCAAAGACATTCTCAAGCACCCTTCGTTAAATAGGAAGGAAACCCGTAGACTAGGACAATCTCAATAACCTTTGGATTGCCCGTTTCCTCAAAGAAAAGGAAATATCCCTGGTCTTCGAATCAAATCCTTGAGTACAGAGTTACTCATATAAGAACTGATTTTCTCTTTTAAAATCAGTATATTAGACCTGTCACTCAACTGAAATAGTTACAATAGCCTCCTCTTGGGCGTTGTACAATGATGCTCCCCAGCGGAGTCAAACAACATTTAGCCTCTCTCTCGAGCTTTGTACGAGACACATAAGAGACTCCCTCGTTGAGTCAATCACCCCTTTCGCCTCCATCTCGGGCTTTATACGAGATACAAAAAGGTTCTTATTGAGCCAAACAAATTTTAGCCTCCATCTCGGGCTTCGTACGAGATACAAAAAACACTCTCTTGTTGAGTATAAAAGATCCTCTGGTGGGATCAAACCCTTTGAGCCTCTCAAAGACTCCCTCATTGAGTTAATCCCTTTTAGCCTCTCTCTTGGGCTTTGTATGAGACACACAATAGCCTCCTCTTAGGCTTTGTATAAGAAAACCACTGGTTGATCCAATCAACCTTTTAGCATCAAAGTTGTGCCTCGTTCACAGTACACAAACATCAACGACTCCTTTCCCCTTCATCTAATCACTGTAAGCGGTAAGCCTCTGGATCATCTACATCCATGCCACTGTCCCTCTTTTAGCATGAGAAATTCCTAAGGAAAGATAACATTGCTCTACACTGAGTTAAAGTCTTCTTCTTTAGGTTGGAAATCCCCTCTAAAGGAAATTATGGCATTGCCGGATTCACACATCCCGGTTAAAGTAATTCTCCTTTATAAACAGTTGTGACATACAACCCCCTCTTTAGAGATGACAAATTCTCTCTAAAGTCAACACCCTTTTAGCTTCACATCTTGGGCTTTGAACAAGATACAAATAGACTTTTCAGCTTCACATCTTGGGCTTTGATCAAGATACAAACTACCTTTCGCTTCACATCTTGGGCTTTGAAGAAGACACCAAACAACCCATTTCCTCCCATAGAATAAGAGGAACTACGAACGCTCTGATTTCCCTGTTTCGGTAAATGGGAATACGTAGGCATAAGATTGAAAGAAAAATCTTAGCGAGCACACTAAATAAAAACCCAAAGTCCCATACATCCTAATCTGAAGCAGTATCCTAACCAAATCCCAGAGAGAAATCAGTATTGGCAAGAAATGCAAATAACCAGTACAAAGGCCCCACGACCACATAGCATCCTTAACCTAACAGACCATTATTTAAAATCAGTATGCAAAGCATGGTTAATTGGAGACATCTATTTCCCTTCCTTCATCAGCTTTAATAGGATAAAAAATGAATCGACCTGTAGTAAGCTCAAACCGCAGAGAGCGACCGCTCTTAAGAACCGCGTCCAAAATCGCTCGCTACAGAAAAATGGCGCCCACCGTGGGGCCCGACAAGGAATCTTGTCTTTCTTATCTCTCTGGTTGAAACCTTAAGTCTGGAAACCACAGAATGGCGCCTCCGCCGGGGAACCATTTTCTGTCAGGAACATAGGATTCATAGCTTTAAAGGTCTAGGATGTTTAGGACAAATATATATATATACTGCTTTTCCTAATTGATATATGTGTTTATTTTTCTGCTAATGGGAATGCGTGTGATGCCGCATGTGGAAAGATTGAGTATACACTTAAGATAAGTGATGGCGACGAGGTCGACCATCAACCTCAGTGGAGGCTGACCAATGCAACCCATTCTCTCACCTAGACAATGGGCCGATTGTTAAGTCTGAGAAGCTGAGGAGCCAACCCCTTTCATAGTGTGGAAGCTATCAGAAATAGTTGTCACGCGATACTACCCTCATTTGAGGCTGGTGATCTATTCTCGGTGAATGGAACTTACTCTAAGATTGCTCTACAACTCGCTGGCGATCTGCTTGTTGTTTTGCTTTCCTGGGAGGAGCTGATGATAATGAGTACAGGTACAAAAATCACCCTAGTATAAACCTTTGGGGATGGGTAGAGCCTTGACTTTATGACAACGACCCTTTGACCCCATGTTTTTTCTATGTTTTTGTGTGCTACATTCATGCATTCATTTAAAAAACATTAAAACATTCAAAAGATTTTCTCTTTAAGTCTCTCTGTTTTTCAAAATTAAACTAAGACTGTGATTGCAAATATCAGAGAAGAGGATTACGCTAATGGATTTCGGTAGAAGGAGAACTCATACGTACACCTTCAAGGTTCCAAAATTAGAGGATTTGAGAAGGTTAGCAAGGATGATCACTAACCCTGAGGCTTTCAGAGCCAAGCACAGAGATTTTCTACCACTGTTAAGAGTCCATGTGATTGAGGGAATCATGGATGCGCTCATTCAATTCTACGATCCGATTTATCACTGTTTCACATTCCCGGATTACCAGCTAGCACCAACGCTGGAGGAATATTCTCATCTGACTGATCTACACGTTACAGATCGAGCTCTATTTTCTGGACTGGAAGAAATTCCAAAGAATCAGACCATTGCAAGAGCAATTCATTTGGACGAGTCTGAGGTCAGGACTCACATGACCACTAAGGGTGGTATACAAGGTTTGCCAGCCCAGTTCTTGACAAAGAAAGCCCTGTATTTTGCCAGTATAGGAAACGTGACTGCTTTTGAAAGCATCTTTGTCTTACTCACCTACGGGTTATTTTTGTTTCCCAACATCAATAACTTCGTCGATATTAACTCCATTAAGGTTTTTCTCATTGTAAACCCTGTGCCGACTTTGCTCGCAGATGCGTATCATTCTGTACACTTGGGAAATTTGTACAGCGGAGGGGAGATCACATGTTGTGTACCTTTGCTTTACTAATGGTTCATCTCCCACTTGCCCAAGTCTGCTGCTTTTTGGGATTGTAAGAGTGCCTTACGTTGGTCGCAGAAGATCATGTCTCTTACCAACTCTGATATAGATTGGTGTAATAAGATCTATGAGGGAATCAGAATCATTGATCGTTGTGGAAACTTCCCCAACGTACCCCTCATAGGAACTAAGTGAGGAATCAACTACCATCCGGTATTGGTTCTTCGTCAATTTGGATACTCGATGAGACACATTCCACGGGGTGTTCATCTGGAAGGTCTTTTCTTCAAGGAAGGAGAAAGTGACAGAGCACTAAAGATGGAAATAGTGCACGCTTGGAAACATGTTCATAAGAAAGGACGGAGTCTCTAGGAAAACTAGACTATGTCTCGGTGGAGCCTTATCTCCACTGGGTACAAACTAGAGCTCTCAAGCTAAAGATGCCTTATCCTCGTTACGGAATTCTTCCGCCGAGGGAATCTGTCATGTACTTCATGACAGAAACTGAAAAGCTTCAGGTTACCCTCAACAAAGTTCAACGGGAGAGAAGGTCTTGGAAGAACAAGTATCGCACCCTCGACGTAGAGTGCATCAAAATACAGCAATTACTGAAAGAGAAGGATGCTCTAATTGAAATTTTGGAGTAGCATGTTGTAGAGAATCAAGATGACCAAAGGAATTTGCTCGCTTCTTTCACCTGGCAAAGGAATGATAACCCGACAACGGCCCAACAGCCCCGGTCAAAGAAAAGGAAAGTACCAGAATCAGCACCCGATTTCTCTTCAGAGAGGACTCGGGACCCCTTAGCTTAGGTTTCTGTTTCTGCACCTTATAATCTACTGTATTTCCATTTCTGTAATCCTTTGAATTTCAATAAAAAGGGGTTTCCCCACTGTTTAATATTTGCAATCTAATTGTCGAAGTTTATTTTGATTAAACAAAAAAATAATTAATATAATCATTGCATTCATCATTCTCACATCGCGTATTCTTCTTACCTACGAATCTCACGTTTGTGTCTCAGTTCTAGAGTCAAACTGTCTCATTCATACAATACTCGGGCCAATCGTCAGAAAAAGATGGATGATCTTGAGGAAGAAAACAGAGAGTTGAAAGAAGAGATCGACGCTCTGAGAGAGGATATGAGAAAGCTTCGTAACGACATGCAAGCCATGGCAGAAGCTCAGCTACAAAGGACTGTGATCTCAGAGATCACCTCAATGCCCATAGTGGAGAAGTATGATCCTAGGTATCAAATGCCGAAAGATCATCCTCAGGGCATTCCTGTTAACTATATCCCGGAAGGATATGTTCCGCCGATCACTGAAGATCAGGGAATCGCGACAGATGCCGCTGGTCCTGAAGGTTACAAACTTTGGGAAAGCGAAGATGCCAGAGGCATATTGAAGACTCCCGAAGGTTAGAAACTTCGAGAAACACCAAGATTCACTGCCGTAGTCACGGTACCACCTCCTGTGGTGCACACTGTCCCGGAAGGACAGATTCCACATATTCCTTCTTACCAGAAGGAAACTATGTTCGACCGAATGGATGAATTCCAGGAACAGTTCTTGGAAATGCAGAAGGAACTGCAAGCCATTCGCGGTCAGGATCTATTTGGAAAGGACGCCACAGACCTCTGCTTGGTCCCCAATGTGAAAGTCCCGCACAAATTCCAAGTGCCTGACTTTGAAAAGTACAAGGGTAACTCTTGCCCTCAGAGCCATTTGGTAATGTACGCTCGGCGGATGTCAGCTCAGACGGAGAATCAGGACCTGTTGATTCACTACTTCCAGGATAGTTTAACCGGTGCCGCCTTAAAATGGTACATGGGTTTAAACCGTACTATGATCAGTACATTCAGAGATCTTGGTACTGCCTTCACCCAACAATACAAATACAATTTGGACATGGCACCTGACAGAGATCAACTCAGATCAATGTCACAAAAGGACAAGGAAACCTTTAAGGAGTATGCTCAAAGGTGTCGTGAAATTGCCGCTCAAATTTGTCCACCTCTTGAGGAAAAAGAGATGACAAAGATCTTCTTAAAGACCTTAAGCTCATTTTACTATGACCGAATGGTTGCCAGTGCTCCCAGTGATTTCACCGAGATGGTCGGCATGGCCGTACGTCTTGAGGAAGCCATCCGAGAAGGACGTTTGGTAAAAGACACTGGATCGACGAGCGGTACTAAAAAATATGGTAGTGCTCTCCCTAAGAAAAAAGAGCAAGATATTGGGAATATCTCTCTCGGAAAGCCAAGGCGACGTTATCAGCCAGTAGCAGCTGTAACTTCTGCTATCAGCCCTGCGCCTATTCCTACGTATCAACCTCAGGTTGCGCAGAGCCAACCTGATCAGCAAAGGACACAACAGCCTTTCAGTAGGCTCGTCCTCCATATAACAACAACCTTACAACACGACCATCAGGGTTTGATCTTATACCCATGTTGCACGCAGAACTATTTCCGTTACTACTGGCTAAGGGGAACATTCAGACTAAGTCTCCTCTTACAGTACCAGAAAATCCGCCTTTTTGGTTTAAGGTGGATCAGACATGCCCTTATTATCAAGGAGGATCAGGGCATAACATTGAGAATTGTCTCAATTTTAAATCCGACGTGCAAAAGCTTGTTAGAAGCGGGCTCTTATCTTTCAAAGATACGAATCCAAATGTTCTCACGAACCCGCTGCCTCAACATAAGAAAGCTGCAGTCAATCTGATTGAGAGAGACTAACAATGTCTATCAAATTCATGATGTACTCTTATTGAGGACCAATTTGGTCAAGATGCATTGTAGACAGAGTGGATATGGCCATGTGCCACCTCATAATTATCATTAGTGTGATGTCTGCTCTAAAAAAAATCAAGGGTGTTCGGTAGTGCAATCAGCTCTACAGGAACAGATGGATATCGAATGGATCCAAGTGCACCGAGTTCGTGGAGTTAACATGGTCTATACGAATTCCAACGTCATTCAAAACCACGACATCTGTGAAATGAATGTCAACTTGGTGGCAATGCACTCAAGGCAAAGCCAGTATCATAATCTGCCACGACACGATTACAGTTCCTGTCTGACTTGCTCGGTAAACAAACAGGGATGCTCTTTCATACAAGAGGCCCTCCAGCGTCAGATGGATCTTGGATGGATCCAGGACTACCATGATAGGAATCCCTATCAAATCAACATGGTTCAAATCTTCGATATTCGCGTGATGAATACCAACCTGGTAGAAGTACATGTTGAGCAGGTCCGACTCAGATTCTTAATATCACATGACTATCAAAGCTGTAAAGCAGTTTGCAAAAATGACCGAGGTTGTACCCTTGTCCAAGAGGCACTTCAGCACTTGTTAAATCATTGGTGGATGCCAATCTATATGGATGAAGATACTCAACAGATTAGTATCAATAACAGAAATCCTACTCGGCGTCGGAGTCAGGATGTCCGATCTGTGGAAGCTAACCTAGTGAGGTTACATTGTATTCAAAGTGGGCATGGCCAGGTGCCACCACACAACTATGATCGTAGTAGTGTCTGTGCGGAAAGTAACCAAAGGTGTTACCGCACTATTTTGGGTCAGGTGGATCGTGGAGAGATTCGCCCATATCCGGGTTCTAGACCCATCAACTGGACGCCGAACTACCTTGCCAATCAAGTCGAGGATGTTGTCACAATCTCTGGTCATCATAGGACCATGGATGTTTTTGCCATTATCCCGCTACTTGACGAATCTAAAGTTCTCAACCGAGAACGGATCGAGATTACTTATGATGGTCAGAAAATCAGAAGGTCCCCATAGTCATCTATCTACCGGGACCAACACCGTATGAATCAACTAAGGCTATCCCTTAAAAATAGGGTGCAACGATGATTGAAAATGGAAAGGAAATTCCATTACCCTCCGTCGTGAATATTGCAGACATCAGTCGTGTAACACGGAGCGGTCGAATCTTCAACCGAGGAGTTGGAGAACCTAACAAGGAAAATGAACTTCAGACAGAAGCTCCCGATCCATCAATCGGTCAATCCAGTAATCCCGGCCTTTCGAAAAATAATGATGAGATGTTGAAGCTCATCCAAAGGAGTGAATACAACATTGTTGATCAGCTGTTACAGACTCCTTCAAAGATCTCGGTATTATCACTGTTACTCAGTTCAGAAGCACACAGAGAGGCTCTACAGAAAGTCTTGGAGCAAGCCTTTGTGGAACAGGATGTAACAATCAGACAATTCGATAGTATTATCTCTAACATCACTTCCTGCAATCACTTGGGATTTAGTGATGAGGAATTACCCGAAGAGGGTCACCGTCATAACATGGCGCTCAACATTACAGTTAATTTCCAGGACGATGCTTTAGCCAGCGTACTGGTAGACACAGGGTCAGCCCTGAATGTTATGCCGAAGTCCACTTTGATGCAATTGTCATTCAAAGGCCCTCCGATGAGAATCAGCGAGGTCGTCATCAAAGAGTTCGACGGATCCAGAAAAGCAGTTATCGGCGAAGTTGATCTTCCCCATAACTATCGGTCCTCACACTTTCCAAGTCACTTTCCAGGTCATGGACATCCGGGAAAGATACAGTTATTTCTTAGGAAGACCTTGGATACATCAGGCTGGGGCGGTCACTTCGACCCTCCACCAAAAGCTAAAGTTCGTTCAGAACGATCAACTTGTCACAGTCTGTGGAGAACAGACCTTGCTCGTGAGTAACTTATCATCATCTACTTGTGTAGAACCCGAGGAGGTTATTGAGACGCAATTCAAAGCACTGTCGGTGAGCAAGGACAATCAATCCCAAGGAGGAACCTCGATTTCCTCATACAAAGATGCTATTAAAGCGGTCGAGAGTACCGATACAATCGGATGGGGACAGCTTGTCATTCCTACTGACAATAAAACAAAGAAAGGTCTTGGTTTTTCTGCAACCTGTACCCAGACAACTGCCAGCGATGGAAGTCTTCATCCCATTCAGAACTTCTTCCACAGTGGAGGTTTTCTTCACCCAGTCCCTCAAGCAGTCCATGCTATCAATGAGAAAGATCCCTTTGACACAGAGGAATAGTGGAAGTTCTATCTTAACAAGGACGGTTATATGTCTCAGGACGAAACACAAACTCCTTTTTGCTTTCCTACAGAGAGTCCGAGATTTATACCCAGGTCAGACATCGAAATGATATATGGAGATTGTGATCCAGAAGGATGCCGTGCTCCGCCAAATTCATTAGAGAAATACACTCCGATGAAAGACAATTTTGACTACACCTACTATGGCCCAATGGATGGTCTGCCAATGTGGCAACCTTATCCAGGAGACTTGGGGCAAGAGAGTCAGCCGAACAATGAAAATCAGCTGACCGTCATTGAACAGAATACCTGTGTCCCCACCATGTCATGGAATCCACACTCAGGTCATTCAGAAACTACTCAACATGACGATGAATTTGCAACATTCGCAGGACTTGAATTCATCAACTATGCTTTTCCCGAGGTCAACGTCATCGAGAGGGATGACTCCTCCAATTCTAGAGAAGTATGGGACACCCTGGGACAACCGAGTGGAAAATTTGACTATATGGTCAAGTACACCGCTCCTGAAAGCTTTCGTATCAGGCTCGAAGATATCCAGCCAACTGGATGGGGAGATACAGTTGAGAGCACAAATGCTATGCAAAATGCAACAGAGGAATTCTCTTACGACAACTCTGCCTGGGAGACAGATTCCAATGATCCTGCTCCACCAGAAATCAGCGTCATTTCTGAAGACAAATTAAGGAAGGTGCCAAACTTTGTGATTCACCGAGAAGTTCGCCGCCAATGGGTTGTTGTCGATGTTCCGAAGGTCGTTCGCCAATCAAAGTAATTGCCATCTTTAACCTTTCACCCTGCCCAGGTGAAACGGATGTTTTGATAGGGCTCGCTTTCTGTAAATTTCCCTCTTCGCTTAGCCCGAAGTGACAGAGTTTTGTTTTATATGGCTGTAGTTTCGAGAATCGACTTGTTCATTAATAAAATAACATCGTTATGTAATTCCCGCACTATTTACTGTTTTCTCTTTTTGCTTTTTCAGAAAATGGTAATCCTAAAAAACAATTAAAAATAAAAATAAGCAGTAAAAGAAAAATACATTGCACACACTTTTACATTCTCTCTGTCTCTCCTAAACACGAATCATCACGTCATGCAGATTGCTTGCTTTAAACCCCATTGAAACATACGATTCGATGCCTTCTCCCAACTTTGAGTTCCCGATATTTGGGGCTGAAGAAGAAGTTGACAATGAAATTCCAGAAGAGATCTCCTGACTACTCAGACAGGAGGAGAGGTACATTGAACCTCACAAAGAACCCTTGGAAACGGTAAACTTGGGTTCTGAAAAAGAGAGAAAAGAAATCAGGATTAGGGCACTGCTCAGTCCACCTGCCAAAGAGGGTTAGATAAAGCTTCTCAGAGAATTTCCCGATGTATTCGCTTGGTCCTATCAGGATATGCCAGGGTTGGATACCAGCATCGTGGAACATCACTTACCGTTAAGATCGGAATGTCCGCCGGTAAAGCAAAGGTTGAGACGGACTCACCTGGACATGGCCATCAAAATCAAAGAGGAGGTACAGAAGCAGATCGACGCAGGTTTCCTCGCTACATCTGAATATCCTCAATGGTTAGCCAACATCGTACCCGTTCCCAAAAAGGATGGAAAGGTCAGAATATGTGTTGATTACATGGATCTGAACAAGGCAAGTCCAAAGGACGACTTTCCTTTACCACACATTGACATGCTGGTAGACAGCACAGCAAAGTTCAAAATTTTCTCCTTCATGGATGGATTATCGGGCTATAACCAGATCAAAATGGCACCGAAATACATGGAGAAAACTTCGTTCATTACCCCATGGGGCACCTTTTGTTACAAGGTAATGTCGTTCGGTTTGAAGAACGTCGGGGCAACCTATCAAAGGGCCATGACTACTCTGTTTTATGACATGATACACAAAGAAATCGAAGTATATGTCGATGATATGATTGCAAAATCAAAAACAGAGAGTGAGCACGTTGAACATCTGTCAAAATTGTTCGAACGTCTAAGAAAATTCAAGCTCAGCATGAATCCTAACAAGTGCACCTTCGGTGTCCGTTTAGGGAAACTCCTAGGGTTCATCGTCAGCCAGAAAGGAATTGAGGTTGATCCTGACAAGGTCAAGGCCATTCAAGAAATGCCTTCTCCGAAAACTGATAAACAAGTCAGAGGATTCTTGGGACGTTTGAACTACATCTCCAGATTCATATTCCTTATGACCGCCATGTATGCGCCGATTTTCAAATTACTAAAAAAGAACCAGGATTGCGTTTGGTCAGAAGATTGCCAAACCGCCTTCGACAGTATTAAGGAATACCTGTTGAATCCACTGATTCTATCACCTCCAGTGGAAGGAAGACCACTAATCATTTACCTCACAATCCTAGAGGACTCAATGGGATGTGTACTTGGCCAACAAGACAAAACCAAAAGGAAAGAGTCTGCCATTTACTATTTGAGCAAGAAATTCACCGACTGTGAAACTCGGTACACGATGCACGAGAAAACTTATTGCGCTTTGGCTTGGGCAGCCAAACGTCTTCGCCAATACATGATTCGTCATACTACTTGGTTGGTCTCAGAAATGGATCCAATCAAGTACGTTTTCGAAAAACCTGCTCTCACGGGAAGAATTGCCCGTTGGCAGATGTTATTATCAAAATATGACATAGAGTACCACGCTCAGAAAGCCGTTAAAGGAAGTATTTTAGCCGATCATTTGGCTCATCAACCGATTGACGATCAAGAATCAATCGGGTTTGACTTCCCAGACCAAGATGTCATGTATCTAAAGATCAAAAACTGCGATGAACCGCTACCCAGTGAAGGGCCAGAACCAGGTTCCCAATGGGGACTTATCTTTGACGGGGCAGTTAATCATTATGGAAACGGAATTGGGGCAATCATTGTTACCCCTCAGGGTACCCACATTCCTTTCACTACCAGATTTACGTTCAAATGTACGAACAACGAGGCCGAATACGAAGCTTGTATTATGGGTCTCGAGGAAGCGATTGATTTAAGGATCAAAAACTTGGACGTATACGGCGACTCAGCCTTGGTTATCAATCACATAAAAGGAGATTGGAACACATACCAATCAGGATTGATTCTTTACAAAGACTACGCAAGAAGGTTGCTACCCTTCTTCAACAGAGTTGAGTTTCATCATATCCCTCGTGATGAAAATCACATGGCCGATGCATTAGCCACAATCTCTTCCATGGTTAGCGTAGGTCAATGGAATGACCTGCCTAAGATCGACATAATGCGCCTTGAACGGCCCGCCTACATATTCACGATCGAAGCCGTCATAGATGAAAAACCTTGGTATCACGATATCAAGTGCTTCCTTCAGAAACAAGAGTACCCATCTGGGGCACTCAGAAAAGACAGGAAAACCCTCAGAAGATTGGCTGGAAGCTTCTTCCTGAGCGGTGACACTCTTTATAAGAGGAATTTTGACATGGTCTTGCTCCGATGCGTAGACAGACCAGAAGCAGACATGCTTATGAAATAAATTCATGAAGGATCCTTTGGCACTCATGCCAACGGACACACAATGGCGAGAAAAATTCTAAGAGCAGGGTACTATTTGTTGACCATGGAATCCGACTGCTACAAGTACATGAGGCGGTGTCACAAGTGTCAGATATACTCCGACAAAATTCATGTACCTCCATCACATCTCAAAGTTCTTTCTTCCCCGTGGCCTTTTTCCATGTGGGGAATCGACATGATTGGCTTGATCGAACCTAAGGCTTCAAACGGACATCGGTTCATCCTGGTAGCCATTGACTATTTCACCAAGTGGGTCGAAGCAGCATCGTACGCTAATGTAACCCGACAAGTGGTGGTCCGATTTATCAAAAACAATATCATCTGCTGTTATGGTGTTCCGAGCCAGATCATTACAGATAATGGATCTAACTTGAACAACAAGATGATGAAAGAGTTGTGCGTTGAGTTTAAGATCGAACACCATAACTCATCTCCCTACCGACCCAAAATGAACGAAGCGGTAGAAGCGGCTAACAAGAACATCAAGAGGATCGTTCAAAAGATGGTTGTAACCTATAAAGATTGGCACGAGATGCTACCCTTTGTTCTTCACGGTTATCGAACATCTGTCCGCACTTCAACAGGGGTAACCCCTTTCTCTCTAGTGTATGGCATGGAAGCAGTGCTCCCCATAGAAGTAGAGATCCCGTCAATCCGAGTAGTGATGGAAGCTAAGCTCACCGAAGCTGAATGGTGTCAAAGTCGACACGACGAACTGAGCCTGATCGAAGAGAAGCGAATCACGACACTATGCCACGATCAGTTGTATCAATAAAGAATGAAGAGGGCGTTGGACAAAAAGGTCCGACCTCGTGTCTTCAGAAAAGGAGACCTCGTGCTCAAGAAGATACAATCATTTCTCACTGATTCTCGGGGCAAATGGACCCCAAATTTAGATGGCCCCTATGTGGTCACGAAAGCTTTCTCAGGCGGCGCCTTGAGACTTGCAACCATGGACGGAGAAGAATTTTCCTACCCCACAAACGTTGATGTAGTCAAGAAATACTTCGCCTAAACTAAAAAAAAACGTCTCGGTGGATTAAAAACCCGAAAGGGCGGTCCAGGCAAAAGGTAGAGACATGAAAAAAATCATCCCGATGGATTAGAAATATTATAGTACAATCCAGGCAAAAATTAGGGATAATGGCAAGTAACTATGTTCAACAGAGGCAAGTCCTTTATCAGCAGTTACACCATCCATCGGAGGAAAACTCCGGTCAAGGTCAACTTCGACAAAAACTCAGGATACCCCGAATTCAAAGTTGGTAGAAGGATATCGGTCGTTATGTTTCAACGTAGCCCTTTTCCCTGTAAATTACCATTTTCAAACTTTGTATATACTCTTTGGAATCACGCGTTTGGCTGATCTCCATCTTATCAATAAAATTTGAGCCCTTGTGCTTTTGTTTGTAATTCTTATTTGTTTTAGCTTTACAGAACGACGTTTTAACATGATCAATGATTCTTGAAATGAAACAAAAATGAGTTTACTCGTTGAAACTTTTTCTGCTTTTAAATTAAAGATTGCAATTGCTTTTGACTGTTGAACATCGAAAGGACGTCGATTGCGTCTCCAAAGGCGTTTGAATTTCAAAGTGCAGAATCAAAGTACTCCTTCTAGGCCAGTACACCTGAATGAAGGATCAACTGTATGAGATGCGGCTTTCCCATCTGATACCCTCGACAGAGTTCTTATCTCCTAAGCCCGACCAACATAGCTCCCAACGAGGACTATCTCTCCTAAGCAAGGTAGAATTGCTACTTTTTTGACCAACAGTACTTCTTCGCCCCGCGATGGCCGAGTATCCAATCGTGTTCACTCGTCAGTCTGTATGTGGCGTCAGTTTTGTCAGCATAAACATACATACATCATGCATTTTATTTGCATTCATATTCATATTGCATCGCTATCACTCTAGTCGGTCTTATCCCCTAGTGCTAAAAATCCTCTCAATCAAGTTGTCAGTTCTTGCCTCGTCAGGAAGTGTTGCGTTTGAACTATCTCGCCTCCAGTTTATTTCTGGAAGGAAGTTGGCCCTCGACCACTTTGATAACTTGAACCTCTGAAAAACCAGAGGAACCGTCAGTCAGCATCACTCTTCGCCATTGAAGATGATATCCTTGCTTTCCCGGATTAAGGAAAATCCAGCGAGAAGTTTGAGGAAAATCTGCTACGAATAGCGTCCATTGTCAATAAAGTTTATTGACAAAAGAAACTTAGACCAGTTCCTTGGTAGGAAACCAGGATCGAGGGGAAGTTTAAATCAGAAACTAAGACCGGTTCCTTGGTAGGAAACCAGGATTGAGGGGAAGTTTATTTCAGAAATTAAGACCAGTTCTTTGGTAGGAAACCAGGATCGAGGGGAAGTTCATCTCAAAAGAAAACTGAGACCAGTTCCTTGGCTAAAGACCAGGATTGAGGGAAAGTTTACCTTTTCTATGCATCATCGCTTAGCTAAAGAAGATGAATGTGTGAGCTACCATTCATAACCACCATCAAAATTTTGGGTATTCCGATATTTAATCCTCTTGCACCCCGAATGCCCGAATATCTTCGTCATTCACACCTTCGTGTCCAAGAAGACTAAATAGGGGCATCTGTCATACCCCAAATTTTGACCACTAAGATTTCCCATGATTGTGCAAATCATCATCACAATATGGATGAACCATCATGCCTCATCAAAATGCCTCAAGGGTTGTTGAGCATTCACTACAATCAGAATTAGGGTTTCAAGCCCTCTCAGAGCTCTTAGACAAAGGATCAATCAAGAAATGACATGATATTCAACTTTTCTAACCTCTCAAGCATCCACAAAGGATCAATAAGGACTCCCACTTCAAGGATTAAGCACATGGATGCTCCCTTCTAGGTGGATCAAGTCTCAAGATCGCCAGTGTCACCAAATTAGGCTTTTGGTCAACAAGGGCCTCCAGATGGAAAAATTCCATCTGGGCACAAGCCAAAGATCCAAAACATAACCTAAAATACTCCATGTAACCTCATGAACCCAATCATCAAGTCAATTTGACCTCAGGGGATGCATACATCAAAAATCAGGAATTAGGGTTTCTTGACCTAATTCACCCCTAAGTTAACTTTTGGGACCAATTATGAACCAAGACCTCAAGAGAGGATTTGAGGGTCTCTAACATACTACATTGATCTATTTGCAACAATGGATTGATCCAAGAAGCTTGAGCAACAAGTCTCAATTTCATCTAAACCACAATTAGGGTTTCGCGAGATAAGTCAACTGTAACTTTGACTTTTGACCAGGACATGCTCCCAAACCCTAAGACATGATTCAATATACCCTATGAAACCCATGGAACATGTCCATCAATTTTGATTTAGGTCAAGGACATGATTTCCTGAAGAATTGCACAGTTTGGAATTCATCTGATAAAAAGTCAACTGTGCACAAAAGTCAACTTTGACTTTTTGAGATTTTTCACCAAAATGGATTTTTAACCCTAAAATGATGTTAATGTATGATTTGAATCATCATTCATCAAGAAAAATCAAGAAAAGTTGGATAACTTGTAAAAGGGGTAACCATAAAACTTAGAAAAATTTCTAAGTTATGGAAAAAGTGACACTAATGTGCCATCTTTGGAGGACCATAACTCCTAAACCACAAGGCCATTGTTCCCCATTCAAAGCTTGATTTGTAGATCACATTGCCCTCTACAAAACCTTCATACTAAGTTATTTCCAAATTCCTCATGGATTTTGAGTTATGGAGTGATCAAAATCAAGAAAAGTCACTTTGTTCAAACACTTAGTGAAAATTTCACTAAGTCAGATTTTACCTTACTTTTTGCCAAATGTAGGGGGATTTTTCACTTGGATTCAAAAGAGATCAAAACCAAACATGTTCAAATAGTTGTTGTATCAGGTAAGGGCTTTCCAAAATGGCCAAGAACATTACCAAATTCAACTTGAGCCATGAGATATGACATTGGCAAGTTGCCTTGCTGAAATCTGCTAAGGCAAGGCAGATTTTGCACTTTTGGTCGATTTTCCAAAATCAGCCAAATCCAAATGCTCCTATCCACTTGGACACCTCAGAGGATTGAATCTAAAGGGGACAATCACTGAGCCAAGCCTCCAAAGTCTTTGGAACAAGAAATAACATGTTGAACCTAGAATTGCCAAAATAGGGACAAGACTCCAATTTTGGAATTGAGCATTCAATGGAAGCATCAAGGTGGCATGGACTGAGCCATTCTTAACTGAATTCAGTCAAGACTTATCCAAGACCAAGGGAACCACAGCTCTGTGCCCTAACCTCCAGTCAATGGATAGAGGAGACTTGGATTTCCATTGGACAACATTGGCCAAACCTCTGCTGCAGTTGCTGTTCACTGTGGATCCCAAAACAAACTTGCTCTACTATAAATAGAGCTTAATTGTGATCAGTTTGAGTACACCAAAGCCATCTAACAGATGCTTTCCTCAAAATCTCTTCTTTCACTCCAATTTTGCCTTCTAAGGCAAGTCACTATCGGGTTTTGAGTTTGAGAGCTTTTCCAATCAAACCAATCACACATGCACACCTCACATACATCATATAGAAGTGATCCAATCACTCACATAACATCTGGAACACATATTTCACAAAATCACCAGCCAATTGCTCAAGTTCATGACAGATTTGCAGTTGAGGTACCATCTTCAACTCCAAACCATTTCAATCCATTCCAAGCATTCATACATACTCCATGGCACCTAGGAAAGCTATCCAGATCATTGGAACCTAGCTGTAACACCTCCAACATAAATCACGATCACCAGCTGCAAGTGGTAAGCATGGGCTCTTCTAACTCTATGATCCATGCAATTTTCGCTGCACAATAATTTGGCCATATGTTCATAATCATGCATGGAATGTTTCCCCTCAATTAATTACATTGTTTGAATCGTGTATAAAAAATCCTAGCCTTCATGCAGAAATTAGGGTTCTTGAGGATTTCTCATGATTTCTTGTTGTATGTTTAATTTAAATGAAATTAAATACCATAGACATGATCGTGAGGTTGAAACGAGTTGATTGGTATGTGGATTACATGATATGATTAAGTATTCAGTGAGATTGGAGAGAAAATGCAAATCTGGGCAAAACTGAAAAACGCGCGTGTTCTTCAGCTATTCTTGGCGCCATTTTCCAATATTTGAATATTTGAATTTTGTGATTTTATTTAATTGATTCAAAAATTAATTTCTCTCTGAGTTTTAATGATTTTGAGTTGATTCTTTTTTTAATAATTCACAAAAATGTTAAAATATTTTATTTTCCCAAAAAATCCCAAAAATATTATTTATTTTATATAATTGATATTTTTGCAAAGAATTAATGTTTTAATTGTTTTTGACATTTAAAATATTCTTTCCACCTTGATTTTGCAACTTTTAATGCTTTCTAATTAGTCAATGCTTAATTTTTGAAGCATTAATCCAAGATCACAATTTGTTTTTCATATGTTAAACAATTTTGATCATTTTAATTGAATTTTTATTCAATTAAATACATTTTTTAAAACAAATTAGGGTTTTTGGATTAATTCAACCCTCATAAATCATTTTCAAAAACATTTGGGCCTCTAATAGAGTGTAAGACCCAATCCTTTTTTGAGCAATCATTTTGGGCCTATAAGTCCCGATACTGTCAAAAACAAACGGCGCGATCGTCGCCTTTTCAAAACAAAACTTTGGGCCTACCCTCGAGTCGTAAGACCCATTTCTTTTCTTAAAAACTCACTTGGGCCTCTAATAGAGTGTAAGACCCAACCCTTTGTAAATACAACCTATTTTGGGCCTCACTTATTGTATAGGTCCCGTTGTATTTCAAAACGTTCGACGTGATCATCATCCGTTGAAAAACAAACCTTGGGCCTCTCCTCGAGCTATAAGACCCATTCAAAACTTTTGGGCCTCTAATAGAGTGTAAGACCCAACCCCCTTTTAACCAAAACAATTTTGGGCCTCACTTATTGTATAAGTCCCTTTGCGTTAAAAGAAAACCTCGGCGCGATTGCCATTTTTAAATGAAAAATCAATTGGGCCTGCCCTTGTGTTATAAGCCCCACTCTTTTTTCTTTAAAACTTTTTGGGCCTCTTGAGAGAGTATACGACCCATCCCTTTCTATAGAAAACCCTTTGGGCCACAGTCACTTGTATAAGTCCCTCTGTACAAATTCAACAGTGCGCTCACTGATAAAACCCTGGGCCTCTCCTTGAGCTGTAAGCCCCAAATCTTTCTTTTTCAAAGCACTTTCTCCTTTGATTTTGAATATACTGTTGTTTTCAATCTTTCTTTGTTGAACAACTAACCAAACAGCATGGAAGCTCTACAACCGAGTAAGTGGTTATTGCTTTCATTTACAGCTTTCATATACATATAACTGTATCGTGGGGCTGTTTCACTGTAAGTCTTCTTTCGTAAACTCATATCAACTATGTAATAATATTATATATATTTAGAGTTTCCCTGACAACTACGTCTAGAACTAGGTGACGCCGTTTCGTTTATTCGTAGAAATAGACAACTAGATCCCCAATAGGATCACCAGATACAGTCTTCTCTTCGGCTGTCCTCATTAGGAATTGTCAAGAAACTCTACTCCCAGAGATGAATGTATTCTCCGTGAATGGCATCTTTGAGTTTCTTCCAAATTCTCGAACTTTCCTGACTTTAATCTATTCTCGGTGAATAGCATTGCCTTGAATTTCTCGGGGTTTGGGGACCCACGAGCTTCTTAAAAGCATCGGCCTCCTCTTGGGCATCGTACAAGGACCCACAAACTTCCTAAAAGCTACCCAGCCTCCTCTTGGGCTTAGTACAAGGACCTGCAGCTTCTTTGAAGTATTAACAGCCTCCTCTTAGGCTTCGTATAATGATCTCTTCCTCCGGGAATGATAGCCTCCTCTTGGGCTTTGTACAAGGACCCGTCAACTTCTTAAAAGATTCCAGCCTCCTCTTGGGCTTCGTACAAATTGTCCCGACGACCTCCTAGAGGTATAGGAACAGAACTTAGTAATCTTCATAGAACAGTCCTTTCCAAGAGTCTACTACTATTTCTCAAAGCATAGTACAAAAGATGAAACTCTAGACTTGGACAGTCTAACTTCCTTGAGTCTCAAAGACATTCTCAAGCACCCTTCGTTAAATAGGAAGGAAACCCGTAGACTCGGACAGTCTCAATACCCTTTGGATTGCCCGTTTACTCAAAGAAAAGGAAATATCCCTGGTCCTCGAATTGAATCCTTGAGTACAGAGTTACTCATATAAGAACTGATTTTCTCTTCTAAAATCAGTATATTAGACCTGTTACTCAACTGAAACTGTTACAATAGCCTTCTCTTGGGCTTTGTACAATGATTCTCCCCAGCGGAGTTAAACAATGTTTAGCCTCTCTCTCGGGCTTTGTACGAGACACATAAGAGACTCCCTCGTTGAGTCAATCACCCCTTTCGCCTCCATCTCGGGCTTTACACGAGATACAAAAAGGTTCTTATTGAGCCAAACAAATTTTAGCCTCCATCTCGGGCTTCGTACGAGATACAAAAAACACTCTCTTGTTGAGTATAAAAGATCCTCTTGTAGGATCAAACCCTTTGAGCCTCTCTCTCTCTCGGGCTTTGTACGAGACACACAAAGACTCCCTCGTTGAGTCAAAACCTTTTAGCCTCTCTCTCGGGCTTTGTACGAGACACACAATAGCCTCCTCTTAGGCTTTGTATAAGAAAGCCACTGATTGATCCAATCAACCTTTTAGCATCAAAGGTGTGCCTCGTTCACAGTACACAAACATCAACGACTCCTTTCCCCTTCATCTAATCGCTGTAAGCAGCAAGCCTCTGGATCATCTACATCCATGCCACTGTCCCTCTTTTAGCATGAGAAATTCCTAAGGAAAGATAGCATTGCTCTACACTGAGTTAAAGTCTTCTCCTTCAGGTTGGAAATCCCCTATAAAGGAAATTATGGCATTGTCGGATTCACACATCCCGGTTAAAGTAATTCTCCTTTATAAACAGTTGTGACATACAACCCCCTCTTTAGAGGTGACAAATTCTCTCTAAAGTCAACACCCTTTTAGCTTCACATCTTGGGCTTTGAATAAGATACAAATAGACTTTTCAGCTTCACATCTTGGGCTTTGATCAAGATACAAACTATCTTTCGCTTCATGTCTTGGGCTTTAAATAAGACACCAAACAACCCATTTCCTCCCATAGAATAGGAGGAACTACGAACGCTCTAATTTCCCTGTTTCGGTAAACGGGAATACGTAGGCATAAGATTGAAAGAAAAATCTTAGCGAGCACGCTAAACAAAAACCCAAAGTCCCATACATCCTAATCTGAAGTAGTATCCTAACCAAATCCCAGAGAGAAATCAGTATTGGCGAAAAATACAAAGAACCAGTACAAAGGCCCCACGTCCACATAGCATCCGTAACCTAACAGACCGCTGTTTAAACTCAGTATGCAAAGCAGGGTTA
This sequence comes from Lathyrus tuberosus, assembly GCA_022829125.1. Taxonomy (NCBI): domain Eukaryota; kingdom Viridiplantae; phylum Streptophyta; class Magnoliopsida; order Fabales; family Fabaceae; genus Lathyrus; species Lathyrus tuberosus. The sequence continues at coordinate 1,596,977 of JALAZF010000550.1, forward strand.
ATTGGAGACATCTATTTCCCTTCCTTCATCAGCTTTAATAGGATAAAAAATGAATCGACCTGTAGTAAGCTCAAACCGCAGAGAGCGATCGCGCTTAAGAACAGCGTCCAAAATCGCTCGCTACAGGATGCACTCTTGCAGCTAGCTCTCTCCAGCATTGTGCGTACTCCTTAAAGGATTCGTTGTCCTTTTGAACCATACTCTGAAGTTGAGTATGGTTCGGAGCAAGGTCAGAGTTGTATTTGTATTTCTTGAAGAATGCATCAGCTAGCTCATCCCAAGTTCGCACATTACTACGCTCCAGTTGCATATACCATTCAAGAGATGCTCCTGACAAGCTGTCTTGGAAGCAATAGATCATCAGATTTTCATCTCTGGCATAGGCAACCATTTTGTGGCAGTACATCTTCAGGTGGATGTTGGGACAGCTGAGACCTTTGTACTTTGAGAATTCTGGTACCTTGAACTTGGGAGGAATGACAACATCTGGCACCTAGCACATTTCCAGAGCATTCAAAGAAGTTGAGTTGTGCCCCTCCATGACTCGGAGTTTCTCAGCTAGATACGACACATTTTGATGGCTTCAGAATCCTGAGCAGCAGTATGATTGACAATTGGGATGGTAGCATGATAGTTCTGGACCTCATCATACTGATCTAGTAGATTTTTTTCAGCATGAGGAATAGGAATCTGAGTGACAACAGGTTAGGCTTGCAGAATAGCTCCAACAATAACTCCAGATGTTGGAAGTGGTTGAGAAGTGGATCCTTCAGCAACAGGAGTAAAGTTCATTGGTATCCCATAAGTGATTGGATTGGGAACAGGAATAGAGAGCCTTGAAGTTGATCCTTGAACGAGCACGTTGTTATTGGCAGCAACGGCTTCACGCAGTTCTTCTTCTTTTCTGGCAATCATGATGGCTTCGAGAATCTGGTCGATCTTTCCCTTTATAGAGTCCAATTCTTCTCTGAAGGCAGCTTGCTCTTGTTGAATCTGCTCCATCATAAGTCTAGTGTTGGCTCAAGTTGCGTACTGGTGTCGAGGAATCAGCTTGATTTACTGGAGAAGGAAGGAAGTTGAAGTGAGATTCTGAGGTTGAAAATGCAATGCAATGACATGAGATGCAATGCAAGATGCAAGATCCAGGATCACAGGAATAGACAGCTTCAAACAGTTCTGCGGTTGGCTGGAGATGATGGGCCAAGAACCACAGCTCGGATCAAAAAAAGCCCGTGGGTAGGTTTCTAAAATGGGTAGGTTCCTAGAGTTATGGATATATTTCGACACATTATAGCCAAGATAAAGAGACATCCGACTATAATATCCTCGAAATAATCTCGTCTAGGTGAGGTCTTCGTTTCTTCCCCACTAGAAAGACTCCTCTGAGGCGTCCACTACACAACCATCGAAACACGGGTTCTAAGTAGGGTTCTGAGAATCCTAGATCGAGGTTGAAAATATTACTGTCAGGAAGTAATATGTTCGAGGGATCTCATCTGATTGGGGCGTTCGCATTAACCCACAAGGAGTTAACACTACTAACCACCATGGATAAATGGGTTAATGGTCCTTGGGATCGACGACTCATGCTCGAAAACATCACCATCGTGACGAAGGAACATCGAAACGATAACATCTCCAAGGGAGTCTACTCCAAGTGGGGTTTTCGCTTTGGCTCACTCGGAAGAGACCACAGAAACCTCCACTACACAACCACCATCCTAATCCCAGGGTTTTTCTCGACTCAAGTGTAGAGCCATCTCACAAATTTCCCAATGTAAGAACAACCCAACAATGTCACAAAAGGTAACACAGATAAGGAAATAGAAAAGCAAGTAAATAAGTAAATAAGCGAGAAGAAAACATGCAAATGAAACTAACGAGCTCGCGATTCGAATCAAGATAGGCTCGACTCTCTCTTGCATGGAGAAAATGGTCCCCAGCAGAGTCTCAAGCTGTCGTACCTCGAAAATTCATCGAAGACACAGCCCTCACGCGAAAGGCGCGGAACGGTTCGACAGAGTCACCAACGAACTTTATTTATCCCAAAAGAGGGAAAGGAAAATATCGAGAAAACCTTTAAGGAGGGATAAGAACATGGTTGTCGGAACCACATTTTGGGTTCGCTCGGTTACATGAAGGGGAAGGTACGCGCACCCCCTCACGTCCGTTGTACTCAACGGGAACCTCTTAATTCGAATCGTTATACTCATTAGCTAAGCTTGTTTGTTTTCTTCTCTATGATAAATGAAAAACGGTAAGATAAAAGGGAAGGATGCTAAGGGGGAAATGGGTGGTTTAAGGATAGAGTGCTCGGCAAGATCATCGCAATCTTGTGCCTATGTATGCTCATTCGGACGAGAATGAGTAATCAAAGCAATCGTAGTTCGACTACGGGGCTTTGACAGAAAAAGATGGCAGTGTGCTCGCCAAGATCATCGCAATCTTGTGCCTACGTATCTTTATTCGGACGAGAGTAAAGAATCAGAGCAGCCGTAGTTCATGGTACGCCCACGAAAAGAGGAAAGTTGGTTTATTTTAAAGGCGTCAATTGCTCACACACGAGTAAGAGAACCCTCGCCTAAACAACCGAAGAGAGATCAAAGACTTGAACCCCCATTTTTCACCTTGATAAGAGTTGCGATAGTTGTTAGTCATTTTTGAGTTTTATTGTGAAAATCCGCTTGACGTTGGATCAAGGGTTTATTTGTATGCGAAGAGGTTAGTTTGAAAAAAAAGTTTGTTTAGAGGTTGATATAGAAAATGGCTCGATGACGAATCGAGAGTTTGGTTGAAAATGGGTGAGAATCGATCCTAGTCCCTAGGGGTGCTCCTAGTAACGAAACCACGATGAAAGGTGATAGGTTGATGGCGATGCTAAAGAGCAATCGACTTACAGGGGGTGTTTTGAAAACGGGCTCGATGACGAATCGAGAATTAGTTTGAAAATGGGTTGTCTATGCTAGTCCCTAGGGGTGCTCCTAGTAAACAAACCACAATCAAAGAAACAACGAATGCGTACATCGGAATGGGAGCGGGGTACATGTAAAGTACAAGGGATGACATAAAATAAAAGCTCTCATTGTAAGGTAGCCCAAGAGGAAGCCGTGTTTGTGCGAAGTGTCCTAAACTAAGCCTTGAGCAAGAGTCGGACAAAAGCTCCAGGCAAAGGATAGTAACCAACAGTCCACCAATTAGTCTTTTATTATTTTGATATTTTTAATGTGTTTTGATTAAGGTATGAACAAAGAAAACAAGAGAGTTAGATGAACAAGTATGAATATGCTGAATAATATGAATATGAACAAGATAATATGAAGAAGAATATAAAGCAAGGTAATATTGACGGAAAGTAAAGTTAATTGTTAGTTGATTAGTTGTTAGGAGCAAATGATACGGGACATGTAGCGCTAAACCATGGTAGCACGATCTATGACGAAGATCACACTATAGGAGGATGTACAATTTGATCTTTGTGCTATAACACGATGGAGAAATGATATTGAGGATCATTCTCCAATGAAATCGTGCCACACGGAACGAAAAGGTGAAAATCTCGTCTTAATCACAAACTTTCGTCGATTAATCGAAGGTAACCTATCACGATCTCAAAGTATAGAAAGAGATCTCAATGATCACTCACTACAGATTTGAAATAATGAAGGTTATTAGCTTCAACCATCAACATTCGTGAATAGAAAGACTGCATCGATCGAAAATGAGAAAATAGAAGAAGAAGATGCGAAATGAAGTGAAAATCGAAATGAAATTGAAATGGTCTCGTCTTAATCAAGATTTAATCGAGAAATCAATAATCTATGATATTTGACTTTCATTGACCAATAAAAAAGGAAAAGTGGCCTCATATTAATCAAGATTGTAAATCGATTTGAATAAACCAACTAATCAAGATTTTTGTTATATCATAGGCCCTAAAAGAAATGAGAATCGAAAATGAGACCAAAAATCGAAAGTGGAATTAATTGAAAAAAAAACTAGCAATTTAAAACTATAATACTTAGAAAATGTTTTGAAGCAAAATTAAATTAAAAACAAAAACAAAATAGGGGAGAGAGATTTGAAATGAGAAAAAGTGTGAAAATAGGTGGATATGAAATGGATCAGATGAGAATCATCTGGGCTTATAGGCCTATCATCTAACAAAACTCAGTTAGCGCAAGAAAAAAAACAAAAAAAAAACCACCGTGGGCCTTCAAGCCCATCCTCACAAAGCAAAATGGAGTAAAAATAAAATAAAATAAAATAAATAATAACAAGCTACTTAAAATAGATTGAACAAGCTCAGTTCAAAACAACTTCATATGAAAAAAAGCCAAAAGAAACAAAACGCAAATGAGTCAGCACTTCCTCTTTTAAAAGTAAAACGCATTTTTAATAAGAAAAGAAAAAAAAAAACAGTCTCAATGTCATCACCAATCATCCAACCTTCCTCGAAAAATCTCGTTCGTACCAGATTTCTCGCTTCAATCTACTCGTCTGCTTCGATTTGTATTTTCTTGGCTTGTCTCAGGTTTGCGTCATTTTTTTTGGATCAAATCTCATTTCTAAGGTTGAGCTGGAATTTTCGCAGGGTTTTGTTAGCAGCTCCGAGCTTCCCAATTAAGTGAGAATAGGGTGTTATTTATGGAAGAGGTGGAGGGTAGAATGGGGAAGATTTGAAGGGGCAAGATTTCTCTTGTGCGTTTTGGCAACGTTGTTGTACGATGAAAAGCAGTTATGCCGTGTGAAAGAATTGATTCGCTGAAGATTTGTTTTGAGGTCCTCTTGTTGTGCGCTTTGGCGGGCGTTGTGGGCTGTAATATGGTTTGTTGGGTGTCTTACTGCAAGGTGAGGTCTGGGTCGTACGGTTGCATTGTGGAAAGTTTGGAAAGGAGGTGGGGTCAGCTGAAAGTTTTGCTTCTGGTACAATGCACATTATTTTTCATTATCATTTCTTCATTTCAAAACTTGGTTTTGTGTCTGCTGATGCATTTTGAATTTGTCTTCTTTGGTTTGCAAGCAATACAGGTTCGTTGTAGTGGGTTGCGGTTTGCACGTGGCTGGTGTTTTGCAGTAGTATGTGTTGTGAAGGATTGTTGGTGGGGTCGGTTTGTAGGGAAAAGTTGTATGGGTCCTGATGAAGTTTTTGCATACCATTTTCCTGGTTTGTGTGGGTCAGCGTGTGATGGTCTTGGTGTGATAGAATTATTTTGTAGTCTTTTTTTTATTCTTGTAACTACTTGTAATGGATGATGATAATGGGCTTTGTAGAAATCTTTTTGAATAATGAATGGACTTTGAGTTTGAAAGCTTGTAACTTTGAACATTTGATTTTTGTAGAGACATGGTAATGTGTTTTTGATTATATGAACTTAATGGACAATGGATGACAAAATGATTTAATTTTAATATGTGGGAATTAAAGTAGATAATGGATTAAAAAGAAAAATGAAAAATGGTTAGAACATGAATGGATATTTGTTTATTAAAAGTGGATCTAGAAAAAAATGAATTAATTTGAAAAGTGGATTTGAAGAATAGTTAACTGAATTTGGACATGAATTGGATATGAAAATGCATAATGGATTTGGATAAAACGAAAAGGAAAATGGGGTGATGGACTTGAATCATGAGGACGAATTCTTGGCTTAGATCCACAAATGCACACTGATTGAACTTAAACCAACACCGCACTTGAATTGAATCCACAAAGTGCACCGAAACCCTGAATTGGAAATGATCTGGTCCTTGATAACACAGGCTGATAACTTAATCAACACACAAGTGAATTGCCTGATACAAACCCTGATTGGGACTTCACACACATCATTTGAATTAATCACAACCAGACCTTGATCCTAAGACAAACTTGTCTGACCATTGAACCTCAATCACTACAACAACCAGAGATAATATTTTTTTATTTTCTGAATAATGGTTAGTGGATGGAAGTACAGATGAAAATATACACAGGTATGACAAATTTGGGGTATGACAGTTGGTGCAGACGACACTGAACAATCGAGTGTTAAACACGTTATCCCTGGAAGCACCAGCACTTCTTCGTACCATCCAATATCCAACAAAGATTCGAACAAGGGATCTACAGACGAAGTGAACAAACCTACTGATGAACGACAATAGGCCTCTCCTCCAAAGAATACAACCCAACACTCTCAAACCATTGACTCCGTTCGTGAAGATGATGAAGAAGAAGAGCATTACACCACAGAAGTCCAGGAAACCATGCACATCCAACATACAGAGGAGAATGTCCAGGACAAAACAAACGACTCTTCGCCAAAAATTCTCAACCAAGGCGAAGGTGCCCTAGACAAAGAGGAAGACTAAGACGAAGGTCAACCCATGTTTGACTACTATAACAACCCTCAGGACGAAGAGGAAGATGATGATGCAAACCCATGTGACATGTCCAAAACCAACCAAACCTTTGGTACTGCCAAAGCTTTTAAATCCCCTTTCGACTGGTACAACTGCTGCTTTCTCCCTGGAAGAATTGGAAATCTTAAAGAAGAGTAAGCTAGAAGAATACTTGAAGGCGATCATGGGGGCAAGAGGTAGTTCGACTGAAAAATGCTCCATCTCCTCGACCGTTTATGGTGGTCAGTCTACAAATGAGCCTGCTAACGAACTTCTCAAAAAGATCAAGGAGAAAGCTTTCAATGTTGACTTACTCCAAGTCCTAGAAGATAATCCTTCTGCTTGCTTTGGGATCAAGAATCTCTTGAAATAAATTGACATCCTAGCCACTCCTCCAAAAATTGCTGATATCATCATGGAGCTTGGGATACTCATTGATCATGTCACCGCAGACCTCAACCGCAGAAGGGAAGTTTCGAACAAGATCCAGAACAAAAAGGATACCCAGACAGATGAATGGGATGTTGCTACCAAGTCAACCAACAATTTTGCAGATTTGGAAAAGAGCTTTGAACAAAGTCAAGAAGAATTCGAGACCTGTGCTAGAAACATCACTACATGGGAACAACAAATCTATCATACCCTAAATTTTGACCCTAGATTTCATCCTGTTCTAGGAGCATCATACATTGCATTGCTAACCCTAACCTTGTGCAATTTCTCTTTGTGTTGTTTCATCTGTGAATTACGGTTTTAAGCCAAGAGAATCAAGGAGATCTTTATTTGATCTGTCAATGTCTTAGATTGATAATCAACCTACCAAGTGTGTATACACTCAAGAGGCCTCTCTCTATCAAAGAATTAAGTACAAATTGATCTCATTACAAGTTCATCAAGATTCAACTTCATCTGACCACAAATTAGGGTTTCATCAGACAAAGTCAAATGTGCCTTTGACTTTTGATAAAGACATGATCTCAAGCCTTGGGACATGATTCAAGACATTCAAATACACCCTTGGAGTCTATCTATGGTGTTCAAATAGCCCAAGATATTGATTTCATTGAAGATCAAGAAATGAAGATTCATCTGATAAAAAGTCAATTATTCCTCCAGATCAAGGGTTGACTTTTGGGAATTTTGGTCAACCATGGCTTCCTCAAGTCAAGGATTATGATAACACGTGGTTTGGATCATGATCAATCAATGAAAAATCCAGAATTGGAAGGTTTCTTGCAAAAGGGGCAAAGTGGAAAGAACTTGAGTTTTTTCTAAGTGTGGGAAAAACCCTAATTTTGTGCCAACTTTGAAGAGTCATAACTTTCAAACTAGACCACCAATTTTTGTGTTTCAAAGATCAAATTGAAGCCCTCACAAAATTCTACAACTTTTTCAATTTGGGTGAATCTCCAAAAGGTGCCTAGACTTTGAGTTATGGAGCCATCAAGTTATGAAAAATCTTTCAACACGTAGAAATTTTTTCAAGGCAGTTTTTGTTCACAAAAAGTACCAAACTTTGGAGCCAGTTTTCATTATGATCTCTTGAGAATCAAGAAATTCATCAAACATGAAAGTTGTAGAGCATGTTTGGGGATTTTTAAAAAGTACAAGAACTCCTCCATAGAATTTTTGAGCTAGGAGTTTCGAAGAGAAGAAGTTAGCCTCAAAACCTAATTTTCCAAGTCATGTACTTGCAAACCATGAGTGCATATCCTAGCCAAAGTCATGAAATATGGTTTTGCAGCCTATGTAACTTGTAAATCTTCCTCTAATCAGAGAATAACAAATGTTTTGTGTGCATTACACATTGATTTGAAGAATTATCCAAGTGATCAAACCGTTTTTAGAATGTTTTGCCATAAAGATCACATTGCCATTCTCATAAAAGCACCTTTAATCAAGAAGTCAACTTGCCTTGAGCTTCTAAATTGTTTTCTTTGCACCAAAACCTTTCTTTGCACAGAAGCAAGATGTCTGAACTTTCTAACAACTTTAGGAAAACTTGTATTATGCTATGGAACATCCAAACTACTTGAAATTGCCAAGTTCATTTTCAACCAAACCATGAACATCCAAGTTACAATTCTGCAGAGCCATGAACCTCAATCTTTCTCTATAAATAGAGGATCATTGCAAGCCTTTAACACACAACAAAAACCTCAACATTCCTCCTTCAAAACCTCACAAACCAGCAACTTGTCCATTTCTTCCTTTTGTGCCAAGAATCTCAAACTTGCACAAACTCACCATTTGTTTTCTCCACACATAAAACCATCAATCTAACTATTCAAACATATCACAAACCATCCCTTGAAGGTTTCCAAACCTTCATCTTCCTCAAAAACCATCAAAATCAAAAAGTCAACCTTCAAAACCTCATTTTGTTGACTTTTTGCATTTTTAAAGCAAAAACCCTATCCAAACCATTTTCAATCATTCCAACACCTCTAACACACTCCCTAAACCATCCTTAAACTGTTCCAAACCTAGATTTTCAAATGTAACTTCATTTACTTGAAGTTTCATTTTGGTCATTTTTCACATTTTGCAAGAGGGAAGCTCTATCTTGATCCAGCTGGCTTCTTTTGGTTATAAGTATTTTAAAGCTTCATTAGAGGTATATTGGAGTTGTTCAAATCATCCAAGCACTTTTGTATCAACTCTTGTGAAAGTTCCAAGTTTGCTTCAAGAGGCAAGTTTCCTAAAAACTTGAAGTCTTTGAAATATGCCATGCTTTGATGTACACTGATCATGAACTTGTTTGGTATGTTATATATGATGTTTTTGAACTAATCATTGTTGCTTAGCATGTTTAAATATGACCGTGCCTTAGAACTTGCAAATTTGAGTCACTTGAGGTTATGCTATCGTGTTTTAAAATGGAAGCACTTTTAGCCAAAATAAATTGTACCATTGTGATCCTTTTGAAAAATTAGACAATTTTGGTTTTTATATCATCTCATTTCATTAAGTATTGAGTAAGATATGGTTGTTCTTGCAAATGATAAAAAATGGTGGATTTCTTGACTAGCCAGCCATGGCGTCTTTTGGTTCAGCATTTAGGGCATGTTTAGGTATATATTTTGATTTGGAGAGGTGATACAATGGATGTATCACCACGCCAGTAGTTAAACCTTCGCACGTATTGTACCTTTGACTATCATAACTAGGGTTCGAATCCGCCTCGCCCCAGTTCTTTTTTATTTTCTGGATTTTTCAAGTGAGTTTCACATATAATATTGTGCATCCATCCTTATTTCACAGAGCGCGTGTAGTTGAGTTGGTCTTTATTTTGGGTTGCAAGTCAGGTGGCGTGGGTTCAAGTCTTATGGAGGCCACTCCTTTATTTTTTATACCTATTTCTTTTCATTTTCTTCACAAAATCAAAATCTCATAACTTTTTCATCTTAAATTATTTTTTACCCATTATTTTTGCAAATTGTTCATGCTGATGTCTAGTTTCTGTCTGTGAAAAGAAAATTCCAAAAATAATTATTTTTGGTTCACTTATGCATGTTTAAAGTGTGTGACTTTTTAGGGTTTCCTTAAGGCTTCTTTTGATCTTTTGAATGATCCTTTGGTTTTCCTTGTGCATTTTTACTTGTATGAACCTTGTGCATCTTGTGTGAACCTTGTATGATGTTGTGATATTGTACAACCTTGTTTCAACTTGATTTTAATGCATTTTTCAAGTGTATGTTTACATGTAAATGTATGTTGAAACTTTGTTCATACGATGAGTCTTTTGTTGGTTATTTTGCCTTTAACATGTGACTTCCTTCCATGTTTGCATGACCTTGATGTGTACATATGCCTTGTTTGAATCATACCATGTTTAGGTTTTCTTAAACCTTTGATTTTTGCCTTAAACATGCCTTTGAATACATGCTTGTATGTATGAACCTTTGTGAGGTTTCCTTCTTTTTCAAGACCGTGTTTGAACCCTAACATGAATGCTTTGGTGGTTACCTACTTGTCTTAACATGTTCAACTTGTATCCATGCTTAAATGTTCAAGTAATGTCTTAACTTGTTCACATGATGTTTGAACTTTAAATTGTCATATACATGTATGCTCACATGACATCTCTTATATGTTTGCATCTTCATCCACATGTCATTGTTATGAACATGTCTCTTTGTTCAAGTATGCCTTGGTTGTTACCTTTACTTATCCATGTCTTAAATTGTATTCATGATTAAGTGAAGTTTTAACTTATGCATGTTTACCTTGAGTCTTGATTGTTACCATGTTAAGTAATGTTTTGACTTATACATGCCTTACCTCATCTTTGAACTTTGTCTTCATCCATGTTTAAGTGTTGTTATAACTTTTACATGTTCACTTGAACTTTTTTTTCATCCATGTTTAAGTGATTTTTTAACTTATACATGTCATATTTGAACCTTAAATCTTTTCATGTTTAAGTGATTTTTTAACTTATACATGTCATATTTGAACCTTAAATCTTTCCATGATTAAGTGCCATGATAACTTATCCATGTTTTAATGTTAAATTGTATTCATGATTAAGTATTGTTACAACTTATCTTTACTTGTCTTAAATTGTATTTATGATTACATGGTGTTAGTAAAATGCATGCTTGCCCTAATTGTGACCTTAAACTTGTCATCCATGATTTATTCTTATTATAACTATATCCCAGGTTTGTTTGGATGGTGTAACATCTTTACTTGTATGCACTTAATTTGGTTGTCACCATGTTATTTTGAAACCTCTTTGAACTTTGAATGTGTTTGGTTGTTACCTTGTTTCTTTTATAACTTTGTCAAGTCTTTACCCTAGATGTTGTCATATCTATTCTTATGCTTTGGTTGTAACCATGTACCTTATCTTTGTCATACTACTATTAACATCATGTTTGCATGTTACTTTGAATGTTTGCAATTGATATCATGTTTGAATGTCATACTTATTCATCTCATCCATTTCTTCATACTCTTTTAACTTTGTCAAGTTATTCCCCCCAAGTGATGTTAGCTTCTTAGCTTCCATCCTATGTTTCCTTTTATTCCCTAATCCAAGGGAAAGAACTGTTTATTGACTCAATATCATAGGTAGTTTAGCAACACCCATTTCCCCTTGAACTTGTTAGAGCCATTAAGTCTTTCAACTTAGACTTAAGGTAGAATTTACAACTCTTTTGACTTTGTTAAGTCAAGTAAGTGTTAAAGATATAACACTTATCTCCGCCCTTGAGCTTTGATCATAATCAAATGTTCATTCATCCTTAGTGAGGTGAACTACAAATGCTCTGATTTCATCCTTGTAAGGATATGTAGGCACAAGACCGCGAAGTTTTGGCAAGCATACTCAATGACTAAACCCTTAGGTTCCTATCCCCGCCCACAAAACCCAAACACAAAACAATAGAAAACAATAACATAAATACTAGCAAGAGGTTCCTATAGAGGACTATAGATGCTTAGGATGCTAACACCTTCCCTAGGTATAACCAACCCCGAACCCCACAATCTCTTAGCTTTGTTGTTACATTACAAACTTATGGTTTTATACGATCTTTACCCCTTCCTTTGGATAAATCAAAGCTCGGTGGTGAATATTTAAAGATTTTTGATTCAAGTTTAATCAATAGCTTGATATCTGATTCTCACTGCAATAAAATCGAAGAGATGCAAGCTAAGATCCAAAAGGCCAAAGAGCACCAAGAAGATATTCAAAAACTTGACCGCAAAGAACTCGAAACGAAATTTAGGTAGGGGTGGTTCATGTCGAACGGGCCTAAGCTTTGGGAACAGAAATTGGTACTCTCAACTCCAACAAGTCTGTGATCGACCGCCGCCTATCGCTTTCGAAGACGAAGTATGAATGAATGAAGGATACTCTCCCATTTTAGTTATCTTGCTTACTCATGTTGTAATTTTTTGAATTTTATTTCGACCATAGAATTTGTAATGTATTGACTTTAGCCATTTTGGCACTTTTAATCTAGTTACCATTTTGGCTTCGATCTTGCATGTGAACTATTTTGTTAATATTTTAACCTCCTGAAGTGCAGGCTTATATTTTTTCAAATATTTCCCGTTTACTCTGAAGATTCTTCGATCCTCAACTAACTATCCGATCTCATATGTACTATTAGAAAAAACTTGAACAATTTGGAACAGACCTTCCCATTTTGGGGGCCATTTACCTAATATCCTATCTCTTCGATCCATAGGTAGAATTACTTTCCAGACTAAGTCTCGATTCAAAAATGATTTGATTTTGACCTTTTTATTATATGCTTTCTCTACCCTCTTTTTCTGCCTCTTTAATAACTCTAAGGCATTCAACCTTTCTTCGTCCAAATCGACTAGTTCGTCCAACATCATTTTTCAGTAGGATTCAGATGGGATTTTATTTTGTCTTTGAATTCTAGTTGATTGGAGATAAATTTTGACTGGTAACACTGCATCGTGCCCATAGGTCAATCGAAAAGACGTAGAATTTATAGCCTCTTTAGGGGAGGTTCGACAGACCCACAAAATTTGGTCCAATGTCTTGTGCCAATTTCTTGGCTATTTCTCCACATACTCTTTTATTAATCTGATTACCACTTTATTCGTTGCTTCGAATTGACCGTTTTCATGGGCATAATAAGGTGTAGATGTTAACAGTTTGAAACCTGCTTCTTTAGCAAAGTCCCAGACCTTTCGACCAGTAAATACTGACCCTTTATCAGTTTTGATGATCTCTGGGATCCTAAATCTATAAATTATGTGTCTTTGGATAAACTCGATCACTGCTTCTTGATCAACATTTATCAAAGGTATGTCCTCGATCCATTTAGTAAAGTAATCAATGCCCACTAGGATGTACCTATAACCTTTAGAAGATGATGGTTGAATCTCCCTAACTAGATCCAACGCCCAACCGCCGAAGGGCCAAGGCTTTAAATAGAGTAAAGTTCGCTTGTAGGGACGTGCTGTATGCATGCATATATCTGGCACTCTTGTCACCTGAAGCTAGCGGGATTATACCTGAGTGAATCTCACACTCAAAGATATAACAGAGTCGCCACCGAACTTTATTTAGTCTCAGAGGACAGGGAAAATATCGATAAAACCCAAAGGGAAGAGAAATGGGTCAGGGGGTCGGTTATGCAAAAGGAAGGTACTAGCACCTTACGCATCCGTCGTACTCGACGGGAACCATTTCGCTTGCTTATAGTCTTGAATGGGTTATCTATCTAAAGGCTTTTAGCTAAAAAGGGAGGAAAAAAGGAAAAAGAAAGAAGAGTGCTCGCGGAGGATTAGGGCCCTCGTGCCTACGTACCCTCATAGTGCAATGAGGAAATTAGAGCGACGTAGTTCATGGAACTAGGGAAAGAGAAGAAGAACGGAAGAAGGTGGAAGTGTGCTCACCAAGATTATCGTAATCTTATGCCTACGTATCTTACATTCGAATAAATGAAGAATCAGAGCGTTTAGAGTTCGTGGAATCAAGACGGAAAAAGAAAAGGAGAATGGTGTCAAAACCAAGAAAGGAATAAGGAGAGAAAGACTCCGATGGGGGTTCGAGAGAATTGGTGTCAAAACCAAGAAAGGAGTGCAAAAGGAAAGATAGTAATTGTGCTGAGGATAACGTGCAAGAGTGGTGTTGAAACCAAGAAGATAAAGGAGCAAAAGAATAAGAGCGACCCAACTGGGGAGTAAGGGAACAAAGTGCATGTCCTGGGGATCAGAGGGTAAGCGACCCTACTGGGGAAACAAACAAAGGGATGGTGTCAAAACCAAGAGAAAAGGATCTGGTATGTTAACTGACTGGCAATGGTTAACCGAAGGAAGAGAGTAGTACTCTGTGGGGGAAAAAGGTTTGGTATCAACAGACAGGCAATGGTGAACCAAAAGGAGAGAGTACTGAACCAAGCGAAGGTGTTTGACTCTGAAGGGATTTTGGTATATTAACTGATAAATAGTGGTTAGCCAAAGAGAGAAAATATTGCAACTCTGTCGGGAGAAAGGTTTTAACAGATAGACTATGATCAACCAAAAGAACAGGTGTAAAACCAAGCGAAGGTTGTGACCCAAAGGACGGGTTTGGAACTAAGCAAAGGTTGTGACCCAAAGAACGGGTGTGGGACCAAGCGAAGGTCGTGACCAAAAGGACAGGTGTGGGACCAAGCCAAGGTCGTGACCCAAAGAAAGGGTGTGGGACCAAGCGAAGGTCGTGACCCAAAGGACGTTCGGTACATTGACTGAACAAGCAGTACCTGACCGAAGAAAGGTTATTTGAACCAAAAGAAGGCTACTAACCCAAGGGTACGAGTATTCGAACCAAGAGACGGTTACTAACTCACGGGTATTAGTTTTAATAGAAGAACTGTGATTAACCAAAAAGAATGAGTGATTAACCAAGAGAAGGTGATTAACTCAAAATGAGCTCAATATGTTAACAGACGGGTTGTGGTTAACTGAGAAAAAGTGAAAAATTGGTGTTTTAACTGACAGACAGTGGTTAACCAATCAAAGGGAGAGGAACCAAGAGAAGGTTGCGAACTCCGCTAGGGTTTCGGTGTTTAATATGAAGACTGTGTTTAACCAAAGAAAACAGGGAAAGACTTTGTTGGGAAAGACGAGCATTTAATCTTAACATAATGAATGTGATTAATCAAAG
The DNA here is from genome assembly GCA_022829125.1 of Lathyrus tuberosus. Lineage (NCBI taxonomy): Eukaryota > Viridiplantae > Streptophyta > Magnoliopsida > Fabales > Fabaceae > Lathyrus > Lathyrus tuberosus. Next base: position 1,611,999 of record JALAZF010000550.1, read on the forward strand.
GGACAAATGATAATGACTCTGGTGGGAATCAATGAACAATAATTGATAAAAAAAAGGGTGCTGAACTAAGAGGAAGTTGTTAACCCATAGTGACAAAGATCTTTAACCAAGAGAATGGTGAATGATCAAAAGAGAAATTGAGAGATGCAAGAGTGATCATGGATCGAATCGACTGAGGATTGAGAGACACTATAGCTTGGAGATAGCGACGATTATTCCAGGCACAAAGTCATTCGTAACCTACCCAAAATAACCAAGATGAGTGTAGGAATTCTCCACTCTCATCCCTTCTCTAGCACCAATGTGTAGTGTAGAAATTGAAACGGACAGCATAACAGCGCCAATTTGTATAGTGTTCCAGTGTGTCGTGCGAATCTCCGGCTTGGAAGGGGATCAAGAAAACAAGACTCTAAAGGATCCTAAAGAGAGGAGAAAGGGAGGATCAACTAATCGAAACAAGGTTTTGATTAATTAATCAAAGGGGATTGATATGCTAACAATTTTCCAAGGAGAACAAAAAATCGTTAAAGCAAAAGGTGTGAATTATTGATTATACAAAATTAAATTTGTTCAATAAAGAACAAACTTAATACAAACAAGAATGAAATTGCCAAGTATTAACAAGAATCAATTAGCATGCATCACTAATCATGTTAACACATAGACAAGAAAAAGTGAACAAAAAGTGCTTCGAATACATGATTAAATTGCAAAACAATCGAAGAAAATTAAGCAATTAATCAAGGAAAGGCCATGTCATGAAGATTCTGCCCTAAAACAGTAGCAATAACATGTATACAAGTAAACATGTGAAAAAACATGATCAAAACATCCAAACCAACCCCTAGAACAACGATTTTGGCCAAGCAGCAGTGATGTCCAAAACTGAACTCCCAGGGGCGTGACAAAGTGATGTAACCGGTTACATGGTTGATGTAACCCGTTAAATCAGCAAAAATCAGCAAAAATAACAAAAACCAGCAAAACAGAATTTCAGTAAAAAGCACTTTTGAGAATTGCTTTTTTCATGCAATTGCAAATCATCATAACATGAAAGTATGTGCATAATTTACAGTAATTCACAACAATTAAAAGCTATAAGAATCGATTATGCAAATCAAAGATTCAAGCAACTAAACATCAATTAAGCTACATTGTGAAAAATGCAAAAACTATCGGAAACGTAAAATCGAGCAAGAATAACCAACCTACAATGTGGATATTTGCCTTGGATGTTGTTGCAAAGGAAATGTGATGAAAATAAGTAGAGAAAACCAGAGAATTCTGCACTTTCTCTTTGAACCGTAGCGAAACCGAGCAAAAATGCGAGAAAAACTCCGAAATCAAATTTTCACCGAATTGCTTGAGTAGATTATTTGAAATGAAATAAAACCCGCTGTAATTCTAGAAATCCAATCAAGAAATGCCAAATGATGGAGGCTTAAGCTCAAGAGTAAGCAATTTCAATGTGAAATTTACTACTCTTTAATGGTGGAATTGAGCTCTAGTGTGGTTTAGGGAAGAAGATGAAGATGAATGTGTAGAAAAAGTTGCAGAAACTTTAGAGAGAATTGAGAATGAAAGGATTGAGAAATGATTGAGAGTGTGTAGGGTCCTTTGTGAAATGGTGGAGCATTGTTTATATAGAATTTTGGTTTGGAGTTGCTAGGTTTGGAATGTGCTTTGGAGTGAGCTTTGGAATTAGCTTGGGAGTTAGTTACACTTAACTCACCGAGTCGGAAGTTGACTCGGTTAGCTAGTTAGTTAACTCGATGGAGCAATCCCAATGCAAATTCAAATCAATGGCTCACATGTTTGGAAGTAAGGGTGCATGGTGATCATGATTCAAAGTGATGTATTAGAATAAATGTAAGTGGAGTGTCTTGAATGGTCTTGAACTGTCTAGAGATGTCTAAAATGTTCCACACAATGCTAGAACCAAGTTGACCAAAAGAGAGTGGAAGGAGTTGTTTCAATGTAGTGAAAATACTGATTTTTTTGCACAAACAGTGATGTAACCGGTTACATGGCTGATGTAACCCGTTACATCATCAAACTTCATTCTCCTACCTTTGAAACATCATAACTTTAGTTCTAGGGATCCAAATGATGTGTTCTTGGTATAGAAAGAAAGCTTGAAGAATGAGGAACATTTTCATGAGGGAGGAAAAGTGAGAAGAAGCTTGGATCACAAAGAGAATTGTCCTTGAAAACATGTCCTCCAAGCTGAATTTCCTTACTTAGAAAAAAATCCAAAAACCCCAATTTAGCAACTTCTCCTGATTTTATGATTTCTCTTTATTCCTCTTGATAAAACCTCATAATAACATGGATGATGACTTGAAATACCCAAATATGACCCAAGAACTCAAGAGTTTACTTTTGTAGGGCGGCACTTGACTTTTTGACAAGATGAATTCAATGCCTTCCCTATCCACTTCAAAAAAACCCTCGAAATGATTTGTGTTGAACCATGAGGCCTATATGGATAGTTTGAGATGTATGAAGACCTTTGTATTTTGCTTGATGTGATAATGTGATGAATCCGTGAGGATGCCATTAACCGGGCTTTATAAAACCTGAAGATTCCTGCAACAAAAACACAGGGAAAAAGTGCGAGTGTGTATGCCAACTATGTGAATGCACATGCTTATGCAAAAGGCAAAATAGGAGGTAAAATTTCGGGTTATGACATCACCCTTTGGAGAACTCGATGCAATCTTTCAGCATAGTAGGCCAATACATCCCTTGTCGAAACAAAAGCTATTTCATCTTGTGGCCTACTTGGTGAGCCCCACATGCCCCACTATGGACATTCAACAGAGCTAAGTACACCTCATCCTCACTAAGGCATTTGAGTAAAACTCCCTCAAGCGTCTTTTTAAACAATTCATTTCCCATAAGAGTATAACTTAAAGAATGACACCTGACTTTCAACTCTGCAGATTTTGTTGGATTCTCTAAGTAATCTACTATTGGTTTTCTCCAATCTGCATCTGTCAGGTTGTCGATAACCAATATCTTGAAGTTCTCTTCATCTGCATAGCCCAACTTTGTTGTTTCCAAATCTGCGGAGACAATCTGGTCGCCATCACTTTCCCTTGAACTTCGATCGTATCTTCCAATTTTTCTTTTGAAATTTTGTACCCAGAAGCAATTTGAGCCAAGTCATTGGCCTCCTGGTTCTTAAGTCGAGGAATGTGTCTAATATTCACCATTTCAAACTTTCTTAATAGTCGATTTACTATTACAAAGTACATTATTAGATTTTCTTTGACACATGTATACTACTTCATCATCTGTTTTACAACACACACAGAATCACCAATTATTTCGATTCTAGTTTCCCCCAATTCCAACCAAATTTCAAAGACGGCTATCAAAGCCTCGTATTCAGCTTCATTACTCGAGCAAGAACCTTCGATCCTATACTTGAATCTTGTTGGAAATTTATTAGGAGAGATAATCAATATTCCAATACCCGTTCCATCTTTGTGACTAGCACCATCGAAATATAATTTCCAAGGCTCAAGCTCTAGATAGTTTTGAGAATTTTCGACTATGGAGCAGTCGACTATAAAGTCTGCGACCACTTGCCCCTTAATGGCCTTTAAAGGCATATAAGCTAAGGAGTATTCGGTTAAGGAAAATGCCCATTTTCCAATTCGACTATACAGGATTGGCCTAGATGGCATATGCTTAATAATATCAAAATGAGAGGAAACATACACATCAACAGGCTTTATATAATGTTTTAACTTGGTACAAGAAAAATACTGACACAAACACAATTTTTCAATCATACTATATCTAGTTTCTACATCATTAAGGACTCGACTAAGATAATAAATGGCTCTTTTGACACCATTTTCATCCTCTTGAGCAAGCATGCTCCCTGTAGTTACATCAGACGCAGAAATGTACAACCTCATACCCTTACTTCTACAAGGAGGCGATAAAATTGGAGGACAAGAAAGATAATCTTTGATTTTGTCGAAAGCTTCCTGCTGCGTTTTCCCCCATTCGAAACCTTCCTTTTGTAGCTCCTTCTATGTTGATAGTGCATTCGCCTCCATAACTGCCTTGGTTTTATTCTGATTGATTTTGACCCCCTTTTTGTGGACCACAAAGCCTAAAAACTCCCCTACCTGCAAATAGGTCGCACATTTGAGAGGATTCATCTTCAGACCATGCTTCCTTATCCTTTCGAATGACTGTTGAAGATGATCTATGTGATTTTTCCCTGATACAGACTTGACAACTATATCATCAATATAAATTTGCATAAATGTTTCGATAAAATCATGTAAAATGGAGTTCGTTGCTATTTGGTATATTTCTCTAACATTTTTCACACCAAAAGGCATCACCACCCATTCGTAGGTGCCTAAGGCTCCAAGACGTCGAAATGTCATTTTCAGCACATCTTCATCAGCAATAAATATTTGATTGTATCCAGAGTACCCGTCGAGCATACTAAGATACTCATAATCTGCGGCATAATAGACAAGCATTTTGACCATATGCTTTAGATATTCGTCCTTTGGGGTCATAGCATTCAGATCTCTGAAGTCAATGCAGACCCTCAGAGTCCCATTTTTTTATTGACAGGAACTATATTAGCAATCCAATCGACATACCTTGTTGTGCGGATGAACTTACACTTGAGGAGCCTTTCGACTTCTTTCTTGATCTTCGACAAGATTTCTGGCGCAAATTGTAACACCCCAAAATAATTAGAATATTTATTTAATCGATTTATTATAAATATTCATGATTTTCGATGAATTTTGGTGAAATATATGAGGCTTTGTGTGATTATGTGGTGGGATGTTGTGGGAGAGTGTGGATTAAGATGTTAATCACTATTATTTAGAATTAAATAATTATGGTTATATTATTTAAAGTTATAATAATTATTTAGTTGGAAATTATTATGAATTAATAATAATTATTTAGAGTTATTCTAATAATTAAATTAGAATAAAAATGTGTAGAGATTTTAAGGGTAAGGTGATAATATTGAGAGGAGTAAGTGAAGACAAAGTAGGAATACCATAATAGGGGTCCTAAGGGCATGTTTGTCAAAAGAGAATTAAGAAGGGAGAAGTTGAGTTTTGATCGATCATGTTTTTGGAGAAAAGCTCTGAAGAAAGGAAGTCAAGAGGTGAGGGCTCAGAGCAATTTTGGTGAGAACTCAAGAGGAAGATCAGAAATTGAATCCCGAGGTATGAGGGGTAATCTGGTTTATTATATTTGATATGGGGTTTAAGGTAGATGTAGGTTTTGTGTGTTATGTGTTTGAATGATGATTTTGTGAAAGTATGATGAAATACCATGATGTAATTGTTGATAATAATGTTGTGATTGATGATTGAAGGGTGAATTGTGTGAATTGTTGTTAAAATTATGTATTTGATGGATTTGTTGATGGTGGATGTTGTATTGTTGTGTACGGTTGCGTGTCAGAGTCGAAACTGAGTCAGGAGTGTTTTTGATGAAAAATATTTGGGGGTTTCAGAACCTTTGAAAGGTGGTTTTCGTGGTAAAATGTGTTCTAAACGATTTGTGGGAAAAACGGGGGTTTCGGATGAGGGAAAAAATGTTTTTCGTGTAAAAATATAGCAGAAAAGTGCTTTTGCAGCATCGTTAATCGATTAACCAAAATGGGTTAATCAGTTAACACTGGAATAGTTTAAAACGTGAAAAATCTGATTTTTAGCATGGTTAATCGGTTAACCATATAGCGTTAATCGATTAACCCAGGACTGATTTGTCTAGAAACTTCGAAAATTCATATCTTTAGCTTCGGGTGTCCGTTTGACGCGCCGTTTGAACCGGTGGAAAGATAATACAATGTAATTTCTTGTAAAATTGGTTTCAAGTCCTGGAACTAAAATTAAATAGTGTGTAATGAGGCTTTATGGTGTCAGTGTAAGATGTTCGTGTTGGTGTTTGGTGAAAAACTTTGGAAATTCATAACTTTAGTTTCGGTAGTCCGATTTGCGCACCGTTAGAAGCTGCGTGAAGCTGAGATAAAGTAATTTCATTTAAAAATAGTTTTATGTTGCTGGAAATAATTTAAATGATATGCATTGATGTTGGAAGGTGTGTAATTGTATGTTGAGCTAATGATGTTTTGCTATAAATGACGAAACTTGTGTGTTGTTGCTAGGATGTTACTGTGATGTTATTGATGATGCTGCTGTAATGTTATTGATGACTCTGTGATGATGTTTTAACGATATGCTTGTTCATATATATATATATATATATATATATATATATATATATATATATATATATATATATATACACACATACATGCTATGTGATGATGATTAGGTGATGACGATTATGTGTTGATGATTCTATAATGATGATTTTTGACGTGTGTTAGTGATGCTATACTATGATGCTATGATGAATTAAATTGATGATATACAAGTTGATGTTATACATGCTATGTGAAGTCTTATGATGAATTTTTATGAATAATGAAGCAACTTTGACGAGTCGTAATGGTGATTATTATGACGTTTTGCATCATACATTCATAGCATTTTTAGGACTTTGGTCCAGTGACGATGTTAGGACTTCGGTTCAGTGATGATGGTGGGACTTCGGTCCAGTGATGATGTTAGGACTTCGGCTTAGTGTTGGCTTCAATCCCATTGTGTGGATTAAGGTGATTATGATGTGCTCCATTTTGGAGGGTGATGGCCCAGTGTCCATCCATGACGATGTTTTGGTACCACATGCATTGAGTCTATGTGCTGCATTCATATTAAGTGGCATTGCATTGTTGTGATCTCAGTGATGCTTGATGACATTGTGAATTAAATGAGATTTTATGGATGATGATCGATGATATTGTGATTCAATAATGATAATGTAATGATAATAATGCTTGATGTCCTATTTTATATCTTTGCCTCATATCTCGTATAATGAATTGTGATTACTCACTCTGCCTGTTTGAATGTTGCCTCCACGTGGGTAACATGCAGATACTCCGGAGTAGCTTATAGGAGCTTTGAAGATCATTTTGGAGTATTCTTATAGTTTTCATTTATTTAGAGGTGTTTTGCTCTGATATGTAACATCGGGATGGGAATGTTTTTTGTTTGAAATATTGTGTTACTTTGATTAACATGTTTCATGAGGATTTTGAAGATGTTGAGATATTTTAAATTCCAATTTTGATGAGATTAAATTATTATGAGTTGATTTATAAAGGAGATTTTTATGACGATCATTCCGCTGCGACGTTTTTGTTTTAAAAGAGGTGTTGATCCAAAATAAGTTGTTATTTCTATATGTTGTAACCCGTGTTACGGAGCAGGAAAATAATTATGATGTTTTTATGAAGTGTGACACCCTCGAGCGGTGATTTTATTTGATTTAATTTCCATTCGTTATGTGAAATTCTTGTTGGGTTAGAAGGGTGTTACACAAATCACCTTGGAGTCTGTTTAATTGGCTTCCTTCCAGGCTTGATAGATAACTTTAGTAATACCAATTCTCTACGCAATCCAGGCATCTCTTCATAATCCCAAGCGAAGCAGTCTCTGTACTCCTTCAGAAGTAGGATCACTTCAATTTTAAGTTCTGGACCTAGGTTGACGCTTATATACGTTGGTCTTTTGACTGTTCCTTCCCCTAAGTCGATTTCCTCTAGGGGATCTTGCGCTAGAATTTTTATGTTGGGTGCTAGCGGGTCCCTTTCGAATCCCAAAGGCTCATCATCATAAATGGCATCGAGCCTCTGGCTTGGCACCTCATCTTGAATCTTATCAGGTGGCTCTAGTTTAAAATCTATCCCAGGCCCTTCGAGGTGCACATCAGTTTCGTTGGCTTTGACAACCATATACTTAACTTTGGCCTCTAAGGTCGCCTTTAATCTATTTTCAGCTATATAAGCCAAAATCTTTTCAAATATCTTAGACTCAAACATAGTCACCGTCTTCGTCTCCCCAACCAGTTGGCTAGAGGCCTGATATCCCTTCAAATTCAAGGTCTTCTCCCACGACCTCTCTGTCCCATTGAAAACCATAGGTTGGATGTAGATGAAGGGAGTAAAATGTTGTATCAGTAGGCGCAAATGTAAACCCAGCAAGATTGCAGGGAGCGATGTTTGCCAGATTTTTATCAAAATGATGCTTGTCCACATGATTAACGTCAGCCATAAAATAGCTTTGATCAACTTCGATGTTTTCTACTATACCATCATTCCTCCATATATAGATTCTTTGGTGGAGCAAATAGGGTATTGCCCCAATGTCGTGTATTCATTCACGGCCCAAAAGCAAGTTGTAATTAGCCTTTAACGCAATAACCATAAAAATGGTTCGCCTAGTAATAGTACCAATTGTTAAGTCTACTTGGAATACTCCCAAGGTGTGGCCATTTTTTCCTTCGTAATTCGACAACACTGTGTTATGAGGTTTGAGATCTGTGTCGAATTTTCCAATTTTCTTTAACATAAAGTGTGGCATCAGGTTTACCGCCGCACCACCATCTACCAAATTTTTGTTGATTCCTACACTCTCCACCTTTCCCCTGATGAAAAGGGGCTTCAGATGATTCTTCATTGCTTCATCAGGTCTTTCGAAGAAAGCATTATGTTCTTCGACACAACCGTTGTTTATTATATAGTAACATACTGGCCTATGTTTTGCCATTTCTGCCTCAATAGTTTCCTCGAACTCTTCGACCTCCGTGAGTTGGTCATAATTTACTGGCAGCACAGACACCATGTTACAGTTGATGTCTAAAGAGGGCTCCGACCCTGTGTCAAAGTTATCTGTCACCATATCGTCATCCGCTGTTGATTGTTCTGATTTGACTTTAGACTCTTCCCCTCGAGCAGGGAAAAGCTTTCTCCCTATTGGCTTTTTCTCTTCGCCTCTATCCTTATTTGGAGGTTGTTGCTGTAACGCCCAAATATTAATTATTTATTTAATTGAATATTTAATTAATTATTTATGATTATACGACTGATTGTGTGTTGCGGTGAATTAAGTCGTTGAGTCGGTATTTAAGTTGGTAAGTCGTAGAACTAATATTAGAGATAATATTATTGTTGTTAGAGTGTGTTAGTTTAATGCGCTAGAATTCGTGTCAGAATAAGTAATAGAGGGGTGTAAGTTATTAGGCCCATTAGTAATATTAGTAGAATAATAATATTTTGATAAAAAGAAATAGAAAGAAAACAAGTTAGGTTTTATCGGTAAGTGGAAGTAGAAGAGGAACAGAACGTGAGAGAAGAAGTTGCGAGAGAGAAACTGCTACCAGTGCCAAGTCCCCAGAATCCGATCGAACCTAGAGCTGCCTTTAATCCAAGGTAAGGGTGGGGTTCGACTTTTATAATCGGGATATGATAATCGATACGTAGAAATTGGGACCGAGTAGTTTTATGATGTTGATGTTGATTTAATTTGATTTTGATGATGTGTTGTTGATGAAGTTATATTGATTGATTCTGTGAAAATGTTGATTTGTCAATTTTTGTGAAATTTGTTGCTGGGTGATTTTATGAATGTTGCAGTGAAGTTGTTGATTTTCTGGAAATTTGATTGGGGGCAAAATAACATTGTTCCCAGATGCACGGGGGGCACAGGCCACCCATCACTCACATAGGGGTGGCGCAGGCCACCCAAAACAAGAGAGAAAGCATGTGGCGGGAGCCACAAGGCAATGTGGCGCAAGCCACCCATGAGAATGTGGCACAAGCCACTCTTTCCACTAGCCAGGGTGGCGCAAGCCACCCATAATTAAGGGTAGTGGCCTTTTTTGTCTTATGTGGAAACTTAGCATTAAGGAAAACCAATGTGTGCTGTATATAATTTCATAGGTAAAAATTGTAACATGTCCTTAAATTAGGAAATGAGATGAATTAATAATAATAGCAATCATAAGAGTGCAGTTGAAGAAAGTATGATGCTGGCCTGATGAATATAACAGGTTTTGACAGAAACAGAATGATGCAAATTTCATGACAGATGATTTTAAATTATAGCAGGAGTATTGTATCAGAAAACAGAAAAGTCACAAAATTTTATAATAAACTAGTATTAATAACAGAAGTTAAAAACAATACAGTTTTAGTCGGTTTAGTCGATTTAGGCGGAAAATTTAGTTGCCCGGAATTTAACGAAAATTATCGGGGTAAGTCGGGTAGTTTAGTAGATGATTTTATTGGTTTGTTTTGTTGAAATATTATCGGGAAAGTCGATTTGTAGGTACAACTGAGTTGTAATATTGTTCAGATTAGTGGACAATTCTAAGTTGAAGGCTTGATAAGCCAACGTTGATTTAAGTTGTTCATGTCGTATAAGTTGTTTATGCTGCTGATGTTGTTATGTTGTTTATGATGTTGAGTCGTATATGTCATATTGTACATTTGCATTTCTTGTCGAAGCCGATGCTCACACCACGTTGGCCTGGATTGGCACAAGTTGAAAGTTGAAGGCTTATGCCTTGATGCCTCGATAAACTGGCAGTTTTAAGTTGGGAGTTTTACTCCAAATGGTACCACATGTATAACATAGTCGAGTCGCATTAAAGTTGTATTTTTCAAGTTGTTGTGGATTGTTGTGCCGTTGTTGATGTGAAGTGGTGATAATTGTATGATTCCTATCTATGTATTATTTATCATACTTCATTTATAAAATTTGATATATCACCCCTTCTGTTTGAATGTTGTCCCTATGTTGGCAACGTGCAGGTAATCAAGAGGAGTAGTCGGTTACCTTAGTTCGAGTCGGTGGTTGTCGTTCAGATACGTAGCACTCGGGGGAATGACGCATGTCTTTTGTTTATTTGTTTACATGCTGAATTTTTAGTGAAATTGCCGGAAAATACTTTGTTGTTTAATTTAAAGTTGTTTATATTGGATAAAGATGCTATTGCGATGATTATGAATCCGCTGCATTGCATTTGATAAAGTTGAATATTTTTGAAGACTATTTATTGGTTTATGTTCCCTTGAATTGTTATGTATTTTCCATGATTGTCTACTGTGTTAATGATTTTAAAGCTAAAAAATGTGACATCCTTTTTTAAAGTTGAATACGATGACTCTGATTTTATTTTTAATTTCCGGGTAGAAATGGGATGTTACATTAGTGGTATCAGAGCAGGTCGGTCCGTCCGGCCAAGTGTCGAGTCGTAGTTGGTTAACAATCGAGTATTGTTAATTAGTTCTAACATTTGTTCATGTTGCAGTGGTAAGTTGAGATGGCTGGAAGAAACGATGCTGCAATGGGTGTTGTTATGCAAGCAATGGCCCAAGATGTACAGAACCTGCCGAACGCTGACGAGAATTCAGGATCTCGTAGTTTGGTGACTTTTCAGAGGGAGAATCCACCTACCTTTAAGGGCAAGTATGATCCTGATGGAGCGTTGGATTGGTTGAAAGAGATTGAGAGAATCTTCAGTGTGATGAACTGCACTCCAGCGCAGAAGGTTTGTTATGGGACTCATATGCTAGCAGTCGAAGCTGATGACTGGTGGCTAGAGACTCGTCAGAGGTTGGAGACTATAGGTGAAGTTATCACTTGGGATGTGTTCCGAAGGGAGTTTCTGAGGAAGTATTATCCAGAGGATGTTCGTGGTAAGAAGCAGATTGAGTTTCTTGAGCTGAAGCAAGGAACCATGTCGGTTACTGATTATGCTACAAAGTTTGTTGAGTTGGCTAAGTTTTATCCGTACTATACCGGGGATGATGCTGATTTTTCTAAATGCATCAAATTTGAGAGCGGGTTGCGCTCTGAGATCAAGAAAGTTGTTGGGTATCAGAAGATTCGTGTCTTCTCTGATTTGGTTGACAGTTGCAGAATATATGAAGAGGACAACAATGCTCACTACAAGATTGTTAGTGATAGAAGAGGCAATCAACAACAGAATCGTGGCAAGCCTTATGATGCTCCAGCTGGAAAGGGTAAACAGAGAGCGACTGAGGGCAAGAAGACTAGTGGGGGAGATGCTCCTGCTGTCATAACTTGTTTCAAATGTGGAAAACCTAGTCATAAGAGTAATGTGTGTACTGCTGAAGTGAAGAGATGTTTTCGATGTTGTAAGACTGGACATGCAATATCTGATTGCAAGCACAAAGAGATGATCTGTTTTAATTGTGGTGAAGAGGGGCATATTGGTAGTCAGTGTCAGAAGCCAAAGAAAGCTCAGATCGGGAAAGTGTTCGCGTTAGCAGGAACTCAGACAGCTAACGAGAACAGACTTATCAGAGGTACATGCTTCATTAATAGTACTCCATTAATTACTATTATTGATACTGGTGCTACACATTGTTTTGTTTCTGCTGTTGTGTTCAAAGATTGGGTCTTAAGTTATCTGCTATGAATGGAGAATTAATTGTCGAGATTCCAGCTAAGGGATCGGTGACTACTTCTCTTGTGTGTTGAAGGTGCCCTTTATCGATCTTCGATAAAGACTTTTATGTTGATTTGGTATGTCTGCCGCTGACCGGAATGGATGTATTCCTAGGTATAAACTGGTTAGAGTATAACTACGTTCATATAAGTTGTTATCGCAAATCGGTGAGGTTTTCTTCTCCGGAAGAGGAAGGAGTTGGATTGTTGTCTTTCAGAGAGTTACAGCAATTAATGAAAGAAGAAGCTCAGATGTTTTCGTTGGTGGCAACATTGTCTATTGAGAGCAAAGATAAGATTGAGGAATTGTAAGTGGTGAGTGAATTTCCTGAAGTTTTCCCTGATGAAATTCCTGATGTACCGCCAGAGAGAGAGGTTGAATTTGCAATTGATCTTGTACCTGGTACCAGACCTGTTTCGATGGCACCGTACAGAATGTCGGCATCTGAGTTGTCTGAATTAAAGAAGCAGTTGAAGGAATTACTTGAGAAGATGTTTATAAGACCAGGTGTATCGCTGTGGGGAGCTCCAGTGTTGTTAGTAAAGAAGAAAGATGGAAGTATGAGACTTTGTGTTGATTATAGACAACTGAATAAAGTAACAATTAAGAACAAGTATCCACTTCCGAGAATAGATGATTTGATGGACCAGTTGGTGGGTGCTTGTGTGTTTAGCAAGATCGATTTGAGATCGGGTTATCATCAGATTAAAGTGAAAGATGAGGATATTCAGAAGACGGCGTTCAGAACACGGTATGGACATTATGAGTATTCAGTGATGCCTTTCGGTGTTACTAATGCACCGGGAGTATTCATGGAATACATGAACCGCATTTTTCATACTTATCTGGATCGTTTTGTGGTTGTATTCATTGATGATATTCTGATTTATTCTAAGTCAGAAGAAGAGCATAAGGAACATTTGAGAACAGTGTTGGAAGTTTTGAAAGACAAGAAGTTGTATGCGAAGCTGTCCAAGTGAGAGTTTTGGTTGAAGGAAGTCAGTTTTCTTGGTCATGTGATTTCAGGTAGCGGTATTGCCGTGGATCCTTCTAAGGTAGATGTTGTGTTGCAGTGGGAAACTCCGAGGTCGGCTACTGAGATTAGAAGCTTTCTGGGACTAGCTGGTTATTATAGGAGGTTTATAGAAGGATTTTTGAAGTTGGCTCTTCCGTTAACTAAGTTGACTTGTAAAAGTCAAGCTTTCGTGTGGGATGTTCATTGTGAAAAAAGTTTTAGCGAACTGAAGAGGAGGTTGACGTCAGCTCCGGTGTTGACATTACCGAATCCAGGAGAACCATTTGTGGTTTATTGTGATGCTTCGTTGATGGGTTTAGGAGGTGTGCTTATGCAGAACAATAAGGTAATTGCTTATGCGTCGCGACAGTTGAGGACTCATGAAAAGAACTATCCTACGCATGATCTGGAACTTGCTGCAGTGGTTTTTGTGCTGAAGATTTGGAAGCACTATCTTTATGGTTCTAGATTCGAAGTTTATAGTGACCATAAGAGCCTAAAGTACTTGTTTGATCAGAAGGAGCTAAATATGAGACAGCGAAGGTGGTTAGAATTGCTGAAAGATTATGATTTCGGTTTGAATTACCATCCAGGCAAAGCTAATGTTGTGGCCGATGCTTTAAGCTGAAAGACCTTGCATATGTCAGCAATGATGATTAAGGAATTGGAATTAATTGAGCAGTTTCATGATATGAGTTTGGTTTGCCAAGTGACTCCGCAGAGTGTTATGTTGGGTATGCTAAAGATTAACAATGATTTTCTGGACAATATTCGAGAGGCTCAGAAGCTGGATGTGAAACTAGTAGACATCATGAGTAGTTGCGGTCAATCGGAGAAGAGTGACTTTAAGATGGATGCACGAGGTGTGTTGAGACTGCATGATCGAATTTGTATTCCAGATGATGCAGAGATGAAAAAGAAGATTCTTGAGGAGGGTCATAGGAGTAATCTGAGTATTCATCTGGGAGCCACTAAAATGTATCAAGACTTGAAGAAAATATTTTGGTGGTCCGAAATGAAAGAAGATGTGGCACGATTTGTGTACGCGTGTTTGACTTGTCAGAATTCGAAAATCGAACACCACAAGCTTGCGGGGTTGATGCAACCGTTAGAAGTTCCAAAATGGAAATGGGATAGCATTTCTATGGACTTTGTGACAGGGTTGCCTATTACTTCAAGAGGACATGATTCAATTTAGGTGATTGTTGATAGGCTTACGAAGTCGGCTCATTTTATACCTATTAACATCACATATCTAATTACGAAGTTGGCAGAGATTTATATCCAAGTAATTGTGAAATTACATGGTGTCCCTTTGTGTATTGTGTCGGATAGAGATTCGAGGTTTACGTTGGAGTTTTGGAAGAGTCTACAAGAAGCATTGGGTTCTAAGTTGAGGTTGAGTTCGGCATATCATCCTCAGACGGATGGTCAAACTGAGAGGACTATTCAATCGTTGAAGGATTTGTTGAGAGCTTGTGTTCTTGAGCAGGGAGGTTCGTGGGATACTTATCTTCCGTTGATCGAGTTCACTTATAATAATAGCCACCATTCTAGTATCGGAATGGTACCTTTTGAAGCGCTGTATGGTCGGAGATGTAGAACTCCGTTGTGTTGGCATGAATCTGGTGAAAGTGTAATACTTGGACCGGAGTTAGTTCGAGAAACTACCAAGAAAGTGAAGTTGATTTGAGAGAAAATGAAAGCTTCTTAAAGTAGATAGAAAAGTTACCATGACAAGCGAAAGAAGGATTTGGAATTCCAAGCGGGTGATCATGTGTTTTTGAGAGTCACGCTTGTGACTGGTGTTGGGAGAACTTTGAAGTCTAAGAAGCTCACTCCTCATTTTATTGGTCCGTATCAAATTTTGGACAGAGTTGGGAAAGTTGCTTACTGAATTGCGTTACCGCCAAATCTTTCGAATCTGTATGATGTGTTTCATGTGTCGCAACTTCGGAAGTACATTTCAGATCCGTCTCATGTGGTTAGTATGGATGATGTGCAAATACGGGATAATCTCACGGTGGAGACGAAGCCTGTGCGAGTCGCGAATCGTGAAATGAAGACTTTGCGAGGGAAAGAGATCCCGTTGTTGAAAGTTGTCTGGTTGGGAGCTGCTGGAGAAAGCATAACCTGGGAATTGGAGAGCAAGATGTGAAACTCCTATCCCGAGTTATTTGAATCAGGTAAATTTTCGAGAATGAAAATATTCTAATTGGGGGAGAGTTGTAACGTCCAAATATTAATTATTTATTTAATTAATTATTTATGATTATAAGACTGATTGTGTGTTGCGGTGAATTAAGTTGTTGAGTCGGTATTTAAGTTGGTAAGTCGTAGAACTAATATTAGAGATAATATTATTGTTGTTAGAATGTGTTAGTTTAGTGGGCTAGAATTCGTGTCAGAATAAGTAATAGAGGGGTGTAAGTTATTAGGCCCATTAGTAATATTAGTAGAATAATAATATTTTGATAAAAAGAAATAGAAAGAAAACAAGTTAGGTTTTATCGGTAAGTGGAAGTAGAAGAGAAGCAGAACGTGAGAGAAGAAGTTGCGAGAGAGAAACTGCTACCGGTGCCAAGTCCCCAGAATCCGATCGAACCTAGAGCTGCCTTGAATCCAAGGTAAGGGTGGGGTTCGACTTTTATAATCGGGATATGATAATCGATACGTAGAAATTGGGACCGGGTAGTTTTAAGATGTTGATGTTGATTTAATTTGATTTTGATGATGTGTTGTTGATGGAGTTATATTGATTGATTCTGTGAAAATGTTGATTTTTCGATTTTTGTAAAATTTGTTGCTGGGTGATTTTATGAATGTTGCAGTGAAGTTGTTGATTTTCTAGAATTTTGGTTGGGGGCGAAATAACATTGTTCCCAGATGCACGGGTGGCGCAGGCCACCCATCACTCACATAGGGGTGGCGCAGGCCACCCAAAACAAGAGAGAAAGCATGTGGCGGGAGCCACAAGGCAATGTGGCGCAAGCCATCCATGAGAATGTGGCGCAAGCCACTCTTTCCACTAGCCAGGGTGGCGCAAGCCACCCATAATTAAGGGTAGTGGCCTTTTTTGTCTTATGTGGAAACTTAGCATTAAGGAAAACCAATGTGTGCTGTATATAATTTCATAGGTAAAAATTGTAACATGTCCTTAAATTAGGAAATGAGATGAATTAATAATAATAGCAATCATAAGAGTGCAATTGAAGAAAGTGTGATGCTGGCCTGATGAATATAACAGGTTTTGACAGAAACAGAATGATGCAAATTTCATGACAGATGATTTTAAATTATAGCAGGAGTATTGTATCAGAAAATAGAAAAATCACAGAATTTTATAATAAACTAGTATTAATAACAGAAGTTAAAAACATTACAGTTTTAGTCAGTTTAGTCGATTTAGGCAGAAAATTTAGTTGCCTGGAATTTAACGAAAATTATCGGGGTAAGTCAGGTAGTTTAGTAGATGATTTTATTGGTTTGTTTTGTTGAAATATTATCGAAAAAGTCGATTTGCAGGTACAGCTGAGTTGTAATATTGTTCCGATTAGTGGACAATTCTAAGTTGAAGGCTTGATAAGCCAACGTTGATTTAAGTTGTTCATGTCGTATAAGTTGTTTATGCTGCTGATGTTTTTATATTGTTTATGATGTTGAGTCGTATATGTCATATTGTACATTTGCATTTTTTGTCGGAGCTGATGCTCACACCACGTTGGCCTGGATTGGCACAAGTTGAAAGTTGAAGGCTTATGCCTTGATGCCTCGATAAACTGCCAGTTTTAAGTTGGGAGTTTTACTCCAAATGGTACCACATGCATAACATAGTCGAGTCGCATTAAAGTTGCATTTTTCAAGTTGTTGTGGATTGTTGTGTCGTTGTTGATGTGAAGTGGTGATAATTGTATGATTCCTATCTATGTATTATTTATCATACTTCGTTTATAAAATTCGATATCTCACCCCTTCTGTTTGAATGTTGTCCCTATGTTGGCAACGTGCAGGTAATCAAGAGGAGTAGCTGGTTACCTTAGTTTGAGTCGGTGGTTGTCGCTCTGATACGTAGCACTTGGGGGGATGACGCATGTCTTTTGTTTATTTGTTTACATGCTGAATTTTTAGTGAAATTGTCGAAAAATACTTTGTTGTTTAATTTAAAGTTGTTTATGTTGGATAAAGATGTTACTACGATGATTATGAATCTGCTGCGTTGCATTTGATAAAGTTGAATATTTTTGAAGACTATTTGTTGGTTTATGTTCCCTAGAATTATTATGTATTTTCCATGATTGTCTACTGTGTTAATGATTTTAAAGCTGAAAAATGTGACATCCTGTTTTAAAGTTGAATACGATGACTCTGATTTTATTTATAATTACCGGGTAGAAATGGGGTGTTACAGTTGCTGCTAGACTCCGCCATCGCTTTCTCTTTGGCTTCTCTTTCTGCTTTCCTCCTCCTCAGTTGCCTTCGCCACTCAGACCTTGACATGGGATTCTTGCCCTTGTAATTCTCAGATCCATAAGTTTATTGTCTCGACACTTGGAATTCCCTTCGATAGGTTATTGAAGAGCCTCAAACCACTTCAAAACTCTATCATCTCTCTTGACCTCTCTCTCTATTCTCAGCAGACTTCACCTATCTTCCCCTGGGAGCATCAGCCTTTGGTTTAAAAGTAGATGTCTTATTATCATGGAGGCTTGGACCTCCTTGTTCCCGCCATTGAGGAATTCCCCTTTTGTCGAAGGTGTAATGATTATGGGTATCTTTCTAATTTCTTCTATGACTAGCGACTCAAACTATCTCTATGTTCTCCATATCCCTTTTGTTGAAGACATAGCTGCACCTAGGGCACAACATCACTTTAGACTTCTTTAGTTGGCAGCGGTGGAGGAACTCCACTAAGTTTTCATCATTCCTTGGGTAAGCCACGTTCACTTGCTCTTCGTTTTGTTGGGTGCTTTCCTCGCCAGCCTCCACCTCAGTCTCTTTGTTCACTTCGACCATGTTAACTTCTAAATTGGTGCCATCAGTGATCTTCAACTTTTGCAATTTGATTCTAAGGCCCTCAATAGCCTCAGTTATGGTTGTTTCCTGATTGAAACCCTCAGCGGTTTTGATCATAGTAGTATTCTTGTCACGACCTTCAGACACTTCAACCATGTTGACAATGACAGACTCAATGTAATGGGCATTCTCCACCTGCAACGGGTGTGAATCTATCTTCATCTAAAACTTAGATTTGTCCCTAAACTTCAGTTTCCCATTCTTAATCGCATTCTGCACCAGATCCCTAAAAAGAAAACAATGTGAGGTTTTATGGCCCAAAAATTGTGATATTTACAAAAACCTCTATTCTATTGTTGTTCTAACAAAGGTATTTTAGTGCCAGGAGGCACTATTATTTGACCATTTTTGACTAGTAAGTCAAAAAATTTGTCACATTTGGTAATGTCGAAAGTATATGTTTTCTTAGGGAATTTGTCGTTCTTTTTCGGCTCGACCGAATTTCTCCCATTCAAAGGCGCAAGAACCTTGCATGAATAGGGTGGCCCTTGTTTTAATTCGGAAAAGTCAAATTCGCTTTCATCGAAACTTAAAGGGTCACTATATGTTTCTTAATCATCTTCATCTAATTCGACATATACTACCCTTTCTCTCATATTATTCTTACTTGCTCTGGCCTTTTTAGCCTTCAGGCGCTCTACCTGTCGAACTCTGTCAGCCAACTGGCCATATCCCTCAAGTATTGGGTATATAATTTCTTTCTGATGGAATAATCTAAATCACCAGCGGCTATCTCGACTAACTCTTGCTCAGGCACTTGTGTGAAACACCTTGCCTTTAGCAAACAAAATCTATTGAGATAATCATCTATTGGCTCAGTAAATTTGCGTTTAATACTAGCCAATTCCTTCAAACTAATCTTCGACTATCCCATGTAAAATTGTTCATGGAACAATCTTTCTAGACGAGTCCAATCATAAATCGAATTCGCTGGGAGCGTAGTGAACCATGTAAAGGCATTCTTAGTGAGAGAACCGGGGAATTATTTTATTCTAAAATTTTCATTATTCGCAATGTCCCCTGCCTAAGTTAGATACCTTGCCACATGTTCGATGGTAGATTCACTAGTGTCTCCAGAAAAGTTTGTGAATTTTGGGACCTTCCACCCCCTAGGCAATTCGGTCTGCAAAATGTACTAAGACAACAGGGAAGTATAGTTTGGCCTATGGAGGCCAATATTTACCCCATTTTGCGCCATAATCCTTTCGGCCATGGCAGCCAAGTTGTTATCCCCTTCCATATCATCGTGTTGAACTCGATGTATAACTTCATCTGCATCTTGATTCCTGCTAACCATTACCACCCTTGGTTCCCTCTCCCTTGGCACTAGCCGTTCGCCTCTAGGGATTCGATTCTAACACCTTGATTTGCGACGTCTGCATGAGGTGCATTTCTCTAGGCTTGGTTAATGGTAGGATCCTCCTTAGGGATTGCTACTTGGTTTTCTACCACTCATTTCCTTCGAAGTTGTCGAGGTGCTTGCGAAACCCCCAAAGAAGTCTGTAATTCGCGTCAACTGCTGTTGCGGTGAGAATTGGATACCATAGTTATTAATGAACTAGGATCACATTTCTTTAAATGTTCACCACCGACTTTGATTTATCCAAAGGAAAGGTTCAAAAGCGAAAAAACCTAAAGATCTAAGGTTCGGGGGTTGGTTACGCCTAGGGAAGGTATTAGCATCCTAAACGTCTGTAGTACTCTACGGGAACCTCTCATTAGTATTTATGTTATCTCTTACTCGCTTGATAAGGGTGATATGCTAAAGGCTGAAACCCTAGGGGTTAGTATCTAAGTATACTCGATAAGGTATCACACCTTACGCCTACGTATCCTCGGGAGTAGAATCAGAGTATGCGTAGTTCTGAAAGGAGGAACTTCTTGATGGGGTCAAGGTTCCAAGGGGAAGTAAAGTCTTAGGCAAGACCTTACATAGAGTGCGGCGACTCTAAAGTTGTAGGTTGGTTTAAAAGGGGTAGGATTATAAATGTTTGCGGCGGAGCATTTACTTGGAGTGCGACGACTCCGATCCTAAGGCTAAGATTCTAAGTGTCTATGGCGGGACGTGGAGTACGGCGACTCCGAATCCTAAGGCCAAGGGTTCTAAGAGTTAGTCCTATGACGTTCGAGTCATTATTAAGGTACCTTTCCTTTGGAATGTCGAGGGGGACAATTAACTTAGATTATTAGTGCACACTAGCAAAGTGGGCTAGCTTTAGTGTATAGTGACCGATAGGTTGAATGCGATGCCCAAGGGCGATCGACTTACATAGGTAGAAAATGGGCTCGACGTTGGATCGAGGATTTTTGTATTTTTGAAAGGTTTAGAAAACAATAAAGAGCAAACAATCAAATAGAGGCATGTATACAAAAACAAGATAAATAACATACAAGCGGACACTCAAGCGCGAGGAATCTAACGAGTTTGATTTATTCTTAAGGTTTATGAGAAAAAGTTGATTTAGAATTAGATTATGCTTGAAGGTAACTATTAACTTAAATGGTTAGAATAATTTTGATTAACAAATTATTTTAGTATTTAGTAAAAGAGTTAATTAATTATTTATTGTGAGAAATTGTGTTAAGGATTATTTTCACTTAGAATTTTCTTAAAGAGTTTTATTATTATGTAAAAAGAAAAGGTCATGTTTATTTATATAAAAGGAAAAGTTTTTTTTTTAGGAAAGGTTTTATTCCAATAAAAAAAGGGATTTTTCTCTATTGTAAAGGGCTTATTTTTTATAATTTCAAAAAAGTCTTAATTTTTATAGGAGCCTTATTTATGTTAAAAAAAGAAGTTAAAATTTTGTTATAATTCCTTTTTTAGGTTTTTATTAATTAAAAAGTTAATCAAAAATCCTTAATTAAATTAGTTATATTCATAAAAAAAGATGAAGTTTTGAAATGTAAAAAAAAAAGTTATCTTTCTGTTTTATTTTTTTAAGAATCAGAAAAGTTCCAAATTTAAATTAGTTAAAAAATAATTATTATTATTATAAAAAGGAAATTTACTCACTAAAAAGGTTAAATTGGTTTTTATGTTTAAAAAACAAGAATTAAGTTAACGGAGGGATCTCACATGGCTCTATCTCATTCTCTCTCTCGCCGCTCTTTGTTTTCTCTCTCAAAGTGAAAGCTAGGGTTTGAAACCCTATCAGCGCCGTCGTCTCTCAATCTCTCACGATCAACAATCATCAAGCAGCAAACATAAACCCCACCCCGCACAGCCCATACCCCGATTTCCTTATATTATTGTTGATTACAGTTACATGATATAGAAAAAAAGATCGAGCAAAAGCGAGAAAAAGAAAAGGGTTGTCGGCGATGGTGGCGGCGATCCCGAACGGTGTTCTCCTCAGGGAAGATCTCCTTCTTTTTTACCTGTTTATGAGCAGATTGCTTGTCGTTGCCCTTCTTTGTTGTCTGTCGCTTTCTCCGTGGGATGATGATGATGTTTTCTAAATCTTTGTGTTTTGGCGGGTTTGGAAAGTTGAACGATGTTGTTGCTGCGTTCCTGCTTCTTCTTTTTTCTGATTTTCGCCTGATTTTTCTACTAAGGTTTTTTTTTCTCCTTTTCTGATGCCAAGTGTCCCTTTTTTATGGTGGCCAATGATGATATTTGGAAGGTTTTTAATGTTGGTATTGATACGTTTGGATATGATTTGATTGTGCCTTGATTTGGAAATTTTTGAAGGGTTTGAATGGATTGATATGATCTGTTTTCTATTTGGAAAGTTTTGAATATGTTTTGGACGGTTGATACGAATGATTTGGTTGCTTGGTTTTGGAAAATTGGGATTTGCAATTATTTGAAATCCTTGGTACAATCTGGCGCTTGATTTGAGATTTGGAATTTTAAATGCCACCTTGAAAGACTTGATTCTCTGATTTACCGTGCTATTTTCGGAAGGTTGTGCAGGCGGTACCCTTTTGGATAATGCCCATAATTTTCCTTTTGAAAATGATGAAACTAAAATCTAATTCAAAAAAGGAAACTCTGAGGCCATAATGTTATGTAAAGTAAGGATCTTCCCTCTTAACTTGTAATGACTGCTGTTTGATATCTTAGGGAACGTTTCAAATTCTGGTTGTGAATCGGAAAATTCCTTTTATGGCCTGCTATATTTGTAACTTGCTTGACTGGTTTTGGTAAGGTTTGAATACTGTCTGAATTGGCGGTGATTGCTTGCCGTTTGTGATATGGGAAAGTTTGAGCACACAGTGATGACATGTCTGAGTGTTTAATTGTCTTGAATGCCTTGGATACCGTTTGGTTTTATCTCATTTTGGAAGTTTATTGAATGCTTGTTGATTGCTCTTGATATCCGCTGACTGAACTTTCCTGGCCCGTATTTGCCTTGAATTGAGTTTGACTTGTTTTGGCACATTGAATGCACGTTAAACTCCTATACTGAGGTCTGCTTTACTTTTCTTTGAAACCAATAATATGCTCTAAATTCTACGCACTTTTCCACTCATTCTAGGTTTAATTTCTTTTCTTTTTCTTTTGAACTCGTTGGATTTGTTTTTTTTTAAACTAACCATTTTCAAACTCTTTGCGAGGATTGCAATGGATGAGAGGTATGAAGAAGAGCTCTCCTTAGCGTCTGATATGGCATTGGTTTGATGGAGTGAAATCACAGGTCTTTTCTACTGACGCCCAGGTATTGTATTTTGAATTTTGCAAGATTGACATGTGATATGCATGACTTTTGAATTGGATCCTGGTTTGATATGAAACTTGGAATTGAATGGTTAAATATGGTTCTGAAATTGTGATGATTTTGAATGGCTTTTCCTTTGCATTGTGACTTTGTTCTTACTAATATTTCAAATTAGTGACCTGTTTGTTTATCGAATTGGTATCAAGCCACAAGCTCCATGCTCTACCTTACCAGTTGGAGCAGAACCTGCTGTAGATCCAACAAAAGTTGTAGCTGTGAATATAAATCATGATTTGCTCCATACAGTCATCGCAGTCTCATTTGCCCAAAGAATCTCGCCCCATCTTGCAAAACAGCATGCTTGTCTGGTTTCAAAAAATGAGCTATGTAACCTGAGATAAACACCTAGGAGGTATGCAACGCTTAGATTTAATCAAACTCGTTGATGTTCAATTTAAATTTGTGCATAATCTTGCATTTAAAGTTTGATTCTCTTGCGCTTGTTATTTGTAGGTAGAGGACTTGGTGAATTCTTGGCTGCGGCATGAAAGTAATTTGGATGATGGCTTGAACAAACTTGTTGGCAGCTTGAAGATTGATAAAGTCTTGGATGGTGAACCAACTTGATGGATAGAGAAGAACTTAGTTTTCTTTAGGCTGTAGCATTAGGCGTGTATTTGCTATTCCTTTGAGCTTCCCTGCTTGTTTTGGATTTGTAAGACTTAAGGAGAACCATTCTAGGATTAGGATATATCTTTAGCAATTGCAACATGAACCTTGTAATTTTGCACAAATGTCGTAAGTTGACCCTTTATGCTTGAACCTTGCTTTTGAGTTTGAGAATTAATGTGCCTCTTAGCTGAAACTTTGAAGAGATATGATGAAGCATCACTAGAATATCATTCTCGTTGAAACAAACCATGACATAAAAATCCTGGACTTTATGCTTTGATAGAGATTGAACTTCTTTGAACCTTGTAATGAAGTTGATTTGAGCTTTCTTCAACTTGTATTTTAATTGTACTGATAACTCTTGAATGAACCTAAACTTGGGCCTTCCATTTGTAAAAAAAAGTACTCTTGGGATAGAGGTATAAAAGCACCATGTAATCAACTTACATTTGAAAAAAACAGATTTAGGACTTGATGAAACCAACATGAGACTCTCTTACAATTTGAATCATTGAATTTGAACTTGTAATTTTGAAACTCATGAATCCAATTACGATTGAATTTTGGATTTGGCTTGAATTTGAATCTTGGAGTGATTCCTTGAGATTAAAACCTTAATATGCGTAGGAATATTGATCTTACGCTCTGTACCCATATCTTGAATTGATCCACACTCTTGTATTAAGCACGAGGAATAATGATGACCTTGAACACCAAAATAATTGTCTGAACCTTAAGCAAGCCAAGTAAGACATCCTTCTTTAGTTTAAATCATAACTCAAACACATTTCTTCCTGGCCCCTCCACCACAATCAACACAAAGAAATTGCAAAAACCATAATCTCCACAAACATACACACAACTTCCATGACTTCGAACCCTCTGTATCAGCACCTACTTTCACAAATGAAACAAGCAAACAAAGCCTAAAATGAAGTGGTTAGTTATGCACAAATGATTGACCTAACATGTTATGCAGACGCATCAACGTATCTAAGGGAAAAATTTGGGGTACAACAACTACGCTGTCATCTATTGGTTTGTTTGGGTGGTGTTTCGAATCAAGAGGTTGAATATTGTGCCCATCTGTTGGGCAAGCATATGGACCATGTCATGCTTACTTTCGTCCATTTGCTGCCTTAAGATTGTTGCAGAGTTTGTAGTAAAATTGGGCATTTGTTGGGCAAAAATCCCACCCATGGGGGTTGGTTGATTTGACCCGTATTGTTAACAGCCAATCCAGACCCTTTTAAAGGAGAAAATGTGTTCACCACAGGGTTAGTGAATGTTGTGGTCGCATTGTGCAAATTTGCCATCATCGAAGTTGGCATGCCATATGGTTGTTCGCGACCATTCAAAGGCATTGTAAATCTAGGCACATAAGGTCTGAATGTACTAGTTACCACTGGAGCAGGGGTCACCGGTTGACCCTGCGTTCTCACAGGAGATAAAATTGGTCCACTGTGAATGCTCAACGGTATGGCCGTTTTACTTACCATGGATGGAATTATTTCGGACACAGATGCTGTGACCGTAGTCTCCCCTGTTGAAAGAGGGGGTTGTTCTCCATTGTTATTTGGCGGATTCGTCATCCTTCTTACGTATCTCTTTCTTGGTATTGCTTCGTTATTAGTGGATATTTTACCACTTCTTAATCTCATGCAACGAAGTTAGATAAACCACAAATGAAGAACTTTTAAACATTTTTCAGAAATTAAGCAAAAGCACTGGTCCCACTGGGCGTGCCAAGTTGTTTATCGTTGAAATTGGTAAACAGGCGCTAGTCTTCCAAATTCTATATTTTTGGTTACTCGCAGGATCAACTAGATCCTAGGACATATGCTTTTGTTTTCATTAAGTTTTATCACTTATGAACATTTCGACAATGTTCTTTTCATTGAAAGTAATGTTAAAGTTTGTAAAGAAACTCAGAAATGTAAATAGCAATGTAAATGACTTCAAAGTAAATTTACAACGAATTTAAATAACAAAATATTAAATGATTTTATATAAAAAGTGTAAAATTTGTGATCACACGTACATTTCACTCAGGAACTCGTTTCTCAACATCACATATACTTTGAGTAATATTTGAGTTTTTGTATAAAATGGAACACACAAATCCTAATCACTAAGATCCCTATTTATAATAAATAAAAAATAACGGTAACAAATGATCTCTTCTATATAAGATGACATGTTCTCGATTGCATGAACTTCGCTACTTACAACTTTCCACGTGTCTTCTCAAGAAACGGATAAGGCAAAAAAACGGTTATTAGCCTTATTTTGAATTACGCTCGTCGAACGCAACTCCAAACAAACATCTTCGTCGAACTTAAGTCCGAACCCAAGAATATTTCTACATCCCATACTAAAATCTCCCTCTATTTAAAGGGTCTTCTTCGACTATGCCAATTTGTTTTCGTTGAAGAAATATATTTTTTTCCAGAATATCTCTTTTAGCTATACAGGCTTATTTCAAATACTCCTGAGCATCGAAATTCCAACTAACAAAGGTATATAAATTTTTTGTATAACTTTAATTTATTTATTATTGATACTTAATGTGTTAAAACTAAATGATGATTTTTTAACTGTTTGTTACATAATCGTAACACGCTAAAGGTGGCATCCCACAGGTTAAAGATGAAGAGGTTTTCAGATGTTCTGATGCCTGAGCTGGTCAGGAAGATTATTGATGATTACGATCTCTTGTCATTGGCCAACTGCCTACTCACCATGCTTGGGGTTCACTCCTGACTGCCTTTGTTAAGCGATGGCACAAAGAGATATCTTCCTTTCATCTTCCATTCGAAGAGGTGACTATCACTTTGGATGATGTTTCTTTCCTGATCCATCTCCCAATCCCTAGTAGATTCTTCATCGCTCTTATTAATAACTAGGAGCTTGCATGTATCAGGGCTACATGGGATTTGGGAGTTATTAAAGAAACCATGATAAATGAGTTTGCATTTAATAGGGGAGCTCACTTTCATATGTGTTGAAATACAAATAGAGTTCAGGTTTTAGTTATCGTTCCACAGAGATTGTTGGGTGATATCGCAACCGTTCTACAGTCGTAATGTTTCAAGCCTTAAAGTAACAAGGGGTATTAGGTTGGTTTCGTAGCGTTCGCATTCAAAGTTAATTAGAAACGGTAAAAAGATTGTTTTAACGGTTTATAAAAGCATGTCAAGGTTAGGGTTCGACAAACCACTTTGCACATATATAATCGATAAAGCTAATGAACTCGGTTAAATGATAAATACAATCACATATCCTCCCAATATGTTTATTTCTAACACATATTGTGAGTTTTGTCATTTTGATCCTTTGTTGATTTCTCACACAAACTATCAAAATGACAACATTAAAGTTCAATATTTATGAACATCAACTCACATTACTATCTCTAGCCAATGGACATTGATGGATGAAAAACCTAGGTAAAGAGTTGGAGCATATTTCTCAATCATGAACCAACACAAAGAATAAACATAGAAACAAGGTTTTTCACCATACATTCATCATTTAAGAGTTCACAAACTAGAATCAATCCATATACATACAAAGGAAAGGTTTACCTACATCTAACCTTGACACAAAAGAGAAATTAGCTACACATATTCATGGTAGCTTGATCAACAAGAATCGGGAGAATTGAATCGAGCATCAACGACGATTTTATCGACAAAATGATGCTTTCAATCTTCCAAAGATGAAGTGCTACAGTGTATAATATACTTTTTTCTAAGAATGCAATAGAGAGAGCCCCAAAATTCTGATCAAAACAACTTATAAAGGGGCTGAGTTTTGCGGAGCGCGCTGAGCGCGCAGTCGCCCGCTGAGCGCGCAGTCGCCCGCTGAGCGGGCTCCACTTAAAAGATAAACCACCTGAAAGCCCGCTGAGCGCGCTAGCTTCTGTAACTACTTCCATCCTCGCGTTGGGAGCGCGCTGAGCGCGCTCAAAGCTTGCTCCAGAAATGAATATTTTGCAAAACTGCTTTTGCGGGGCCTTCATAGCTCCATTTTTCACCCTTCTATGCAAAAATCTGCAATAAAAACACTAAAGTTAAATAGATAAGTCAAATAACGGAATTAACTAGAAACGGTTATAAAACGGAAACAATGGGAAAAAGCTTGGATTTACAAATAAAGCTCCCAAAAAGGTGCTAAAAACTAATCTAAATATTAACACTTTTTAGCACCTAACAACTCTCCCCAACTTGTTTCTTTGTTTGTCCTCAAACGAAGATAAAATAGAATAAAAGAAAGCGGAAAACCAGAAACAAACACCAACAAAAAGTAATGGTTCAAACCAAATAAACACGCACGCCAGTACCGCTCGGCCTTACTAAGAATGAAAATATGTAAATGAACTAACTTCTAAACATAAATAACAAGCACAAATCATAAGCAAACACATGTTCAAATTGGAATCACCTAATTTATTCAAATGAGCCTAGCTCAATATATACAAGGGACAAAACACACTCATAGCAAAAGTGTCAGCATCCAGAACAATTCATGCATTCATCAAACCAATTCAACAAGAAAACCAAGGAAACAAAGATCTCTTAAGGGCTTCTAAAAGTTGTAACAAGGCAAGGTTTAACAAGAAAGGGATATTTGTAAAAGGCCAATGAAACAAAGTGGTTAACAAAAATTTTCAACAATGAAGAACATGCCAATAACCCACTTAGACACCTCATAACAATTCAATTCAATCCTTTCTTTTCTTTTCTATTCTTTTCTTATGGTGCATCTTTCATTTACTTTTCAAGCAACTCCTTTTGGAGTGCAGAGCATAGCACAAAATAATGATTTATGTATCTTTTTCTTTTTCACAAGAGGCACCAAATCACCTTTTCTTTTTCTTTTTCACAAACTAGAACCACTCTCCCCAACTTTAAACCATACCATATTTAATGTGCAATGTTCTTCAAAAGTATGTTCAAACAAAGGGTTAAGTGTATATATATAAAAAAAAACTAGAATGAATAACATTGCTTTTCTTTTTAGCATCAACAACCACTATTAAGTGCATTCCTATGATCAATCGACGGGTTGATGCGATATTCATTCCAATTTCAAGGCTCAATATGGCTAGCAAGTGCTCACACCTCTCACAAGGTAAAATTGAAGTTTATTTGGATATGTGGTTTTTCTCATAATCAAAAATTGCCTAGATCATTTCAATGTTTCCAAGGTTTGCAAATGAATACAAGATTAAACATGAATCATACGAGCTAAACAACAATTACAAAATCTCTCAATATTTATGAACAATGGAGGGACTCACATTTGTGGTTGTCCTAATTGATTCCAAAATGAACAAAAATGAAAAATGAAGAAAAACTTGAAAGTTATGTAAAGCACAAAGTTCAAAAACATACTAACATTCTACAAAGCACAAAACAAAGTACCTTTGTGTGCACCAACTTAGAATTTTATCATCACCATCAATGAATGGTGAAGTGCATCACTTATTGTTCAAAGAAACAAACTTGCTTCATCCATCAATTACCTTAAAAATAAAGGGCAAACACAAAAAATTTCTGTACAAACAAACCATATAAGCATAAAACAACATCCACTCGGATGTTAAATTCATTAATCAACCAAAAATTTTTTAACACCAATTCAAACTCTCATTCGCCCGGATGGAGAATACAAAATTCCTACACAAGGTAGTCAATACAAAATCCAAACATAATAGTTATACCAAATAAAATAAATAAAAAACAAAATATAATAAAGGACTAATCAAACCCAACATCAGTCAAAACTAGAGATAGACACTCCATGATCCGCTCCATCATCATCATCATCGTCATCAAGGTCGCCTTCGCCTGCCCCCACCGAAAAACCAGGCCTGCCCTCAGGCCAACGAGCATAAGCAATGAGGTCTTCGCGAGTCCTCATCCGGTGGTCCACATGCAGTTCCCGAATCTGTAGCTACAACTGCATCATAGAATCATGCATAAATAAAAAAGCCCACTGATGAGCCTCGTGCATGGCCCAATTGGCCTCAGCACTTGGATCATAAGCGTGCCCGCGTCCGCGCCCACGGCCGCGAGCAGGATCAGCAGCAGCTACAGGGATAGCCTGATCTAAATCAATCACCCCCATATAATAACGGGTGACATAATTATCATCCACAACCTGGAGCTTCACATTCCCATGAGTAGGCAATGCAACTTGTGCCTCATGGCATAAAGCCATAATCAACCCTGGATAAATAAGGGCGCAAGCCACACGATCTCCAAGCGGTGTACCGCTGGTGGCAGTTCTCTTCATCTCATTAGAAATAATCCGTGCAAAATCTACGGTGTGGCCCTCTGTGCACAAATGAAAAATCAGAGTCGCGGTCTCCATTGGAATAGAAGAGGTGTGGCTTCTTGGTCGAAGGTTGTATAGAACAACTGACATGACAAGCTGTGTGACAGAATCCAACACCCTCCTAGCAAACTTTATAGGCGCTCCACTAGCGCTTAAAGTGTAAGTACCCCCGGTTCTGCACAAAGACTCCCTAAGTTGGTCGGCATTCTAATTCTGCCGAGCCAACGTCCGTCCAAAGTCACACAACGCATCATCTTCCAGCTGCAATGGGTTTCCAAGGTAGGTATTGATGGAACCTCTTGAGAAATCGATTTCTTTCCCCCAAACCCAAGTTTTGAAAGTGACCCCATCACCACCGGAGGGTAACGCATTAGCGTAAAACTCCCTCACAATGCCAATGTGGTACTCAGGAAAAGGAGAACCAAGCTTATCCCATGCACCACTTTGGACAAAATGGCTCATGTTTCTATGGGGATCATCTGGATCAATCATAATTAACCTGTCCGGCCAAATCTCTCTCTTTTCAAGTTGCACATCTCGTTGTTATTGCTCGAGGCCAACAAAACGCGTCGCATCGAATTGGCCAGCAGGAGCTCTTCTGTTAGGATTTGACGTAGAACCAACAACTCGTAGTTTCTTTCTTCCTGACATCTGAAAAACAAAGAAAAACAACGTATACACAAAACAATACCACACGTTAGCGAAAACAGCAAGCTAAAACTCCTATTGTATATAAAAAAACATACACAATCACAGCACAGCAGAACAGAATTAGGACAAGGGGGAATTTTCTGCAAATCTCAGAGCGCGCTGAGCACGCTGATCGGGCTCTGCGAAATTCAGAAAAAACCCCCTCTGCAACAGATGGTTCCAAAAGATAAACACTACCCTCAATTCCACTACACAACCATTGTTACAGAGAAATTCCCACACTGAATTCACAAAAATCAAAACAAATTAAACTTTTCACAAAACCTAATTCTAAAATTTCATACCCTAAATTCTAAAATTCTAACTTCTAACCAACATGCAATCATACTAAATAAACACTTATACAAAATTTATTCATAACAGAAGCAAAGGAAAGAAGAAGAACAAAACATTCAACATTTAAAAACAATGTCCCAAAAATGAGTTTCTAAATGAAAATGAAAAACAAAGACTTACAATGTTTGAAGATGATGATGCTTAGCAGAAAATAATAAGGGAGATGATGTAGAAAACTGAAAATCCAAGGAGGTTTTGAAAAACTAGGAGGAGAGAAAATGAGAGAAAGTGAGGGGAATGAGGCAAAAGAGGCAAGGTTTCTGAACCATAGCCACTTAAACATCATTCTGGGCCGGGTACAGCTTTGTGGGCCCAGAAAATCAAAATATATTTTTTTCAAAAATTCGCTCACCGCGTTGAGCGGGCAAAGAGCGCGCTGAGCGCGCTAGCTTCTGGAAGTATAGGATCATTTTTTTCATGAGCGCACTACCTGCACGCTGAGCGCGCAGGGCAACTTCAAAAACCCTCCCAACAGTAAAAAGGTAACATCCACACGTTCAAAACATCACCCTAAACATCATACAACATCAATTTTTCATAAACCATGTCTAAACAGCAAATTCACTAGTAAAAACGATAAAAACTTACAGTGTTGGGGTGCCTCCCAATGAGCACTTGTTTAACGTCGAATAAGCTCGACGGTCCAAGATGCTCAATTAAGAACATCAAGGAGAACAGAACTGGAAGCGCGATCGAAATTCCCTACTAGGTAAATTTTTAGACGTTGACCGTTGACGATCCAACAGTCTTTCTTTTCCAAGTCTTCGATAACAACCTCCCCAAAGTTTTTCACTTCCTTCACACGAAAAGGCCCGGACCACTTTGATTTTAATTTTCCTGGAAAGAGTCTTAACCGAGAGTTAAACAATAACACCAATTGTCCGGCCTTGAAGTCCTTTTGCCGGAGCTTTTTATCATGGTACTCTTTCACTTTTTCCTTGTACAACCAACTTGAGTGGTATGCGGCATTACGCATTTCTTCCAGCTCAAGAAGTTGCACTTTTCTTTTGTGACCGGCTAAGTCCTTGTCAAAATTTAACATTTTCAAAGCCCACAAAGCCTTATGCTCCAATTCAACAGGTAAATGACAAGTTTTACCATAAACCAATTGAAACGGAGTTAGACCTATTGGAGCTTTATAAGCAGTGCGATATGCCCATAAAGCCTCGTCCAATTTTTGCGACCAATCCTTTTTCGAACTTGACACGGTTTTTTCTAGGATTCTTTTTATCTCACAGTTGGATACCTCAGCTTGACCATTCGATTGCGGGTGGCAAGGGGTCGCCACCTTATGCGATACACCATAGTGTTTTAAGACATTTTCAAGAGGTGTATTACAAAAGTGTGACCCACCATCACTAATGAGCACCCGAGGAGTGCCAAAATGGGAAAATGTGCATTTATTTAAAAATTTGATCACCGTTTTGCCATCCGCCTTAGGTGAGGCAACCGCCTCAACCCATTTCGAAACATAGTCAACTGCTACCAACATGTATTCATTACCAAAAGATGGTGGAAATGGACCAACAAAATCGATACCCTAACAATAAAAAATTTCTACCTCTTGTATGTTTTGGAGAGGCATTTCATCACGTTGTCCAATTCCACCCGTTCTTTGGCACATGTCACAACTCTTAGCATGGAGATGTGCGTCTTTAAAAACAGAAGGCCAATAAAAGCCCGATTGAAGGACTTTAGTGGCCGTCCTCGCACCATTAAAATGGCCTCCATACGGCGAGTTGTGGCAATGCCAAAGAATGCTTTGAGCCTCATCGCTCGTGACACACCTTCTCAAAAGATTGTCACTTCCTAATTTAAATAAATACGGGTCGTCCCACACGTAGTGATTAGCATCCAAAAGGAACTTCCTTTTTTGGTTCCAAGTTAGGTCTTCGGGCACCCAACCAGTAGCCTTATAGTTAGCAAAATCTGCAAACTAACTTGGACTTTAAAAAGTTTTTCATCAGGAAATTCCTCTTGGATTTCCTTTTCAGCTATGGTGACCTCAACATTGACAAGGCGAGACAAGTGATCCGCCACCAAATTTTCCGAACCCTTTTTATCTTTTATTTCTAAATCAAACTCTTGTAATAAAAGGATCCATCGGATGAGCCTTTGCTTCGAATCCAGTTTGGTTAGCAAATACTTGATCGCCGAATGGTCGGTGTAAACAACAACTTTTGACCCGATGAGGTAGGATCTAAATTTCTCAAGCGCATACACAATAGCAAGTAATTCCTTTTCAGTAGTGGAATAATTAAATTGTGCCTCATTTAAAACTTTACTTGCTTAGTGTATGGCATGGAAATTTTTTCCTTCCTCTGACCAAGTACCGCTCCAACAGCATAATCACTCGCATCGCACATAAGTTCAAAATTCAAAGTCCAATTTGGAGCGATTATTATTGGAGCGGTAACTAAACTTTCTTTTAAAATTTCGAAAGCTTTAAGACATTCATCGTTAAAAAGAAATACTTGTTCCTTGCTTAGCAAGTTGCTCAATGGTCTAGCCACCTTTGCAAAGTCTTTGATAAAACGCCGATAAAATCCGGCATGCCCAAGGAAACTTCGGATCCCTTTTACGTTGGTCGGAGGAGGCAACTTCTCAATCACTTCAACTTTCGCTCGATCTACCTCAAGGCCTTTGGACGAAACTTTGTGACCGAGAACAATTCCCTCGTTCACCATAAAGTTGCATTTTTTCCAATTAAGCACCAAATTGGTTTTCACACACCTCTCTAAAACAGTTTCCAAATTTGTCAAGCATAAATCAAATGAGCCTCCAAAAACTGAAAAGTCATCCATGAACACTTCCATCGTCTTTTCTATAAGGTCGGAGAAGATCGCTTGAACACACTGTTGGAAAGTTGTCGGCGCATTACATAAACCAAAAGGCATCTTACGATACGCAAAAATGCCAAAGGGACAAGTAAAGGCCGTTTTCTCATGATCCGCCGGGTCAACCGCAATTTGGTTATACTCCGAATATCCATCCAAGAAACAATAGAATTGCTGCCCGGATAACCTCTCTAACATTTGGTCCATAAACGGTAATGGAAAATGATCTTTCCTTATCGCGGTGTTGAGCCTTCTATAATCAATGCACATCCTCCACCCCGTCACTGTTTTTGTCGGGACCAACTCATTTTTTTCGTTACGAATCACAGTCATTCCTCCCTTTTTTGGCACAACATGGACTGGACTAACCCAAGGGCTATCGGAAATCGGGTAAATCATATCGGCTTCCAATAGCTTAACCACTTCTTTTCTCACCACCTCTTTATTTGTTGGATTCAAGCGGCATTGTGGTTGGGCTACCGCTTTGAAATCTTCTTCCATCAAGATACGATGCATGCAATAAGCTGGGCTAATTCCTTTTCAATCGGAAAGGACCCAACCTATAGCATCTTAGTGTTTCTTCAAAACATGAATTAGATGGCCTTCCTTGTTTTTGGACAAAACGTTACTAATGATAACCGGCTTGTTACCACTGTCATCAAGAAACGAGTATTTTAAATTGGAAGGAAAGACCTTCAATTCAAGTGGTGACTTCTCATCTTTCACATCCTTCTTTAACTCTTTCGATTCTACCTCCCATGGTTGCAACTCTTTGAGGGATTCAAGCTCTTTTAAACACTCCTCAAGAGCTCTTTCTTCTTCTTCGGAAAACACTTCAAAAGAATCATTAAGAGCCATTTCCAAAGAAGAGATTTCATGTACATGCTTAGAAACCTCCAAAGTTGCTTCTTCAATTGCATCGATCCGAAAGCTATCATGTTTATCTTTTGAATGCTTCATAGCTTTGAAAAGATCAAAACAAACCTCTTCATTTTGAACCCTCACCTTCATTAAACCGTCATCCACATCAATCATCATTCGGGCGGTTTTCATGAAAGGTCGGCCAAGAATTAAAGGTGCATCTTTATCTTCCTCCATATTGATAACAACAAAATCAACCGGGAAGAAAAATTTGTCAACTTTTACCAAGACATCTTGAGCTAACCCATGAGGATGAGTTGTGGACTTGTCGGCCAATTGTAAAGTCATACGAATGGCTTTCATCTCAATGTTCCCAAGCTTCTTTACAATGGACAATGGGATAAGATTAATGCTTGAGCCCAAATCAATTAAGCCCTTTCCAACATAGACGTCACCAATGGTGACCGGCAAAGTCACACGCCCCGGGTCAACTTCTTTTTTAGGAAGAGTTCTTTGGATGATGGCACTACAACTCGCATCAAGAACAATAGTTTCCGGTTCCGAATACCTCCGCTTCTTCGTGAGAATGTCTTTCATAAACTTTGCATATTTAGGCATTTGTTCCAAAGCTTCGGCAAACGGAATGTTAACTTGTAATTGCTTGAAAATGTCCATGAAACGCGCATAGTGCCGCTCATTTTCCTTCTTTGAAGGAGCATGAGGATATGGTAAGTTTTGGATTGGAATAGCGCTCACAAGTTCCTTTCCCTTCTTCACTCTCCTAAGTCTCTCCTTTTTCTTCAACTCCTCACCCCTATTATTTTCAACTTCAACCATGTCATCACTTTTATTTTCAACTACACCTTCATTTTCACTTTTATTTTCAACTACACCTTCATTTTCACTTTTATTTTCAACTACTTCCTCATCACTACAATCCTCCACTAGACCATCAAGTTTTTCTTCCTCCAAATTTTTCTCCTTTTCTTTTACTAACTCCCTCCTACTTCTAGTAATAATCGCCTTGCAATGCTCCTTAGGATTCACTTGAGTATTCGCGGAAAAAGAAGGGCCCGATTGTTGTTCGGCAATTTGCTTGGCAAGTTGCCCCACTTGGTTTTCAAGATTCTTAATCGCCGCATCACTACTCTTTTGGTTGGCCATTGACATTTGCATGAATTGGTTTAAAGTGTCTTCCAACTTTGAGCTAGCAACCGGAGGTGGTGGAGGTTGATACAGATTTTGCCGGTTTGAAGGACCAACACCATAACCTTGATTATTTTGATAATTTGCTCGCGGTTGAAATCCTTGATTTCCTTGATAATTTTGTTGAGAATTGTGTTATTGTTGGTAAGATTGTTGTTGTCTACCTTGATAATCCCTTTGGTTTGCCATATAGTTCACTTCTTCAAAACCCGGAGGAGGACAAAATCCGGTGTCATGCTCCCCTTTACAAAGTTCACAACAAGCTACTTGCTTACTTTTGCTCGGCTCCTTCATTTCTTTGATTTGTTGAGTCAAAAGCTCCACT
The DNA here is from genome assembly GCA_022829125.1 of Lathyrus tuberosus. Classification (NCBI taxonomy): domain Eukaryota; kingdom Viridiplantae; phylum Streptophyta; class Magnoliopsida; order Fabales; family Fabaceae; genus Lathyrus; species Lathyrus tuberosus. The sequence goes on from JALAZF010000550.1 coordinate 1,648,437, forward strand.
TGTTGAGAGATAAGCTTGTTTTGCGCAAGGATCGCATCATTCGTTCCTAGTTCCAGGACACCGGGCTTCTTTTGAGAGCTGCCACGACTTTGACTTTTAAGATCGTTGAGAGCCATTCTATTAATAATATCAGTTGCTTCCTCGACACTCTTTGATAACAAAGATCCTCCAGAAGTGGCATCCAATAATGTCTTGCAATTTGGTTGGAAACCATTCTTGAAGATATGAATTTGTGTCAAATCATCAAACCCGTGACCTTTACATTTGCGAAGCATGGACTTGAATCGTTCCCATGCTTCATTGAGGGATTCATTAATGCCTTGAGAGAACACTGAAATTGCTGTTTTTGACTCCATGAAACGGTTATGAGAGAAGAACCGTTCAATAAATTTTTCCTCCAAGACGTTCCAATCGGTCATCACGGCGGGAGTTTGATCGAGGTACCAATCCTTTGCCTTGCCAAGCAAAGCATGCAGAAATAATATTTTAAAGAAGGGTAACTCTTGTGCTTGATCTACACCGGCCGCTAATGCAATCTCATAGAATTTTGTGAGAAATGCAAAAGGGTCTTCATGGTCCATTCCGGTGAATGGACTTCCATACAACAAGTTCAAAGTTCCAGTTTTCATCTCGGCTTGCCTTCCTTGATTGTTGTTGGCAAACTGAGCGGTGTGTCGTGGACTGTTCACACAAGGTGTGGATGCAAGAGGTGGAGGTGGTGGTTGCGCCATGATTGGTGTGAATGGTGGTGGTGGTGTTGTAGTAGAACTTCCTTCTTGCTCTTGTCTTTTTCTCGCAAGTTGCCTCCTCTGTCTAGTTCTGCTGTTTAGTCTATGAGCGGTTCTTTCAATCTCAGGATCGAATAGAAGTTGGTCCGCCGGTAGTTGCCCTCGCATAAACAAAGTCTGCACACTAAACAAAATAAATCAACAAGCACAAGAAAAATTGTAACAAGTCTAAAACTTCACAACTATTGCAATGCTTGCAATATTAATTAACAATCCCCGACAACGGCGCCAATTTGTTGAAATACAAATAGAGTTCGGGTTTTAGTTATCGTTCCACAGAGATTGTTCGGTGATATCGCAGCCGTTCTACAGTCATAACGTTTCAAGCCTTAAAGTAACAATGGGTATTAGGTTGGTTTCGTAGCGTTCGCATTCAAAGTTAATTAGAAACGGTAAAAAGATTGTTTTAACGGTTTATAAAAGCATGTCAAGGTTAGGGTTCGAAAAACCACTTTGCACATATATAATCGATAAAGCTAATGAACTCGGTTAAATGATAAATACAATCACATATCCTCCCAATATGTTTATTTCTAACACATATTGTGAGTTTTGTCATTTTGATCCTTTGTTGATTTCTCACACAAACTATCAAAATGACAACATTAAAGTTCAATATTTATGAACATCAACTCACATTACTATCTCTAGCCAATGGACATTGATGGATGAAAAACCTAGGTAAAGAGTTGGAGCATATTTCTCAATCATGAACCAACACAAAGAATAAACATAGAAACAAGGTTTTTCACCATACATTCATCATCTAAGAGTTCACAAACTAGAATCAATCCATATACATACAAAGGAAAGGTTTACCTACATCTAACCTTGACACAAAAGAGAAATTAGCTACACATATTCATGGTAGCTTGATCAACAAGAATCGGGAGAAGAGAATCGAGCATCAACGACGATTTTATCGACAAAATGATGCTTTCAATCTTCCAAAGATGAAGTGCTACAGTGTATAATATACTTTTTTTCTAAGAATGCAATAGAGAGAGCCCCAAAATTCTGATCAAAACAACTTATAAAGGGGCTGAGTTTTGCGGAGCGTGCTGAGTGCGCAGTCGCCCGCTGAGCGGGCTCCACTTAAAAGATAAACCGCCTAAAAGCGCGTTGAGCGCGCTAAGGAGCCCACTGAGCGCGCTAGCTTCTGTAACTACTTCCATCCTCGCGCTGGGAGCGCGCTGAGCGCGCTCAAAGCATGCTCCAAAAATGAATATTTTGTAAAACTGCTTTTGTGGGGCCTTCATAGCTTCATTCTTCACTCTTCTATGCAAAAATCTGCAATAAAAACACTAAAGTTTAATAGATAAGTCAAATAACGGAATTAACTAGAAAACGGTTATAAAACGGAAACAATGGGAAAAGGCTTGGAGTTACAAATAAAGCTCACAAAAAGGTGCTAAAAACTAATCTAAATATTAACACTTTTTAGCACCTAACAATATGTCTTGACTTCAGGACAGGTATACCGAACATGTGGAGCGGGAGATGTATGAGGCAGCCGCAAGGGTATACATGTTATCTCTAGTAGTATGTACTATCTTTGCAGATAAGTCTCATGTTTATATTAATGCTCGGTAGATATGGTTGTTCAGTAGCCTTGAGCATGTCAGTTGGGCTTGCGAATGTGTTGTATTGACTGACATATACGCAACACTTAGAGACGTGAGTGCCTCTGAGACTAGGCAGTTTGCTAGCTATATGAGTCTAATCCAGATATATTAAAAGTTCTTATTTATTTATAATATAGTTTTTATTTAATTGTTATATATGACATTTCTTGATTTGTCTACATTCTTTAATCAATGATGGATATACGGGCATTTCCCCACCATTTGTGATAGGAGGGTACAGCTTACGCTTGTTGGCACCCCATAGGTGAAGAGATGGAAGGTCAGGCAAGCAGATCCAAGTGGTGTTCTGAAGTATAGGAGGAGGCTTGATGCACTGACAATAGATGATGTTATCTGGACACCCTAAGCAGATCACATAGTCCATCGTGGGTTTTATGAGTCTTCAGTATTTTCTGATTATCTACGGTGGGAGAACTTAATGGCTAGACACTTACCTGAGAGGTGTCTGCGCCAATATGGGTATATGTCCAGAGCATCCAACGACCAATTCATAATGTTCCAGTTGAGGGCATTGACATATGGTTTAAGGGTAACATCATTAGCTCTTCTCTTGCCATTAGAGATAGTGCATTGGAGGTTCAGCACCCTGCGCAGTGTGAGGATGGTTACCTAGAGTGGTACCTTATTGTATTACACCCCTGCATCATCCCACTTGTTGAGTGTACAGATGATGATACGCCTTTCAATGTCGGGGGACCTGTTGTTGATGTGACACTGCCTCCACCTGGTGTTGATGACCAGTGGTGCCTATAGATGATCGTTATTATTACAGATAACCTCACAGGTTTGGTAAACCCAAATGGCGAGGTTTATACTAGATTACCGCAGGCAGAAAACATAGCTCGTGGGGGACTTATTTAGATTTTTTATTTTACATTTGTATTATTTGTATATTTTGTGACAGACTATTTAGCACCGTACTTTTTTTTACATAATATTTTGTCGATTACATGTTTGGAAGAGGAATATAACTTAACACATTACAACTAACATAAATTAACAAAAATACATGACAAAACTTAGACACTATATGATGATTCTGGGTATTTTAACATCTTGATTATGTCGTCGACAGATCTTCAAAATTTTGCTTCAAACTCTATCGGTCCCTTAGTTAGCATAGGGTGAAATGTTCCCACGCAACTTTCAAATTTTCATCGGTCTTCAACTCAATAAGTTCGTATTTCACATTTCCTCAATATCAATTCAGTCTGCACGATACTCAATCTTACTCACCTTTCTGTTCACGATGTCGAACGACATATCATTCAACTTAAATCTCAAGACAACGAGACAGGGTGTGCCCTTCGGAAGCTGAACCTTTACAGGGGGTTTCGCCCCGTTGAAGTACACTTCTGCCTTAAACAAAAATTGAGGTCTTGTAAGATGTTTTTCTTAAGAACACATGACCCCTATTTATACAATTTTGGATTCATTATGAATCACACAAAACGGTCGGTGCAACCACAATCGTACAAAATTGTCAGTAAAATCGTAATCGGAAAAAAATTAAACTATCGAAAATTTCATTTTTTTTTTAAATTTCCAGTATCACATGGTATTACCAAAAATTTAGCTCGCATATTTTTATCCAATTTTATCCTAGAGTAATTTTGGAATTAAAAAAATATATTTGGGGGTGTCAGCTATAATCTCGAAGGTGGTGGGCTAAATTCTCATTGTAGCTATTAAATTCTCATTGTAGGCTATTGGATCTTTATTGAACAGTTCATATTACGGTTTGTAAAACCATTGTCTTGTGACATAAATTCATCCAATAACTGAGATTAAAACTGCATGACAAAACTATCTAGCAAAAGGTATATAGATCTGTAAGTAACCTGAGTTTTATCACAATTACAAAGCAACTAAAACAAACACATTATGCTACAAAATTTGAAAAATAATTCACAATCACTTCATTCACACCATGCATTATTGATCTGTAACTGAGGACTTAGTTGTTGATCCTTGAGTAAATTGGCTTCCTGTTCCTGAATCAGTTGACTTTGTGAGACCTGAATATTGATCACTTAATGATACAGATAAAGCCCTTTTGGATTGCATTAAAAATGGAGGTTCTGAAGGTTCTGGAAGTGGGAAAGATGTGCTACTAAGCATTAGTAAAACAGAACTCATACTTGGTCTCACATCTATGTCTTCTTGAACACACAGTAATCCAACATGAATGCATCTCTCTTTTTCCTTATTAAAACCTTGCTCTAACATTGGATCTACAATATCTAAACTTGTCCCTGTCTTCCAGTTTTCCCATGCCTACAACAATTTTTCAATTGAAAAAAAAAATTATATTTACAATCAAAATTTTAACCTAGAAAATTTTTATAATGGTCAAAAGTTGTGAAACTTACATTGTCTAAAAGATCTTTTATATTCACTCCGTCACGAACCTTGGTGTTTCTCCGACCACAGACAATTTCCAAAATAATTACACCAAAACTGAATACATCTGATTTGATTGAGAATTCTCCATGTTTGATATATTCTGGAGCCATATATCCACTACATATATCAAAACAACAATGTTCGATTGTTAAATAAAAATAACTACTTATTTGAAAATTGAAAAATATATGATTTTCTTAATACGTACTAAGTGCCAATAATCGTGCTTGTCATGCCATGGGTTTGTTTGGCGGCAAACAATCTTGCAATGCCAAAATCTGTAATTTTTGGATTCATATCATCATCCAGTAGAATATTACTTGTTTTAAGATCCCGGTGAACAATTTGTAGTCGAGAATCTTCATGCAGATAAAGAAGACCCCGAGCAATGTCTTTAATGATTTTGAAGCGTCTTTCCCAATTTAAATTCGCACGTTTGATTGGATCTACATAATCATCCAAACCAAAATTATAGATATATATAATACTTCAAAGATAAGGTCAGAGAAAATATAGTAATTTACCAAATATAATATAGTCGAGACTTTTATTCGGGACAAACTCGTATATTAGCAGTCTTTCTCCTCTATGTAAACAAAAACCTAGTAGTTTAACTAAATTTCGATGTTGAAGCTTCCCCGTAAGTAATACTTCATTCTTGAATTCTGTTTCTCCTTGCTTAGAATTGTTATCCAACCTTTTGATAGCAACATCATGTCCATCGAGTGTACCCTAAAAATTAATCATAACTTTTAGTGTATATAGATTAAGAAAAATATCTTGATATGTATGCATGTGTTTCAATTAAAAAAAAGGATAGTATTTTACCTTATAAACAGTTCCAAATCCACCTCGACCAAGCGCATTTGCATCAGAAAAGTTGCTTGTAGCTAATTTGATGGTTTCAAAGTCAAATTGCACCAAATCGCCAACTTTAAGATCATTGCCAGCTTTAACTTCATCTTCATCTTCGTATGTCTCTTGGCCTGGCCATGTGTTTTCACAAATATTTCATTATTTGTCTTTTTTTTTTCAATTGATGTTATAACACAATCAACAAGTTTTGGTTATAATAAATAATATTGAGTGAATCATTAGGATAGAGCTAATAGTTAGAGATTAATTAATCTACGGGAAGTCCTAGTTTCAAATCTTATCATCACTAACTATATAACTTATAATATTTTGTGAACAGTCATGCACTATAAAATTTGATTAAATGTATTTTTATCTTTGAATCATTCAATATTATTTTATTTATATACTACCTTATTTTAATATATATTTTAATTTTTAAATTTTTTTTATCTATATTCGTACCTAACTAAGTTTTAAAATATAAAAATGTTTGGGAGTTTGAAAAACACTGAAAGTGTCAACAAGTTAACTATTTAAGATCCAAAAAATACTGACACCATATATTCATAAAAAACTTTAAGGTATTAGGGTATGAGTCACTTTGACACCACATATCCATCCAAAATCTTAATACATTAGGGATATGGTCATTTCTCTTATAAATTCAATATTTCCTCCATTTTTAATTGATGTGAAACTTAACCACTAATACTTGAATCCCAACCATCTTTTCCACAAATTTGAGTCATCTACGTCACTAGTCTTGATCCATAATAGGATCACACTTCCGCTCCTCCACCGAGTCTAACTAAAATGGGCTAAACGATCAGGATTCAAAAGACCATGACACTAAATATCAACCTAAATCCTTTTGGCATTACAGATGATCAATGTGCAAATTAACCACTCATACTTAAATCCCAATAGAAATTATTAATAATATTTAAATAGGCCAATTTTTTTCAATCCAAGATCTAGAAAAATTAAAATTCAAGACATTGAGGTTTATACTCGTCTCTACAACATCATCTACACTCACTATGTTTCTAATGAGAAATAGAGAACTTATTTTGAAAAGGGAGAAAAAGTATGAGATAGAATTATAATTTGTGTGTGTGTGTGTGAGAGAGAGAGAGATAGAAGGAGAGAGAGAGAGAGAGAGAGAGAGAGAGAGAGAGAGAGAGAGAGAGAGAGAGAGAATGTATAGTTTAGTGTATTAGTGCAATAAAGTATGAAGCTGAGAAAAACACAAGAAGGGGGTTGAGTTGTGTTGCCTTTTCTCCACTAAGCTTTTCTTTTTCTATTTTTGATTGATCTCAATCATTCTGAACACTTATTTTAGAGTCTGAATCAGAGTCACTAGGCTTGCTTCTGAAAGTCCTTATAAGATTCTAAAACATAATTTGACTCAAAGTTGCAAAGTTGATAGCAGCGGAATGATAAATCAAAAACCAAGAAAGTAAAAGCAAAGACACATAGTAGTTATACTGGTTCCTCTCACAACTTAAGAGTAGTTCAGTCGTCTTGTACTACCAAGAGATTTTAAAATGCTCAAACCCTTAAGTAAAAGACTTATATAATCAAGCACACAAGCAAGAGACTTCAAATGCTCAAATCCTCAAGTAAGAGACTTATATGATCAAGCACCCAAGCAAGAGACTTCCAACTCTATGACAAATTGTTAAGAGATTTTAGGTAAAACTACACTTAATATGCAATCAAAGGTGTAGATAGAACACTACTTGTTACTACTCTTAAGACTTTATGAACTTCTAAAATATACACAGTTCATAAGATGTTCTAAATATAGCTAATTTGACAGAGTGACTTCTCTTTAAAATGTCAAGGATCAAAGTCTTGTATTGTAGTGTATTAGTCTTCATCTTCAAGTCTTTCAGCTCCTTATATAGAGAAAAGGAAAAGAGTCATAGGAAGAATTTCACCAAAAAGTTGGATAAGCTTTGTACTTGATTGGACACATCAAGAAAATACCTTTCTACAAGAGGAATTATTCGTTGAAGCTCAGACAACTATGAAGAGATTTTTCCTTAAGTCTTCACGTGAACAAAAGATCTCTAAGTTTGTCAGAGTTTTCTCTATTGATTAGACAACCTTCCGATTATGGAACCCAGGTTCAGATCCTTTAAAGGTTGACTTTCTTCAGACTTCACTTTTCAGAGATTGATCTCTTCAAAATCTGCTTCTTTAGAATCTGGATCACTAGAGGCTGACTTCTTTAGATGTTGACTTCTTTATAACCTGATTCTTCCATCAAAGTTAGATTCTTCAGAAGTGATCTTCAAAGCCAGATTATGAACTTTAGATTCAAAATCTTCAAGCTTCTTTTCATCTGTTCTTAGTCTTATAATTCTGCATTCTTGAACAGATGTTAGAATACCCAATTGTTTTTTAAATACTTTGTTATCATCAAAACCTAAGGGATTAGTATCCACCAACTTTGTTCCAATAAAGTAAATATGAAAATTTTGGGTACAAGTGTGAGTGGGAAAGTCACATCACGTATGAAAGGGTGAATTGTTGGATTTACAAGAGAGATGATTCTTATACCTTATGCCTTAATGTTTTTGGTAGAAATGTGAAGTCTCCCTCTCTTGTGGTCCTAAAGCATTGGATTTAAAAGAGAGATGACTCATAGACCTGATGCTATAAGATTTTGGGTGGAGACAAAACTATATATGACTAAACAATTATCTTTTGATCATCTTCCATCTGCACTAGCTCATACTTCCTCCCAAAGATTGAAGCCTCACTTGCTTCACATTTTCTTTACCATCACAGTACTTCTCTAGAATACTCCATGTCTCATTTGATATTAACACCTTTGAAATCTTTTAAAAACAATAAGCACCCATATTTTGTTAATTATATAACAAGGTCTTCCAATCTTTCTTCTTCGAATCTTTAAATGTGGCTCTTTGTGCATTTGTGGTTTTTGCATCCAGTTTTTCATAGCCTTTTTACACCATCTTAAGCACATCTTGAGCTCCAAACAATTCCTTAATTAAGGCATTCCATCTTACTTCCATCAAGAATCAAGATGTTAGAAGGAAATCCACCATTTGAATTCATGATTACTGCAAGAATCTTTGAAAAACCCACACACCTCACTAAGTGTTTCCTAATTCAATTATCCTCTCACAATTCTCTTGTGTTTCCCTTTGACAAAATTAGAGTCTCGATGTCAATTGTTAGTGCATTGACAAGGGTTTTCTTGCAGCAAAGTAACTTGTGAAATTTGTAACAATGATTTTGTATTTCTTTAATTCTCAAATCAAAACTCACATAATGCATATAGCTCATTGGTTAAACAAATAATCTAATCAAATAACTAACTACTTGTTGGTTAGCTAACTTAAACTACTAACAAACTTAGTTACAAATTAATTAACCGAACTATAAACCCGCAAAGGTGTGTAGTATAAATGGAAAATTTACTATTTTACTAAATTATATATTCGCACTCGTGTATATAGTATAAACAAAAATGACATGTTTATAAATTATCAAACAACATAGAGAAGTAAATTCAATTTATTAGGATTTATCATCTCCGACAAAAACCACTCTACATTTTACATCCCACGTTGTTTTCTTTCCTCTAGTCATCTTCTCTTCTTTTTCTCACTTTTTCTTTCTTTTCACTCACATTTTTTCAGAGAAAGATCATGTAGCAAAGAATCCACTTCACTTTACAATGAGAACAAACAACTAAAAAACATTTTAAATCTTACGCTTTGTCTTGTGTGTGCTCAAACAAGTAAGACTTGCTCATAAATCACAATTTTTGTTTCAAATTCACAAGAGAAGACTTAACTTGTTTACGTACCTTCAGTTTCAGCCGTATATTCAGATCTTGGCTTTCTCCTTTTAAAATAAATACATCCACCAACAACCACTATGCCAGCTACAACAAATGCTAAAACGATAGCGATGGCCGTTCTTATTTTCCTCCTCTTTCCTAATCAAGAAATAAAAAATATATTATTTGATAGAGTATCCAGCTTAAAGATGAAATTTCTTGCTACATAATTCCCATAAAATGTACCTTTAGAGGAAGCTTTAGGAGAAATTTCTTGAGAAGAAGGTTGTGGTGCGGGCGACTCTGTATCTATGGACTGCGAAAACGGAACGATATCGTATCTAACCGAACAACTTGGTCCAAGATACAAACAACCTTTCATTTCTGGACACCACCTTGAAAGACCACTGTATGCTGAATTCAAACATCTAGTACAATTTTGTTTAGTTAAATCTGGTGTGCACTGAACCATACCATATATAGTCTCATTGTTAGGATTGGGTTCATTTACTTTAACACTCTTTTCATCGAACTTCTTACGCGAATCACCTTCCGCTGCTGCGCTTTTAAGTTCATTTAGCAAGCCATTAAGTGTTTGATTAAACACATCATCCACCACTGTTTTGCTTTCGATGTTGTAATATTGACCGGTATTAGTATTCATGACACCGGAAATTGATTTGTTCGAATAGCGTAAGGTGCATATGTCATAGTAACCTATTGCCTCTTTCTGTATTGCACACCGATCTGTGAGAAGAACGGCGGAGGTTTTCAAGCAGTCGCGGCAATCGCTAGGATTAATGTCTCCTCTGCAGAATCCGATTGCGTTTACTATGTCAGGTTTTTCGCCTTTCGAGAAATTGTAGAATCCATAGTCTATTTCTGTGTTGGAGTAAATATCTTTTAGAACGGAGGCAAGGTTGTTTTGATAGGCGCTGCCGCCGGTGTAGTTTCCGAGATCATTGTTACATTTGTGGTAGCGGAAAATTAGTTGGTCGTCGGCTTCAGAATTTGCAGTGAAAATCAGAGGAAGAAGTAAAAACAGAAGGCAACGCGAAGAAAGCATAGTGCTCTTCTATGAAATTGGTTGTTGTGAAAGAATGATGGAGGAAGTAATGAAATATACATGCTGTGGTAGTTGAAATTATTCTCACATTTTTTTTTTTTTTTTTGATAAGCAATTATTCTCACAGTTAAAAACATGGTCAAGTCTTTCACAAAAGTCGTCTTGATTTGTAGTTATTCAATAATTGAAGTAATGTCAAGTTGCCAACTATGCGAAAAGTTCAACTAAGAGGCCAAAAGACAAGTTCAAAACTACTTTTAAAATGTACTAACATCTTTTTCTATCAATTTAAATATTAAATATAAATAGTGGAATGATCATTACACTCATGTCTTATTAAATACTCCCTCCGTTCCAAATTATAATTCAATTTGTTAAAAAAATTTGTCCCAAATTATAAGTCATCTTACATTCTCAATACAATATAAATGATATCTTCTCTAATATACCCTCAAATATTTATTATTATTTATTCTTTCAACTCTTTTAATTTTTCTTTCCTATATAATTATGAGGGGCATTACTGTAAAGTTTTACATAATTTGTCTTTCCCATAAAATAATAATTAAATTTTTTAATTTGTGTGAAAAACGCAAATCGTATTATAATTTGGGACGGAGGGAGTATAAATAGTTGAATGATCATTACACTCATGTCTTAGTCACATATCTCACCAGAAATTTCAAATATACTTTAGATTTAGGATTTTAAAATTCTGAAATACACGTCAAATTCTATAAAAACATGTTAAATCAAAGACGACAAGCATATAAATCTTAGAAACTTTTCTTTTGATTGTTCTTTGATTTGTTCCGAGGCTAGGGATAATATTCGTACCCATTTTTTATTGGTTATCCATAAAAATTACTTACAACGACGAGAGTAAAAATATGTAAAATAGATACGGATACGGACACAAATAATTATTTACTAAAATAAAAAAATATGAATGCGGGTACGTGTATCTTAAAATTCAGTCTGTCACATACCTGTACAATATATATATATATATATATATATATATATATATATATATATATATATATATATTAATCTAACAATTTTATTAAATATATCACTGTTAAATTTTTATGTATTTTAATATATATGTTTGATTATTTCTTAACTGACCAATAACATCCTCAATTTTTTTAAATGTTATCAAAAAAATTGAAATGACGTGATACATTTGATCGATCAATTTTTATTAGAAATGCGAGTAAATGGGTATGAGTATAGATACTTAGATACCCATAAAGTACGGGTAAGAGTACAAACTTTGGTGGCCGCGCGGGTATGAAATCAGATATGAGGATTTTTTTAAACATCGGATTAGGGGACAGGTACTATACCCTACCCAAACTCTGCCCATTACCATATTTGAGGCGCACTTAGAATAACTTCTGCAATAAGGGGCTCATTTGTTGTCATCAGTTCAATCCTTGGTTTTGCCCCCTTTACTCTAGAATAGGACAACTACCTAAGGCACTTCTTGCTGGTGAAACCTCTCACGCCCGTAGCTCGTCTCATTTTTTTGTCTACCTCTCTGTCGATTCTCCTCACTTCTGTCGGACCTTATATCCAAAGTATTAGTCTAAGATCCACTTTAATTGGGATGCACATTCTTATTGCCTAAGTTTGGGTCGCTTTCTCCAAACGAGGTGGCAATGAAAGAAGAAATGCAATCTTAGTTTTTGAGGCTTGGCTACGAGGAAGGGTTCAGCCCCAACAAAGTGCCCCTTACCTAGATGAGAGAAAGGCAAATTGATATTCATGCCATTTTGAGTTTAGTAAGCCCGGAGGAGAGGAAAAGGCTTTTTGGTGAGAGTAGAGTTCTCATGCTCTTTTTTTTGTTACACACTTATTTGCTTCTTGCAACTATAATATCTTCATAAAGATTAGTGTTGAATCTAGTTTATCTACACCGCAATATGTTTCAGTAATTCTATATAATTGTTGGTTTGTCCCATATCAAACATTTGTCCTCCCCCTTTGAACAGAATTTCATATTGCAACACAAATGTATTTAACTTTTTGGATTATTGAGCATTGCTTGTGCACAATCCCTTGTAGCCTTCCTTTTTATTATATTATACTATATATGCCCATTCAAAATAAAATAAACTAATGATGTGTTTGTGTTTAAAATTAACATTAATGAAGAGGGCAATGATGTTGTACAGAAAATATTTAATATTTAGATTGAAATAAAAACCACAATACTTGCTCCCAAGGCCAAGAATAATGTTAAAGGCCTATACACTTATTATTCAAAATCTTAAGGTATCTCGAAAGTAGTGAGAAAATGATCAATTCACACATATAATTAGTTCAGAGTATTTACAACATATACAAACTATGTAAATGTAGCTGCTACACCAAAGTTTGACAGGATATGAACATACACTCAACAGATCAAAGAAAACATAAAAACAATCTTTCTATCGAGGGTGAACTTCAGTAATGGATGCATCATTTATAGACCATGGAATTGATCCAGTGGTAGACTGATCAGAATTAAATCCGGGTGTTCTTCCACGAAAGAAAGACGGTGGCTGTCGAGGTAAAGACAGCGTAACTGAATAACTGTTGAGCATAAGTGCAACAGTTTCCATGGAAGGTCTGTCATGCGGACTTTCCTGTATACACAATAAACCGATATGGATGCATCTCATAACTTCATTTCTTGAATAAGAATCGCGCAGCATTGGATCGAGTAACTCCAAAGGTGTTTGCTCTGACCATTTTTTCCAAGCCTATGGTATAATACATACTATTGTTTAGCAAGGATTGCATCAAAAGAGCATAAGAAAAAAGTGATACTTTTTTATACTCACATAGCTTAAGAGGTCATCATCAGCATCATTCCATTGATTTGGATCAGTATTCTTCTTGCCGCTTACAATTTCCAAAACTAAGACACCGAAGCTGAACACATCTGACTTCACAGAGAATTGTCCACGCATTGCATATTCTGGAGACATGTAACCGCTGGAAAACAACATTATTATGTAAACTCTCGTATGTGCAAATGACGATGACAAAAAGATGTGAAACTTACTAAGTCCCCACTATTCGTCCTGTATTTACTTGAGTCTGGTCTCCTTGAAAAATTTTTGCCATCCCAAAATCTGAAATCTTTGGATTCATATTTTCGTCTAATAGAACATTGCTTGCCTTGAGATCACGATGAATAATTCTAAGCTGGGAGTCTTCGTGGAGATAAAGAATCCCTCGAGCGATGCCAACTATAACCTTGTAGCGTTTTGACCAATCTAACTCTCTTTGCTTTGCAGGATCTACAATAAAGATTGAGATTAACAACAGTAGGCAGGTATACTAAAACTTCCATCTTCTATAAGGAAAACGGTAACGCCATACCGAATAGAAAGTGATCAAGGCTCTTATTTGGTATGAATTCATAGACAAGAATCTTCTCCCTCCCCTCCAAACAAAATCCAAACATTCTCACTAAATTTCTATGTTGAAGCTTGGCCACCAGGGAAGCTTCATTTTTGAACTCAATTGCACCCTGCAAGGAGGTTACAGACAATCTCTTCACTGCTATCTCATGTCCGTCGGGAAGAATACCCTAAACAAAAACATGATCGGATCAGACTCAAAGTTAGCATATCAAAAACATGTGTCGAAAACATGATCGGATGCCCTAAACTAACTAGTCTCTTACCTTATAAACCACATAAGAGACCAAACCAGTTTTCTCAAATTTGGCATAGAAAAAACATGTTTCAACCATTTCACACCAACAAATTTCTTACCTTATAAACCACACCAAATCCACCTTGGCCAATCTTGTTCTCATCCGAGAAACCATTTGTGGCAGCTTCAATTGTGGCAAAGTCGAATTGCAAACACTCTATATCAGTAAGATCCTCCCTCCGAACTACAAAGACAGTACAATACAATATTCATCTTCAACCAAATTACAATAAGCTGAACCAAAGAAACAAATTAACCAAACAAAAAATGTAAAATTACTTGAAGATGAACCCTGGATGAAAGTATTATTATACTTATACTTCTCCCTGGCCCTCTTTCGCAGGAAATAGCAGCAAATAATCAAAAGTGCCACAGCACCAACAATTGCGACAACAATCCCAATAATCATAGCGACATTGCTCTTTCCTACACAAGTTCATCACTTTAAGACAGCCCAGAAACAAATTTAAAACCATGATAACAATTTAACAATATCGTCGTTATATAGATAGATACCTGAAGAAGGAGGAGGAAGTTGCGGCCGAGTAGAAACAGCAGAAACATTGTAAAAAGAGTAAAATTCATATCGAATATTACAACTCGGAAGAAGTGATCTTGCACCTCTTTTCCCATCACAACAATTTCCAATAGAACTAATAGCACCTTGCAAACAAGTGTTACAGTCAAAAACAGACAAATCAGGTGTACACTGCGCCAAAGAATACACCTTCATAGAACCCAAGAAATTTTCTTCTTTTGCAGAAAATTTCTGACCCGAAGGAGAATTCACAGCTTCATATGCTAAATCCTTCAAAAGACTTGCAAGGAAATCACTGAACTGGGGAACTTGTGTATCAGGAACACTCTCATCAGATTCCAAGGTCACTGCAGGAACTATATGATTCAAGAACGAATTATTGGAGTAACGCAACAAACATTCGTCGTACCAGATGATAGACTCTGTCTGGTTGTTACACAAATTCGTGATGTTATTAGCTGCTGTGGTTACACAGCGTTGACAGATAGAGGGAGTGATGTCTGCGCGGCAGAGGAAGAGTCCTTTTAAGTCGTTGGGGGAATTGAAAAGAGGGACGTGGACGGTGTAGAAACCGTTATGGAGGGTGGAGTTTGAGATGAGGGAAGAGAGAAGAGTTTTTAAAGCGGTTTGGAAATTTGAATTGGGGTTGTAATAAGAGGTGTCTGTGCAGTCGTGGTCGTTGTATATTGGAGAAGCTTCAAATGGAAATGGAAGTGAAGTTAACAAGGATGCAAGTAGAATGAATTGGGTGGCTGTTGTAGTTGTTGATGATTTGAAGATATGCATCTCTGGTTCTGGTTCTGTATGTTTATTTTCTCTGACTGCAACAGAGCTACTTAAGATCGATGAGTTAGAAGAGTCAAACACTCGTTTACTTGTCATTGGTTGGAGGAAACATTACTTTTTCAAAACATTAGTATTCAATATATGAGACTATTCTTGGCACTTAAATACCAAGGTATTTTAAAATACTCAATCAAATTTGATGGCTTGAAAATGGTGGATTGAGGTATTAACATAGCAGGAACATACTTGATTACATCAGCTAGTACCAACAGAAGACAAACTCACTTTTATTTGTTTGTTTTATCTTGGATTGAAAAGTAATTGAGGTTTCATATTTTCCAACAAAATTTTCTTTTGTTTGTTCCGGCTTATGATGAAATTTAGTGACCATAGTCTATGAAGCACGGAAAACACGATCAGGACACTGGACACTAACACAGATACGATAATATCAATAATAATTTGAAAACATAAATAAATAAAATGTAATCACAAGTGTCGCTGTCAACACAGACGCGATACAGACACACTTTTTTTCAGAGTTATCGATGCTATAGAGTACATAGTCCTTCATAAATATTGTCATTATTCTTGAGTTACAGAAACCTTATATCTTACAACATGCTGTGTTTCTGCTGCAATTAGAGGAATGACATTATGACAGATAAATGTTATTATTTCCACGCTGCAAAATAAGCCAATACACAATATTACGAATTTACAAAATTTTGAACTTAATAGACGACATTCCTAAAATCTCCTCATATTTTCTAGCCTTATCATTATCTAATTACAAACACACATCTCATTGACAGACTTTGGTATTCAGTTGCTATTATCAGATTGACTAATCTGTATTGTTGGCATGTGAGGATCAGCTCCACTCTGTAGAAAAAATGCAGGCTGCTTCGGTACCGGTAGAGTAACAGTGTGACTATCAAGCATGAGCACTATTGTTGCCATTGTAGGTCTATCGTCTGGATCTTCTTGGACACATAATAAACCAATATGGATGCATCTTATAGCTTCATTTGGAGTATAGGATTCTCTTATTGTGTGGTCCACCAATTCCAAAGGCGTTCCATTCTTCCAAAGTTTCCAGGCCTGTCTCAAGTTTTCATCAAGCATTTGTTATAATGTGATCACTAATCACTATACAATAAGAAAGAACATATAAAACTCAAGAAAAATTTACACTTTTCTCTACTCACATAGTTCACTAAATCCTCAGCAAATCCTGTTTCATAGAAAGAGCTGTTCTTCTTGCCACTTATAATCTCCATAATGAGAACTCCGAAACTATATACATCAGACTTAATAGAGAAATCTCCATGCATTGCATACTCTGGAGACATGTAACCACTGAAACAGACACATTTTACCATCAATATTAGGATCCTGGAAGCACGATGGTGCTCTTTTATTTTTGTTTGAATTGAACTAAATTCAGTTATTTATGACTGTTATATTGTTTATAAGTGTTTTCATAAATATACATGCTGGGAAACAGTTCCAAATGATGAAGGTTTATTTGCTGCTAAACAAAAACAACAACTCAGTAACTTGGCATTCTCTGATGTGTCATCATTTGGCAAGACCAAGGGCTGTGCAAACTATGTGGATGGCTTGTCATAATCGACTAGCCACAAAAGCTAGATTGAAGAAGATTGGTTTGGGGCACGACGATAAATGTAGTATGTGCAAAGACAAGGAGGAAACTATAGAGCATTTGCTGTTCGAGTGTACCGATACAAGATATATTTGGGAGCATTTCCTCGACTGGTTGGAGATCCAACATAGTCCGAAGACCTGGGAGATGAATTGCCTTGGTTGGTGAGGAATACAAAGGGCAAAGGGTGGAGGAAAGACTTCCTGAAGTTAACTGCAGCAGAAGTAGTTTATGGTGTGTGGAATTATAGAAATAGAACTATATTTGAAGGTCAATGTGACAAAGATAGTGTTATTAGAAATATAAAGGAATGCATAGTGTTTAGAGGGTGGCAAAAGGCTAAGTATAGAAATCATTTAGCAAAGTTGCTTATGTAAGTAGAATTTTGTTGGACTTTTTGTGTTTTTGAGTTTGGGCTGGACCTCTTGGGTCGCCTTCTGATCTTTGTATTGTTTTTTTGAGATATATAAATATTCTTTATTTCAAAAAAAAAATATATATATATATATATATATGCTGCAAGAATGATGATGTAAACATTTACTTACTATGTCCCAACTATCCTACTGGTATTTCCTTGAGTTTGATCCACTCCAAATAATTTTGCCATGCCAAAATCAGAGATTTTTGGATTCATATCTCCATCCAACAATACGTTGCTAGCTTTGAGATCCCGATGAATAATTTTAAGCCTAGAATCTTCATGAAGATATTGAATACCCCGAGCAATCCCTCCAATAATCTTGTAACGCTTTGTCCAATACAACAACCTTTGTTTTTCAGGATCTGCACAAATAATCCATTCATAAGATTATTGTCTCCAATAAAAATAAATCGTCTAATGAAACAAAAATTCGTCAAGGAATTCTCTTTTTTACAGATTTCCTCAAATTTTGAGTTATTACTAATGATCGAGATAAACTCAGGCAAACTAAAATAAAGGCATATGTATAAACTGTGAACAATAAAGAATTCAGATAAGATAAGCCTACCAAAAAGAATATAGTCAAGACTTTTGTTGGCTACAAATTCATAAACAAGTATCTTTTCTTCTCTTTCCAAGCAAAATCCCAGAAGCCTAGCTAAATTTCTATGTTGAAGTTGTGCAACCAGTTCAACTTCATTCTTAAATTGTTCTCCGCCTTGTCCCGAGTGTTTAGAGAGTCTCTTGACAGCAATCTGTTGCCCGCTCGGAAGCACGCCCTGAATTTTCCCAAAAATTAAACGGAATATAATATAACAATGGTATAATTTCCATGTTTTAAAGAATCAAAAGCATGTTAACTCCATACCTTGTAAACGTCGCCAAAACCACCTTCACCTAGCTTATTAGTATCTGAGAATTTGTTGGTAGCTTCTTCAAGTGTACTCAAATCAAATCTCAAGGATTCCACAGTGGTAATATCGGTTTCAGCTAATAAGCAAAAATGATAAGTCTATCAGATAAAATTATAACATCGGAAAATTATGCAAATATGAAACAAATTTGGAGTAAGATCTTCTTTTCAAATAACTCACACCCTTACTTTTCGGATCCCGTGCTGCAGCAGAGTCATGCTTCTTCTTCCTCCCTCTTATACATAAGAAACAAATTCCTACGATAAATAGCAGCGCGACCACTGTAATTGGAACCACAATTGCAACAATTGTCCCTGATGAGATCCCGCTACCACCTGCAAAATTCCAAAATGAAGTGATCAAACTCTTGCCAGTTGCCACAAAGCTTGCACATATTCTGTACAAGATTATTATTCAAAAATTAATAGTAGTTGTTAGAAATTAATCAAAATTATACCTCCCGAATTGTCAGTGTTTGTTGAAGGAACAATCCCTCGTGGTGCTGAAGACGCCGGTGGCGATGAAGGCGGTGGTGAGGGAGTAGTGTTTGTATAAAAAGGGTACAATTCATATCGAATATTACAGCTAGGAAATAAAACTCTTCCTCCTTGCTTTCCATTACAGCACAGCGGAAGAGCTCCAATGGCAACACTAAGACATGAACTGCAGTCTTCTTGAGATAAATCGTCTGTACACTGAGCCAAACAGTATAGCGTCTGAAATCCAGTGATCCTAGCTTCCTTTGTAGCATATTTCTTAACACCAACTGAAGAATTCGAAGCTTTATCTGCTGCTTCGTTCATGGTAACCGACAACAAACTCATGAAGCTCTCTTGGTTAGTGATATTAGCGGTGTTCATAAGGTAAACACCTGGACGTGTGGCGACGGTGGAGAAAAAAGAGTCGTTGGAGTATCGAACCATGCACTCATCGTACCAGATTACAGCTCGTTTGGATAAGGAACAACCTGGGTCTGTGGATAGTGTCTGTGTTGCGTTTGCAACGCATTGCTGGCAGACGGGAGATGAAACGTCGCCTCGGCACATGAAGAGACCGTATGCGGTGTTTGAAGGGTTTTTGCTAGGGATTGTGGTGTTGTAGAATTCATTGTTGTTGGTTGCGTTGGAAGATAGTGAAGAGAAAAGGGTTTTGAGCTTTGTTTCGTAGGTGCTGTTGGTGTTTGTTTTGTTTGTTGAACAACTTTGGTAGAGGAAAGTGGGGGAGGCTTTAATGGTTGAGGTAAGGAGAAAGGCTGTGAGGAAGATGAACAGAAATAGAAGGTTGAAGGATTTGGAAGAGATGGTGGAATTCATGGCTATGTTTGTTGTTGTGTTAATGTTTGTGAGATTGGAAATTGTGTTGAGGTTTGTAATGGTTAAAAATGAAGAGGAAAAGTCAAGTCAAGTCAACCTTTTTGTTGTTGTTAGTACTATATGTGATGCAATTGAGTTGAGTCATTGTCATAGGAGTATTTTCTTGTGAAAAATATTTAGTTTATTTATTGTTTGACGTGGTCTTTGTTGAAATTGTTGTCTAGACTATGAGGAAAGGTCAGAGAAAGAGTGATGGAAAACTGTGAGGACATGGAAATTTCGGGCTGCTGAGCTGGCTATTGACCATGACTCCCCTGAGAATTGATACCAAACAAATTTCATTTCATTAGATGAAAAGGTACAACACTTGTAATGTTAGATTCAAGTCTAGGTTTGATTTCCATTTTGAAGAGCTGAAGTAAGTTTAGATATCTAAAATTGATTTTCAAGTTTATCAAAAAATAAAAGGATTGATTGCATCTTTGATGACATGGCAGTCTAGATATCTGAAATTGATTTTTGAAGTTTATCAAAAATAAAAGGATTAATTGCATCAAAAGATGGCATGACAATCTATTTGAGTAATTAAATTTCAATTATATCATATTTTTAAAAAATTTAAAAATCTAATTATTTAAAAGGGTTAAATATACAAAACCCCCTGCAATGTTAGCGATTTCTCATTTTAGCCCCTGTAAATTTTTTTTTTTAAACACCCCCTCTTAATATTCAAATTCCCTCACTTAGCCTACTGGCTGCCACATAGCAGCAAAGATTCCTTTCTCTTTGCTTGCGTGGCAGCCAGGTGGCATTTTAAATATTTTTTTATTATTTTTTTTATTTTATTATTTTATTTTATTTTATTTTTTTTTTATTTCTTTTATTTTTTTTTAAATTTTTTTTATTTTTAAATTTTTTTTTAAATTTTTTTTTAATTTTTTTAATTTTGTTTTATTTTTTGTTTTATTTGTTTTTATTATAATTTTTATAATGTTTTTTCTTTTTTTTTTTATTTCTTTTTCGCCTTGCAACCGATGTAAAAACATACATTTTAAGAAAGATAGCATACATTTTACATCGGGCCAGAAAGAAAACCGATGTAAAAAAAAAACATTTTACATCGGGCCAGAAAGGCAACCGATGTAAAAACATACATTTTACATCGGACTTAATAGTCAACCGATGTAGTAGATGTATTTCACATCAGACTTAATAGTCAACCGATGTAATAGATGTATTTTTCACATCGGACTATGGCCCGATGTAAAATGTCTTTGATTTACTACATCGCTTGGCTTTACATCGGACCCAGAACCGATGTAAAATGTGTTTTTCGCCCGATGTAAAAAGTATTTTCTGCACTAGTGTAATTTTTAAAATAAAAATTTGTTTAAAATAGAATTAAAAATAAAAATTAGGTCTAAAAACGAAAAATAAAAAAAATAAAAAAATAAAAAATATATAAATAAAAACGAAAAAGAAATTAAAAAAAAGAAAAAAAAATTATAAAAATTATAATAAAAACAAATAAAACAAATAAAACAAAATAAAA
This sequence comes from Lathyrus tuberosus, assembly GCA_022829125.1. Lineage (NCBI taxonomy): Eukaryota > Viridiplantae > Streptophyta > Magnoliopsida > Fabales > Fabaceae > Lathyrus > Lathyrus tuberosus. Next base: position 1,669,937 of record JALAZF010000550.1, read on the forward strand.
CAAAAAAGTAAAAAAATAATAAAAAAATAATAAAAAAATAATAAAAAAAATTAAAAAAAAATTTAAAAAAAAAGTAAAAAAAAATAAAAAAAATAAAAAAAAAATAAAATAATAAAATTTAAAATTTAAAAAATTTAAAAAAATTTAAAAAAATTTAAAAAAATAATAAAATAATAAAATAATATTAAAAATGTCACGTGGCTGCCACGCAAGCAAATAGAAAGGAATCTTTGCTGTCATGTGGCAGTCAGGAGCCTAAGTGAGGAAATCTAAATAAGATGAGGAGGTTTTTAAAAAAAAACTTTACCAGGGGCTACAATGAGAAATCGCTAACATTGCAGGGGGTATTGTATATTTAACCCTATTTAAAATTAAAGAAAAAAAATTAATTGCAACTTTGATTTTTCTATTAATCATTTTTTTTCGATTTTAGTCTTTTCATTTTAAAAACCGATTTTTGTGGTTCATTTATTTTGTTTTCTTAAGATTGTATTCCCCTTTAAAACTGAAAGCATTTTTTAATGATATGGTAGTGCAAATACTTTAAAATAACCAAGTATATCTTCACAATTATTCACTTCGTACCTGCATTTGGAGACACTAACTTATTTCCATATTTCAATGGCATTTCATCAACTCTATCATCCCAAATGAACAAGTCACAAGTTATATCACTCTAAAATTAACGCAACTTAGACATCAAGAAATCATGGAAGAATGAGATGTACATAATTTTGGGGCATTTCGAATAATATGTACCTATCCAAAGAATTTGCATCTCCAAAATTTTTTCTTGGGGTTTTCTCGAATGTTTGAAACTCGCATCTTCATTAATATATTGCAACCACATATGGGTATTTCTCTTGCATTCAAATTCCCAATTGAATAATTTCTACTACCACCCATTTTGAAACCCTTAATTACTAACTAACACGCGATATATAGGAAGAAGAAGAAGTTTCAGGCTTCTTACTTTTCTTCTAAGGAGATGACGGAGGAGATGACACGCGATATATAAAGAAGAAGAAGAAGAAACTCCTGGTTCTTGCTTTTCTTTAAAAGAGATGAAGAAGGACGAGGCTTTGGTTTATTTTAATGCCTAAAAAAGATAAAATATTGAATAAATGGTGACATGGCATAAGTTGACACAGGTGTAATTTAAAAAAATGAAAAATAAAATAAAATTGTCAAATATGTTGCAGGTATGGAAATTCCTTTACAAATATGCGACAAAAACCAAATATGTGCAGATACATCTAATGCATTCTTAACCACACAAATATTCGATACACGACAAAAGGTGATAACATGGAGTAAAGAGGTTGGAATTAGAAATAAAGTAACTATTATCGTCACTCATTCAGATACCAAAATAGGAAAAAGAGAGAGAAGCAAGAAAGTCATATTTGGTTGTGAAAAGATGGAAAATACAAGGATACATATAATGGAACACAAAGTGCTACTAAGAAATGTGGAAGTTCATTCAAAATTAGGTCGACTCCGGCATAAGATGGGTCTGGATGGAAGTTTGATGTAAAATGTGAACTTCATAACTGATCGTACCTGATCAGAAAATAGACTAGTGGCCAGCAACGTCGTGAGCTCCGCTACTCCGGTGGTGATGAGATGGTGGGGGATGTACCTGCAAGATACTCCGATACCAAAGTTAGGACTGGAGCAAGCAAGTACAGAATGTGCGAGTAAGAGTTAGAATAGAATGTAACTTGACCCTCCCATGAGAGAGGGTATTTATATTGTGCCCCCAGCGCTGGGCCAACGGTCGTCTGCACTGGGTTGGATTACTAGGCCCAATGCAGATAACTGCCAGGGCTTACGTGGCCTAGGGAAGACCAGCACGTGGTCTTCGTCCTGGAAAGTGGGTAAACCAACTCTTTCAGAGGTGGGTAGTCACCTGATGACGTGTCCCCGCGGGAGGAGCACGTGGAGAACGTGGGAGGAGAGGCGCGCACTCTCCCTGGGACACGTGGCGTATGCTCGACGGTAATGTCACTAGGGTGTGCCCGACGAGGAGGGGAATTGGGCCTTAATGGGCCACTAAGCATGTTGTAGGGTTGGGTCTGCCCGACTAATGGGCAGGCACTGGCCCAGTCCAGAACAGGAGCCCCCCAAGTCGTTGCTTCGGAGTGTCAGAGTAATGACTTAAGAGGTAGCCCATTCGTCGGGGATGGTTCAATGAAGCAGCATGCCCGAAGTGACAGGTTGATGGGAAAGGCAGACGGCCAAGTGCAGGGATGTTCGGCGGGTACGAGTCTCGGGGACTGATGGTCTTCTGCCATTTAGAAGGTTATTTGTGGTCGACTTTGCGGAGAGATGAAAGAAAAACGGATACACTTATCCCGCGGGCACACAGGGAAGCAAAACGACGTGTGCGGTCTTCGAGTGCCATGTGTCACTCGCCATCAATGCCTAGGGCGGCTAGAATCCTAGGCAATTCGAGCTCTGTAATTGTTCTATAAATAGAGTTTGGTCCGCGCCATTTGCATGTTTCTACTCTCTCCGCTCACCACTCTCTCTCTCTTTGTCTTCAGCTTCCGTCGTCACCCTTCCACTGTACGCCGCCGCACCGGAGACTTCCAACCGTTATTTCATGTAAGTTTCTGGTTCCTTCTTCTTGTTTTATATTTCCTACGGTGGTTTCTCAGGCGTGCTGACGAAGTTCCCAGGGAGGCCACAGAGTTTTCGGAAAAAACGGCGGGGCTTCCTTAGTTTTCTGATGAATGCCTCGGGGAACTGGGATGAATCTCCCGAGGACCTGATGAAGGTCCCGAAGACACAGGATGAATTCCCCGAGGACGTGGGATGAAGACGACGTGGACCTGATGAAGGTCCCGGGACGTTCGATGGATCCCCCGAGGATATCTGCTTGGGTCCTCGAATTTCATGTTTCCCCCGCGTGGGGAGGTCGAAGGTGCGAGCATCCTCGGCAGCTGTGGTCGGGGGGATGCTTCCCAGTGTGGGACGTCGCCGAGGAAGGCACTGGTAGGGGGTGTTTTCTGAGCATGTTCCCCGACCATTCTTTCGCCCTTTCACTTGATCTCCGGTGGAAGGGTGAGTTTGATCTGGACTATCGAATTCACCAATTCTTTCTGTTTTTCAGGTAAAATGGCGACCATAGCCGTGAGATTCATAGAGACCAATGACGATCCTGACTCCCTGATGGCGCCAATCACCAATGACGTCGAACGGCCACCAGAAGACTGGCCAGCGAGGAGCCTCTGGGCATCGTGTCTCAGTTTGCTACGGATTCTGATGATGCCTTTGCCACTGTCGAGGATCGGTGCGAGGGTTCCTCGAAGAACTGGCTGGTGTACAAGCCTCTAGCACACCACCGCATCTGCTCGCGATTCAAAGGGATGAGATTCCCCCTCTATGAGTATACCTTCGACGAGGCGGGCTGGCGCCTGCCCTTCAGTGACTTCCAGCGAGAGGTGTTCACATGGCTGCGCCTGGCACCTTCGCAACTTCACCCCAACGCTCTTGCCTTAATTCCCGCCTTCGAGCTCGTCTGTTGGCACCTCCGCATCGGGGCGACCATACCTTTGTTCTTCCGGATATTTCACCTACAGAGGCAGACAATCGAGGGAAGGCATGGTTGGGTATCCTTCAAGCAAGTGAGCAGGTTATTTCGGACTTATATGGACTCTGTCCGCCACTTCAAGTCCCGGTATTATATCGTAAAGCATGTCTCATTCAAGGCCGCGGAGACAGTGTACAACCGGGTGTTCAAAGAAATAGACAGGCAGCGGGTGGAAGTCCTCGAGGCGAAGTTCCCCCTGCATTGGACGGAAGCGCACTTCAAGAAAGGCATGGACAACTACATATTTAGCCCGGGTGCGCTGGGCGAAGATGGCCGTCTGGCCCACGAGGAGATAGTCAAGTTCATCTCCGGTTTTACACCGCGTAGCTCGTGACTCCAGACGGAAAGTTCATCTTCAACGACGACGGGAAGATTTTAGAGGAGGCCTGGTTGATTAATACGAGGGCCCTCCTCGAGACGTTTTCCGACGAGGACGCCCTCGAGCTGTTAGGTGGCGAACAACTCCTTGGCTGGCCTTTTTTGTACATTTTTTTCTTCAGTTTACTGACATGTTTCTATTTTTCCTTTGCAGGTAAAATGTTAAACACGGAGGAGCGTATTAAGAAGTTGGCAGCTACTCGAGGGTCAAAGAAGAGCGGAAAGGGACGAGTCAAACAGATCCGGCAGCAATGCCCAGGTCTTGTCCCAGCATTCGGGGATTCCTCTGGCTCCCCTCAATGTAGCTAGTCTCCTAACTCGCAAAGGTCCCCGAAAAGGCAGCGGACCAGCGAGCAGGTACATGTCGACCTTACTGAAAGCCTTCCCAGTGAGAAAAGGTCGACCTTACTCGTACTCCCGCCTTGTCACCTGAGGCCGAATCTCTTCTCAGGGGCCAACTCACCAGCCGTTAGCGCATCTGAAGCCCAGGCCATCCTAGGTGTTGACCGGGTTTCGAGGAGAAAAGCCTTTGGGGAGGACATAGCCGCGATGATGCGGGTTTGCGCTACAACCTTGGTCCTGAACGATGAAACCTGTCCAACAGCGGAGCTGACCAAACTACGGGATAGCTTCAAGTCAATTGAGGCTGAGATAAAGAAACTGTGCAAGGACCTCGCGGAGTGCAAAAAGCATAATGAAACCCAGGTCGAGCTTCAAGGAAAGTTGGAGGGGAAGCTGAAGAGCGCCGCTGAGGAGAGAAAGAATCTCCTGGCGAGGATCGCCGAGCTGGAGGCGACTGCCCGCCCCGTTGAAGGGGAAATTGAGGACGACAAGCTACTGACCTCTCAGGCTGACTTGATCGCGTGACTTGATCGCGAGGCTCGGGCAGATCGAGCAGGATGTCCTTCAGGCTGTCGAGGTGGGCTTTGCTAACTCCGTGAAGTAGCTACGGTTTGTGAACCCCAACCTCATCACTGAAGGGACTGGCCCTTACCATGATGTGGTCGAAGGTCAGATTATTCCACCGGTGTTCGAGGAGGATGATAACGACGAGACTATGGAAGACGAGCAGCCTGAGGACAACACAATTGTTTAGCTTTTTCTTTTGCTTAGTCTACCTGCGTGCCATTTTCTTTTGACTTTGTTTAGTTCGGCCTGCGTGCCTTAATTTTGTAATGATTTTTGCCCGGCCTGCGCGCCAGGGGCTTGTGATATTTGTATGTACTTTCTTAACAATGGGCTTCTGCCCGATTCTATTGTACTGTCTTTCGTTATCTGTGTGTTATTTTTTTATGTTTAATGATATATCTGTTTCGTTTTTATCTAAGTAATTGAGGGTTTCGCTCGATTTTGTTGACCCTTGACAGTGCAGGAAACTGGTCGAGTGTGTAGCGCGAATTTTTTGCGTGGTTGCGAAGCACTATCGCTTTGGGGGTACTACAGTTCGATTCATTTTTTATCCTATTGAAGCTGATTAAGGAAGGGAAATAGATGTTTCTAATTAACCCTGCTTGCATATTGAGTTTAAACTGGTGACTGTTGGTTTACAGATGCTATTAAGATTGTGGGTCTCTCTTAGGTTATTTTGTTAAGAACACAGTGTCTGGACTATTTGTGAGGCTTTTGGTAATGTGTTTAGCTTTGATGCTTTTGGGTTAATTTGATGGAGATACTGGATTTTGTGTTTTTGATTAGTATGCTCGCTAAGATTTTGCAATCTTATGCCTACGTATTCCCGTTTAACGAAACAGGGAAATCAGAGCGATCGTAGTTCCTCCTATTCTATGGGAGGAAAAAGGTTGTTTTGGTGTCTTGTTCAAAGCCCAAGACATGAAGCTAAAGGTGATTTGTATCTTGTTCAAAGCCCAAGATGTGAAGCTAAAGGGTTTTGGATGAGAGAGAATTTGTCATCTCTAAAAAGGAGTTGTTGATGTTTGTATGCTGTGAGCAAGGCACATACTTGATACCAAAAGGTTAATTGACTCAACCAAGGTTCTCTTTATACAAAGCCTAAGAGGAGGCGATTGACCGAACAAGAGGGTGTTTTTTTTGTTTGATGTCTCATACGAAGCCCGAGATAGAGGCTAAAAGGGTTGACTCAACAAGAGAGTGCTAACAAGTGACTGACTCAACAAGAGAGTGCTTTTATGTGTCTTGTACGAAGCCCAAGACGGAGGCTAAAAGGTTTTGACTCAACAAGAGAGTCATTTATCTATCTTATATGAAGCCTAAGACGGAGGCTAAAAAGGTTTGACTCAACAAGAGAGTCTTTTATACTCAACAAGATAGTGATTTAGTGCCTCGTACGAAGCCCGAGATAGAGGCTAAAGGGGAAGTGACTCAACAAAAGAGTCTTTTATACTCAACAAGAGAGTGTTGTGTTGTCTCGTACGAAGCCCGAGATAGAGGCTAAAAGGGAATTGACTCAACAAGAGAGTCTTTTATACTCAACAAGAGAGTGATTTTATTTGTCTTATACGAAGCCTAAGACGGAGGCTAAAAAGGGCTTTGACTCAACAAGAGAGTCTTTTATACTCAACAAGAGAGTGTTTTTCTATCTCGTACGAAACCCGAGATAGAGGCTAAAAGGGAATTGACTCAACAAGAAAGTCTTTTATACTCAACAAGAGAGTGATTTAATATGTCTTATATGAAGCCTAAGACGGAGGCAAAAAAGGGCTTTGACTCAACAAGAGAGTCTTTTATACTCAACAAGTGAGTGTTTTTCTGTCTCGTACGAAGCCCGAGATAGAGGCTAAAATGTAATTGACTCAATAAGAGAGTCTGAAAAGGTTAACTCCGCTGGGGAGAGTCATTGTACAAAGCCCAAGAGGAGGCTACCTTACCACCGTGGATTCTGGAGATCCTGAAGCGAGTCCAAGTATAGGGAACTCTCATGAGAGAGACCGTGTTTCTGCCTATGTTTGAAGGGAACTTAAGAATGTCTTTGAGACTCAAGGGTCTTAGATTGTCCAAGTGTTGTACCCCAAATTTTTTACCCTTAGATGTCATCTTCATTTGTGCATCTTAGGTCAATCATCTCTGCATTGTTTGAGATAACCCATATCTTGCAGTTTGTTTCTTTGTGTTCAAATTAGGTTTGCATATCACCATGAAGCTCCACAAGTTGTTTTGAAGCAAGTCAAGTCAACAAAAGATCTCCAGTGCAAGAACTTTGAAATTAGGGTTTTGCTCGGAGGAAATCACTGAAAAATTGGCTCTATCAAGTCAAGATTTGGTGTGGTTCACTTACCACTTAAGGTCATCTACATCCAAGAGACATCATTCAACAGGAATCCAAGATCTATTGGTCCTCAACAAGAGAAGTTTGAGCCTCAGCCTCACTATACCTCCAAATTAGGGTTTCTGTGACACTTATCAGTCAATGACTTTGATTTTCATCAAGATGGGCTCCCAAACCCTAATTCTTGATTCTATTGGTTTATCAACATCCTCAAGAGTCTCCTAAGACCTTTAGATGAGAAGGAAGAAGCAAGTTTACAAGATCTGACCTCAGTGCATTCTCAGTCAAAATTAGGTTTTTGACTGAAACCCTAATCCTTGGGAATTCTGGTTCAAATGAAGTGTCAATGGTTCTAATCATCATAGAATGTCTCATGAGGTATTCAAAGCATCAAGATCAAGTTTCATGAGGTTTCTTGCAAGAGAAGTGGGGTTTTGATCATGAAAGATTTCATATGTGAGATTTTCCCTCTAATAACACATTTTGAAATGACCATAACTCCTAAACCACACACTCAAATGGAGTGATTCAAAGCTCATTGGAAAGCTCTTTTCAAGATATTCAATTTGTTCCACATGACTTTTCATCCAAAAATGCTTGGTTTTTGAGTTATGAAGCTTGCAAGATAATTTGACCCAACACTTAGAAAAATTTCAACACTTTTTTCACATTTTTCTCTAACTTTGACCTCATTTTTCACCCATTTCCACTTGGATTCAAGACTTGGGTCCCAAATGAAAGTTTTAGAGCATGAGGAGAGCTTTCCAACCATATGTGGAACATCTCATTTGAATGAGCCAAACTCAAGTTATGGTGTTTTAAAGTTAGGTACCTCAAATTGTAAAAATCCAATAACTTAGAATTTTTCTAAGTCCTTTTTGCCTTCCCATGTGCACGACTTTATGGATTTCTTTCTCAATGTTACAAGCACTATCTCAAGTAACTTTCCACATAAGAATTGATCTATCAAATTCCCTATTTACATAGAATCAAAACTTCAAGATTTGGTGGTATGGCTATCAAGTTGTGGTACACTAAAGTTGACATGTTACAATGTTATAAACACTTAGAAAATTATGGTTTTTTTCTTTTGTGATCACACTTCTTGTCACGATTTTCTCATATGTTTCAAGCCTTACCTCCAACCACATTCCACATGAAAGTTGAGCTATCAAATGTCCACTTCATATAGGATTAAAAATTTCAAAGATTGGTGGAGTGATCATCAAGATATAATGCTTTGAAATTGCCACGATGGAATTGCACCATGAAATGTTAACTTCTAACTTGCATCCATACCAAATTTTACCATCAGCTCTTACATATTTTCATATTCAAATTCAAACTTTTCCTCACATCAAAGAACATCATTTGCGTGACAATTTCCAAATGGCCCAAAAACCATTCGTTGGTATCATTAGACAAAGAGTGGTCATATGGTGCATTGCTTAGCATAGCTTATGTTCATGGCCCAGACTTTGTTTTATGTTGGATTAAAATCTGAATCAAAGGTCTTAATCAAGTGGTAGCTACCTACTAAGTCACTTGCAGCAGTTTCCAATACTCCTCTTTTCCCACAAACCCGTGAGAACAAGCTACAAGTACAACAACTTTGTACTTCACAAGGTTGACATACAAAAGCCAAAAGTGTGGACCATCATATAAACTAATCTTTATGCCACAACCTTTGGTCTCTACTCCTTCATTTTCTGACTTAGACCTTATCTCAAGCAACCAGGACACTATCGCTTGGCTCAAGAAGAGAAGTCAGAGCAAGACCATGCGTGCAGTACCACCCAACCACTTTTCTTTGAAAAATAAAACCAATGTCCAAAGGATACTCGTATGTGACCCATGCTTATCTTGCCTATAAAAGGAAGCCAGTTCCTCATTTGAAGACAACAACAATTGACGGGAGAAAACCACAAACTCAAAGTACCTTTGGTTTTTTGCAAGCAAGGAGAGAAAGAAGGTTACTCTGCAGCAGCTTGTGGATCGAAGAAGAGTTTCAACTTACATCTAAGAAGGTAACCTCCATTTATCTTTAACTCCATGATCCATATACCATATCATGCTACTATGTTATTTGTTTTGCACTCGAGCTGAATGACCATGTGTATGATAACGTTAAGTTCGTATGATACTTATGGCACTGTTAATTCTTGGCAATGCAATGCTTGTACCTTCAACTGTTGAAAGCTTGTTTAAATGTGTTTTAGCATGATGAAATTGTTGTCTTATCTTTTCCCTATGCCCTCGACCATATGCTTGTATCCAAGATTATCATTATCATGTTCAGGGCTGCATGTTCAGAGTTGTTTGGTTTGAAACATTATTGTCGTGCTCACATGCTGATTCTATGTCACTTTAGAATGATATTATGAGTTCAATATGAGTTTGTATTGGCATCCTGGTGCTTGATAATATGAGTGGAATGTTGAATGTATGTGTTAACTTTGCACTCCCAGTTTAGAATTTTGGTGCGTATGTTGTGTGTATTGTCATGTTAAAGTATAAAAACTTTAAGATATTTTCAAGGTACTTACTGTGTGTTAATTCAAGTGCCCTAACATGAAGTTTCATATGTTAGTTTAGAGTTGAAACAGAGGGTGGTTTCTCATCCTTTTCTGAACTGAGTTTTGATTTTGAACAATTGATTTCCTTTGCTTCCTGCTCTTGATGTGGTCACTATCTTGTTTAGATTAGGGTTTATTATTATTCTAGGCTTTGAGTGCTTCAATCCGGTATGTTATTTCATGATTTTTGGTTATGTATTGAGGCTGTAATCTCTGATGGAAGTTTGATGTTTACTTTGAGGTTTCAAATGGGAAAACACGAGGTTTGTTGTTGCTGCATGTTTTGATTTCCATGCGTGCTTATGATTGGCTATTGGTGATGTTTTGTCGTGTAGCATGCTTAAATGACTATGACCAATTGATGTTTATGTGTTACACTCAATTTCATGTACATGCGCATCTGGTTTTTTTTTCATTAAAAGCTTTGTATGATTTATCTTGGTATATCTATTATTTGGGTGGGCTTATACATTGGATGTATAGCCACCCCAGTGGTAAAATCATGCGCGCGTTTAGAAGGATGTCTGGGGTTCGAATCCTGCCCTAGACCATCCTTTTGTGTTTTTTTCCTTGCCTTTTCACTACATTTCGCCTGGGCCTTGTGCTATCACTACCCCCAACTTCTGGCCCATTTCACATCCCTTTGTTTTTTTTTTAACTAGTTCAAATACTAATGCACCCCCCCCCCCCCTGCGTTTTTATTTCTTATTTATTTTATTTTTCTATTTTCCACTATTTTCTTTCCAAATTTTTTTAAAAGACTTTTTTATTTTATTTAAACTTTTTTTCTTTATTTCAAAAACTCCAAAAATATTTTAATCTTTATTTATTTTTTTAATTATCAATTTATTTCTTAATTGTTTATTTAAGTTTAATTATTAATGTATGAATTTAAATCACCCATCTTGGGATTAATTGTTAGCTTTATTTTTGAGTAATCCTTATCGATAATTTGAATGTTTATTCACTAATTATTGTTTAAGTCTTGAACAAAATTTATCCCATGTTTGGTTTATCACATGTTTGATTTTGTTGTGAACCTTGTTCTCCTTTAAATATCATCTTTGATTAATAACATGGTTCTTTATATTGTGATTGTTCCTTGTGATTGCTTTCCTCAAGATTAATACATATTGATGTGTCTTTGTTTACATGTCTCATGATGTTTATGTCCATCTTATCCATGCTTTATTATGATATGCTTTTTGCCATACTCATGCTATTGTTGTTATCTTTTATCGTTATCAATATCTCTTGTTATCATTTAGGATCTTTATAACTGTTATTTTCCCTATTCCAAAGGAAGGTGATTAATATTGACTCTTAAAGTCATGGCCCCCATCTTACCTTAGTAGCCTCTTAGGAGATGACTTTCACTTCTTGGCCTCCTGAGAGCCAATAAGTTATAACTAGCCTTAGGAGAGAGTTCTTACACTCTTGGTGATATTCATCCTAATGAATACTCACTTTCCCTATTGACTAAAACTTCAACATAGGACCATTATAACTAGACTTAGAGAGTTCTTATACTCTACAATGAGGTCACACTCATTTCCACTCTGAATATTGACCACAGTCAATCATTCAGTAGAAGTAGAACTACGCATACTCTGATTCTATTCCCGAGGATACATAGGCGCAAGGTGCGATGCCTTGTCGAGTATACTTAGATACTAACCCCTAGGGTTTCAACCTTTAGCAAACATAAGATAACATTAAAACAAGAGGTTCCTGTAGAGTACTACAGACGTTTAGGATGCTAATACCTTCCCTAGGCGTAACCAACCCCCGAACATTAGATCTCCCCCCTTTAGGTTTTTCTAACGATCTTGAACCTTTCCTTTGGATAAATCAAAGTCGGTTGTAAAAGAAGTATGATGCGAGTTAATTAATAGCTTGTTATCCGATTTTCACCGCAACAGAAATGGCGACTTCACTGGGGACAGGATATTTTAGAGGGTTAAGCCTATCTTGTATTCATGTTATTTATGTTTGCTTGTTTTACTTATATCTGCTTATATACCTGTCATATTTGCCTATATATTTGTGTATCTGTTCCATGGGTTGACATGGTATCTATGAGTAAGATAAGTCCTAACCCGGACTTGAGAGAACACATATGCTTAGGAACCGTGGACATAGTCAAGGGAACTTCGAGGGAGAAATCCCAAAGGAGGGAACTTGAAGTCCACACTCAGTTGAGGCCCTTTTGAATGTAGTAGAATGTTACGCGAGCAATCGTGAATGCGTTACTACTTTCAATTTGGTGCCAGAGATATTGAGGACCTTTAGTCACCCCTTTGCCCCTACTTGGCCTATTTGGGACGTAGTACGAGGACTGTGAGGGAGCAATCCCAAATGGTTGCCACGCGATACTACACTCAGATGAGACTCTCTTGAGAATTTTATCGATCACCGAGCAATTGGAAAGTCGATAAAATTTGAAAGACGGGTTGTCGACTTTGGGAACTTTTTAGAACCTTGCCTGGCAGGTGAAAACCATAGTACATACCTTTGGGATGGGTAGACCTTTGACTCCATGCTCGTGACTCTTAACTTAGGTTTCTCTGTGTGCTTTGTGCTTATCTGTTTATGTGTGTTTGTTGCATTCATCCTTGCATCATATGCATTGTGTATATTCAAGGAATTCAACTTTGTTTTGCAAACTTCATAGGATGGATTTTGAAAAAAGGAAAACGAAGAAATACACCTTCATTAGTCCAAAATTGGAAGATTTAAAGAATCTGGGTAAGCCAATCAATGAATCATCAACGTTCCAAGACAAGTATGGAAAGATTTTCTCTCTGACGAAGACAAAGATGGTAGATGGGATGCTCCCTACTCTCATACAGTTTTACGATCCCATGTACCACTGTTTCACTTTTCTGGATTATCAGTTAATTCCTACGCTCGAGGAGTATGCTATTCTAGTTGTTATTCCCATCACTCCAAACCCTCCTTACTCAGGTTTGGAAAGGGCGCCTATGGAGAAGGAAATTGCAGAAGCGGCTCATCTCAAGCTGTCAGAAGTCAAGGCTAACTTGGTTGTCAAGGGAGGACTTTTTGGGTTGCCTACCAAGTTTCTAATGGAGAAAGCCAGTTATTATGCTAGCATGAAGAATATGGTGGATTATGAAGCTGTTATGGACCTTCTCATCTATGGGTTATTTATGTTTCCCAACATTGAGAACTTTGTTGATATGAATGCAATCAAGGTCTTCATCATTGGAAATCCAGTTCCAACCCTACTTGCAGATGCCTACCATTCAGTGCATTTGAGGACTGCTCATAAGGGAGGAATGGTAACATGTTGTGCCACACTGTTGTATAGGTGGTTTATTTCACACTTACCCTGCTCTAAGACCTTTTGGGATCTCCAAGATGGACTTCTTTGGTCAGAAAAGATCATGTCTCTCACCAACACCGATCTAGAGTGGTACCACCCATTGCTCAAAGGCAAAGATATGATTGTTGGCTGTAGAGGATTTGCTAATGTACCACTTCTTGGCACAAAAGGAGGCATAAGCTAGAATCCAGCTTTGGCTTGTCGTCAACATGGTTATTCTATGGAAGCTAAGCCCAACAACATTTACTTGGAAGGTTTGTTCTTTGAAGAGGATAAGGACCCTGTGCTTAGGGAAAAGATGGCTCACGCTTGGCGTCATGTTCACACAAGAGGTATCTCTGCTTTGGGGAAACCTGAGTGTTTGGCTTCAGAATCCTACACTCAGTGGGTGCAAAAGAGGGCTGTTGAGTTGAAGATGCCATATGATCGTCATGATCCTATCCCATTAGCTCCCAGAGATCTTGTTCTTTACTTCACAAGCAATGAGGACGAATTGAAGATTCGGCTGGCTCAAGCAGAACGAGAAAGGAACGCATGGATGAACAAGTATCAGATTCTTGACTTTGAGATGAATGAACTTCAGAAGAATCTCAGGAGAAAGGAAGAAGAGTCCGTCAGAAAGAGGAAGGCGCAAGGAGATTTATTTTCTCCTAGCACATCATCTCCACCAGAACCATGGAAGTCACAGTTGGCCAAGCTCACTGTTGAGAATGAGATGTTGCAGAAAGAAAACCGGAAGCTCGCCATGAGATTAATGGGAGAAGACTGATTGGATGGTTTAGAACTTAGTTTTCTTTATTTCGTACTCTGTATTTTGTCTTTTGAAGGTGTAAACGTCTCTTTTTGTAATCCAAAACTTTATTATCAATGAAATGAGATGAGATTTTTCTTCTAAGAAAGGTGTTCCTTAAAATTTGCAAAAATACAATGTTGAGTTCCTTGAATTACACCCATCATGCTGCATTGCATTCTGATAAGCTATCAAGACACTAAACTTTGTTTTGCAGACTTTGTAGAGAATGAAGGCTACCAAGAAGATAAACTAGCCATTTACTTTCCTGATCCCTAACGTCGAGCAGCTGATAGAGATCGGAGGAAGAATTGAAGACCCGCTAAGTTTCATCGAGAAGTATGGAGACCTTCTGTCCCTAATGAAGCTACAGGTGAAGGAAGGATTGCTGGAAACCCTGGTGCAACTGTATCATCCCACATACCGTTGTTTCATATTTCCTAATTTCCAGCTGGTTCCGACCATAGAGGAGTATTCAGCTATGATGAGTTTACCAATTCAGCATCATCCTCCATTTTCTGGTGTGGAAGGGAAGTTCCTTAACCAAGAGATTGCTACAGGGTTAAGGATCCAAAAGAGGCATATACGAGAGAACATGACTACTAGAGAAGGGTATCGTGGTTTACCAGCTCAATTTTTGATTGAAAGGGCTCTTCACTTTCAAGAAAGGGGAGACTCTGTAATGTTTGAATCAATTTTTGCTCTGCTAGTGTACGGGCTATTCTTGTTTCCCAATGTCGAAGACTTCGTTGACGTCCAGGCTATCTGAATCTTTATGAGTCAGAACCCTGTCCCTACTCTATTAGCTGATATGTACTTCTCAGTTACTACATAATTCATGAAAGGAGAAGGTGTGATTGTCTGTTGTGCTCCACTGCTCTATAAGTGGTTCATTTCGTATTTGCCTATAACTCCAACATTTTGGGAGGTAAGAGACAGAGCCCTTTGGGCTAAGAAACTGATGGAGCTAGAACGTTCTGCTATCAGGTGGTATGATTCGGATCCAAGAGGGACCCTTATGATTGTAAGCTGTGTAGACTATCCCAACGTACCGCTCATGGGATGGAATGGTTGCATCAACTAAAATCCGGTGCTCGCTCATTGCCAACTTGGTCATCCCATTGAGGAACAACCAGATCCCAAGGAGCTAGAGTTAATCTATTTTGGATATGGAGAGGGATTTGAAGACAAACTCAAAATGGGGCACGCCTGGTTCCATATTAATCAGCAGAGGTGAACCACTGCCGGTCCCGTCACAGAAGCTCATTTGAAATGGGCACAAGGGATTTCGCTCAGTATGAAGAAGCCTTTTCCATACTACGAGACACCCGCGAGTGCCAAGCAGAAGAGGATGGAGTTGTTGGGGGAGCTGACTGTTGAGAAGGCCAGAACCAAGCAGCGCATCAAGGAGATCATGAAAGGGATCAGCGAAGGTGAAGGGCCCTCCCATTTAGAGTTGTAGCTTTTAAGTTTCCTGTTTTATAATCAGTTGTTGTAATCCTGTTTTAAGTTGTATTTCTTTTAATGTAATTCGAACAATGGTTGTAATATTTCCTTTTTGTAAGCACTTGTATTATCTTTCAATGGGAAGGAGTTTAAGTTGTTGGCAATCCTATTATTTACACTGTTTGCAAATAATTTTTAGTTCTTGATGGTTTAGCCTGCATTTGCATCTCATTTGCATCTTCGCATGTGCATGTGCATTCTTCCGTGTCTCATCGTCGTTTTATCTTCTCCAGAACCGTCACCCTGAATTCTCTACATCGTTACAACACCCGGGCACAGGCTCGAAGAAGAAGAATTTCTGAGGATTGCGAGAATTTGGATCAGGTTAACAACGAACTCAACGAATTGAGAGGAGGAATGGGGCAGATCATGGAAGTTTTGAATGTTATACGAGCAAAGATGGATACGCAGGTTACCGTAGTCTCAGAAGTCGTTGCTACAACTGTAGAGCCGCCAATTATACCTGTTGTGAACCCTACTCTAGGGATGCCATTTGATTTTATACGAACCATGGCTCCTCAGTCTACGCAACAAGTAGTGTCGCTGTTTAGTGAGAATCAGCAAACTATTCCAACTTATGCTCTGCCTGTGGTGCAGACCCAGTTCCAACCTATTTTTCAGAATCAGCGACATTTTGATTATGACAATATATCTGTGGAGGAGGATGATCGTAACGAGAAGTTGAGAGCGAGTGTGGAGGTTATGCAGAGGAAATTGAAGGCTATGGAGGGCAGTAATGTCTTCAGTACTGACCTCAAGGACATGTGTTTGGTTACAGATCTGGTAATTCCACCGAAGTTCAGGCTGCCAGGTTTTGAATTATATTCCGGTGCTACTTGCCCCAAAGCGCATTTGGTCATGTACCTTCGGAGAATGGCTGTGTACATGGACAATGATAAGCTGTTGATACATTGTTTCCAAGATAGCCTGAAGGGCGCCACTGCAAAATGGTACCTAGGCTTGGATCAGTCTCAGATCAAGTGTTTTCAAGATGTAATGGACGCCTTTGTGAGACATTATAAGTATAATTTGGATTTAGCTATGGATCATAGACAATTGCTGACTATGACTCAAAAGAACACCGAGTCGTTCAAAGAGTACGCTCAAAGATGGAGGGAGATGGCCTCGCAGGTTGAACCGCCGTTGATAGAAAAAGAATTAGCTGATTGGTTTGTGGACACCGTAAAGCCTGAATTTTATGAGAAGATGATCAGTAATATTGGTGCCAACTTTTCTGATATTATTGCCATTGGTGTGAAAGTAGAAGCGGGCTTGAAGAACAGAAAAATAGCCAGTTCACCTAGTAGTTCTACTAGTAACAGTATCAAGAAATCTCTGGGTAATTTTCATAAGAAGAAAGAAGGTGAGACTAACGCTGTTATGTCAAAGAGTCAGAATCCCAGATGGAAATGATCTTTCTTTCAACAACAACCAGGTCCCAGTTTTCCTCAACAACCGATTTACCCATGGCAGTTCGTACAACAACCATATGTGGCGGCTGTCACACCCACTTTTAACCATCAGATGAACCAACAGGTTCCTGTTCCCCAGCCACCGAATCAACAGCAGTGGCCGAGAAATCAAAATCAGAATTACCAGTAATAGAGGCAACCAGCGCCACAGCAAAATACCCCTCAAAGAAGACAGGCGGTAACACCAAAATTTCCACCCATACTGATGACCTACACAACATTGTATCCTTCTCTGGTGGAGCAAGGATTGGTTGTTACTAGGCCATTGGGGCCACCATCTGAGAAGTCTCTGCAGTTCTTCAACCCCAATGCAACTTGTGCTTTCCATCAAGGAGGGGTGGGTCATGATTTAGAAGGATGTTTGGCATTAAAGAATCTGGTGAAAAGTTTGATGGAGAAAAACATTCTGTCTTTCGCTAATAACCAGCCAAATGTGAAGAGTAACCCCTTGCCAGTGCATGGGTCAACTAATTCTATCGAAGACGAGAATGAGGAAGTGTTGGTCTCAGATGCAGCGAAGATTAAAACTCCCTTGAGAACGTTTCATGCCAAGTTGTTTAGCGCCGGTTTGGTCAAAGATTGCCATGAGGGTTGTGAAGAGTGTGATGGTAGTAGTGAAGGGTGTCAGTTAGTTCAAGATGATGTTCAGCAGTTGATTAATGAAGGTTTCTTACAGGTTTTCAGAAAAGAAAGCAGAGTAGCAGTGATTGAACCAGTGTTCGATTTGCCAAAATAAGTGCCAGTGTTTGATGAAGAAGAGTACATATCAGTAGTTCCTGTGTTCAATAATCCAGGGCCAAGTGTTGTGAGTCCCTTATTCAACAGTCTAGGGGCAAGTACCGTGAGTCCCATGTTTAAATAATCAGTTCCAAGATTCAACAAACCCGAAGTTGTTTCTACTGTTAATCATGCCAAGCGAAATGATTTCCCAAGACCAGTCCCATTCAGGTTCAGAGGAACCAAAGCGTTACCTTGGATCTACGAAGACATTACAGGTGGTAGGAAGAAGGAGGAAATGATCCCAAGGAAAGAGGTGGGGGTCGTTATAGAAGAACCAGTCCCAAGGAAGAAGGTGGGGGTTGATGAGAAGAATGTGTCCAGTATAGTAGGAACGGGGAAAATTACGAGGAGTGGAAGGATTTATACTCCTGTGAACAAAGAAGTGTCCAGTAAAGAAGGTGGTATTCATGTACCCGCCAATGACAAAGGTAAAGAAGTGATCTCCAAAGAGGATGACGAAGAATTTCTCAGAATAATAAAAAGAAGTGACTACAAGATTGTGGATCAGCTCCACCAGACCCCATAAAAAATTTCCATTTTATCCCTGTTGATTAATTCACCAGTCCACCGATCAGCACTGCAAAAAGTATTGGCCCAGGCTCATATAGCTCAGGATATTACCGTCGGGAAGTTTGATCATGTTATCAATAACATTACTGCATGCAATACACTCAGCTTCAGTGATGAAGAGTTGACCCAAGCGGGTCGAAAACACAATCTTGCGCTACACGTATCAATGAAATGTCAGGAGGACACGTTGGCTAGAGTCCTTGTGGATACAGGATCTTCTCTGAATGTTTTACCGAAGAGGACTCTCGATAAGTTGGCATACCAAGGAGGAATAATGAGACCCACATCACTAATTGTCAAAGCTTTTGATGGTTCACGTAGATCTGTGATGGGAGAAATTGAGCTGCCTGTTTTGATTGGCCCGCAGGAATTCAACGTTCTGTTTCAAGTCTTAGATATTAATCCTGCCTATAGCTGTCTACTAGGAAGACCCTAGATCCATGAGGCTGGCGCTGTCACCTCAACCCTACATCGGAAAATGAAATTTGTGATTGATGATAAGTTGGTCATTGTGCATGGGGAAGAAGATTTGATGGTTAGTAATATGTCGTCATTCCGTTACATCGAGGCTGAGGAGGACACGTTGGAGACTTCTTTCCAAGCCCTGGAAATAGCTAATGCAGTTGTGATTGACAATGAGAAGCCGGTGGTACCGGAGTATCCATCCTTTGCTTCGTATAAAAGTATCCAGTCTGCCCTTCAAGAAGGCGTGCCCGCAGGTTGGGGCGAAGTTATCAAGATTGAGAAGAGGGACCGACACCAAGGGTTGGGTTACAGACCAACTCCGGAAGATGAGGCTGCTTCAAGTACAAGAAGAAGAAGGATGAAGATAAAGACGGTGCAGGAAACATTTGTCAAAGGTGGACATCAGGTCCACGCAATCATTGGAAGTGCTGAAGAAGAGCAAGATATTGATCGTTTGGTTTTTCGCCAGGAAGACGCGTTAAGCAATTGGGAGTCTGTTGAGATCCCCACCGTGTACCCAGAACCAGAGTAACTTGTTTTGATTTGTTGTTTTCATTTCCCTAGTCTTGCCCAAAGCTAGTGGATTATTTTGTACGGGCCTCCGCTTTCAATATCTTAATCAATGAAATGACATTTTGCTAAAATTCTCGTTGTCTTTACTTTATTGTATTTCGTTTCTAAAAATGGCAATCTTTTCAAAACAAAAACATCTTCATCTCGCATGTTCTTGAATTATTGTGCATTTTAATAAGATAAGTTATTCTATCATGCAGAATGAATCATAAACCTATTGTATTCAATGACCTTGCTCTCACCATTGACTTCGACTCCCCTGTCTATCAATCTGAGGAGGAAGAAGATTACGAGGTGCCCAAGGATCTAGCAGACATATGTGATTACCAGTATACGGATCTCCAACCTCATGAAAAGCAGGTGGATGTCATCAACCTTGGCACTGAGGAAGAGAAGAAAGAGCTTAAAATTGGGGCATCCCTGAAGCCAGAAATTAGACAGCGGTTGATTTCACTCCTTGAAGAGTATGTGGACGTGTTCGCTTGGTCCTACCAAGACATGCCTGGTTTAGATACAGATATTGTGGTCCACAAGTTACCGCTCAAGCCTGAGTGCCCGCCAGTAAAACAAAAGCTTCGCAGAAGTCATCCTGACATGGCCCTCAAAATACGAGATGAAGTTAAGAGACAGCTGGATGCCAGATTTTTAGCAGTGTCCAAATATCCTGAGTGGGTAGCTAATATTGTTCCAGTTATGAAGAAGAATGGAAAGGTACAAATGTGTGTGGATTATAGGGATCTTAACAAAGCTAGTCCCAAGGATGATTTTCCTCTACCACATATCGACATGCTGGTAGACAACACGGCTCGTTTCGCAATGTTCTCATTTATGGATGGTTTTTCAGGCTACAGTCAGATTAGAATGGATCCAACTGATATGGACAATACTATTTTCATCACCCCGTGGGGTACTTATTGTTACAAGGTTATGCCTTTTGGATTGAAGAATGTCGGGGCAACTTACTAGAGAGCTATGGTGACCCTGTTCCATGATATGATCCACAAGGAGATTGAAGTGTACGTGGACGACATGATAGCCAAATCACAGAGTGAGGAGGATCACGTAGACCATTTGTTAAAATTGTTTAAGAGGCTTCGAAAGTATCAGTTGAGGTTAAACCCTGCAAAGTGTACCTTTGGAGTCAGATCTGGGAAGTTATTGGGTTTCATTGTTAGCCAGAAGGGCATTGAAGTGGATCCAGATAAAGTGTGAGCAATTCAAGAAATGCCGGCTCCTCAAACCGAGTCTCAAGTCAGAGGATTTTTGGGCCGTTTGAATTACATCTCCAGGTTCATCTCCAACATGACTCCAATATGTGCACCAATTTTCAAATTACTCCGTAAGAATCAGCCAGTAGAATGGAATGCTAACTGTCAACAAGCTTTCGAGAAACTCAAAAGTTATCTCCAAGAACCTCCTATTCTGGTTCCTCCGGTTCCCGGAAGACCTCTCTTTTATGTATTTGACTGTTTTGGAAGAATCTATGGGCTGTGTTTTGGGACAGCATGACGAGACTGGCCGGAAGAAACATGCAATTTATTATCTGAGTAAGAAGTTTGCAGATAGTGAAAGCCGCTACTCACTATTGGAAAAGACTTGTTGCGCTCTGGCTTGGGCCGCCAAACGTTTAAGACAGTATCTGATTTGTCATACTACCTTGTTGATTTCCAAGATGGATCCGATAAAGTACATTTTTGAGAAACCTGCTCAAACGGGTAGACTTGCCCGCTGGCACATGTTATTATCTGAATATGACATTCAGTATGTCACTCAAAAGGCCATTAAAGGAAGTGTTCTTTCAGAATATCTTATCGGTCAACCAGTTGAAGACTATGAACCACTCAAGTTTGATTTCCCTGACGAGGATATTATGGCAGTGAAAGATTATGAAGAATCAAGCTCTGAAGAAGATCCCAGGGCTGAGTATAGGTGGAAGATGATGTTCGACGGTTCATCCAATTACAAGGGTCTTGAAGTAGGTGTTGTTATAATTAATCCTGAAGGTGGCTACACCCCTTTTACAACTAGATTGGATTTTGGGTGCACGAATAATATTGCTGAGTATGAAGCGTGCATTCTGGGTCAGGAAGCTGCAATCGATCTTGGAATCTATTTTCTTGAAGTTATGGGTGACTCTGCTCTAGTCGTTTATCAGATCAGAGGCGAGTGGGAAACAAAAGATGAGAAGCTTATCCCTTATTGGGCATATGCTTTGGAGTTGATTAAGTGTTTTGATGAGATAACTTTTCACCATGTGCCACGTACTGAGAATCACGTGGCTGATGCCTTAGCAACACTAGCTTCAATGTGGCAAGTTAGATTTATCAACGAAGATCTAGTAATCAGTATTGGAAGGAGGACTGAGCCTGCCTACTGCCAGTCAATTGAAGAAGAATCAGACGGCAAGCCTTGGTTCCATGACATTTTGAACTTCCTAAAGAATCAAGAATATCCGGCCAACGCCCCCGTTCTTGATAAGAAGACTCTGCGAAGATTGTCAGCCAAGTTTTTCATCAGCAACGGTGTACTGTACAAAAGGAATCATGATATGGTTTTGTTAAGGTGTGTCGATAAGAGAGAAGCAGACTTACTGATCCATGATATCCATGAAGGACCTTTTGGCACCCATGCCAATGGGTATGCCATGGTTAAGAAGATTTTGAGGACTGGATACTATTGGTTGACCATGGAGACTGATTGCATCCAGTACACTAGAAGATGCCATAAATGTCAGATTTATGCGGACAAAATGCATGTTCCTCCTACTTCGTTGAATGTGCTATCATCGCCCTGGCCGTTCTCTATGTGGGGCATCGACATGATTGGGGCAGTTGAGCCTAAGGCGTCTAATGGACATCGCTTCATTTTGGTGGCTATAGATTACTTTACCAAGTGGGTGGAAACCGCTTCTTATGCGAACGTGACTAAGCAAGTAGTTGCTCGCTTCATTAAGAACAACATCATTTGTCGTTATGGGATTCCGAGCAGAATCATAACTGACAACGGAACCAATTTGAATAACAAAACCATGAAGGAGTTGTGTGATAACTTCAAGATTGAACACCATAACTCTTCACCGTATCGTCCGAAGATGAACGGAGCGGTCGAAGCTGCAAACAAGAATATCAAGAAGATTCTTCAGAAAATGGTCAAAACATACAAGGATTGGCATGAGATGTTGCCATATGCACTACATGGATATAGAACGTCCGTCAGAACATCAACGGGGGTAACCCCTTTTTCGTTGGTATATGGAATGGATGTTGTCCTCCCTATAGAAGTTGAGATACCTTCTCTGAGGATATTGATGGAAACAAAGCTTGATGAAGCTGAATGGGTTCAAGAAAGATACGATCAGCTGAATCTAATTAACGAGAAGCACCTGACAGCCATGTGTCATGGTCATTTGTACCAGAAGAATATGAAGAGAGCATTTGATAAAAAGGTCCGCATTCGGGAATTCCGAGTAGGCGAGTTGGTACTTAAGAAGATTCTGTCATCGCAGAGAGACGCCCGTGGGAAATGGGCACCCAATTATGAAGGTCCATTCGTAGTCAAGACAGTGTTTTCAGGAGGGTCTCTATTTCTTACAACTATGGACGGTGAACAGCTTGTGCATCCGGTGAATGCTGATTCGGTGCAGAAGTATTATGCTTGAGACAAGGACACCTCACCGGTATCCAGGAATCCTCAAGGAAGCTCAAGTGTTGCTACAACTAGAGTCCTTAGTCATTAGGATTATTGGTCATTGAATACAATATAACCTTTGCCAAATTGCCATTTTGTTGCATTTGTAATATTTCATGGGACTCTGCTATTTGGCAAGTCACCATTTTTCAATGAATATCAGCTATTGAACCATCTTCTGGTTTAATACGCTATCATCTTTATTTTGCAAAACTTTGCCATTTTCACTTGATTTTTGAAAACGGAAATGTTGCAATTTCTAAGAAAACACAAAGATAAACTAAGTTTTACTCTAGAATTAAGACGTTTTGGAATCAAGTTTGTACAAGAAGAATTAGCAGTACAGTATTTCTGGCATGGATCTGCCATCTCCAGTGAAACGAAGATTGCCCCGGTTACCCTTGATGTTTGGATTTCAGGGTGTTGGTTGTGTTATCTTTTCTTCTCTTTGTTTTTGCGTCGCTCGCATCGTTTCTCGCATGTAGCTAAGCGTATGCATCATACCTTAGCATCTTTGCATCCTTGTGCTTTTAGTTTTTTGTTTGTGCCTGTCTTTATTTCCCCAGTGAAGTAAGGACATTCCCGATTTTTCTTTGTTTGTGTCGTGCTTGTTCGGTCTTCACCTTTGCGCGCCAGATTTGAATCTTTACACCTTTTCTGTTCCCCAAGAAGTTTGACCATTTGTTTTAAAATCGTTCTTGTCTGAATCGAGTCAGACCTGAACCGAGTCTTTGTTTGAATCGAGTCAAACATTGCCTCTTGTTTTAAAATCGTTCTTGTCTGAATCGAGTCAGACCTGAACCGAGTCTTTGTTTGAATCGAGTCGAACATTGCCTCTTGTTTTAAAATTGTTCTTGTTTGAATCGAGTCAGACCTGAACCGAGTCTTTGTTTGAATCGTGTCAAACATTGCCTCTTGTTTTAAAATCGTTCTTGTCTGAATCGAGTCAGACCTGAACCGAGTCTTTGTTTGAATCGAGTCAAACATTGCCTCTTGTTTTAAAATTGTTCTTGTCTGAATCGAGTCAGACCTGAACCGAGTCTTTGTTTGAATCGAGTCAAACATTGCCTCTTGTTTAAAAATCGTTCTTGTCTGAATCGAGTCAGACCTGAACCGAGTCTTTGTTTGAATCGAGTCGAACATTGCCTCTTGTTTTAAAATTGTTCTTGTCTGAATCGAGTCAGACCTGAACCAAGTCTTTGTTTGAATCGAGTCGAACATTGCCTCTTATTTTAAAATCGTTCTTGTTTGAATCGAGTCAGACGTGAACCGAGTCTTTGTTTGAATCGAGTCAAACATTGCCTCTTGTTTTAAAATCGTTCTTGTTTGAATCGAGTCAGACCTGAACCGGGTCTTTGTTTGAATCGAGTCAAACATTGCCTTTTGTTTTAAAATCGTTCTTGTCTGAATCGAGTCAGACCTGAACCGAGTCTTTGTTTGAATCGAGTCAAACATTGCCTCTTGTTTTAAAATCGTTCTTGTCTGAATCGAGTCAGACCTGAACCGAGTTTTTGTTTGAATCAAGTCAAACATTGCCTCTTGTTTTAAAATCGTTCTTGTCTGAATTGAGTCAGACCTGAACCGAGTCTTTGTTTGAATTGAGTCAAACATTGCCTCTTATTTTAAACTTTCCCTGTTTAAATCGAGTCGAACAGTGGACCGAAACCTCGAGTTATCGTGAGCTCGTTGTTTATCCTTTATCTCAGCTGTCAGTTGTTCTTGTTTGAATCGAGTCAAACATGAACCTTTACCCTTGATTTTTGAAAACATTTTAAGCCAAGCTTCTTGGAACAATTTGTTTTATTAAGACACCTATCTGGTGCGCAGAGTTTGTCTCTGTCTTTCTGGCTTTTCTTGAAGATCCCATCTTGAACTCTTCGGTATAAGAATCCTCAGGAAGTTTTGCTTGGTTGTCTGTCTTTTTTAGGCTGATCCCTGGATCAGGTTTTTCTTTCTGGTTTCATGCCCAGGAAGAGTGTGGGTTTGTTTTGTCCCCAGTAGTCTGTCTCCCCGGTTCCTTTCCCCAGTGGAGATTGTTTTTTGGTTTTTCCCCAGTGTTTCCTCTGAGTCTCCCCAGTGAGTCTCTTTCGTTGGTTAGCCTGTATCCCCAGTGAGTTTTCTCATGGATACTAGCTTTTGTCTTTCCCGGTGAAGCTTATCTTGTGTGTTTGCTTCCTGTTGTCCCTGGTGTCTTATCTGTCTGCATCTTTGCACCTTCTTTGCATCATATCATCATTTTAGAAGTTCATGGCATGTCAGCATTTGCATGTCTGTCGCTTGTCCTTAGCATTTGCATTCCATCTAAGGGCAAAATTTTTGGTTTGCTATATTTAAATACCTTTCACCTTGATGTCCCGAGGATTTCCTTCCTCGTATCATCCGGTAAAGCTATTTAAATAGGGGCAACTGTTGTACCCCAAATCTTTTACCCTTAGATGTCATCTTCATTTGTGGATCTTAGGTCAATCATCTCTGCATTGTTTGAGTTAACCCATATCTTGCAGTTTGTTTCTTTGTGTTTAAATTAGGTTTGCATATCACCATGAAGCTCCACAAGTTGTTTGGAAGCAAGTCAAGTCAACAAAAGATCTCCAGTGCAAGAACTTTGAAATTAGGGTTTGCTCTGAGGAAATCACTGAAATATTGGCTCTATCAAGTCAAGATTTGGTGTGGTTCACTTACCACTTAAGGTCATCTACATCCAAGAGACATCATTCAACAGGAATCCAAGATCTATTGGTCCTCAATAAGAGAAGTTTGAGCCTCAGCCTCACTATACCTCCAAATTAGGGTTTCTGTGACACTTATCAGTCAATGACTTTGATTTTCATCAAGATGGGCTCCCAAACCCTAATTCTTGATTCTATTGGTTTATCAACATCCTCAAGAGTCTCCTAAGACCTTTAGATGAGAAGGAAGAAGCAAGTTTACAAGATCTGACCTCAGTGCATTCACAGTCAAAATTAGGTTTTTGACTGAAACTCTAATCCTTGGGAATTCTGGTTCAAATGAAGTGTCAATGATTCTAATCATCATAGAATGTCTCATGAGGTATTCAAAGCATCAAGATCAAGTTTCATGAGGTTTCTTGCAAGAGAAGTGGGGTTTTGATCATGAAAGATTTCATATGTGAGATTTTCCCTCTAATAACACATTTTGAAATGACCATAACTCCTAAACCACACACTCAAATGGAGTGATTCAAAGCTCATTGGAAAGCTCTTTTCAAGAAATTCAATTTTTTCCACCTGACTTTTCATCCAAAAATGCTTGGTTTTTGAGTTATGAAGCTTGCAAGATAATTTGACCCAACACTTAGAAAAATTTCAACACTTTTTTCACATTTTTCTCTAACTTTGACCTCATTTTTCACCCATTTCCACTTGGATTCAAGACTTGGGTCCCAAATGAAAGTTTTAGAGCATGAGGAGAGCTTTCCAACCATATGTGGAACATCTCATTTGAATGAGCCAAACTCAAGTTATGGTGTTTTAAAGTTAGGTACCTCAAATTGTAAAAATCCAATAACTTAGAATTTTTCTAAGTCCTTTTTGCCTTCCCATGTGCACGAATTTATGGATTTCTTTCTCAATGTTACAAGCACTATCTCAAGTAACTTTCCACATAAGAATTGATCTATCAAATGCCCTCTTTACATAGAATCAAAACTTCAAGATTTGGTGGTATGGCTATCAAGTTGTGGTACACTAAAGTTGACATGTTACAATGTTATAAACACTTAGAAAATTCTGGTTTTTTTCTTTTGTGATCACACTTCTTGTCACGATTTTCTCACATGTTTCAAGCCTTACCTCCAACCACATTCCACATGAAAGTTGAGCTATCAAATGTCCACTTCATATAGGATTAAAAATTTCAAAGATTGGTGGAGTGATCATCAAGATATAATGCTTTGAAATTGCCACGATGGAATTGCACCATGAAATCTTAACTTCTAACTTGCAGCCAAACATAATTTTACCATCAGCTCTTACATATTTTCATATTCAAATTCAAACTTTTCCTCACATCAAAGAACATCATTTGCGTGACAATTTCCAAATGGCCCAAAAACCATTCGTTGGTATCATTAGACAAAGAGTGGTCATATGGTGCATTGCTTAGCATAGCTTATGTTCATGGCCCATACTTTGTTTTATGTTGGATTACAATCTGAATCAAAGGTCTTAATCAAGTGGTAGCTACCTAATAAGTCACTTGCATCAGTTTCCAATACTCCTCTTTTCCCACAAACCCGTGAGAATAAGCTACAAGTACAACAACTTTGTACTTCACAAGGTTGACATACAAAAGCCAAAACTGTGGACCATTATATAAACTGATCTTTATGCCACAAAATTTGGTCTCTGCTCCTTCATTTTCTGGCTTAGTGTAGCACCCCAAAATTTGCCCTACCTTTTTCTGGCTTGTGTTTCGCACTCATCTTCATTTTTAGGTCATAACCTCATAATCATTCATTTGCATTGCCTTCTAAGACATGGGATCAAAGGATTTTCTTGGCCTTATTCATAAGGGATTCAGTCAGTTTCTATTCCCGGTAAAGTTGGAGCAAGAGGTTGAATTCTCCTCGTTGTAATCTTCCTGATCTGAGGTTTTCCTAGTCACTTTGGATCTGAAGTGGGATGTGGATTGAATGCACTCATGTGACTTGCTTGGAATTCGAGACACAACTCCTTTTTTTAACTCATGTTCATTTAATACATTTTTCAAATATCCAAATATCCAAATATCCAAAAATCCATTTTATCCAATTTTAGTTCATTTCTATCCAATTACCCACTCTTTAATCCATTTTTCTATTTTTATCCAAATCACTTCCAATTGTCCAATTTTCATATCCATTTGTTTTTAATCCATTTTTCTTTTTATCCTTTTAATTTTAAATATCCATTCCATTTTTACCATTTTTGTCCAAATCCATTTTCAATTCAATCCCAAGCTAAATCTAGATTCCATTTTATTAAATTTAGTTCATATCCAAAACCAATATCCATTTTTTTTACTAATCCATATTAAATCACCTTTAATATCCATATCCACTTATTTCAATTCTATATCCATAAAAACCATTTTTGATATCCATGTCTATCCTTTTTTAGCTAATTATCCATATTCAATTTGTCCAAATCCATTTGAAATAACCTAATATCCATATTCATTTAGATCTTAATTCAAAACCATTTTAATATCCATTTTCGAAATTCATATCCATTCTTAATTTTGGTTATCCATTTCAATTATCCACTCTTTAATTCATTTTCTATTTTTAAGCCCAAGTCAAATACCAATTATCCAATTCAAATCCATTCCTAAATTCACATTAAATCATCTTTATTCAAATCATATTTTAATTACAAACCAAAGTCCTTCTTTGTTCAATTGTCCACAAACCATTTTCCAAACTGTCAAAGTCATGAAGCCAAATCTGGCTGCTATTGCCAAGCCAATGATAGGTAAAGAATGTGACAACATGGAAACAAGCCAAGCCAATTCACAAACATCCACCATGCTGCATACAATACTCGGCGGTCCCAATAAAACAAAAGCAACATAAAGCTAAGCCTTCTAAATGCCATAAGTCCATCCATAGCAAGTTTATAATAGCCAGTTCATATGGCGCAAGAGAATAGAAATCATAGCAAGTTTCATAAGGAAAATTCCATAAACTGTCATAACAGGAAACTAATTTCACAACCATAAAAAACTAACCATTTCTTTCCAATTCTAAGATCCTAACATAGCAATAATAAAAAAGCTTACACCAGAAGATTCACAGAACAGAAAAACAAATTTCAATCTCTAACAGAATTTCACTCTTCACAATCTCTAACTAACTTTTCTTCTCGATTCTTCTTTTCCCCTCTATATAAGACCTTCATCTTCATCAATCTGCAGGCCCTCTGCATTTTTTTTCCACACTTCAATCTCTCTTCATCTTCATCAACAAGCTTCAACGGAAAGAGAGAACCAGAAGAGGAGAAGATGTAACAGAATTGCAATTTCCTTCGCTTCTAATCCATCACCATCACAAACCTTCGCCAATTCATCAATTCTTCATCATCAATACAAAGCCGCAACTCCATGATTCTCTGCAACTTTCCTTGAAAATCAACAAATTCAACAACATCTGTTCAAAGAAGAAGAGCAAGAATGGAGCAGAAGTCTTAAATCACGTCATCAACATTTGGAAAGGAAATCAATAACAGTAGGAATCAGAAGATCAAGAAGAATCGGAAGAAAAGTGAATTTAAAGTTACCTTTGGTTTTCTCTTCATATTCTCCGATCGGAAGACGCACCGGACGGTTCTCCGGTAGGTAAGCTACATTGAATCTCTTTCTCTTTTCTGATTGTTATCGAATGTGTTTATAGAACAAATTATGATGTTGAATCATTCGCGCTGTGGTGTTGTTGAGTATGTTGTGAATTTTGGTGCGTATTCCCGTTTGTGCTTCTGCGTCTTGTTCATGTCAGTGCATAGTGGATTAAGACGTTGAGAGTGTTGAGCGAGAATGAGCGGTGCCGACTTGTTTGCGGTGCTGAAACCTTCGTGGCGGAGGAGTTTGTTTTTGACAGCGGAGGAAGGTTGAATGGAGTAGAGAGAGCGAACGGAGAGCTGAAGCGGTGAGACGGAAAGAGGAAGGCGAGTGTTTCACGGCGCGGCGGAGATCGTTATTTTCCTTCAAAGTTTTCTTGCAAAAGCGGTGACGATATTGAAAGATGGTGAAACCGAGGAAGGATCCGGCGCGTTGCTGTTTGTTTACGGTGAACTTCCGGTGAGAGCATGGTTAATGTGAAGCGAGAGCGAGGAGACGAAGACGGTGAGGATGTTGAGAAGATGTTCAAGGATGATGCTCCGGCAAGGAGAAAGACTTGAGTTGAGGCCGAATTGAGAAGACGGAGGGGAGAAGATCCTGGCGATAACTTTGTGTTGAGGAGGAGAGAAGGGTTTGATGTTAGGAAGTGACAGCATCGATGGCGGCGGAGAGTTTCTGAGAGTGTTGAGAGGTTGGTGGTGGAGGGATGATGAAGAGGGAGACGGCATAGTGAGAGAGGGAGCTTTGGTTACTGAAATCCTCTAGGGTTTTTTAGTTAGTTTTGTGTTCTTTTGATTGGACCGGGTTCTTAGGCCCATTGGTTTATTTCTCGCCACACCATCCAAAACACTCATACACCCCCTGACTATTGATTTAGTTTTGGGCCCGTTGCTTCAAGCCCACACACTGCGCCTGAAACAATTTCCGCACCCCAGTTTTCCTATTCGCACCCCCTGCAGCTGTGAAGAGTTTTTTTGGGCCTAGGACCTTTGAGGCCCAACGCCAGATTTGCTAATTACCATTCTTAATCTGTCTACACCCCCTGTTATGTTTCTTTTAGTTTTAGCTTTTGGTCTAATCTTTTAATTAGATATTAATTAGATTCAATTTAGAATTAAGCTTTTTTTTAGACTTTTATTAGAAGCTAGTTTTTCAATATTAGATTAATATTAGAAGTTTTTTATTAGAAACTAATTGGATTTGATTTTTAAGATTAGTATTAGTTTTAATTCTAGATTTAACTTTAGGATTAATTTTCTTTAGATTTAGTTTAGAATTAACTAGAGCCAATTTTAGAATGAGTTTTTTATCTTGGATTAATATTTTTCTTACTAGAATTTAATCTTGTTTTGTTACTTAGCATTTTAATTCTAGCTTGGTTATTTTTTTTACCATGATTTTGATCGCCTATTCTTGTTAATTGACGATTAATTCCTGTTTAATTCCTGATTAAGTGCTTTTTGCTTGCTTACTTTTCTTCATCCCTTTTAAGATCAACTTAACTTCCATCTTGGAAGTAAGTTGCTTCTTATTTTCTCCTTTTTTTAGGATTAGGTTGAAACTTCACAAACCATTAGGATCACTCCCTTTAATCTTCAATTAGGATTGAGACTTAGTCCACATAGATTTTACCTTTATCCTCTCTTGAGTCTTTCATCTTCTCATCTCAAAGAAAATTCAAAACATATAATAATGGTAGGCATTTATTGCATTTAGGCCTTTCATATAAAGAAAAGATTATAAGGGGTCTTCTCTTGTAATCTTAGAATGTGTAGCATATAGCCCATCTTGGGTCAATGTGTTAAACATTTGATCTTGTATGAGGGACTTAAATGCAATACTTGTTGAAGGTGCAAATAATAAAAAAACACTTCTTCATTTCTTAATCAACAAAACACTTAATAAACACAAGTATGCTAGTGTGTTTGAACCTTGACAATTGGAACTAAGTGTGGGGTCTTCTTCACTCTTAGTGAGCTTTCTTATCCATTCCGTCTTGGAATGTGAGAATGTACACATTCCAATGATTAAGATTTAGATACACTATCATATGCAAACAATCAAAACACTTCTTTCTAAAAGACAAAAGCAAACAATAACGTCTTTCCTTCGGGAATTCTTTTCTCATCTCATTCATTCTCAACGCACGAACGCGCTCCTACTCGTTCTCTTGCAAGACGGTAACGCACTCGGACCAGCGAGCCTGCAAACACCTGAGCTAGAACGTTAGCCGTTCTTAAAAAACACAAACAATCCATCCCTAGTGAGGGGAACTACGTCGCTCTGATTCTCATGTTCCCAATGAGATACGTAGGCAGTGGGGTAGGGCCCATGCGAGCACTTCTTTATTTTCCCTACATTTGTTTCTCTTTCCATTCCTTTTCCAGTTCTCTTTTCCAGTATCCTTTCTTTACACCCTTTGATTGAAACAAGCAAGCGTGGATCCCATCGGGTACGATGGACGCGAGAGGGTGCTAATACCTTCCTCTCGCGTAACCGACTCCCGAACCCAGTTCTTTTGGTCGTAAGACCATGCTTTTCCTTTCTCTCAGGTTTATGCGGTGTTTCCTTTCCCTCTCTTGGGATAAATACACATTGCTGGCGACTCTGTTTCGGTGCCACTTTCGCGTTTGTACTAGGATGAAAATCCCGGGAGCGACAGCTGGCGACTCTGCTGGGGACAGGTTGACCTATTGCTGGTCCATCCTAAGCGAGTCAATCCTAGCGCTTGTTTGCTTTTCTTTCATTGGGTGTTTACTGTTGTTTTGTATTTGCTGTTTACTGTATTTTATTACTTGTACCATATTTACAGCATGTTAGCATTTACATTTCATATATTATACTGTGCTGTACTGGTTTTCTGTTTGGCGGGCAGGGTGTTCTGAGAGATAAGCCCACTACCCCGGCTTGAGTACACACATAGAGTTTAGAGTGGATAGTCGTGACGCTTGCGTGGTGGTGACCACGTATTGTTGTTCATGAGACCCACAACCAGACGAGGTTCTATCAGGAGCTTTCTGCTACTGCATGTTATGCAGGCCAGTAGTTATTCTCTTGAGGAACTGTCGACTCTGGTGACCATTCCCGAGGACTCGGTTGCGGCACTCCTCCCGAGATGTGACAGTGGCAGACCACATTCTGTGGCAAACCCATTGAACATTCTCGATCCGAGGACCCAATGCTGGGAATTCGCTATAGGATATCTTTTTTGAAGGAGAATCAGTGGATGCACTCCTCGATTGGCGATAGTACTGTACCCCGAGGGATGAATGTACTATTACTTCTCGACCTCAGTGCCAGAAGCTGAGGACCTTTCGTTTTGGAGAATCAGTTGAGGCCTCCTCGATTGATGATGATGCCAAACCAGAAATGGTGAACGTATCATCATTTCTCGACCTGAGAGCCCGGGATACTAAACATCCTAGTACCCACATGTGAGAGGGGCGGGTTATTTACAGGTTTGCAGGTAACCTTGACATTCATCATACCCGGTATTCTGGATTTCCTATTAGTGTGGACTTATTAGCCTGGTATTCTGGTATTCTGATCATCCGGTATTCTGGTATTCCGGTATTCTCTTCAGAACAGACTCATGAACCTATTCAGTCATCAGCACAGCACAGTGATTATTCGGACTATGTGGAAGCTTTGATCCCATGTTTTATTGCATTCATACCTTTGCATTGCATTTGCATCTTGCATCATTTTGCATATCCCTTCTCCAGGCCAGATCAGAGAGCTCATCCATCCTTTGTCTGAACTGCAGTTTGATTTCCCGACTTTCGTATTGGACTTGAATCAGCTTCTGGAAGAATCATGAATTCAGGGGAACAGAATCAGTTTGTGACTAGGGCCGATGTTGAATTGATGAAGCATCAGTTGGACCAACTTATGGAAGCTATGGCCGTCATGACAAGGGGAGAGGCCAATGTTCAAAGAAATGAGAATGTCATTCCACCTCTGGTGAACGACGTTGCCCAAGCTCAGCCTGTGCGAATCCCTGTTGAGAATCATGCTATACACGAGCGTACCATCTTCCGAGACGGACATTCTTCTTCTCTTGATGCCACAGATTATCAGAGCTTGGCCTTCTCTATGCCAGATGTCCAGGGGGTAGTTTCAAAGATGAACCCTAAGGATCCACGATCTATTGATGGTGAAAGATACCATGTGTTGGACGAGAAAATTAAAGCCCTGGAGAGGCGTGATACTCTCGATTTGAATGCTTCGAGCATGTGTTTGGTGTCTGGCCTGGTAATGCCTCCAAAGTTTAAAATGCCGAAGTTTGAGCAATACAAAGGAGATAGCTGTCCGAGGCTACATTTGGTGATGTTCTGCAGAAGAATGACCTCACATGTCGACAACGATAAGCTCATGATCCACTGTTTCCAAGACAGTCTAAGTGGGGCATCTTTGTATTGGTATATGCAGTTGCAGAGTGGTAGCATCCGATCATGGTCAGATCTAGCCAACGCCTTTGTAAAGCAGTACAGTTATAATCTTGACATGGCTCCCAGCCGAACACATTTGCAAGACTTGTCTCAAGCAGATAATGAATCATTCCGAGAGTATGCTCAGAGATGGAGAGAGTTAGCCGCTCGTGTTCAACCGCTACTTTCGGATAGAGAATTGGTTGATTTGTTCATAGATACCTTGCAAGGGCCGTACTTGGAAAAGATGATTGTCAATGGGGCAGCAAAATTTTCTGACATGGTGATGGTGGGAGAACGTATCGAGAGCCTGATTAAGTGTGGAAAGCTCCAAGGCGTCTCAAACTTCCAAGCTAATGAAAATGAATCAGTTGTTAGTTCTCAAGAAGAATTCGAGGAAGAAAATAGTTCCATGCAGGAATCTTCACCACCTCGTTCTCGGTGTTCAGACATATCAACTGTTCAGAGTCAACAATCTTATGGGTCTTCATATCAGGGACAATACTCTTCTGCAAATCAAAGACCTCCTCAGAGTCAACGATCATATCGCCGCCAGTTGCGCCAGCATGCCCGACAAAGACCAAGAAAGCCAGAGAGGAATTTCACTCATTTGCCAATGTCATATAGTCAGATGTTGCCAGATTTGATCAGAGGTGGATTGATAGTGCCGAAGGAATTGAAGCCAGTGCCTTTTCCGTACCCACCAGGTTTTGATGCCAACACCCGTTGTGACTATCATGCTGGGGCACAGGGGCATTCAACGGAAGACTGTAAGGTGCTCAGGAGCAAGGTTCAGACTCTTCTTGACTCCAACATGTTCTCATTCACGCCTCAGGGTATTCAGATCCACAACTCTCCTTCGTCCAGTTATGTGGGTTCATCAGTTCAGGATATGGAAGAAGTCACCGAGAGCGGTAGTGCAGATTGATCATCAGACTGACTTCGACGAGCAATACTAAAGATGGCTAGCTCATTAGCAAATCAAGCTTGGAAAGCCCAGTTCCTCAAAGCTGGCAACCATTTAGATCATGTCATTTCTTTGCATTAGTAGTTTCTTTTTTGTTAAAATGTACAAACTCATTTGTAAAACTTGTTGTTTTCGATTGATAATGATAATGGAATGAATATGCATGTTTTGATTAAATCCAGTCGTGTTCACTCATACTTTTTATCGATATCATATGCTGGTTTAAGCAGGATCCTAGGGAGGATGACGAAGTTGAAAGGCGCAAAACTTCCGATTGTATGCTTTTGAACAAAAACCCTGTTGATGATGTACAGGCATTGTTTCAAATTCCCAAACACCGGAGACATAAGGAAGATAATCCCTTGTCAACCCCGTTGAGCCTAGTAGTAGGAGTTTCTTTCTGAAAACGAAAAACCCTATATCTTAACCCGGGGCAGGGTAGGTGTCAGATAATTTGACTGTGCGTTCAAATTTTAAAAGGAGTGTTCCGTTCGAGGATCAATTACATCTGCGGTTATCCCTCAACAACTAAAGAGTGAGACGGTCACAACCCTTTACAAGTCAAGACAAACCTGTGTCACACGATTAGTTCAAAAAATAAAATAAAAAAAGAGAATCAAAAGAGAAAAAGGAAAAAGCCCGCTAAGTCAAAACTTGAAAACAAGTTACTTAGGCAAAAGTTAGGGCATCCCGCTGGACTTCAAAATTGAAAAAAAAATCAAAAAAGAAATCAGTCCAGGCAAGATCAGGGAAATAAAAAAAAAACAAAAGAACGAAAAGCGAAAAGGATTAAAAAAAAAAAAAAAAAAAAAGAAAAATCCTCGAGCAAAGGACAAGGCGTGTGACCACAGACACCAAAGACAAAAGGGGGTGACCGTCACTCCGAAAACCGTATGGGTTCCTTCTATCCTCATACCATTCATTAACCTTTTTGAAAGGTGAGCGTATGTGTCAAGTTAGCTGAATGTAGGACTGGAGAACATCAAGGAGAATGGGTGGGTTAAAACAAAACTTTGAGCCTTATATCCTTTCTTTCTTAAAACCGCGAACCAGGCCACGTTACAACCTTCGAAAGACCTAATTGAAGCAGGGTTGTTTCAAAAGCATACTTCGGTAAAGATCGCGTCGAACCTGACTCCTAAAAGGATCTTCTTACCATTCATGTTGGTATCAATGTGACATTCTACTAAGTGATTTGTTCACCACATGTCATAACATTTTTCCAGTGAACACACTTGGATTTCAAAACTGTCATGTGCATTGCATTAAAATTGTCATTTTCCAAACGAACAGTTTTACTTGCGAGTAAGTGCTCGATCAGGAGAGTCTCTACAATGGAAAGATTGATTAATCTAAGGTGCAAAGTGCCCGAGTACTCCGTTGAGCAGGGGCAAGTCATATCAAATGGGTGATCCATTCCAAGATTCAGTTAATCTGGGGCAACTATGTTGAGAATTTGGGGCAATCAAGTCGAGATTCAACAAATCTCTCGAAGTCAGTTAGTCAAAGGTGCTCTTTCATAGATCAGACAGTCAGGGGCACAACTCATTTCAAGGCTGGGGCAGGTCACCCTAAGAGTGCAAGAAGTTATTCTCTCCGGAGGACGGTTAATCAAAGTCATGGGGCAAGATATGCCGGATCTTAAAGACATGTTCATTTACAGGTTATGCTGCATCGGGGCACCTCTTTTGTCATATCACGTCTACAAGGCCCATGTTGATAGCTGACACGTGACGACCCCAGTAGAGTCTCTCTCCCTAGCAGAGATAGCTGAAGTTTTGTCACATTCAGCAGAGCATTGTGAAGATTGTGAATCATTCTCCCCAGCAAGAGTTCAGGAGTTCGCTCTCCCCTAGCCAGCTTGGCGAAGTTTATTGCTCTTCAGCAAGAGTTCATATTACCATACAGGATAAGAGGGTTAGGTCTGTGCTTCCCCAGTCTGCGGCAAAGTTGCTTCCGTCTCCCCAACGGAGTAAGGGTAGAAGGTAAATTTCCAACAGAGGAGTAAGTCTGATCTTGTTCCCTAGCAGAGCTGATATCATCAACCATTGTCCCCAAGCATATTTTGGGCGGTGGTTAGCTTTCACCAGTAAGTCAAAGGTCGATTTTCATTGGCACTTTTCTCCAACGGATTCCTGGGATCTCCAGCAGAAATTTGTTATTCGTACTTTCCTGCAGAATGAAGGTTTAATCGGGATCTCGAGCAGTCATGACACTGAAGGCAATTCAGTTTGTTTTCCCCAGCGGAGTTAGCCTCGTCTCTTCAGCATTTATTTTGCTGGAGTGGTCCTGTTGCATATCATAAACATCATGGCATAAGCATAATCATTGCCACGCATATCATTCGCATAACATTGCATGAAGCCTTGTAAAACCGAACAGCAAATCCGTAGCCCAACCTTGCTCGGCATCCTGCCACAACCCACTTTGCTGGTATATTTCAAAAACCTGAAATCCTATCCCTATTGGCGTTTCCTTCAAACCAAAAGTCCAATCCCTATTGGCACTTCATACAAAATCCAATCCCTATTGGTACTCAGAAAGATTTCTCCTTTGAAAAGACAATCACCATCAGGTTTCACCTATCCTCGTCAGTAAAGTCCAATCGTACTTGGCACACTCTTCTTTTCCCGGTAGCCCGAGCATGCGTCAGCATTTGGCATATAGTGATCATTGCATCCTAAAATCGCGTAGCATTTCCATTTCGTATGGAGCATTACGCCATAGAAAGAAAATTCAAACATATACATGCGAAGCATAAGCCAAATTTGGTACCTTGCGCGAAAGCCCAAATCAATGTTCAGCCAAAATGGTGACATATCCCCAGCAGACATTACAATTACCCCTCTGCTCACCTTTCTTCAGGGTCGTAGGTCATGTGTCAATCTTACCCTCGATCAGTCCTTGTCCATCAACCCTTTGATGACGACATTCCAAAAGCAAGTTTCCTTTCCGTCATCTCTATGACGATGTGTTTCTTCAAACATGCATCTTTTTCTGTCATCCCCATGACAATGTGTTCCTACGGTGGAATTCTTTTTCTGTCATCCCTATGACAACGTGATTCCTTCAGTCAGTTTTTCTTTCCGTCAACCCATTGACGACGTGCTTCTTCCTTTTCAGGTCTTCTTATAGCACTTCTTTCCATCAAACCCTTTTGATGATGTGCTTCTTCGTATAGAATTTCTTCCCGTCAACCCTTTGACGAAGTGTTCTCTCAGCCAGGTCTTCTTTCCGTCAAACCCCTTTGACGACGTGTTTCCTCGGTCAGGCGTTCTCTTTTTGTCAAACCCCTTTGACGACGTGTTTCCTCGGTCAGGCGTTCTCTTTCCGTCAACCCTTTGATGATGTGATTCCTTTGGTCGAGTCTGCTTTCTGTCATCCCTATGACAATGTGTTAACTGCGGTCGGGTTTTCTTTTTGTCATCCCTATGACATGTGTTCCTTCAGTTGGGTCGTCTTTCTGTTATCCCTATGACGATGTGTCCCTTCGGTCGGGTGTTCGGAACTTTCTTTCTGTCATCCCTATGACAATGTGTTATCTTTTCAGATTTTCTTTCCGTCATCCCCATGACGATGTGTTCCTACGGTGGAATTTTCTTTCTGTCATCCCCATGACAATGTGTTATCTTTTCAGATTTTCTTTCCGTCATCCCCATGACGATGTATTCCTACGGTGGAATTTCCTTTCTGTCATCCCTATGACAATGTGTTATCTTCGACCATTCCTTGACAATGTTTGGTTGTCTCCCTTACAGCGTTGTCTTCTTAGATCTCTCATTTCCCCAGCAGGGTCTAAATAGATCAAGGGAATCTCTTCTTCAGCAAAGTGCCAGCATATGATATTACCCAGCAGGTGGGATGATCATTACATACTGACGGTTTGTTCATATTATTCCAGCAGGTGGGATAGTATGGCAGATGGTTATTCCAGCAGGTGGAGTGATCAATATATACAGTTGTTCATATTATTCCAGCAGGTGGGATAGTATGGTGGATGGTTATTCCAGCAGGTGGAGTGATCAATATATACAGTTGTTCATATTATTCCAGCAGGTGGGATAGTATGGTGGATGGTTGTTCCAGCAGGCGGAATGATCATACAAACAGTAGTTTATATTGTTCCAGCAGGTGGGATGATGATAAACAACTATATTCTCAGTAAAGTCCAACGATGGATTGGCAAAAGTCCATCTTAGGGTGGCAAATCAGTAAAGTCCACCCGCAGTGTGGCAAGCCGGTAGTCGCCTGGCGTCGTACAAAAGACAGTGTTAAAGTCCACCCGCAGTGTGGCAAGCCAGTAGTCCTCTGGCGTCGTACAAAAGACATCTCTCCAGTGTTATGGTTATCATCAGAGTTTTATCCAAGCAGAGTTCGTTTGGTTGGGTTTATATCCCTTATTCTCCACAGAGTGCAAATTTTGCGGTTCATTTTGTATTCAATCACCTTGTACCTTGAACGTCTGAAAGCCGTCGCTATCATCCTTTCAGGTCCAAGTTGATTGAATAGGGGCAGCTGTAGCACCCCAAAATTTGCCCTACCTTTTTCTGGCTTGTGTTTCGCACTCATCTTCATTTTTAGGTCATAACCTCATAATCATTCATTTGCATTGCCTTCTAAGACATGGGATCAAAGGATTTTCTTGGCCTTATTCATAAGGGATTCAGTCAGTTTCTATTCCCGGTAAAGTTGGAGCAAGAGGTTGAATTCTCCTCGTTGTAATCTTCCTGATCTGAGGTTTTCCTAGTCACTTTGGATCTGAAGTGGGATGTGGATTGAATGCACTCATGTGACTTGCTTGGAATTCGAGACACAACTCCTTTTTTTAACTCATGTTCATTTAATACATTTTTCAAATATCCAAATATCCAAATATCCAAAAATCCATTTTATCCAATTTTAGTTCATTTCTATCCAATTACCCACTCTTTAATCCATTTTTCTATTTTTATCCAAATCACTTCCAATTGTCCAATTTTCATATCCATTTGTTTTTAATCCATTTTTCTTTTTATCCTTTTAATTTTAAATATCCATTCCATTTTTACCATTTTTGTCCAAATCCATTTTCAATTCAATCCCAAGCTAAATCTAGATTCCATTTTATTAAATTTAGTTCATATCCAAAACCAATATCCATTTTTTTTACTAATCCATATTAAATCACCTTTAATATCCATATCCACTTATTTCAATTCTATATCCATAAAAACCATTTTTGATATCCATGTCTATCCTTTTTTAGCTAATTATCCATATTCAATTTGTCCAAATCCATTTGAAATAACCTAATATCCATATTCATTTAGATCTTAATTCAAAACCATTTTAATATCCATTTTCGAAATTCATATCCATTCTTAATTTTGGTTATCCATTTCA
Source organism: Lathyrus tuberosus (assembly GCA_022829125.1). Lineage (NCBI taxonomy): Eukaryota > Viridiplantae > Streptophyta > Magnoliopsida > Fabales > Fabaceae > Lathyrus > Lathyrus tuberosus. Next base: position 1,710,037 of record JALAZF010000550.1, read on the forward strand.
ATTATCCACTCTTTAATTCATTTTCTATTTTTAAGCCCAAGTCAAATACCAATTATCCAATTCAAATCCATTCCTAAATTCACATTAAATCATCTTTATTCAAATCATATTTTAATTACAAACCAAAGTCCTTCTTTGTTCAATTGTCCACAAACCATTTTCCAAACTGTCAAAGTCATGAAGCCAAATCTGGCTGCTATTGCCAAGCCAATGATAGGTAAAGAATGTGACAACATGGAAACAAGCCAAGCCAATTCACAAACATCCACCATGCTGCATACAATACTCGGCGGTCCCAATAAAACAAAAGCAACATAAAGCTAAGCCTTCTAAATGCCATAAGTCCATCCATAGCAAGTTTATAATAGCCAGTTCATATGGCGCAAGAGAATAGAAATCATAGCAAGTTTCATAAGGAAAATTCCATAAACTGTCATAACAGGAAACTAATTTCACAACCATAAAAAACTAACCATTTCTTTCCAATTCTAAGATCCTAACATAGCAATAATAAAAAAGCTTACACCAGAAGATTCACAGAACAGAAAAACAAATTTCAATCTCTAACAGAATTTCACTCTTCACAATCTCTAACTAACTTTTCTTCTCGATTCTTCTTTTCCCCTCTATATAAGACCTTCATCTTCATCAATCTGCAGGCCCTCTGCATTTTTTTTCCACACTTCAATCTCTCTTCATCTTCATCAACAAGCTTCAACGGAAAGAGAGAACCAGAAGAGGAGAAGATGTAACAGAATTGCAATTTCCTTCGCTTCTAATCCATCACCATCACAAACCTTCGCCAATTCATCAATTCTTCATCATCAATACAAAGCCGCAACTCCATGATTCTCTGCAACTTTCCTTGAAAATCAACAAATTCAACAACATCTGTTCAAAGAAGAAGAGCAAGAATGGAGCAGAAGTCTTAAATCACGTCATCAACATTTGGAAAGGAAATCAATAACAGTAGGAATCAGAAGATCAAGAAGAATCGGAAGAAAAGTGAATTTAAAGTTACCTTTGGTTTTCTCTTCATATTCTCCGATCGGAAGACGCACCGGACGGTTCTCCGGTAGGTAAGCTACATTGAATCTCTTTCTCTTTTCTGATTGTTATCGAATGTGTTTATAGAACAAATTATGATGTTGAATCATTCGCGCTGTGGTGTTGTTGAGTATGTTGTGAATTTTGGTGCGTATTCCCGTTTGTGCTTCTGCGTCTTGTTCATGTCAGTGCATAGTGGATTAAGACGTTGAGAGTGTTGAGCGAGAATGAGCGGTGCCGACTTGTTTGCGGTGCTGAAACCTTCGTGGCGGAGGAGTTTGTTTTTGACAGCGGAGGAAGGTTGAATGGAGTAGAGAGAGCGAACGGAGAGCTGAAGCGGTGAGACGGAAAGAGGAAGGCGAGTGTTTCACGGCGCGGCGGAGATCGTTATTTTCCTTCAAAGTTTTCTTGCAAAAGCGGTGACGATATTGAAAGATGGTGAAACCGAGGAAGGATCCGGCGCGTTGCTGTTTGTTTACGGTGAACTTCCGGTGAGAGCATGGTTAATGTGAAGCGAGAGCGAGGAGACGAAGACGGTGAGGATGTTGAGAAGATGTTCAAGGATGATGCTCCGGCAAGGAGAAAGACTTGAGTTGAGGCCGAATTGAGAAGACGGAGGGGAGAAGATCCTGGCGATAACTTTGTGTTGAGGAGGAGAGAAGGGTTTGATGTTAGGAAGTGACAGCATCGATGGCGGCGGAGAGTTTCTGAGAGTGTTGAGAGGTTGGTGGTGGAGGGATGATGAAGAGGGAGACGGCATAGTGAGAGAGGGAGCTTTGGTTACTGAAATCCTCTAGGGTTTTTTAGTTAGTTTTGTGTTCTTTTGATTGGACCGGGTTCTTAGGCCCATTGGTTTATTTCTCGCCACACCATCCAAAACACTCATACACCCCCTGACTATTGATTTAGTTTTGGGCCCGTTGCTTCAAGCCCACACACTGCGCCTGAAACAATTTCCGCACCCCAGTTTTCCTATTCGCACCCCCTGCAGCTGTGAAGAGTTTTTTTGGGCCTAGGACCTTTGAGGCCCAACGCCAGATTTGCTAATTACCATTCTTAATCTGTCTACACCCCCTGTTATGTTTCTTTTAGTTTTAGCTTTTGGTCTAATCTTTTAATTAGATATTAATTAGATTCAATTTAGAATTAAGCTTTTTTTTAGACTTTTATTAGAAGCTAGTTTTTCAATATTAGATTAATATTAGAAGTTTTTTATTAGAAACTAATTGGATTTGATTTTTAAGATTAGTATTAGTTTTAATTCTAGATTTAACTTTAGGATTAATTTTCTTTAGATTTAGTTTAGAATTAACTAGAGCCAATTTTAGAATGAGTTTTTTATCTTGGATTAATATTTTTCTTACTAGAATTTAATCTTGTTTTGTTACTTAGCATTTTAATTCTAGCTTGGTTATTTTTTTTACCATGATTTTGATCGCCTATTCTTGTTAATTGACGATTAATTCCTGTTTAATTCCTGATTAAGTGCTTTTTGCTTGCTTACTTTTCTTCATCCCTTTTAAGATCAACTTAACTTCCATCTTGGAAGTAAGTTGCTTCTTATTTTCTCCTTTTTTTAGGATTAGGTTGAAACTTCACAAACCATTAGGATCACTCCCTTTAATCTTCAATTAGGATTGAGACTTAGTCCACATAGATTTTACCTTTATCCTCTCTTGAGTCTTTCATCTTCTCATCTCAAAGAAAATTCAAAACATATAATAATGGTAGGCATTTATTGCATTTAGGCCTTTCATATAAAGAAAAGATTATAAGGGGTCTTCTCTTGTAATCTTAGAATGTGTAGCATATAGCCCATCTTGGGTCAATGTGTTAAACATTTGATCTTGTATGAGGGACTTAAATGCAATACTTGTTGAAGGTGCAAATAATAAAAAAACACTTCTTCATTTCTTAATCAACAAAACACTTAATAAACACAAGTATGCTAGTGTGTTTGAACCTTGACAATTGGAACTAAGTGTGGGGTCTTCTTCACTCTTAGTGAGCTTTCTTATCCATTCCGTCTTGGAATGTGAGAATGTACACATTCCAATGATTAAGATTTAGATACACTATCATATGCAAACAATCAAAACACTTCTTTCTAAAAGACAAAAGCAAACAATAACGTCTTTCCTTCGGGAATTCTTTTCTCATCTCATTCATTCTCAACGCACGAACGCGCTCCTACTCGTTCTCTTGCAAGACGGTAACGCACTCGGACCAGCGAGCCTGCAAACACCTGAGCTAGAACGTTAGCCGTTCTTAAAAAACACAAACAATCCATCCCTAGTGAGGGGAACTACGTCGCTCTGATTCTCATGTTCCCAATGAGATACGTAGGCAGTGGGGTAGGGCCCATGCGAGCACTTCTTTATTTTCCCTACATTTGTTTCTCTTTCCATTCCTTTTCCAGTTCTCTTTTCCAGTATCCTTTCTTTACACCCTTTGATTGAAACAAGCAAGCGTGGATCCCATCGGGTACGATGGACGCGAGAGGGTGCTAATACCTTCCTCTCGCGTAACCGACTCCCGAACCCAGTTCTTTTGGTCGTAAGACCATGCTTTTCCTTTCTCTCAGGTTTATGCGGTGTTTCCTTTCCCTCTCTTGGGATAAATACACATTGCTGGCGACTCTGTTTCGGTGCCACTTTCGCGTTTGTACTAGGATGAAAATCCCGGGAGCGACACTTAGACCTTATCTCAAGCAACCAGGACACTATCACTTGGCTCAAGAAGAGAAGTCAGAGCAAGACCATGCGTGCAGTACCACCCAACCACTTTTCTTTGAAAAATAAAACCAATGTCCAAAGGATACTCGTACGTGACCCATGCTTATCTTGCCTATAAAAGGAAGCCAGTTCCTCATTTGAAGACAACAACAATTGACGGGAGAAAACCACAAACTCAAAGTACCTTTGGTTTTTTGCAAGCAAGGAGAGAAAGAAGGCTACTCTGCAGCAGCTTGTGGATCGAAGAAGAGTTTCAACTTACATCCAAGAAGGTAACCTCCATTTCTCTTTTACTCCCTGATCCATATACCATATCATGCTACTATGTTATTTGTTTTGCACTCGAGCTGAATGACCATGTGTATGATAACATTAAGTTCGTATGATACTTATGGCACTGTTAATTCTTGGCAATGTAATGCTTGTACCTTCAACTGTTGAAAGCTTGTTTAAATGTGTTTTAGCATGATGAAAATGTTGTCTTATCTTTTCCCTATGCCCTCGACCATATGCTTGTATCCAAGATTATCATTATCATGTTCAGGGCTGCATGTTCAGAGTTGTTTGGTTTGAAACATTATTGTCGTGCTCACATGCTGATTCTATGTCACTTTAGAATGATATTATGAGTTCAATATGAGTTTGTATTAGCATCCTGGTGCTTGATAATATGAGTGGAATGTTGAATGTATGTGTTAACTTTGCACTGCCAGTTTAGAATTTTGGTGCGTATGTTGTGTGTATTGTCATGTTGAAGTATAAAAACTTTAAGATATTTTCAAGGTACTTACTGTGTGTTAATTCAAGTGACCTAACATGAAGTTTCATATGTTGGTTTAGAGTTGAAACAGAGGGTGGTTTCTCATCCTTTTCTGAACTGAGTTTTGATTTTGAACAATTGATTTCCTTTGCTTCCTGCTCTTGATGTGGTCACTATCTTGTTTAGATTAGGGTTTATTATTATTCTAGGCTTTGAATGCTTTAATCTGGTATGTTATTTCATGATTTTTGGTTATGTATTGAGGCTGTAATCTCGGATGAAAGTTTGATGTTTGCTTTGAGGTTTCAAATGGGAAAACACGAGGTTTGTTGTTGCTGCATGTTTTGATTTCCATGCGTGCTTATGATTGGCTATTGGTGATGTTTTGTCGTGTAGCATGCTTAAATGACTATGACCAATTGATGTTTATGTGTTACACTCAATTTCATGTACATGTGCGTCTGGTTTTTTTTTCATTAAAAGCTTTTTATGATTTATCTTGGTATATCTATAATTGGGGTGGGCTTATACATTGGATGTATAGCCACCCCAGTGGTAAAATCATGCGCGCGTTTAGAAGGATGTCTGGGGTTCGAATCCTGCCCCAGACCATCCTTTTGTGTTTTTTTCCTTGTCTTTTCACTAAATTTCGCCTGGGCCTTGTGCTATCACCACCCCCAACTTCTGGCCCATTTCACATCCCTTTGTTTTTTTTTAACTAGTTCAAATACTAATGCACCCCCCTGCGTTTTTATTTCTTATTTATTTTATTTTTCTATTTTCCACTATTTTCTTTCCAAATTTTTTTAAAAGACTTTTTTATTTTATTTAAAACTTTTTTTCTTTATTTCAAAAACTCCAAAAATATTTTAATCTTTATTTATTTTTTTAATTATCAATTTATTTCTTAATTGTTTATTTAAGTTTAATTATTAATGTATAAATTTAAATCACCCATCTTGGGATTAATTGTTAGCTTTATTTTTGAGTCATCCTTATTGATAATTTGAATGTTTATTCACTAATTATTGTTTAAGTCTTGAACAAAATTTATCCCATGTTTGGTTTATCACATGTTTGATTTTGTTGTGAACCTTGTTCTCCTTTAAATATCATCTTTGATTAATAACATGGTTCTTTATATTGTGATTGTTCCTTGTGATTGCTTTCTTCAAGATTAATACATATTGATGTGTCTTTGTTTACATGTCTCATGATGTTCATGTCCATCTTATCCATGCTTTATTATGATATACTTTTTGCCATACTCATGCTGTTGTTGTTATCTTTTATCGTTATCAATATCTCTTGTTACCATTTAGGATCTTTATAACTGTTATTTTCCCTATTCCAAAGGAAGGTGATTAATATTGACTCTTAAAGTCATGGCCCCCATCTTACCTTAGTAGCCTCTTAGGAGATGACTTTCACTTCTTGGCCTCCTGAGAGCCAATAAGTTATAACTAGCCTTAGGAGAGAGTTCTTACACTCTTGGTGATATTTATCCTAATGAATACTCACTTTCCCTATTGACTAAAACTTCAACATAGGACCATTATAACTAGACTTAGAGAGTTATTATACTCTACAATGAGGCCACACTCATTTCCCCTCTGAATATTGACCACAGTCAATCATTCAGTAGAAGTAGAACTACGCATACTCTGATTCTATTCCTGAGGATACGCAGGCGCAAGGTGCGATGCCTTGTCGAGTATACTTAGATACTAACCCCTAGGGTTTCAAACTTTAGCAAACATAAGATAACATTAAAATAAGAGGTTCCTGTAGAGTACTACAGACGTTTAGGATGCTAATACCTTCCCTAGGCGTAACCAACCCCCGAACCTTAGATCTCCCCCCTTTAGGTTTTTCTAACGATCTTGAACCTTTCCTTTGGATAAATCAAAGTCGGTTGTAAAAGAAGTATGATGCGAGTTAATTAATAGCTTGTTATCCGATTTTCACCGCAACACCAAGTCTAGAGTTTTATCTTTTGTATGATGCCCAAGAGGAGGCACGGGTATTAAGGGATGGGTATCAACCCCACAACGGCCGGAGTTTTGACGCTGGAAAGACTGCTCTAGCAAAGAATGACTAAGTTCTATCTTATACATTTAAGAGGTTGCCAGGGTCCTTGTATTAAGCCCAAGAGAAGGCATGAGAACTTCTAAGAAGCCGAAGGGTCCTTGTACAACGCCCAAGAGGAGGCGAGGATGCTTTTTGGAAGCCTGAGGGTCCCCAAACCAAGAGAAGTTCAAGACATGCTATTCATAGAGAATAGATCAAGCCAGGAAGGTTCTTGAATTTGGAAGAAACTTAAGAGATGCTATTCACAGAGAATAGATCAACTCTGGGGAGTAGAGTTTCTTTGACAATTTCTAAGAGTGACAGTCTGAGAAAAGGTTCACCGAGAATACTGCCTTTCTCTTTGTTCCATATTGTTTAACCCCAAGAGAAGGGAAGACTGTATCTGGAATCCTACGGGGGATCTAGTTTTGTTTGTATTTAAGAGTGACCAACAAGGCTTTACCTAGTGCTAGACGTAGTTGTCGGGGAAAACTCTAAATAACTATAGTAGTATTATACAGTTGATATTTGACAAGTATATAAAAAGGATGTGAAAAAAGACTTATAGTGAAGCAGCCCCACAATACAGTTATATACATATGAAAGCGATAAATGAAAGCGGATAAACACTTACCCGTTGTAGAGCTTCCATGTTGTTTTGTTAGTTGTTATACAAAGAAATCTTTGATAACAATATTATATTCAAAATCAAAGGAGAAAGTGCTTTGAAAAGTTTGTTGGGCTTACAGCTCAAGGAGAGGCCCAAGTTTTAACGATGATCGTACTGCTGTTTTGAAAACTGTACAGAGGGACTTATATAATATGTGAGGCCCACAAAGTTTTTATGTACAAGGGGGTTGGGTCTTACACTCTATTAGAGGCCCAAAGTATTTTTGTACCAGTGATGGGGCTTACAGCTCAAGGAGAGGCCCAGGGTTTTATTTTGAACTGGCGATCGTGCCGAGGTTTTTTCTTTTAACACAGAGGGACTTATACAATATCTGAGGCTCAAAAGGTTTTAGTTAAAAGTGGATTGGGTCTTACACTCTATTAGAGGCCCATAGAGTTATTTTTGTACAAGAGATGAGACTTACAACTCAAGGAGAGGCCCAGGGTTATTTGTTTGAAATTGGCGATCGCGCCGAGATTTTTTATTATGTCGGGGGATTATACAATATCTGAGGCCCAAAATGGTTTATGTACAAAAATATATGAGACTTACACTCTATTAGAGGCCCAAAGGTTTAAAGAAAGGAAATGGGGCTTATAACACGAGGGTAGGCCCAAAAGTTTTTCCGTTTTGAAATGGCGATCGTACCGAGATTTTTGAAAACGCAGTGGGTCTTATACAATGACTGAGGCCCAAAAATGTTTTAGTTTTCAAGGGGGATTGGGTCTTACACTCTATTAGAGGCCCAAAGAGTTTTAAAAAGTTTGATGAGGGTTGAATTAATCAAAACCCAAATTTGTTTTCAAAATATATTTTAATTGAACAAAAATTCAATTAAAATGACCAAAATTGTTAAACATGTGTGAAAAACAAATTGTGATCTTGGATTAATGTTTGAAAAATCATGTTTATATCCACAAAATGATTGGAAATCAATTAAGTTTGGAAAATCAAGGGAGAAAAAATATTTCAAATGTTAAAAACAAATAAAACATTAATTCTTTGCAAAAATATCAAATATATGAAATAAATAATATTTTTGGGAGTTTTTGATAAAATAAAATATTTTAACATTTTTGTGAATTATTAAAAAAGGAATCAACTCAAAATCATTAAAACTCAGAGAGAAATTAAATTTTGAATCAATTAAATAAAATCACAAAAATTCAAAAATTCAAATATTTGAAAAAGGGCGCCAAGAACATCTTGGCCTTGCCCGCGTGCTCTGTTTTGCCCAGATTTGCGTTTTCTCATCAATCTCACTAAATACTTGATGAAATCACACAATCCACATATCAATCTACTCGTTTTCACCTCACGATCATGTCTATGGTCTTTAATTTCATTTATTTTAAGCATGGAATAAGAAATCAAAGAGAAACCTCAAGAACCCTAAAATTTGCATGAAGGCTCAGAAATTCCACACACGATTCAAACAAAGCAATTGATTGTGGGAAAACACTCTATGCATGATTATGAACATATGGCCAAATTATTGTGCAGCAAAAAATGCATGAATCATAGAGTTAGAAGAGCTCATGCTTACCTCTTGCAGTTGGTGTTCGTATTTTGGGTTAGAGGTGTTACAGCTAGGTTCCAATGATGTGGATAGCTTCCCTAGGTGCCAAGTGATGTGTGTGAGTGCTTGGAATGGTTTGAAACAAGCTGGAACTGAATATGGTATCCCAACTGCAACTTAGTTAAAACCTTGAGCAGCTGGCTGGTGATTATGAGAAATCAGTGTTCTAAATGTTGTTTAAGTGTTTGGATCACTTCTATATGATGTTTATGAGGTGTGTGTGTGATTGGTTTGGTTGAAATAGCTCTCAAACTCAAAACCCGATAGTGACTTGCTTTGGAAGGCAAATTTGGAAGTGAGAAGGTGATTTTGAGGAAAGCATCTATTTGATGGCTTTGGTGTACTCAAACTGATCACAAATGAGCTCTATTTATAGTAGAGCAAGTTTGTTTTGGCTGCAATAGTGAATGACAACTGCAACAGAGGTTTGGCCAATGTTGATCAATGGGAATCCAAGTCTCCTCTATCCATTGACTAGAGGTTAGAGCACAGACTACTGGTTCCCTTGGTTTTGGATATGTCTTGATTGAATTCAGTTGGAAATGGCTCAATCCATGCCACCTTGGTGCATCCATTGAATGCTTCAAACCAAATTGGAGTCTTGTCCCCTCTTTAGGGATTTCTAGGTTTGGCATGCTATTTTTAGTTCCAAGGACTTGGGAGGCTTATGGATTAGTGTTTGTCCCTCCTTGGTCTCCCCCTGAGGTGTTCAGATGGATAGACATGTTTGTCATTTGCACAAATTTGGCAAATCGAGCAAAATGCACAAATATGCCTTGCCATGACAGTTTGCAGCAAGGCACATTGGCATGGTCATATCTCATGGCTCAAGTGGATTTTCATGGAGTTCTTGGCCATTTTGGAAAGGTCTCATATGATACAACATATGTGTGATCATAGTTTGTTTTGATACCTTTTGGATCCAAGTGAAAAATGCCCCTACATTTGGAAAAAAGTGAAGGCAGATTCTGACTTAGTGAAAATTTCACTAAGTGTTGGAAAAAAGTGACATTTTCACTTTTTGTGATTTTGGCCATTCCATAACTTGAAATCCATGAAAAATTGGAATGAGGTATAATTAATACTTTTAAGGTATGCCATGAGAGCTACAAATCCATCTTTGGATCAGCCCAAATGGTTGCTTGGATCTCAAGTTATGATCCTTGGAAGTTGTTACCCTAGCCACTTTGTTCCATAACTTAGAAAATTTCTAAGTTTTTTATGGTTACCCCTTTTACAAGTTATCCCACTTTTCTTGATTTTTCTTGATGAATGATGATTTCAATCACACATTAACATCATTTTAGGGTCAAAGAACCATAATTGTGAAAATTCTCAAAAAATCAAAGTTGACTTTTGTGCACAATTGACTTTTTGTCAGATGAATTCCAAACTGTACGATCCTCTATGAAATCAAGTCCTTGACCTAAATCAAACTTGATGGATTGATTTCATAGGTGTTATAGGGTGTATTGAATCATGTCCTAGGGTTTGGGAGCATGCCTGGGTCAAAAGTCAAAGGTATGGTTGACTTTTTCCGCGAAACCCTAATTGTGGTTCTCATGAATTGGAAATTTGTTGATCAAGCTTATTGGACCAATCCATTGTTGCAAATGGATCAATGTGGTATATTAGAGACCCTCAAATCATGTCTTGAGGTCTTGGCTCATGATTTGTCCCAAAAGTCAACTTAGGGGTGAATTAGGTCAAGAAACCCTAATTCCTGATTTTTTATGAATGCATCCCCTGAGGTTAAATTAACTTGATGATTGGGTCCATGATGTTCCATGGAGTATATTAGGTTATGCTTTGAAGCATTGGTTCATGCCCAGAGGAAAATTTCCAGCTGGAGGCCCTGGTCGACCAAACCCTAATTTGGTGACACTGCGATCTTGAGGCTTGATCCACTTAGAATGCTGCAACCTTGTGCTTGATTCTTATTGTGGGAGTCCTCTTGATCCATTGTGGATGTTTGAGAGGTTATACAATTTGAAGATCATGTCAATTCTTGATTGATCCTTTGTCTAAGGCTCAGAGAGGGCTTGAAACCCTAATTTTTGATAGTAGTGAATGCTCACCCATCTTTGGGGAGACTAATGAGGTATGATGGTTTACCCATATTGTGATGATGATTTGCCCAATGATGGGAAATCTTAGTGGTCAAAATTTGGGGTATGACAGGGTGGTCGGAGCTGTGTTCCGACCTTCTACGAGGCTAAGAGCTCGATCGAGGTCTTAACTTCATGGTGTGGGCATCCCATTGCGAGCTGGGTGACCAACCCAACTGGTACGGTAATGGTGGAGCTCGGTTGAGGTGTCCCCGTCGGATCAAGGGTCCTCGCGCACACACAACACAGGTCCTCCCAGTTCCCGACTAGCTTTCCTTCCCGCGAATCTTTCTGATTCCTTCGCAGGACGAGGGTGCCTACCTGAAAATCACGTTTGATAACTTTGTTATTATACCGTAGAGTTATCTTCTGCTTGAGTGAGGCTTCGCGGAGGGACACGCCCGACCTTATCTCTTAGACGAGGTCAAGCTCCTTCCGGAGGGCCTCATCGTTCGTCTCCTCATCGAGGGGAGACTCCGTTCTTCTCGAAGGTTCCCTTATTTCCACAGGGATCACCACCTCAGTTTCGTAACTCAAACGGAAGGGTGTCTCCCCATTAGGGAGTGTGGGGTTGTTATGTAGGCCTAGAGGACGTTGTGTAGTTCCTCGACCCATTTTTCTTGGCGTCGCCCAGTCTCTGTTTCATTCCTTGAAGGATCACCCTGTTTGTGGCTTCAGCCTGGCCGTTAGTTTGTGGGTGCTCGACTAAGGTGAAGTGTTGCTTCGTGCCCAGCTTCGCGACGAAGTCCTGAAAGTTCTTATCAGTAAATTGCGTCCCGTTGTCAGTAACAATTGCTTGGGGTACGCCGAACCGGGCTAGTATGTTCCTCTTGTAGAAACGTAGTATGTTGTGGGCCGTGATTTTGGACAGGGCCTCAGCCTCGATCCACTTCATGAAATAATCAACGCCGACGATCAGGTACTTGTTTTGGTACGACCCCGCGATGAAGGGCCGAGGATATCCATCCCCCACCATGCAAACGACCATGGGGACGAGAGCATTTTGAGCTCACTAGGTGGGGCCAGGTGCACGTCCCCGTGTCGTTGGCATCTGTCTCACTTCTTGACGTGTTCCTTGGCATTCTGTTGCTTGGTGGGCCAGTAGTACCCTGCTCGTAACGCTTTACGGGCTAGAGATCGTCCACCGAGGTGTTGCGCATTGATCCCCTCGTGGATCTCTTGGAGTATGTCGAGGACCTTGGACTCCTCGACGCACCTGAGAAGAGGAATCCAGAAGCCGTGTCGATATAATTTGTCTTCGACGATGGTATAGGGGCAGGCACATCGCCTGGAAAGTCTGGCATCTTTAGGGTCATCGGGCAGCTTGCCCGTGCTGAGGTATTCGCACACCGGGGTCATCCAGCTATGGCTATCTCCAATGGCGTTCACGTCTGCCGCGGGGACGGTTTTCTTGATGCTCAGATGAGAGAGCACCTCTTGAATGACGAATTTGTTCCTGCCTTTCTTCTTTGTGCTTGCGAGTTTCGATTGAACGTCCGCTCGAGTATTGTGTTCGCGTGGGACGTGATTCACTTTTGCCGAGGAGAACTTTTTCATCTTTTCCTTCACCAGAGCCAAGTACTCGATGAGGCAATCGTTCTTAGCCTAGTATTCTCCTCGTACCTGGGAGGCCACGAGATGGGAGTCGGTGAATATTTTAACCTCTTTGGCACCGACGTCTTCAGCTAAGCGTAACCCGGCGAGGAAAGCCACGTACTCGGCCTAATTGTTAGATGTCAGGAAAGACAACATGAGCGAGACCTCGATCAAGATACCTTCTCTAATTTCGAGGATGATGCCTGCTCCGCTGCCTGTCGCGCTGGATGCCCCGTCGACGTAGATCGTCCACTTTTGGGATCCGTTGGTCGAAGGCTCTAGGAGGGTAATTTCTGCCACAAAGTCGGCCAGCACCTGAGCTTTCAGGGCCTTCCTCCCTTTATATTGGATGTCGAACTCAGGGAGTTCGAGTGACCTTCTGAGCATTTTTCTCGCCATGTCTAGCTAGCCGAGGAGTTGTCGCACAGGTTGCTCGGTCCTCACCACGATCGTGTGGGCCAAGAAGTAATGTCACAGTCTCCTGACCGCGGTGACGAGAGCCAGAGCAACCTTTTCGAATTGCTGGTACACAAGTTCCGGACCTTGGAGGGCTTTGCCGGTGAAGTAAATTGGCTTCTGCCTGTCGGGAGTTTCCCGGATTAAGACCGCGCTGACTACTTCGCTCGTGATGGCGAGGTACAGGAATAACGTCTCCCCACCCTCTGGTCACGAGAGAACCGGGGGGTGCGAAAGGACTTGTTTGAGGTGGAGGAGTGCTTGCTCGCATTCCTCGGTCCATTCGAACGTGGCTTTCTGGCGTAGAAGCTTGAAAATGGGAGTGCATACTGTGCAGACTTTGCCACGAAGCGGGAAAGTGAGGTAAGCATCCCATTCAGCGATTGTATCGACTTCTTCGAGTTCGGGGTCGGGATCTCGGAGAATGCCCTGCACTTGTTGGGGTTTTCCTCGATTCCTCGCTCCGTGAGGTAGAAACCGAGAAACTTGCCCGCCCCAACGCCGAAGGTGCATTTGTCGGGGTTGAACCTGATCCTGCATTTCCTCGATGTGTCAAAGACCTTTACGAGATGGGCAGCGTGGTCGACTTTCTCTATGTGGTAGTCTTGAATGGAAAGGAAAACATTGTAGTAAATGCCAATGAATCACTTGAAGAGTCTAGAATATTCCACATGCTGCTAGAACTATGTCTAATCAAAGACCAAAGAGAGTGCAGAGTTGCTGTCCCAAAAATGCAGCGGAAATTGCAAATTTGTATTGAGTAACCGGTTACCCTATATTGAGTAATCGGTTACTCTAGGCAAAATTTGCCCAGATTGCTCAGGAACAAGTGCTGAAGTCCCAGTTTCGATTTTCCACCTCTTATTTTTTATGGATACCCATGGAAACCCTTATTTTGTGCTTGTTTTGATGATGTGATAACCTTGTGAGGATGCACTTAATCGGGCTTAGAAAACCTGAAAATCCTATAACAAGAACCACATAGAGAAAAGTGTGAATGCGTATGCCAGTGATGCAAATGCACATGCTTATACAAAAGAGAAAAAAGGAGGTCAAATTTTGGGTTACGACAGCTGCCCCTATTTAATCCACTTGGACCTGAATGTTCGAATTGCGCCAGCTTTTCGATGATTCGAGGTAGAAGGGGATTAAATAAAAGATTAGCTCAAAAATTTGGCCGACGGCGACAAAAAGGAGGTGCAAGTTTGGCTGAATATCTGCTGGGGAAATGAATCAGACAAAGGGAGTATGCTAGATGCATATGCTATGTATGTGTGATTTATATGACGCGTGATATCATGTTATGAAAAGGATGCAAGTTAGATACAATGTTGTAAGTGAGCAGGTTCTGGACGGACCAGAGGGTGAGGAAAGGACTTTGGATGGACCAAAGAATTGAAAAGGTTTCGGAAAGGTTTGCCAGACGAGGACTGGACTTTGAAAAAGTTTGCCAAACGAGGACTGGAAAAGTTTGAATAAATCAGATGAGAACTGACTGGATTTTGTAAAGATTGGTCAGAAGAGAAACTGACTACCAGACGATAACTAAACGTTAAAAAAGGTTGCCAGTCGAGAACTGGGATTTACAAGGATAGGTTAGACGAGAACTGATCACCAGGCGAGAATTGGAATTTGGTTGGGACGTATGTTTGAGCCTGTATGGCGTAATGCTCCATCTGATGAATATGCTACGCATTTGAGGATGCAATGTTATGTGATGATGATTACTATATGTAGAATGTTAATGATCGAGTTTTGGAGAGATGTCAAGTATGTTTGGGCTTATGTTAATGCTTCATGATATGCTGGATGAGCGATATGGATGAGTGAAGCGACATGATTAATGCATAAGAGCGGTCTATGCAATGGTTCAAGTGCATTTATTGTGGGAGGTGAAAGAGTTAAGGTTAGGGTGTAAACCATAAAGACGTGATTCCCCGACTCATACTTCAGGATCAGCAGTTGTTGATGCACCATCGTTCTTGTCTCAAAATAGGGAGAAAACTTGTACCTTGGTAGCCTGTCTCTGTCCCGTTCTGTTGGGTATCAGCATAGGTTGCCCCAGTCACAAGGTAGGAAACAATTATGTCACAAGGTGATCTTGATCCGGCTTGCCCCAGTGTATCAGAATAGTGTGCCCCTGATTAACCGTGTCTTGGAGAGGTTGACTTCTTGTGCTCTTGAGGTGGCCTGCCCCAATGTGAGCTCTGAAGTAGTTTTCCCCTGGCTGATCGATCTTTGGAGGAATGCCTCTAACCAAATGATCTTTGAGAGATTTTTCGAATCTCAACGTAATTGCCCTAGATTGATTGAATCTTAAAGTGGCTAGGACCTTTTGCTCAATAAAGTTTTCAGGCGTTTTGCCCCTTGAGATGATCAAACTTTCCATTGTGGAAACTTCCTTGATGTTAAGTGCTTATTCGCAAGCAAAAAGTGCTTATTTTGAAAGTGATAATGTTAATGCCAGGCATATGTCAGTTTTGAAATCCAAGTATGTTCACTATGATTATGACATATAGTGAATGAATCACCATTTATAATGCCATGTCAATACCATCACATATGATAAGCAAACCTTTAGGAGTCAATTCGGACATGATCCCTCTGTAGTATGCTTTCGAAATAAACCCTGCTTCAGTTAGGTCTTTTAAGGGTTGTAACGTGGTCTGGTTCATGGTTTAGGAAAGAAAGGGTATAAGGCTCAAAATTTATTTAAACCCCACCCATTCTCCTTGATGTTCTCCAGTCCTACGTTCAGCTAGTTTGACACAAGCGTTCACCTTTAAAGGATGGTTTTGAATGATGAAAGTGACGGTAAAGGAACCGACGAGGGTTTTGGAGCGGCAGCCACTCACCTATTATTTTTGTCGCATGTGATCACACGAACTTGTTTTTGAGAATTTTTCTCCTGATTCTCTATTTTGTTCTTTTTGTTTTCCCTAATTTTTGGGTAGACTGATTATTTTGGATTTGTAGTCTACCCGGATGCCCTAATTTTTGCCTAAATCATTTGTTTTTGACTTAGCGGGCTTTTTGCTTTTTTTTTTTTTGTTTTGAACAAAATCGCGCGACATGTGTTTGTTTGATTTGTAAGGGTGAATTGTGACTGCCTCATTCCTTTAGTGAGGGACAACAAAATGTGGATTTGTGATTTTTCCGACCTCTTGCGAGGGATAGGATGTGGTTGATCCTCAAAATGGGGTACTCCTCTTTTGAAATTTGAACGCATGGTCAAAATAACTGAACACTACCCTTCCCCTGGTTAATATTAAGGGTTTTATGTGTATAGAAAGAAACTCCTACTTCAAGGCCCAAAGGGGTTGACTAGGGATTATCTTCCTTATACCTCCGGTGTTTGGGAATAAAACCAATGCCTTACATCGTCAGCAAGGTTTTATTCAAAAGCATACAGACAGTGATCTCATGTGTTTTGATTTCATCATTCTCTTTTTTATTTTGCTTGATTAAATGTTTGATATAGATAAAAAGTATGAATGAACACGAATGAATTTATTCAAAACATGCATATTCTTTTCATTATTATTATCATCTGAAAACAAAAAAGTTTACAAATGAACAATGCTAGACAAACAAAAAGATTACAAAATGGAAATGATGGAATGACATGGTGATTTTCGATGTTGAGGAGGTGCTCTCAGGCTTGATCGATTATTTCAAGGGATGCCTTTGCAATCTTGGCCTCTACCCAGACAAGAGACTTTCGTTCACCCACAGTTTCCCATCCTGAACAATCAAGTGCTTCTTGTCAATCAACTGTTGGACCATAGCTTTAAAAGCGTTGCAATCCTCGGTCGAATGTCCGGTTGACCCAGCATGATATCCTCATTTCACATTGGGATCATACTGTAGCGAGCGATTTTGGACGCGGTTCTTAAGCGCTGGTCGCTCTCTACGGTTGAGCTTAAAACTACAGGTCGATTCATTTTTTATCCTATTGAAGCTGATGAAGGAAGGGAAATAGATGTCTCCAATTAACCCTGCTTTGCATACTGAGTTTAAACAGTGGTCTGTTAGGTTACGGATGCTATCAATGTGGGGGGGGGGGGGCCTTTGTAATGGTTATTTGTATTTTCGCCAATACTGATTTCTTTCTTTTTATCCGGGCAGAAGGTTTCTGGCGGGGAACAAGGATTAGGATGTTAGGACTGATGCTTTTTGAATTACTGCTTTTGATATGGGAGTATGGGATTTGGGTTTTTTGTTTAGTGTGCTCGCTAAGATTTTTCTTTCAATCTTATGCCTACGTATTCCCTTTTATCCAAAACAGGGAAATCAGAGCGTTCGTAGTTCCTCCTATTCTATGGGAGGAAATGGTTGTTTTGGTGTCTTGTTCAAAGCCCAAGACGTGAAGCGAAAGGTAGTTTGTGTCTTGTTCAAAGCCCAAGACGTGAAGCGAAAAGGTTTATTTGTGTCTTGTTCAAAGCCCAAGACGTGAAGCTGAAGGACCTCGACTTTAGAGAGAATTTGTCATCTCTAAAGAAGGGTTTGTCTGTCACAACTATTGGGTGACTGGTTATAAAGGAGGATTACTTTAACCGGGATACGCGAATCCTAGCAATGCCATAATTTCCTTTATAGGGGGTTTTAACCTGCAGGGGAAGACTTTAACTCAGTGTAGAGCAATGCTATCTTTCCATAGGAATTTCTCATGCTAAAAGAGGGACAGTTGCATGGACGTAGATGATCCAGAGGCTTGCCGCTTACAGCGATTAGATGAAGGGAGTTGTTTGATGTTTGTGTACTGTGAACGAGGCACAGCTTTGATGCTAAAAGGTTAATTGGATTAACCAGTGGTTTTCTTATACAAAGCCTAAGAGGAGGTTATTATGTGTCTCGTACAAAGCCCGAGAGAGAGGCTAAAAGGTTTTTGACTCAACGAGGGGATCTTTTGGTATCTCGTATAAAGCCCGAGATGGAGGCTATTTGACTCAACAAGGGAGTTTTTTGTATCTCGTATGAAGCCCGAGATGGAGGCGGTTTGATTCAACAAGGGAGTTTTTTGTATGTCTCGTACAAAGCCCGAGAGAGAGGCTAAATGTTGTCTTATTTAAGTGACAGGTCCAGTATACTGATTTTGAAAGAGAAAATCAGTTCTTACATGAGCAACACTGTACTCATGGATTTGATTCAAGGATCCGGGTTATTTCCTTTTCTTTGAGGAAACGGGAAATCCAAAGGGTATTGAGACTGTCCAAGTCTGCAGGCTTCCTTCCTATTTAACGAAGGGGTCACTTGAGAATGTCTTTGAGACTCAAGGAAGTTAGACTGTCCAAGTCTAGAGTTTCATCTTTGGTACTATGCTTTGAGAAATAGTAGTAGACTCTTTGAAAGGACGGTTCTATGCAAATGACTAAGTTCTGTTCCTATACCTCTAGGAGGTCGTCGGGGCAATTTGTACGAAGCCCAAAAGGAGGCTGGAATCTTTTAAGAAGCCGGCGGGTCCTTGTATTAAGCCCAAGAGGAGGCTATCATTCCCGGAGGAAGAGATCATTATACGAAGCCTAAGAAGAGGCTGTGAATACTTCTAAGAAGCCGTAGGGTCCTTGTACTAAGCCCAAGAGGAGGCGGGGTTGCTTTTAGGAAGCCTGTGGGTCCTTGCACGATGCCCAAGAGGAGGCCGATGCTTTTAAGAAGCTCGTGGGTCCCCAAACCCCAAGAAATTCAAGGCAATGCTATTCACCGAGAATAGATCAAAGTCAGGAAAGTTTGAGAATTTGGAAGAAACTCAAAGATGCCATTCACGGAGAATACATTCATCTCTGGGAGTAGAGTTTCTTGACAATTCCTAATGAGGACAGCCGAAGAGAAGACTGTATCTGGTGATCCTATTGGGGATCTAGTTGTCTATTTCTACGAATAAACGAAAACGGCGTCACCTAGTTCTAGACGTAGTTGCCGGGGAAACTCGAAATATCTATACTATTATTACATAGTTGATATGAGTTTATGAAAGAAGACTTACAGTGAAACAGCCCCACAATACAGTTATATGTATATGAAAGCGGTAAATGAAAGCGTATAAACACTTACTCGGTTGTAGAGCTTCCATGCTGTTTGGTTAGTTTTCCAACAAAGAAAGATTGAAAACAATAGTATATTCAAAATCAAAGGAGAAAGTGCTTTGAAAAAGAAAGATTTTGGGGCTTACAGCTCAAGGAGAGGCCCAGGGTTTTACACTGTTTGGATTTGTACAGAGGGACTTATACAAGTGACTGAGGCCAAAAAAGGTTTTCTGTACAAAGGGATGGGTCTTACACTCTCTCAAGAGGCCCAAGTGAGTTTTAAGAAAAGAAATGGGTCTTACTACTCGAGGGTAGGCCCAGTTGATTTTTCGTTTGAAATGGCGATCGCGTCGAGGTTCTCTTTTAACGCAGAGGGACTTATACAATAAGTGAGGCCCAAAAAGATTTTGGTTAAAAGGGGATTGGGTCTTACACTCTAATAGAAGCCCAAAGTATTTTGAATGGGTCTTATAGCTCAAGGAGAGGCCCAAGGTTTGATTTTCAACGGATGATGATCGCGTCGAACTTTTTGAAATACAACGGGACTTATACAATAAGTGAGGCCCAAAATGGGTTGTATTTACAAAGGGTTGGGTCTTACACTCTATTAGAGGCCCAAAGTGTTTTGAAAATGATTTATGAGGGTTGAATTAATCCAAAAACCCTAATTTGTTTTCAAAAATGTATTTAATTGAATAAAAATTCAATTAAAATGATCAAAATTGTTTAACATATGAAAAACAAATTGTGATTTTGGATTAATGCTTCAAAAATTAAGTATTGACCTACAAAATAATTAGAAAGCATTAAAAGTTGCAAAATCAATGTAGAAAAAATATTTAAAATGTCAAAAACAATTAAAATATTAATTCTTTGCAAAAATATCAATTATATGAAATAAATAATATTTTTGGGATTTTTTTATAAAATAAAATATTTTAACATTTTTGTGAATTATTAAAAAAAGATTCAACTCAAAATCATTAAAACTCAGAGAGAAATTAATTTTTGAATCAATTAAACAAAATCACAAAATTCAAATATTTGAATTTGTGAAAAAGGCGCCAAGAACACAAGCAAGAACACGCGCGTTTTTCTGGGTTTGGCTGATTTGCGTTTTCCATCCAATCTCACTGAATAGTTGATTATATCATGCAATCCATATATCATTATGCTCGTCTCAACCTCACGATCATGTCTATAACACTTAATTTAATTTAAATTAAACATAAAACATGAAATCACGAAGAAACCTCAAGAACCCTAATTTCTGCATGAAGGCTAGGATTTTTGATACACGATTCAAACAATGCAATTAATTGAGGGAAAACATTCCATGCATGATTATGAATATATGGCCAAATTATTGTGCGAGGAAATATGCATAGATTGAGAGATGACAAAGTATATGCTTACCTCTAAGCCGTGACAGCAAGTGCAATGTGATTTTTGATTTGGAGGTGTTACAGATGAGTGGTGATGATCTGAACAGCTTCCCTACACCCTATGGAGTGTGTTTGAATGGTTGGACTTGATTGAAATTGGCTGGATCACTTTGTGGTACCTCAGCTGCAACTTGATTGAAAATTTGAGCAACCAGCTGGTGATTTTGTGAAATTGGTGTTTCAGAAGTGATCTAAGGGTTTGATCAGCTTATATGTGATGTATGTGAGGTGTGTGAGTGATTGGTTTGATTGGAATTGCTCTCAAACTCAAAACCCGATAGTGACTTGCCTTAGAAGGCAAAATTGGAGTGAAAGAAGAGATTTTGAGGAAAGCATCTATTTGATGGCTTTTGTGTACTCAAACTGATCACAATTGAGCTCTATTTATAGTAGAGCAAGTTTGTTTTGCAAGGAATAGTGAATGACAGCTGGTAAGTAGGTTTGGCCAATGTTGGCAAATGAAAATCCAAGTCTCCTCTAGCCATTGACTAGAGGTTAGGGCACAGAGCTTTGGTTCCCTTAGTCTTGGATAAGTCTTGACTGATTTCAGATGAGAATGGCTCAGTCCATGCCACCTTGATGTTTCCATTGAATGCTTCAATCCAAATTTGGAGTCTTGTCCCTATTTTGGCCATTCTAGGTTCAACATGCTATTTCTTGTTCCATGGACTTTGGAGGCTTGGCTCAGTGATTGTCCCCTTTAGATTCAATCCTCAGATGTGTCCAAGTGGATAGGAGCATTTAAATTTGGCTGATTTTGGCAAATCGAGCCAAAATACAAAATCTGCCTTGCTTTTGACAGATTTCAGCAAGGCAACTTAACAATGTCATATCTCATGGGGTAAGTTGAATTTGGCAATGTTCTTTGTCATTTTGGAAAGCCCTTACATGATACAACAACTCTTTGAACAAGTTTGGTTTTGATCTCTTTTGATTCCAAGTGAAAAATCCCTCTACATTTGGCAAAAAGTGAAGCAAAATCTGACTTAGTGAAATTTTCACTAAGTGTTGGAACAAAGTGTGATTTCTTGATTTTGATCACTCCATAACTAAAAATCCTTAATGAATTGGACTTAGGTCTAGTTGAAGTTTTTGTAGAGGGTAATGAGGGCTACAAATCCATCTTTGGATGAGAAAAAATGGCCATGTGGTTTAGGAGTTATGATCCTCCAAAGTTAGTGTATTAGTGGTACTTTTTCCATTACTTAGAAAAATTTCTAAGTTTTATGGTTACCCCTTTTACAAGTTATCCAACATTCTTTGATTTTTCTTGATGAATGATGATTCAAATCATACATTAACATCATTTTAGGGTTAAAAATCCATTTTGGTGAAAAATCTCAAAATGTCAAAGTTGACTTTTGTGCACAGTTGACTTTTTATCAGATGAATTCCAAACTGTGCAATTCTTTAGGAAATCATGTCCTTGACCTAAATCAAACTTGATGGACATGTTCCATGGGTGTCATAGGGTATATTGGGGCATGTCCTAGGGTTTGGTAGCATGTCCTAGTCAAAAGTTAAAGTTACAGTTGACTTTCCTCGCGAAACCCTAATTGTGGTGCAGATGAAAATGAGACTTGTTGCTCAAGCTTCTTGGATTAATCCATTGTTCCAAATGGATCAATATAGTTCATTAGAGACCCTAAAATCATGTCTTGAGGTCTTGGCTCTTGATTTGTCCCAAAATTCAACTTAGGGGTGAATTAGGTCAAGAAACCCTAATTCCTGATTTTTGATGTATGTATCCCCTGAGGTCAAATTGACTTGATGCTTGGGTCCATGAGGTTCCATGGAGTAAATTAGGTTGTGTTTTGGATCTTTGGCTTATGCCCAGATGAAACTTACCATCTAGAGGCCCTGGTCGACCAAAACCCTAATTTGGTGATACTGGCGATCTTGAGACTTGATCCACCTAGAAGGGAGTAACCTTGTGCTTAATCCTTGAAGTGGGAGTCCTTTTTGATCCATTGTGGATGTTTAAGAGGTTAGATAAGTTAAAGATCATGTCATTCCTTTATTGATCCTTTGTCTAAGGCTCTGAGAGGGTTTAAAACCCTAATTTTGATTGTAGTGAATGCTCAACACCCTTGAGGCATTTGGTGAGGCATGATGGTTCATCCATATTGTGATGATGACTTGCACAATGATGGGAAATCTTAGTGGTCAAAATTTGGGGTATGACAGATGCCCCTATTTAATCTTCTTGGACCCGAATGCGTGAATGACGAAGGTATTCGGGCATTCGGGGTGCAAGAGGATTAAATATCGGAATACCCGAAATTTTGATGGCTGTGAATGGCAGTTCGCATCCATCTTCTTTTGCTGAGCAATGATGCTTAGAAAAGGTAAACTTCCCCTCGATCCTGGTCTTCAGCCAAGGAACTGGTCTCAGTTTCTGATTTAAACTTCCCCTCGATCCTGGTTTCCTACCAAGGAACTGGTCTTAGTTTCTGATTTAAACTTCCCCTCGATCCTGGTTTCCTACCAAGGAACTGGTCTTAGTTTCTGATTTAAACTTCCCCTCGATCCTGGTTTCCTACCAAGGAACTGGTCTTAGTTTCTTTTGTCAATAAATTTTATTGACAAGGAACACTATTTGTAGCGGATTTCCTTCAAACTTCTCGTCGAATTTTCCTGGGGAGATGCCATTTGACGAAAAAGGGTCTAAGGTTAGACTTGCTGGGGGAACCCAGTCGTCTGAGTTGTAGAGGTGCACAAACTTCTCTGTTGGAGACGCCATTTGTCGATTCTACTAGGGGAAAGCGAGTCTCTTGAGAGACTGTTTCTACTTGGGATCTTACATCATACTTTTCTCGGGATCTTCCCAGAGAAATACCATATGATGGGGTCCAATTTTGAGGTGCCGATGACCTTTTCATTAGCGGATTTTTGGAGAAATACTGATGCACTGCCGAACCCTTGCTTAAGATGCTTTCTCTGGGGAATTTCTTTAATCTGGGAAAGCAAGGATATCATCTTCAATGGCGAAGAGTGACATCTGTTGAAGGTTCTCTGGCCTTTCAGAGGTTCAAGTTATCAAAGTGGTCTAGTGGCGACTCTGATCTAGAGATAAACGGGAGAGAGATTGCTTAGATGATTCACTTCCTAACGAGGAAATGTCCGACAACTCGATTGAGAGGACTTTTATCACTAGGGGATAAGACCGACTAGAGTGATAGCGATGTAATATGAAATGTAAATGCAAATCAATAATGCATGATGTATGTATGTATATGCTGACAAAACTGACGCGACACACAAACTAAAAGATGAACATGACTGGATACTCGGCCATTGCGGGGCGTATAGAGATATCACCGGTTCGAGATAGCAATTCCACCTTGTTTAGGAGAGATAATCCCTGCGAGGAATACCGTTGATCGGGCTTAGGAGGTAAGAACTCGGCCGAGGGTGTCAGATGAAACATGGTTTCTGACATAGTTGATCCTTCATTCAAGCGTACTGGGTTAGAAGGAGTACTTTGATTCTGCACTTTGAAGTTCAAACGCCTTTGGAGACGCGACTGATGTTCTTTCGATGTTTAACAGTTAAAAGAAATTGCCATCTTTATTTTAAGCATAAAAAAGTTTTAACAAGTAAATTCATTTTTGTTTTATTTCAAGAATCGCTAATCATGTCAACAACGTCGTTCTGTAAAGCTAAAACAAATGAGAATTACAAACAAAAGTACAAGGCTCAAATTTTATTGATAAGATGGAGATCAGCCAAACGCGTGATTCCATTGAGTATTTACAAAGTTTAAAAATGGTAATTTACAGGGAAAAGGGCTATGTTGAAACATAACGACCACTATCCTTCTACCAACTTTGAATTCAGGGTATCCTAAGCTTCTGTCGAAGATGACCTCAACTGGAGTTTTCCTCTGATGATGTAACTGCTGCTGCTGAGGGACTTGCCTCTGTTGAACATAGTTACTTGCCATTATCCCTAATTTTTGCCTGGATTGTACTATGATGTTTCCAATCCACCGGGATGATTTTTTTTGTTTTGTCTCTAACTTTTGCCTGGACCGCCCTTTCGGGTTTTCAATCCACCGAGACGTTTTTTTTTAGTTTAGGCGAAGTATTTCTTGACTACATCAACATTCGTGGGGTAGGCAAATTCCTCTCCGTCCATGGTTGCAAGTCTCAAGGCGCCGCCTGAGAAAGCTTTCGTGACCACATAGGGGCCATCATAATTTGGGGTCCATTTGCCCCGAGAATCAGTGAGAAAAGATTGTATCTTCTTGAGCACGAGGTCTCCTTTCCTGAAGACACGAGGTCGGGCCTTTTTGTCGAACGCCCTCTTCATTCTCTGTTAATACAACTGACTGTGGCATAGTGCCGTTATTCTCTTTTCTTCGATCAGATTCAGTTTGTCATGTCGACTTTGACACCATTCAGCTTCGGTGAGCTTAGCTTCCATCAATACTCGGATTGATGGGATCTCTACTTCTATGGGGAGAGCTGCCTCCATGCCATACACTAGAGAGAAAGGGGTAGCCCCTGTTGAAGTGCGAACAGATGTACGATAACCGTGAAGAGCAAAGGGTAGCATCTCGTGCCAGTCTTTGTAGGTCACAACCATCTTTTGAACAATCTTATTGATGTTCTTGTTAGCCGCTTCTACCACCCCGTTCATCTTGGGTCGGTAGGGAGATGAGTTATGATGTTCAATCTTGAACTCTGCGCATAACACCTTCATCATCTTGTTGTTCAAGTTAGATCCATTATCAGTAATGATCTCGCTTGGAACACCATAACGGCAGATGATATTGTTTTTGATAAATCGGACCACCACTTGTCGGGTTACATTAGCGAATGACGCTGCTTCAACCCACTTGGTGAAGTAGTCAATGGCTACAAGGATGAACCGATGTCCGTTCGAAGCCTTGGGTTCAATCAAGCCAATCATGTCGATTCCCCATATGGAAAAAGGCCATGGGGAAGAAAGCACTTTGAGATGTGATGGCGGTACATGAATTTTGTCGGAGTATATCTGACACTTGTGACACCTTCTCATGTACTTGTAGCAGTCGGATTCCATGGTCAACCAGTAGTACCCTGCTCTCAAAATTTTTCTCACCATTGTGTGTCCGTTGGCATGAGTGCCAAAGGATCCTTCGTGAATTTCTTTCATAAGCATGTCTGCTTCTGGTCTGTCTACGCATCGGAGCAAGACCATGTCAAAATTTCTCTTATAGAGAGTGTCACCGCTCAGGAAGAAGTTTCCAGCCAATCTTCTGAGGGTTTTCCTGTCTTTTCCGAGTGCCCCAGATGGGTATTCTTGTTTCTGAAGGAAGCATTTGATATCGTGATACCAAGGTCTGTCATCTATGACTGCTTCAATCGTGAAGACGTAAGCGGGCCGTTCAAGGCGCATTATGTCGATCTTAGGTATGTCATTCCATTGACCTACACTAATCATGGAAGAGATAGTGGCTAATGGATCAGCCATGTGATTCTCATCACGAGGGATGTGATGAAACTCAACTCTGTTGAAGAAGGGTAACAACCTTCTTGCATAGTCTTTGTAAGGAATCAATCCTGATTGGTATGTGTTCCAATCTCCTTTTATCTGATTGATAACCAAGGCTGAGTCGCCGTATACATCCAAGTTTTTTATCCTTAAATCAATTGCTTCTTCGAGACCCATGATACAAGCTTCGTATTCGGCCTCGTTGTTCGTACATTTGAACGTAAGTCGAGCAGTGAAAGGAATGTGGGTACCCTGAGGGGTAAAAATGATTGCCCCAATTCCGTTTCCATAATGATTAACTGCTCCGTCAAAGATAAGTCCCCATTGGGAACCTGGTTCTGGCCCTTCACTGGGTAGCGGTTCGTCGCAATCCTTCATTTTTAAATACATGACATCTTCGTCTGGGAATTCAAACCCGATTGATTCTTGATCGTCAATCGGTTGATGAGCCAAATGATCGGCTAAAATACTTCCCTTAACGGCTTTTTGAGCGTGGTACTCTATGTCATATTCTGATAACAGCATCTGCTAACGGGCAATTCTTCCCGTAAGAGCAGGTTTTTCAAATACGTACTTGATTGGATCCATTTCGGAGACCAACCAAGTAGTATGACGAATCATGTATTGGCGAAGATGTTTGGCTGCCCAAGCCAAAGCGCAACAAGTTTTCTCAAGCATCGTGTACCGAGTCTCGCAGTCGGTGAATTTCTTGCTTAGATAGTAGATGGGAGACTCTTTCCTTTTGGTTTTGTCTTGTTGGCCAAGTATACATCCCATCGAGTCCTCTAGAACTGTGAGGTAAATGATCAGTGGTCTTCCTTCCACTGGAGGTGATAAAATCTGAGGATTCAACAGATATTCCTTAATATTGTCGAAGGCAGTTTGGCAATCTTCTGACCAAACGCAATCCTGGTTCTTTTTCAGTAATTTGAAAATCGGCGCACATGTGGCGGTCATAAGGAATATGAATCTGGAGATATAGTTTAAACGTCCCAAGAATCCTCTGACTTTTTTTTCAGTTTTCGGAGAAGGAATTTCTTGAATGGCCTTGACCTTGTCAGGATCAACCTCAATTCCTTTCTGGCTGTCGATGAACCCTGGTAGTTTCCCTGAACGGACACCGAAGGTGCACTTGTTGGGATTCAAGCGGAGCTTGAATTTTCTTAAACGTTCGAACAATTTTGACAGATGTTCAACGTGCTCACTCTCTGTTTTTGATTTTACAATCATATCATCAACATATACCTCGATTTCCTTATGTATCATGTCATGAAACAGAGTAGTCATGGCCCTTTGATAGGTTGCCCCAGCATTCTTCAAACCGAACGGCATTACCTTGTAACAAAAGGTACCCCATGGGGTGATAAACGAAGTTTTCTCCATGTCTTTCGGCGCCATTTTGATCTGGTTATAGCCCGAGAATCCATCCATGAAGGAAAAAACTTTGAACTTTGCTGTACTATCTACCAGCATGTCAATGTGTGGTAAAGGAAAGTCGTCCTTTGGACTAGCCTTGTTTAGATCTCTGTAATCAACACACATTCTGACTTTTCCGTCCTTTTTGGGAACGGGTACGATGTTGGCTAACCATTGAGGATATTCTGACGTGGCGAGGAAACCCGCGTCAATCTGTTTCTGTACTTCCTCTTTGATTTTGATGGCCATGTCCGGGTGAGTGCGTCTCAACCTTTGCTTTACTGGCGGGCATTCCGATCTTACCGGTAAGTGATGTTCCACGATGCTGGTATCTAACCCTGGCATATCCTGATAGGACCAAGCGAATACATCGGGGAATTCTCTGAGAAGCTTTATCAAACCCTCTCTGGCAGTTGGATTGAGCAGTGCCCCAATCCTGATTTCTTTTCTCTCTTGCTCTGAACCCAAGTTTACTGTTTCCAATGGCTCTTTGTGAGGTTCAATGGACCTTTCCTCTTGTCTGAGTAGTCGGGAGATCTCTTCTGGAATTTTGTTGTCATCTTCTTCTTCACCCTCGAATACCGGGAACTCAAAGTTGGGAGAAGGCATCGGATTGTATGTTTCAACTGGGTTTAAAACAAGCAATCTGCATGACGTGATGATTCGTGTTTAGAAGAGGTAGAGAAAAATGCAATTGTGTGCAGTGTTTTATTTTTATTACTGCTTGTTTTTATTTGAATTGTTTTTTTTAGGATTACCATTTTCTTCGAAAAAGAAAAAAGAGAAAACAACAATTAATGCGGAAATTACAGAACGACGTTATTTTATTAATGAACAAGTCGAATCTTGAAACTACAGCCCTATAAAACAAAACTCTGTCGCTTCGGGCAAAACGAAGAGGGATATTTACAGAAAGCGAGCCCTATCAAAACATCCGTTTCACCTGGGCAGGGTGAAAGGTTAAAGATGGCAATTACTTTGACTGATGAACGACCTTCGGAACCTCGACAGCAACCCATTGGCGGCGAACTCCTCGGTGAATCACAAAGTCTGGCACCTTCCTTGATTTGTCTTCAGAAATGACGCTGATTTCTGGTGGAGCGGGATCACTGGAATCCGTCTCCCAGGCAGAATTGTCGTAGGAGAATTCCTCTGTTGCATTTTGCATAGCATTTGTGCTCTCAGCTGTATCCCCCCATCCAGTAGGCTGGATATCTTCGAGCCTGATACGAGAGCTTTCGGGAGCGGTGTACTTGACCATATAGTCGTATTTTCCACTTGGTTGTCCCAAGGTGTCCCAAACTTCTTTGGAACTGGAGGAGTCATCCCTCTCGATGACGTTGACCTCGGGAAAAGCATAGTTGATGAATTCAAGTCCTGCGAACGTTGCGAATTCATCTTCATGTTGAGTAGTTTCTGAATGACCTGAGTGTTGATCCCATGACATGGTGGGGACACAAGTATTCTGTCCAATGACGGTCAGCTGAGTTTCATTGTTCGGCTGACTCTCTTGCCCCAAGTTTCCTGGGTAAGGTTGCCACATTGGCAGACCATCCATCGGGCCATAGTAATTGTGGTCAAAGTTATCTTTCATCAGAGTGTCTTCCTCTAATGAATTTGGCGGAGCACGACATCCTTCCAAATCACAATCTCCATAGATCATTTCGACGTCTGACCTTGGTATAAATCTCGGACTCTGTGCGGGATAGAAAAATGGCGTAGGCACCTCTTCCTGAGACATATAACCGTCCTTGTTAAGGTAGGACTTCCATTCTTCATCTGTGTCAGAGGGATCTTCCTCATTGATAGCATGAACTATCTGAGACACTGGGTGAAGAAAACCTCCACTGTGGAAGAAGTTTTGAAGGGGATGAAGACTTTCACCGTTGGCAACTGTCCGGGTACAGGTTGCAGAAAAACCAAGACCCTTCTTTGTTTTATTGTCAATAGGAATGACAAGTTGTCCCCATCCGTTTGTATCGGTACTCTCGACCGCTTTAATAGCATCTTTGTATGAGGACATCGAGGTTCCTCCTCTGAACTGATTGTTCTCGCTTACCGACAGTGCTTGGAACTGCATTCCAATAACCTCCTCGGGTTCTATTCCAGTAGATGATGACAAGTTACTCACGAGCAAGGCTTGTTCCCCACAAACTGTGACAAGTTGATCGTTCTTGACGAACTTTAGCTTTTGGTGGAGGGTCGAAGTAACCGCTCCAGCCTGATGTATCCAAGGTCTTCCTAATAAGCAACTGTATGTTGCCCGGATGTCCATGACCTGGAAAGTGACTTGGAAAGTGTGAGGACCAATAGTTATGGGAAGATCAACTTCGCCGATAACTGTTTTTCTAGATCCGTCAAATGCTTTGACGACGACCTCGCTGATTCTCATCGGAGGGCCCTTGAATGATAATTGCATCAAAGTGGACTTCGACATAACATTCAGGGTTGACCCTGTGTCTACCAGTACGCTGGCTAAAGCATCGTCCTGGCAGTTAACTGTGATATTGAGCGCCATGTTATGACGGCGACCCTCTTCGGGTAACTCCTCATCACTAAATCCCAAATTGTTGCAAGAAGTGATGTTAGAGACAATACTATCGACCTGTCTGATTGTTACATCCTATTCCACAAAGGCTTGCTCCAAGACTTTCTGTAGAGCCTCCCTGTGGGCTTCTGAACTGAGTAACAGTGATAATACCGAGATCTTTGAAGGAGTCTGTAACAGCTGATCAACAATGTTGTATTCACTCCTTTGGATGAGCTTCAGCATCTCATCATTATTTTTCGAAAGGTCGGGATTACTGGATTGACCGACTGGGGGATCGGGAGCTGCTGTCTGAAGTTCCTTTTCCTTGTTAAGTTCCCCAACCCCTCGGTTGAAGATTCTACCACTCCGTGTTACACGACTGATGTCTGCAATATTCACGACGGAGGGTAATGGAATTTCCTTTCCATTTTCAACTATTGTTGCACCGTATTTGTAAGGGATAACCTTAGTTAATTCATACGGTAATGGTCCCGGTAGATAGATGACTACAGGAGCCTTCTGATTTTTCTGACCATCATAAGTAATCTCGATTCGTTCCTGGTTGGGAACTTTAGATTCGTCAAGTAGAGGAATAATGGCAAAAACATCCCTGGTCCTGTGATGACCAGAGATCGTGACAACATCCTCAACTTCCTTGGCAAGGTAGTTCGGCGACCAGTTGATGGGTCCAGAACCTGAATAGGAACGGATTTCTTCACGATCGACCTGACCCTGAAGAGATGCTCTCACAAGGTAACACCCTTGGTTACCTTTCGAACAGACGCTACAACTGTCATAGTTGTGTGGTGGCACCTAGCCACGCCCACTTTGAATACAATGTAACCTCACTAGGTTAGCTTCCACTGATCGGACATCCTGATTCTGACGCCGAGTGGGGTTTCTATTACTGATACTAATCTGCTGAGTATCTTCATCCATGTAGATTGGCATCCACCAATGATTTAACAAGTGCTGAAGTGCCTCCTGGACAAGGGTACAACCTCGATCGTTTTCGCAACCTGCTTTACAGCTTTGATAGTCATGTGATATTAAGAATCCGAGTCGGACCTGCTCAGCATGTAACTCTACCAGGTTGGTATTCATTACGCGAATATCGAAGATCTGAACCATGTTGATTTGATAGGAGTTCCTATCATGGTAGTCTTGGATCCATCCAAGATCCATCTGACGCTGGAGGGCCTCTTGTATGAAAGAGCATCCCTGTTTGTTTACCGAGCAAATCAGACAAGAACTGTAATCGTGCCGTGGCAGATTATGATACTGGCTTTGCCTTGAGTGCATCGCCACCAAGTTGACATTCATTGCACGGATGTCGTGGTTGTGAATGACGTTAGAATTCGCGTAGACCATGTTAACTCCACGAACTCGGTGCTCCTGGATCCATCCGAGATCCATTTGTTCCTGTAGAGCTGCTTGCACTACCGAACATCCTTGACTGTCTTTAGAGCAGATATCACACTGATGATAATTATGAGGTGGCACATGGCCATATCCACTCTGTCTACAATGCATCTTAACCAGATTGGTTTTTAACAAGAGTACATCGCAAATTTGATAGACATTGTTAGTCTCTCCTTCTATCAAATTGGCGGCAGCCTTCTCGTGTTGAGGCAGCGGGTTCGTGAGAACATTAGGATTCGTATCCTTGAAGGATAAGACCCCGCTCCTAACAAGTTTTTGCACGTCGGACTTGAAATTGAGGCAAGTCTCTATGTTATGCCCTGAACCTCCTTGATGATAAGGGCATGTTTGATCCACCTTAAACCAAAAAGGCGGATTTTCCGGTACTGTAAGAGGAGATTTAGTCTGAATGTGCCCCTTAGCCAGTAGTAATGGAAACAGTTCTGCATACGTCACGGGTATAGGATCAAATCCTGGTGGCCGTGTTGTACGGTTGTTGTTATATGGAGGACGAGCCTGCTGAAGAGGCTGTTGTGTCCTTTGCTGGTCAAGTTGGCTCTGCGCAACCTGAGGTTGATACGTAGGAATAGGCGCAGGGCTGATAGCAGGAGTCACAGCTGCTACCGGCTGATAACGTCGTCTTTGCTTTTCGAGAGAGATATTCCCAATATCTTGCTCTTTTTTCTTAGGGAAAGCACTACCGTATTTTTTAGTACCGCTCGTCGATCCAGTGTCTTTTACCAAACGTCCTTCTCAGACGGCTTCCTCAAGACGTACGCCCATGCCGACCATTTCGGTGAAATCACTGGGCGCACTGGAAACCATTCGGTCATAGTAAAATGAGCTTAAGGTCTTTAAGAATATCTTTGTCATCTCTTTTTCCTCAAGAGGTGGACAAATTTGAGCGGCAATTTCACGCCACCTTTGAGCATACTCCTTAAAGGTTTCCTTGTCCTTTTGCGACATCGATCTGAGATGATCTCTGTCGGGTGCCATGTCCAAATTGTATTTGTATTATTGGACGAAGGCGGTACCAAGATCTCTGAATGTGCTAATCGTAGCACGGTTTAAGCCCATGTACCATTTGAGTGCGGCACCGGTTAAACTATCCTGAAAGTAGTGAATCAGTAGGGCCTGATTCTCCGTCTGGGCTGACATCCGCTGAGCGTACATCACCAGATGGCTTTGAGGGCAAGAGTTACCCTTATATTTTTCAAAGTCGGGCACTTGGAACTTGTGCGGAACTTTCACATTTGGGACCAAGCAGAGATCTGCGGCGTCCTTCCCAAATAGATCTTGACCGCGAATGGCCTGCAGTTCCTTCTGCATTTCCAAGAACTGTTCCTGGAATTCATCCATTCTGTCAAACATAGTTTCCTTCTTACCAGAAGGTGTTTGTGGAATCTGTCCTTCCGGGACAGTGTGCACCACAGGGGGTGGGACCATGACTACGGCAGTGAGTCTTGGCGTCCCCTGAAGTTTGTAACCTTCAGGAGTCTTCAGTATGCCCCTGGCATCTTCGCTTTCCCGAAGTTTGTAACCTTCAGGCGCAGCGGCTTCTGTTGTGATTCCCTGATCTTCAGTGATCGGCGGAACATATCCTTCCGGGATATAGTTAACAGGCATGCCCCAAGGACGATCTTTCGGTATCTGATACCTAGGATCATATCTCTCCACTACGGGAGTTGAGGTGATCTCTGAGATCACAGTTCTTTGTAGCTGAGCTTCTGCCATGGCTTGCATGTCGTTACGAAGCTTTCTCATATCCTCTCTCAGAGCGTCGATCACTTCTTTCAACTCTCTGTTTTCTTCCTCAAGATCATCCATCCTTTTCTGACGATTAGCCCGAGTATTGTACGAATGAGACAGTTTGACTCTAGAATCGAGACACAAACGTGAGATTCGTAGGGAAGAAGAATACGCGATGTGAGAATGATGAATGCAATGATTATATTAATTGTTCTTTTTTTGGTTTAATCAAAATAAACTTCGACAATTAGATTGCAAATATCAAATGGTGGGGAAACCCCTTTTTATTGAATTCAAAGGATTACAGAAATGGAAATACAGTAGATTACAAAGTGCAGAAACAGAAACCTAAACTAATGGGTCCTGAGTCCTCTCTGAAGAGAAATCAGGTGTTGATTCTGGTATCTTCCTTTTCTTTAACTGGGGCTCTTGGGCCGTTGTCGGGTTGTCATTCCTTTGCCAAGTGAAAGGAGCGAGCAAATTCCTTTGGTCATCTTGATTATCTACAGCATGCTGCTCCAAAATTTCAATCAGAGCATCTTTTTCTTTTAGTAATTGCTGTATTTTAATGCACTCTATGTCGAGGGTGTGGTACTTGTTCTTCCAAGACCTCCTCTCCCGTTGAACTTTGTTGAGAGTAACCTGAAGCTTTTCAGTTTCCGTCATGAAGTACATGACAGATTCCTTTGGCGGAAGAATTCCGTAACGAGGATAAGGCATTTTTAGCTTGAGAGCTCTAGTTTGTACCCAATGGAGATAAGGCTCCACCGAGACACAATCTGGTTTTCCCAGAGACTCTCGTCCTTTCTTATGAACATGCTTCCAAGCTTGCACTATTTCCATCTTTAGTGCTCTGTCGTTTTCTCCTTCTTTGAAGAAAAGACCTTCCAGATAAACACCCAGTGGGATGTGTCTCATCGGGTATCCAAATTGACGGCGAACCAATACCGGATGGTAGTTGATTCCTCATTTAGTTCCTATAAGGGGTACGTTGGGGAAGTTTCCACAACGGTCAATGATCCTGATTCTATCATAAATCCTATTACACCAATCTATATCAGAGTTGGTAAGAGACATGTTCTTCTATGACCAACGTAAGGCACTCTTGCAATCCCAAAAAGCAGCAGACTTGGGCAAGTGGGAGATGAACCATTTATAAAGCAGAGGTACACAACATGTGATCTCCCCTCCACTGTACAAATTTCCCAAGTGTATAGAATGATACGCATCTGCGAGCAAAGTCGGTACAAGGTTTCTAATGAGAAAAACCTTAATGGAGTTGATATCGACGAAGTTATTGATGTTGGGAAACAAAAATAACCCGTAGGTGAGCAAGACAAAGATGCTTTCAAAAGCAGTTATGTTTCCTATACTGGCGAAGTACAGGGCTTTCTTTGTTAAGAACTGGGCCGACAAACCTTGGATGCCACCCTTAGTGGTCATGTGAGCCCTGACCTCAGACTCGTCCAAATGAATTGCTCTTGCAATAGTCTGATTCTTTGGAATTTCTTCCAGTCCAGAAAATGGAGCTCGATCTGTAATGTGTAGATCGATCAGGTGAGAATACTCTTCCAACGTTGGTGCAAGCTGGTAATCCGAGAATGTGAAACAGTGATAAACCGGATCATAAAACTGAATGAGCGCATCCATGATTCCCTCAATCACATGGACTCTTAATAATTGTAGCAATCCTCCGTGCTTGGCTCTGAAAGCCTCTGGGTTAGTGATCATCCTCGCTAACCTTCTCAAATCCTCTAGTTTTGGAACCTTGAAGGTATACTGGTGAGTTCTCCTTCTACCGAAATCCATTAGTGCAATCCTTTTCTCTGATATTCGCAATCACAGTCTTAGTTTATTTTGAAAGAACAAAGAGACTAGAAGAGAAGATTTTTTTGAATGTTTTAATGTTTTTTAAATGAATGCATGAATGCAGCACACAAAAACATAGAAAAAACATGGGGTCAAAGGTTCGTTGTCATGAAGTCAAGGCTCTACCCATCCCTAAAGGTTTATACTAGGGTGATTTTCGTACCTGTACTCATTATCACCAGCTCCTCCCAGGAAAGCAAAACAACAAGCGGATCGCTAGCGAGTTGTAGTGCAATCTTAGAGTAAGTGCCATTCACCGAGAATAGATCACCAGCCTCAAATGAGGGTAGTATTGCGTAACAACTATTTCCGATAGTTTCCGCACTACGAAAGGGTTTGGCTCCTCAGCTTCTCAGACTTAACAACCGACCCATTGTCTAGGTGAGAGAATGGGTTGCGTTGGTCAGCCTCCACTGAGGTTGATGGTCGACCCCGTCGCCATGACTTATCTTAGGTGTATACTCATTCTATCCACATACGGCATCACCCGCATTCCCATTAGCAGAAAAATAAACATGTATAGCAATTAGGAAAAGTAGTATATATATTTGTCCTAAACATCCTAGACCTTTAAAGCTATGAATCCTAAGTTCCTGACAAAAATTGGGTTCCCCGCCGGAAGCCCCAATCTGTGGTTTCCACACAAGAGATGAAAAGGGAAATCAGAATTTGGCCCCACGGTGGGCGCCATTTTTTCTGTAGCGAGCGATTTTGGATGCGGTTCTTAAGCGTTGGTTGCTCTCTGCGGTTGAGCTTAAAACTACAGGTCGATTCATTTTTTATCCTATTGAAGCTGATGAAGGAAGGGAAATAGATGTCTCCAATTAATCCTGATTTGCATACTGAGTTTAAACAGCGGTCTGTTAGGTTACGGATGCTATCAATGTGGGGGGGCCTTTGTACTGGTTATTTGTATTTTCGCCAATACTGATTTCTTTCTTTTTATCTGGGCAGAAGGTTTCTGGCGGGGAACAAGGATTAGGATGTTAGGACTGATGCTTTTTGAATTACTGCTTTTGATATGGGAGTATGGGATTTGGGTTTTTTGTTTAGTGTGCTCGCTAAGATTTTTCTTTCAATCTTATGCCTACGTATTCCCGTTTATCCAAAACAGGGAAATCAGAGCGTTCTTAGTTCCTCCTATTCTATGGGAGGAAATGGTTGTTTTGGTGTCTTGTTCAAAGCCCAAGACGTGAAGCGAAAGGTAGTTTGTGTCTTATTTAAAGCCCAAGACGTGAAGCGAAAAGTTTTATTTGTGTCTTGTTCAAAGCCCAAGACGTGAAGCTGAAGGACCTCGACTTTAGAGAGAATTTGTCATCTCTAAAGAAGGGTTTGTCTATCACAACTATTGGGTGACTGGTTATAAAGGAGGATTACTTTAACCGGGATACACGGATCCTAGCAATGCCATAATTTCCTTTATAGGGGGTTTTAACCTGCAGGAGAAGACTTTAACTCAGTGTAGAGCAATGCTATCTTTCCTTAGGAATTTCTCATGCTAAAAGAGGGACAGTGGCATGGATGTAGATGATCCAGAGGCTTGCCGCTTACAGCGATTAGATGAAGGGAGTTATTTGATGTTTGTGTACTGTGAACGAGGCACAACTTTGATGCTAAAATGTTAATTGGATTAACCAGTGGTTTTCTTATACAAAGCCTAAGAGGAGGCTATTATGTGTCTCCTACAAAGCCCGAGAGAGAGGCTAAAAGGTTTTTGACTCAACGAGGGGATCTTTTGGTATCTCGTATAAAGCCCGAGATGGAGGCTATTTGACTCAACAAGGGAGTTTTTTGTATCTCGTATGAAGCCCGAGATGGAGGCGGTTTGACTCAACAAGGGAGTTTTTTGTATGTCTCGTACAAAGCCCGAGAGAGAGGCTAAATGTTGTCTTATATAAGTGACAGGTCCAGTATACTGATTTTGAAAGAGAAAATCAGTTCTTATATGAGCAACACTGTACTCATGGATTTGATTCAAGGATCTGGGTTATTTCCTTTTCTTTGAGGAAACGGGAAATCCAAAGGGTATTGAGACTGTCCGAGTCTGCAGGTTTCCTTCCTATTTAACGAAGGGGTCACTTGAGAATGTCTTTGAGACTCAAGGAAGTTAGACTATCCAAGTCTAGAGTTTCATCTTTGGTACTATGCTTTGAGAAACAGTAGTAGACTCTTTGAAAGGACGGTTCTATGCAAATGACTAAGTTCTATTCCTATACCTCTAGGAGGTCGTCGGGACAATTTGTATGAAGCCCAAGAGGAGGCTGGAATCTTTTAAGAAGCCGACGGGTCCTTGTACTAAGCCCAAGAGGAGGCTATCATTCCCGGAGGAAGAGATCATTATACGAAGCCTAAGAGGAGGTAGTGAATACTTCTAAGAAGCCGTAGGGTCCTTGTATTAAGCCCAAGAGGAGGCGGGGTTGCTTTTAGGAAGCCTGTGGGTCCTTGCACAATGCCCAAGAGGAGGCCGATGCTTTTAAGAAGCCCGTGGCTCCCCAAACCCCGAGAAATTCAAGGCAATGCTATTCACCGAGAATAGATCAAAGTCAGGAAAGTTCGAGAATTTGGAAGAAACTCAAAGATGCCATTCACGGAGAATACATTCATCTCTGGGAGTAGAGTTTCTTGACAATTCCTAATGAGGACAGCCGAAGAGAAGACTGTATCTGGTGATCCTATTGGGGATCTAGTTGTCTATTTCTACGAATAAACGAAAACGGCGTCACCTAGTTCTAGACGTAGTTGCCGGGGAAACTCGAAATATCTATATTATTATTACATAGTCGATATGAGTTTATGAAAGAAGACTTACAGTGAAACAGCCCCACAATACAGTTATATGTATATGAAAGCGGTAAATGAAAGCGTATAAACACTTACTCGGTTGTAGAGCTTCCATGCTGTTTGGTTAGTTGTCCAACAAAGAAAGATTGAAAACAACAGTATATTCAAAATCAAAGGAGAAAGTGCTTTGAAAAAGAAAGATTTTGGGGCTTACAACTCAAGGAGAGGCCCAGGGTTTTACACTGTTTGGATTTGTACAGAGGGACTTATACAAGTGACTGAGGCCAAAAAAGGTTTTCTGTACAAAGGGATGGGTCTTACACTCTCTCAAGAGGCCCAAGTGAGTTTTAAGAAAAGAAATGGGTCTTACTACTCGAGGGTATGCCCAGTTGATTTTTCGTTTGAAATGGCGATCGCGCCGAGGTTCTCTTTTAACGCAGAGGGACTTATACAATAAGTGAGGCCCAAAAAGATTTTGGTTAAAAGGGGATTGGGTCTTACACTCTAATAGAAGCCCAAAGTGTTTTGAATGGGTCTTATAGCTCAAGGAGAGGCCCAAGGTTTGATTTTCAACGGATGATGATCGAGTCGAACTTTTTGAAATACAACGGGACTTATACAATAAGTGAGGCCCAAAATGGGTTGTATTTACAAAGGGTTGGGTCTTACACTCTATTAGAGGCCCAAAGTGTTTTGAAAATGATTTATGAGGGTTGAATTAATCCAAAAACCCTAATTTGTTTTCAAAAATGTATTTAATTGAATAAAAATTCAATTAAAATGATCAAAATTGTTTAACATATGAAAAACAAATTGTGATTTTGGATTAATGCTTCAAAAATTAAGTATTGACCTACAAAATAATTAGAAAGCATTAAAAGTTGCAAAATCAATGTAGAAAAAATATTTAAAATGTCAAAAACAATTAAAATATTAATTCTTTGCAAAAATATCAATTATATGAAATAAATAATATTTTTGGGATTTTTTGATAAAATAAAATATTTTAACATTTTTGTGAATTATTAAAAAAAGAATCAACTCAAAATCATTAAAACTCAGAGAGAAATTAATTTTTGAATCAATTAAACAAAATCACAAAATTCAAATATATGAATTTGTGAAAAAGGCGCCAAGAACACAAGCAAGAACACGCGCGTTTTTCTGGGTTTGGCTGATTTGCGTTTTCCATCCAATCTCACTGAATAGTTGATTATATCATGCAATCCACATATCATTATGCTCGTCTCAACCTCACGATCATGTCTAAAACACTTAATTTCATTTAAATTAAACATAAAACATGAAATCACGAAGAAACCTCAAGAACCCTAATTTCTGCATGAAGGCTAGGATTTTTGATACACGATTCAAACAATGCAATTAATTGAGGGAAAACATTCCATGCATGATTATGAACATATGGCCAAATTATTGTGCGAGGAAATATGCATAGATTGAGAGATGACCAAGTATATGCTTACCTCTAAGTCGTGACAGCAAGTGCAATGTGATTTTTGATTTGGAGGTGTTACAGATGAGTGGTGATGATCTGAACAGCTTCCCTACACCCTATGGAGTGTGTTTGAATGGTTGGACTTGATTGAAATTGGCTGGATCACTATGTGGTACCTCAGCTGCAACTTGATTGAAAATTTGAGCAACCAGCTGGTGATTTTGTGAAATTGGTGTTTCAGAAGTGATCTAAGTGTTTGATCAGCTTATATGTGATGTATGTGAGGTGTGTGAGTGATTGGTTTGAATGGAATTGCTCTCAAACTCAAAACCCGATAGTGACTTGCCTTAGAAGGCAAAATTGGAGTGAAAGAAGAGATTTTGAGGAAAGCATCTGTGTGATGGCTTTGGTGTACTCAAACTGATCACAATTGAGCTCTATTTATAGTAGAGCAAGTTTGTTTTGCAAGGAATAGTGAATGGCAGCTGGTAAGTAGGTTTGGCCAATGTTGGCAAATGAAAATCCAAGTCTCCTTTAGCCATTGACTAGAGGTTGGGGCACAGAGCTTTGGTTCCCTTGGTCTTGGATAAGTCTTGACTGATTTCAGATGAGAATGGCTCAGTCCATGCCACCTTGATGTTTCCGTTGAATGCTTCAATCCAAATTTGGAGTCTTGTCCCTATTTTGGCCATTCTAGGTTCAACATGTTATTTCTTGTTCCATGGACTTTGGAGGCTTGGCTCAGTGATTGTCCCCTTTAGATTCAATCCTCAGATGTGTCCAAGTGGATAGGAGCATTTGAATTTGGCTGATTTTGGTAAATCGAGCCAAAATGCAAAATCTGCCTTGCCTTTGACAGATTTCAGCAAGGCAACTTGACAATGTCATATCTCATGGGGTAAGTTGAATTTGGCAATGTTCTTGGCCATTTTGGAAAGCCCTTACATGATACAACAACTGTTTGAACAAGTTTGGTTTTGATCTCTTTTGATTCCAAGTGAAAAATCCCTCTACATTTGGCAAAAAGTGAAGCAAAATCTGACTTAGTGAAATTTTCACTAAGTGTTGGAACAAAATGTGATTTCTTGATTTTGATCACTCCATAACTCAAAATCCTTAATGAATTGGACTTAGGTCTAGTTGAAGTTTTTGTAGAGGGTAATGAGGGATACAAATCCATCTTTGGATGAGAAAAAATGGTCATGTGGTTTAGGAGTTATGATCCTCCAAAGTTAGTGTATTAGTGGTACTTTTTCCATAACTTAGAAAAATTTCTAAGTTTTATGGTTACCCCTTTTACAAGTTATCCAACATTCTTTGATTTTTCTTGATGAATGATGATTCAAATCATACATTAACATCATTTTAGGGTTAAAAATCCATTTTGGTGAAAAATCTCAAAAAGTCAAAGTTGACTTTTGTGCACAGTTGACTTTTTATCAGATGAATTCCAAACTGTGCAATTCTTCAGGAAATCATGTCCTTGACCTAAATCAAACTTGATGGACATGTTCCATGGGTGTCATAGGGTATATTGGGGCATGTCCTAGGGTTTGGGAGCATGTCCTGGTCAAAAGTCAAAGTTACAGTTGACTTTCCTCGCGAAACCCTAATTGTGGTGCAGATGAAAATGAGACTTGTTGCTCAAGCTTCTTGGATTAATCCATTGTTCCAAATGGATCAATATAGTTCATTAGAGACCCTCAAATCATGTCTTGAGGTCTTGGCTCTTGATTTATCCCAAAAGTCAACTTAGGGGTGAATTAGGTCAAGAAACCCTAATTCCTGATTTTTGATGTATGCATCCCCTGAGGTCAAATTGACTTGATGCTTGGGTCCATGAGGTTCCATGGAGTAAATTAGGTTGTGTTTTGGATCTTTGGCTTATGCCCAGATGAAACTTTCCATCTAGAGGCCCTGGTCGACCAAAACCCTAATTTGGTGATACTGGCGATCTTGAGACTTGATCCACCTAGAAGGGAGCAACCTTGTGCTTAATCCTTGAAGTGGGAGTCCTTTTTGATCCATTGTGGATGTTTGAGAGGTTAGACAAGTTGAAGATCATGTCATTCCTTTATTGGTCCTTTGTCTAAGGCTCTGAGAGGGCTTAAAACCCTAATTTTGATTGTAGTGAATGTTCAACAACCCTTGAGGCATTTGGTGAGGCATGATGGTTCATCCATATTGTGATGATGACTTGCACAATGATGGGAAATCTTAGTGGTCAAAATTTGGGGTATGACACATACCCAGGTGGGAATAGTTTTGGAGGAGGCTTCAGAGCTTTGGAAACCACCAACGAGTTTCTGAACCAGATATGGGAGAAGTTGAGTGTATGTCTCAGGAATCAGATCTTGAGGAGCATTCTTTCGTTCTAGATTGTTCCGAGGCTTATGCGGGTTCTGACGCTCTCGGACATGGGCTTGCTGATTATGAGTCTGAGGAGGCTGTTGATATTGGGTTACAGCAACATTTGAGAATGAATAGTACATCGTAAGAGCCAAAGGTGCTTGAGGATGAATCTGACGAGCAGCGTATTGCGGGAACACTTGAGCAGGGCGCATCAATCCAGGATTAATCATATGATTAACAGTATGATCAAATTGGATCCCATACGGTATGTAGGGTGCCCTAGGATAAGTAACTGGAGGTGCAACAGCAGAGGGTGCCCCATGATAGGAAAAGGCATTCCAGAGTTAGCAGACTGAAAACCTTGGTAGGAGTATTGCTCAACAGGTTGAACAGCTGGAGGAATCAGCACATGAGTAGGAGGACCTCTATTCTCAGCTTCAGTAGATGTTTCAGCAATCATAGATGCAGAATTTTGGCAAGGTTTATCTGTAAAGCATATCAGCTTTTGATCGAGGAGCTCTTGAACTTTATTCTTAAAGATGACACAGGCTTCTGTATAATGCCCCACATATCCATCATGGTATCCGCATGTGGCATTAGGATCATGCCTAGGATGATAAGGGAACTTGGCTGGCTCGATCTCTTTAGGAATAATTGCCCCAGCATGAACCAGAACAGGCAATAGATGCGTGTAAGTCACGGGAATTGGATCAAGACGGGGACGTCTCCTCCCTTGATTGTAGTTCCCTTTGCTGATTTGCTCACGCTTTTGTTTTTGATTGCCTTTAGTGGTCTTCTGACTAGACAAGGGGTGAACTGGAAAATTGCTTGCATTCGCATTCGTGATCTTATCCACTTTTGGTCCATTCTGGGCTTGTTCATCCTTCACAACCTGATCCGAGGAGTTCATTGTCATACTGTCCAGAAGTAGTTCCACAACCATGTCAACCTTGCCATCCTTGCGCATTGTGTTCTCATACCCAACCTGTTCCATGATCCTTTGGCTTTCGGCGCTGGAGAATCGTTATCTTTGGGCTAATGAAGGAAAGAAAATGAGATTTTCCTAGTATGGACTCAATGCAAATGTATGTATGCACATGTTATTTATGCAGATGGGATGCAAATGAGATATGCAACACCCAATGATGCAAAGGGAGGATGATGCAACAGTACCACACATATATGGTGATGCAATAACTTAAGTTCAAAAGTTAAGCATACATGATGATGCAATAACATTATGCAATAATGTAAGTCAGGGATGCAACATCTTCTGGATAATCTGCATATACAACTCTGTGTTGGTGCAAAATAATCTGACGTGCGTGAGAGAACAAAGGTATGAAGTGGCTTGGTTTCCTGCAAAAACCCATATCCCACTAATAGGTGTGATCTAGACACAACAAGATGGACCCTAGAAAGGTCGCCCAAACCATAGGACTCAGAGTGAAAACCCCCCGTCGTAGCGAATTCTCACAGGACGGAAGTATTTTCAAGCGAATCATGATCTGGGATGTGGCTCTCGTGGTAACCCAACGCGCAAAACAAATGCCTCACGACCATCTACGTTCTAGCCTATGTGTATGCTAAGCCCGGTGTTAGGAATTTTCTCTCCAATAATATCTACCCATCCCAACAACAGCAAAATATAGCAGATATCCAGAATATGCAGCATATGAATATTCAAAGTAGTAAATAAATGCATTAAATAAACATAAAGCTAAAGAAATGTAAAGCATAAAGCTAGTAAAGCGCAAAAGATAAACACCCAAGCAAGCAAGAAAAGCAAACAAAACTAGGCGAGACCCCAACCTACAAGAGCAAGGAACTCCCCAACAGAGTCGCCAATTGAAGATGGCTGGTTTATACCTGAGTGAATCGCACACTCAAAGATACAAAAGTGTCGCCACCGAACTTTATTTAGTCCCAAAGGACAAGGAAAATATCGATAAAACCCAAGGCGAAAAGAAACGGGAATGGGGGTCAGTTATGCGAAAGGAAGGTACTAGTACCTTACGCATCCGTCGTACTCGACGGAAACCATTTCGCTTACTTCTAGGCTTGGATGGGTTATCTATCTAAAGGCTTCTAACTAAAAGAAGAGAAGAGAGAAAGAAAGAAAGTAGAGAAAGTGCTCGCGGAGGATTAGGGCCCTCATGCCTACGTACCCTCATAGTGCAATGAGGAAATCAGAGCTCCGTAGTTCATGGAACCAGGAAAAAGAATGGAATGGAAGAAGGATGGAAGGGTGCTCGCCAAGATCATCGTGATCTCGTGCCTACATATCATACATTTGAATGAATGCAGAATCAGAGCTTCCGTAGTTCGTGGAGCCAAGACGGAAAAGGAAAAGGAAAGTGGTGTCAAAACCAAGAGCAAAAGAAGTAAAGAAAGATCTGTTGGGGATGCAAAAAATTGGTGTTAGAACCAAGAAAGGAGTGCAAAGGAGAAGGTAGTAATTATCCTGAGGATAAAGTGCAAGAGTGGTGTCGAAACCAAGAGTATAAGGATTCGGTATGTTAACTGACTGGCAGTGGTTAACCGAAGAAAGAGAGTAAGACTCTGTGGGGAAAAAGAGGTTTTGTGTCAACAGGCAGGCTGTGATGAACCAAAAGGAGAGAGTACCGAACCAAGAGAAGGTGCTTGACTCTGAAGGGATTTTGGTGTATTAACTGATAAACGGTGATTAACCGAAGAAAGAAAAGATTGCAATCATGCGGGGAGAAAGGTTACCAGATAGATTGTGATCAACCAAAAGAACGGGTGCAGGACCAAGCGAAGGTTGTGACCCAAAGAACGGGTGTCAGACCAAGAGAAGGTCGTGACCCAAAGAACGGGTGTGGGACCAAGTGAAGGTCGTGACCCAAAGAACGGGTGTGGGACCAAGCGAAGGTCGTGACCCAAAGGACGGGTGTGGGACCAAGCGAAAGTTGTGACCTAAAGGACGGGTGTGTGACCAAGCGAAGGTCGTGACCCAAAGAACATGTGTGGGACCAAGCGAAGT
The DNA here is from genome assembly GCA_022829125.1 of Lathyrus tuberosus. NCBI lineage: Eukaryota > Viridiplantae > Streptophyta > Magnoliopsida > Fabales > Fabaceae > Lathyrus > Lathyrus tuberosus. The sequence goes on from JALAZF010000550.1 coordinate 1,754,586, forward strand.
TCGTGACCCAAAGAACGCTCGATACACTGACTGAACAAGTAATACCTGACCGAAGAAAGGGTATTTGAACCAAGAGAAGGTTACTAACCAAAGGGTACAAGTATTCGAACCAAAAGTAGGTTGCTAACTGTTAGGGATTCAGTGTTAGGGAGAAGAACCAAGAGAGGGTTGCGAACTCCGCAAGGGTTTCAGTGTTTAACAGGAAGACTGTGTTTGACCAAAGAAAGAGTGTGATTGCAGGGGAAATAGAGAATTGGTTTTAACAGTACGACTGTGATCAACCAAAGGAAGAACGATTACAACTCTCACGGGGAATCAGCAAAAGAAGTAACTAGCCAGAAGAAAAGGTAATGGAAACTCTCCTGAAGAGAACAAGGGAAAGGTATTGAATAAGAGTAAGAGATTGAATCTATGAAGAATGCTAATGATCGTGAACCAAGGGAATGGTGATAAATCAAAAGACTGATTGAAAGAGATATAAGTGACCGAGGATCGACTCAACTGGGGAAGGAGATACGCTACCGCCTAGAGATAGAGGTGACTAAGCCAGGCACAGGGTCATTCGTCCCCTACCTGAAGTGGTCAGAATAAGAGTAGGAATTATCCATTCTCATCCATTCTCTAACACACAGGGTGTAGTGTAGAAGTTGAAGCAGATAGCACAATAACTCCAAGTTGTACTGTGCTCCAGTGCCTGGTACAAATCTCTGACTCCGCGGGGAAGGGAGAAAGAAATCTCTAAAGGAAGCCTAAAGAGAAGCGCCAAAGGGAAGATCAATAATCGAAACGAAGTTTCGATTAATTAATCAAAAGGGAGGAATATGCTAATAATTTCCCAAAATGAATTGAAAAATTATTAAAGCACAAGGTGCATTATTGATTATACAAGATTAAGCTTATTCCTTGAAGAACAAGCTTAATTCAAACATGAATGGAAAGTGTAAAACAGTACCAAATGTTACTTAAAATGCATCACAAATCATGTTATTATGTGAATAAAGAAGGTGTAAAAATGATCATGTTCATACAATGCTAAGAATGTGCACAATTATGAAATCTAAAGACCAAGCATCGAAGAATTCACAATCATGCTTTAAAATGAAGTGAAAAATGTAACGCCCCGATTTTGATTATTCCATTATTCTTGAGTCTTTTATTTTAATTGGGTGATAAATTATTTTATTTGTTAAATTGGTGTGTTAAATGTTATTTTACCGTTTTCGAGAGTTTTCGGGGAAATTAGAATGGAGGGTATTTTAGACTTTTCTCAATTAATTATAAGTTAGAAATTTTGTGGAATTAGAATTGTGTGAGAAAAATGAATTAAATTGATTTAGTGGAAAATGAGAGAAAAGAAATAAGAAAGAAAAAAAATAGAAAGAAAAGAGAAATAGAGAGAAATAAGAGAGAAATATAGAAAGAGAGAAAGAAAGAAGAGGAAGAGAAAAGAAGAGGAAAGGAGGAAAAACTTAGAAATTCATCAAGATCAATCACATAGCAAGTTGGAATCCGGGTAAGGGTGTGAAACATTGTTATCTTATCAATGTATGTGATTATGTATGAATTGTTGTTGTTGTTGATGAATTTTGGGAGTTTTAGGGTATAACCCATTTTTGAGAAATTGATTAGAAGTTGATCCAAATGTGTGTAAACTTGTGTTGATTGTGTTCTAGTTTGTCTATACATGTTTAATATGTATTGTTATACATCAAAATGTTGTTTTTCTGAGTTCTAGGTGAAAATTTGGTGGATTTGGGTGATGCGTGTTTTTTTTCGCAAGTGTACGAACGCGTCAGAGTAATATAAAAGATTATCGTATCCACAGAGACCAAGTGTCAATCTATCGCTATCTATTGTTAAGGTGTGTATCTAAGGTGATTGAAAATAGTAGTTTTGAAGAGTGCACGGTAGTAAATAAAGTAATTAAAATTAATTGATAAAGACAGGTTCGAATGCAATTCACACAACCAATTGATAATCCAAGTACTTGCTAATAGAACTACTTACGGGCAATGTTTTCTACTTTGAAAAGAACTAATTTGACAGGAACTGTCGCTTTCGCGTATTCAGAACCGAGTTGTACCCCCTAATCAAACCCTCTTATTGTCACGGATAAAAAGGCGCGCATTGCGTTAGAGTAGTAAACCTATTTTTAAGAAATATAGTATCTTGACCAAGTTGAAAAGTATTTTAACCTGGATTTTCTAAAAAAAAGAGGTCCTTACGAACCAGACTTTAAACTTCTTAACGCGTCCGAAAATGGTTTTAAAATCTCTTTTCTTTTTAAATTAAAAACTCCTAATAAACTAAACAAAGCGCTTTCGCTGTTTTTGAAATAGTTTAAAAACAATTAAGTTTAGATAGGCGTTGGACGGCTTTCGATCTTACCCAACGGAATTTAAGAACAGGAAAACTTATATTGAAAGTTAAAATAGCCCTTAAGTGTTTCCACTAACAATTGTACAGATTATCGGTTCGGTTATGATCTTCACATTCTAACCTTTATAAAATTAGCCAGACATGGTAAAGTAAAAGTTCATTTTTAGATTTTTCATAAAAAAGGTATTTAAGTGCGAGTGCGGAAAGTAAATGAAATTAAAGCAAGTGCGGAAAGTAAATGAAATTAAAAGACAGTGCAGGAAATAAAGTTGACAAAAGGTAAAGTAATAAAAACCTGCTCCAATCGGAGTGGTTGAATACAATGCGAACTGAAAGTAAAATGGCGGCAGGATTAACTTCCTTCCAGAGTGCTCCAAGACTTAGTCTCACAGGCTCTTACAGACTCGATCTCTCGAATGTAGTAACACCTCGATGTGAAGCGATTACCACTATTACACTGATATATGCTTATGAACAACTAAACTTGGATGAAGAAAAACGAAAATCTAAAGTCCTATTTATAGGCAAGGAAACATGTGGAAAAGACAAGGATGCCCCTAGCATTTGAATTTGGGAGGGAACTCGTTTTGTTCTTGTGGCGCCCGCCACAACACCATGGCGCCCGCCATGAGTGTAAACTTGCTTGGGCAGTTGGAGATCGTGGGGAAAAACAGTTGGAAGGAGTTTGAGACATGGCCACGTCATGGAAGACCCTGTGGCGGCCGCCATAGTGGATGCCATAAGTGTAAAATGCTGATTTTCTCTATTTTAGCTCATTTCGACTTCCTTTTCGCTCCTTTTCTCGCTCGGGGCTCTGATTAGACTAAAAACCTGAAAACAAAGAAAAACATAATAATAACATAATAAAATGACATTAAAAGACTAAGAATGCATGCGAAATCGGAGTCAAAAATACGGTGAAATTCAGTGTCATCAAATTCTCCCACACTTAGACCTTTGCTTGTCCTCAAGCAAAACATTTAAAGCTCAAAGTAAGAAAACTAGTGCTGACACGTGATTCGGGCAAAAAGGGCTTCTAAGTTCAAGTCAGGATGCAGTGACAGGTACTAAGTGAACCAAGGGTATCGTAATGACACTTATCCGCAGAGGCGGACATAAACTTCATTCTTATATTAATCAACCGTACCATCCCACGATAACTAGGCCTACCTCTTCATCTCTTTTTTGGGTCCTTTTCATTCAGGCGCAATCACATTAAGCCCGTTATCCGTACATGTTTCATAGTAGAGTGACCTGTTAGTGATTCTGATCCAAAACATAGGGTTTCTGGCACATAAGACTGTGTAAACCCTTTTATTTAACCCAAATGCAGTTGTGGGGGATCGGATCGTAATCCGCCCTACCGAGTTCAGCGCCAGATACCTCTGAACCAACTAACAATGGGTGAGCTAAAATTATATTTTTTTGTGTGGCAACAATTCAACTTTTTGGGTTAAACGACCTTGTGAGGGTCATCTATCCGGAGTTTGCCTTATTCTTTATTTATTTTACTGGATCATTCACTTATGTTCATCGGTCCCCTACGTAGAACATGCTTAGGCCGGAGCTGACTGCAGAAATAAACTACTTAGGACAAATTTGGAAATGATGATTAAGGCCATGGTACATGGGGTTTTAGAATGATTCCTATATTCGTGAAGTCTACGGTGCTAAAACGATACTAATGTTTCAAAAAGTTCACCTAAGTCACCACATCCTAATCCAAACCTGTCTTAAAGCCAAAAAAAACGTGTAGAACAACAATGTTTTCTTTTTGCAAAAAATTTTTTTTTTAGGGCTAAAGAAATGGGGAAAAAATGAGGGTGCACTAGAGATACACTGTACTGGTGACTCGTCAGACTCATGCATTTTCTAAAAAAAAAGACATAGATAAAAACAAGAAATAAACAACTAACTAAAAATGGAAATAGAAAGCAATAAAATAGAAAGCAATAAAATCCCCTCCCACACTTAAATCGAACATTGTCCCCAATGTTTCGAAATAAGATAAGGAGAGTAACCTGTAAAACTATTGATGTGGACCACTGGTGCCCTCGTCGTCCTGCTGGGAATGCCTGGGACGACGAGATCTGCTACGATGCTGGTCTCTCCGGTCCAATCGGGCTGATAAGGCTGCCTGGGCATCTCTGACCTGTCGAAGGTTACCTAGAACGGAACCTTGAGTAGCCTCCATAAGCTCGTAATGCCGGCGGTTAAAGTCTTGCTGACGGGATTGCTCGTTTGCTATCGCAAGCAAGGTGTGAGAAACGGACTCGAAGGATCGATCTATCCTCCGTCGTGATTCTTCCATGAAGCTCATATTATCCGTCAGTTGTTGCTGAATGGTAGAGAGAAGGTCATCTCGCCTTTCTTCTCTAGCCATAAGGTCACGCCACATCTCCTCAGTGACATAGGATCCAGGGACTGAACCTGCAAAAGGGTTAGAGGAAGAGGGTGCGGTGTGTGGTGGTGAAGGATGATGGGGGGACACATGAGGTATGGGAGACTGATCTCTCCGCTCAAATTCTTCGTCAGTGTCGTGTCCCTCCGCATCAGGAATATTAGGAGGAAGTGGACCTAGAACAGGTGGAGCATTTAAATCATAGGTCCAGTTCCTTTCATTACGTACATCGGTACGTCTACTGCAGGGCAAGGCAACAGATGGGATAGCTACACCATGGATCATCAATACAAAACCACCCTCTCTTCTCGCTCGGCACAATTTCATATCTTTTAGAAATTTTAGGTTGATTGTGCGAGGAGTTAAGGGCTCTAGTGTGGCTATCTTATTGTTCAAGTTAAGGGCCCGAGCAATAGACGTAATCAGTCCTCCAAAAACAATCGGTCCTGCTTTATTAATAGTAACAGACATGTGAGAAAGCATAAACGGGACCGGATTGATTCTTCTATTAGTGAGACTTCCTTGTAAAAACTGAAGCTCTTTAGCATTAACCTTATTTGGATTATCCCGGCCAAAAATAGTACATGCCAACAGGTATCTAAAAACTCTGATGGCCGGGTTGTGGATGGTCGATGCAAGAATTCCTTCAAAAGAAGTTATTAAATTATTTGACAATCTCTGCCAAAAAGAAAATGCATCGACCGACCATCCGTCATCCAAAGGGGTTTCACAAATAGCACCTTCCCAAAGAGGAATCCCTAACAGACTTGTTAGTTCGTCGGTACTGTACTTATATTCTATTCCAAACATTCTAAATTGGACAGTACCGACTGTGCTAGCAGTGTTAGGGTGGACAGTGTAGATCAAAGAACTTAAAAACTCAACTGTCAGTTTCTCAAAGGTTGGTTCTTGGTTTTCAAAAATAGAGTGCAGTCCCAAAAAATCAAGTAAATGATAAACACTATGATAAATACCCAAGGTATAGAGACAGTTGTCGTCCACGTACCTCGTCGAGAGAATTTCTCGACCTTGAAGCCTTTGAATATTCCTCCTCTGCCTATCCCCGGGTTTTCCTTCTCGCAAAATATATCCTTCGAACTCCATAGCTTGCTCCTTGAATTGATTTGAAGATAGTGAAGATGGGTTTAAATATAAGTTGGTAAAGGTGAGATTTTTATGGAATTTAATTGGTGGAATTTCAAATGGAAGTTTGAAAGGGTTAATGGATAGTGGGTATTAAATAAATGTGGGAGCTTTTGTGAGTTTTAATGGAGTTTTGGAAAAGGAGAAAAATGGGTTTTGGGAGTTTAGAGGTTCAAAAATGGTGGAAGATGTAGTTCTCCCCCGTATTTACCAGGACGCCATGGCGGGCGCCATAAGGCTATGGCGGGCGCCATAAGGTCATTTTCGGACCTGGGCCAAAATTTTGAATTTTGGAATGGGCCTCTCTTACCTTTTGCGTCTCGGGGGTCCCGATAGCGTTCTCATTTGCTTTCTTCTTCAACACGGGACTTGCACAATTTTTGTGGAAATAAAAAAATCAAATATTAAGAAAAATAACATTATTATTGGATATATATATATAAAAGGAAAAATAAAAACACACATAATATATATATATATATATATAAAATCAAAGTACATAGGGAATATAGGAAATGCGAAAATACGAAATGTGTCCAGATATGCTAAAAAGTAAAGAAAACGCAGAAATACTGAATAGTAAATAATAGAGTAGTAAGTCAGGGCAATATGATCAATCAGCTGGCTTCTCTGCCTGGCTGGATCCACGAAGCTCAGCGATCTCGCGACGAAGCTCTCCGATCTCCTGGTATAAAGAGTCTGCCTCAGTAGCATGAGTGAGATCAGATACCTCAATCTGCAAAGCAAGATCAGCTACCTCCTGCTTGAGCTTGGCAGTCTCTCTGCGGAGCTCAACAACCTGGGTGTATAAATCGGGTGGCTGCAAAGACAAATTATTAGATAATACAGTGATTTTGGGAGACGGAGGTGTAGGGGTGTACTCAGCAATAGGAGGCGATCTAGGCTCCTCAATAGTCTCTCCATAACCCTCCAAAGCATATCTCCAATTAGCTGGGTCATGAACACTGGTCATCATCGGATCAGGCAGCAAAAAGTAATGAACAGCCTCGTTGTCGATCAACAATCTGAACTGGTTGGGGTTTGCAGAGGCTCTCCTTATCAACCCTCTGTCTAGGCAGAAATCAACGTCCATGGTGGTGTATTCACAGAAAACCCTGAGATGTAACAACTTACGCGAAAGGCCTAAAGCAGCAGCAATCTGGGTAACAATACCTCCCACATGAATAATACCTACTGATGACCTGGCAATACTGCTAAGACCTTTCAGCAGAAAGTTCCCACATGCCACAGGACGTGATTGGGACGCACAAAACAGTAGAAAGATCTCCTCCTCACTAAGCAAGGTCTCAGCATCTGGCAATCCAAAGAAAGAGTGTGCTATGATCATCTGAAAATACCTCAATGCAGGGTTGTGGATAACATGTGAGAACTGGGTGGAAGGATCCTGACTCCCTCCACCAGAGATATCACTCCAGAACTTCTCCACTTCCCTACTCAGAAAGTATCCCATAGGTGTCTCAAGAATAGCATCAGGGGTCGTCTGAAAACCTAATAAATCACCAAACTCCTTATGAGTGAAGGAGTACTCAGTCCCAAATAACCTGAAAATAGCACATCCATCTGGTCCGGCCCAGGGGTCATAAGAAAACGAGCTGAGGAACTCCAAAGTGAGGTTCCTATAGGTGTTGTTCAGGTCGTCGAACTGGTCCCATTGAAGCTGGTGGCATAAGAATCTGACACTAGGCTCAATGCCTAAAGCCTCCATGCAAGCCTGATCTGGGTACCTCGTAGGTGCCATAGGACGTCTGAAGTGGACAAAGTAACGCTCTCTCTGGGCGTCATTCCTGAAAGTCACATGCATGTCGTCAAAGTTCTGCATTCTGCACAGAGTTAGGAAGAAAGTCCTGTAAAACACAAACATTTTAAACATTAGTCCTGACAAAATATAACAAGAAATAAAATAAAACAAAATGTAGAAAGAGTAAATAAGGTAAGAAAATCATGGGTTGCCTCCCATGCAACGCTTGTTTAACGTCGTTAGCTTGACGACTGGAACTTATACATCTCTTGTCGAGATTGGTGGATCACTTAGAGTGTGGCTGGAGTAGGTTGTTGGAATGTCTCCTCCTTCGTAGAGCTTCAGTCTTTGTCCATTGACGATGAATGGTTTACGTGTCTCGTTTTTTATTTCAACAGCTCCAGACCTCAGAATTTTTGATACTTTGAAGGGGCCAGTCCATCTTGAACGGAGCTTTCCTGGGAAGAGTCGTAGCCTAGAATTGAACAGGAGAACAGGGTCGCCTAAGTTGAAGTCTTTTCTTACGATTCTTTTGTCGTGCCAAGCTTTTGTTCTTTCTTTGTATATTATGGCATTCTCGTAGGCTTGCTGTCTGAGTTCTTCCAATTTGTGGATGTCAAGGATACGTTTCTCACCAGCAGTTAGGTAATCCAAATTCAAAGTTTTAATGGCCCAATAGGCCTTATGCTCTAACTCAAAAGGTAAATGACAAGATTTTCCATAGACTAGTTGGTAGGGGGTTGTTCCTATAGGGGTTTTGAAAGCGGTTCTGTAGGCCCATAAAGCCTCTTGAAGCTTTTGCGACCAATCTTTTCTGGATACAGAGACAGTTTTTTCTAAAATTTGTTTAATCTCCCTATTAGATACTTCCACTTGGCCACTAGTCTGTGGGTGATATGGTGTTGCTACTCTATGCTTAACTCCATACTTGCTTAAAAGCTTATCAAATATTCTTGATATGAAGTGAGATCCTCCATCACTTATAACTAAACGGGGTGTTCCAAATCTGGGGAATATATAATTTTTAAATAATTTAATCACTACTCTAGTGTCGTTTGTGGGTGCAGCTATCACTTCAATCCATTTAGACACGTAGTCTACTGCAACTAAGATATACTTGTTTCCTAAAGATGGTGGGAATGGTCCCATGAAATCTATACCCCATACGTCGAAGAGTTCTACTTCTTGGATGTTTCTTAAAGGCATTTCGTCGCGTCTTGATATATTTCCTGTGCGTTGGCATCTATCACATTTGACAATGTAAGCATGGACATCACGCCACATGGTAGGCCAGAATAGGCCAGCTTGAAGAATCTTGGCGTAGGTCTTAGAGGTGCTTGCATGTCCACCATAAGGTGCAGAGTGACAATGCTGAATTATACTTTCTACCTCGTCTTCTGGAACGCAACGGCGGAAAATGCCATCTTTACCGCTCTTGAAAAGAAGTGGCTCATCCCAATAGAAATTTCTAACATCACTTAAGAACTTCTTCTTCTTGTGGTAATCGAGATCAGGGGGTATGATATCAGCGGCTAGGTAATTAACAAAATCAGCGTACCAGGGCACGTTACTTACAGCTAAGGATTTTTGGAAGTGCTCATGAGGGTCTGGTTCTTTATCTTCAATGGTTTCCAGCTGGGCTATCAATCTATCATAGGCAAAATCATCATTTATGGGTACTAATTCAGGATTCAGGTATTCTAGCCTAGATAGGTGATCGGCTACTACATTTTCTGTGCCTTTTTTATCTCGGATATCTAAGTCGAACTCTTGTAGCAACAAAATCCATCGAAGTAACCTGGGTTTAACATCTTTTTTACTTAGTAGGTAACGGATGGCAGCATGATCGGTGTAAACTATAATTTTGGCTCCTACTAGATATGATCTAAATTTGTCTATAGCGAAAACTACAGCTAGGAGTTCTTTCTCGGTTGTTGCGTAATTGAGCTGGGCGGCGTCTAGGGTTCTACTGGCATAATATATTACATGTAATCTTTTATCTTTTCTCTGACCTAGAACGGCTCCTACAGCGTAATCACTGGCGTCACACATTATCTCAAACGGTTCAGACCAATCAGGGGGTTTCATAATGGGTGCTGAAATCAATGCTTGCTTCAAAAGGTTGAATGCTTCATTGCATTTTTCATCAAAGATGAATTCAGCATCTTTCATTAACAGGCCAGTTAAAGGTTTTGTTATTTTGGAGAAGTCCTTGATGAAACGGCGGTAGAATCCAGCGTGTCCAAGGAAACTTCTAACTTCCCTGATAGTCTTGGGTGGTTTTAGGTTCTCTATAACTTCTATTTTTGCTTTATCTACCTCTATACCTCTTTCGGAGATTATATGTCCTAAAACAATTCCTTCAGTCACCATGAAATGGCATTTTTCCCAATTCAGCACAAGGTTCACCTCCACACATCTTTCCAGGATTTTCTCAAGGTTGATAAGACAATTTTGGAAATCAAAACCGCAAACCGAGAAATCATCCATAAATACTTCCATGATTCCATCTAGATAATCTGCAAAGATTGACATCATGCAACGTTGGAAAGTAGCAGGGGCATTACAGAGTCCAAAAGGCATTCGTCTGTAGGCAAAAGTTCCAAAAGGGCATGTAAAGGTAGTTTTTTCTTGATCTTCTGGATGTATAGGTATTTGAAAGAATCCCGAATACCCGTCTAGATAGCAGAAGTAAGAGTGTCTGGCAAGACGTTCTAACATCTGGTCTATGAACGGTAAAGGGAAATGATCCTTCCTAGTTGCTTTATTTAGCTTTCTATAGTCTATGCACATACGCCAACCTCCTTCTATCCGCTTTGCTATTTGTTCACCTTTCTCATTTTGCACAACTGTGATGCCTCCCTTCTTGGGTACCACATGCACAGGGCTCACCCACTTACTGTCCGAGATCTGATATATTATACCTGCTTCAAGCAACTTCAGAACTTCCTTTTTGACAACATCACTCAGTATAGGGTTTATCCTTCTCTGGTGCTCTCTAGAAGGTTTTGAATCTACTTCGAGCGAAATCCGATGCATGCATACGGATGGACTTATACCCTTCAGATCAGAGATATTATATCCTAAGGCTGAGGGATATCTTCGTAAAATGTCCAAGAGTTGATCTGTTTCTTTTTGTCTCAAGGCAGCACTAACTATAACCGGACGATTCATTTCTTCATCAAGAAACTCATATCTCAGGTTCTTAGGTAGTTCCTTAAGTTCCAAGGCTGGTTTAATAGGGCAAGGCATAGGATCTGGGGTAAGGGATAAACATTCGTAAAGGTTATCATCGATGTAGGGTTTCTTATAATTGTCATCTTCCAAAATAAGAGTTGATGGCAGCTTAATTGTTTCAATGACTTCTTCTTGCTCTAACTCCCTAACACATTCATCAATGATATCTATCGCATAACACGCATCTCCTATCACAGGTGCCATAAGAAATTTTGAAAGTATAAATTCTATCTTCTCGTTCCCTACCTCAAAGGTTAGCTTCCCCTTTTTGACATCTATTATGGCTCCAGCAGTCGATAAGAATGGTCTACCTAGAAGAATTGGTATGTCATCATCTTCTTTAATGTCCATGACAACAAAATCAGTAGGGATAAACAGCTGACCTATCCTAACAGGACGTCTTCAAGTATGCCTATCGGATATTTAACAGATCTATCGGCTAATTGAAGTGACATCTTGGTAGGTTGCAACTCTCCTAAATTTAACCTTTCGCAAACCGCTAAGGGCATTAAGCTCACACTAGCTCCTAAGTCTAGAAAAGCTTTTTCGATGACATGACTCCCCAAAGTACAAGGAATGGAAAAGTTTCCAGGATCTTTATCCTTTTTTGCTAATTTATTTTCGGCAATAGAATTACATTCCAAGGGTTTCGGATCATCAAGTCTACGTTTATTGGTAAGGATGTCTTTGAGAAACTTTGCGTAGGATGGTATTTGGGTAATGGCTTCTGTGAACGGGATTTCTACGTGAAGTTTTTCTATAACTTTAATGAATTTCTGATACTGATTATTGATCTGGGTTTGTTTAAGTCTTTGCGGATATGGTATTGGTGGTTTGTATGGCGGGGGTGGTATATAGGTTTTGTTTTTGGGTTCTTCTCCTTTTTCTTGACTTTCCTGGTTTACAGATTCCTCTGGTTTCTTCTTTTTATCTGGGATGTTGTCATCTTCCTTAGAAGTTTTGGGATCACTCAACCTCGGGTTACAAGGTTCATCATAAGCGGTCCCACTTCGTAGGGTAATGGCATTTGCTTGTCCTTTCGGGTTTTGTTGAGGTTGTCCAGGGAATTGTCCTCCAGGTGTGGTCTGAGGGGCTTGGTTTAAAGCTACCTGCGAGATTTGGGTTTCAAGCATCTTATTGTGAGTGATTATTTGGTCAACCTTGGTTCCTAACTGGGTAATTAGTTCGTTAACATGAACGTTTTGGTTCATGAACTCCTTGTTTTGTTGGATTTGAGCAGCGACAAAATTATCCACGATTTTCTCAAGGCTCGGTTTTGGTGGTACAGGTTGCATAGGTTGATTTGATCTTGGGGCTTGATAACTTGATTGTCTCGGAGGGGCAGTATTTTGGATAGGGTTATTATTCTTATAGGAAAAGTTTGGGTGATTCCTCCATCCAGGGTTATAGGTATTTGAAAATGGGTTTCCTTGGGTGTAGTTCACTTGTTCAGAGCTGGTCTCGTTTAATAGACTGCATTCTGCGGATTGGTGTCCTTTCGTCCCACATATCTCATAATCTGACGAAACTGCGGCTGCAGTATTCGGGGTTGTACACATATGCTCAACTTTTAGGGCTAATGCGTCCATTTTAGCTTGCATCATGTCTATAGAGCTTAACTCATGTATTCCTCCTTGGGCTTCCTTCTTTTCCACTGTCGCTCGTTCTACTCCCCATGATTGATGGTTTTGGGCCATATCTTCGATAAGGGCACTAGCTTCAGGGTAAGGTTTGTTCATCAGCGCGCCACCTGCGGCGGCGTCGATGGTCATCTTAGTGTTATAATGAAGTCCATTATAGAAGGTTTGAATGATTAACCAATTTTCTAAACCATGATGTGGGCATGCTCTTAACAGCTCTTTATATCTCTCCCAGGCTTCGAACAACGATTCTCCTTGGTTTTGGGTAAATCTAGTTATTTGGTTTCGAAGAACAGCGGTCTTACTCGGGGGAAAATATCTGGCAAGGAATACTTTTCTAAGGTCTTCCCAACTTGTTATGGAATTTGGTGGAAGGGAATCTAACCAAGATAGGGCCTTATCTCTGAGGGAAAAAGGAAATAATCTTAAGCGAATCGCCTCAGGAGGGGCTCCATTGGTTTTAAAGGTGTCTGCTAGTTGGAGAAAGTTTTTCAAATGTTGGTTTGGGTTCTCTGTAGCAAGACCTGCGAATTGTCTCTGCTGTACTAACTGCAGCAGGGATGGTTTAAGTTCAAAATTGTTAGCTGGTATGGCTGGATTTACTATACTAGAACTAGGTTCCTCGCTAGATGGTTGGGCGAAATCCTTAAGAGGTCTTTGATTTTGATCTTCGGCCATAGCTTTCCTAAGTTTACGGAAATATAAACGTGCGCGAGCGTAACGTTCTGGTTCAGCTAGAGGGTCTACTAAACTTCCGGTACTACGAGTTTTTCGCATTGACCGGCGGGTAACTTCCTTAGTCTAAACGGTATAACAACAGGGTACGAAATTTGACGAAATTGGTCCCCGGCAACGGCGCCAAAGACTTGATGCGTGTTTTTTTTCGCAAGTGTACGAACGCGTCAGAGTAATATAAAAGATTATCGTATCCACAGAGACCAAGTGTCAATCTATCGCTATCTATTGTTAAGGTGTGTATCTAAGGTGATTGAAAATAGTAGTTTTGAAGAGTGCACGGTAGTAAATAAAGTAATTAAAATTAATTGATAAAGACAGGTTCGAATGCAATTCACACAACCAATTGATAATCCAAGTACTTGCTAATAGAACTACTTACGGGCAATGTTTTCTACTTTGAAAAGAACTAATTTGACAGGAACTGTCGCTTTCGCGTATTCAGAACCGAGTTGTACCCCCTAATCAAACCCTCTTATTGTCACGGATAAAAAGGCGCGCATTGCGTTAGAGTAGTAAACCTATTTTTAAGAAATATAGTATCTTGACCAAGTTGAAAAGTATTTTAACCTGGATTTTCTAAAAAAAAGAGGTCCTTACGAACCAGACTTTAAACTTCTTAACGCGTCCGAAAATGGTTTTAAAATCTCTTTTCTTTTTAAATTAAAAACTCCTAATAAACTAAACAAAGCGCTTTCGCTGTTTTTGAAATAGTTTAAAAACAATTAAGTTTAGATAGGCGTTGGACGGCTTTCGATCTTACCCAACGGAATTTAAGAACAGGAAAACTTATATTGAAAGTTAAAATAGCCCTTAAGTGTTTCCACTAACAATTGTACAGATTATCGGTTCGGTTATGATCTTCACATTCTAACCTTTATAAAATTAGCCAGACATGGTAAAGTAAAAGTTCATTTTTAGATTTTTCATAAAAAATGTATTTAAGTGCGAGTGCGGAAAGTAAATGAAATTAAAGCAAGTGCGGAAAGTAAATGAAATTAAAAGACAGTGCAGGAAATAAAGTTGACAAAAGGTAAAGTAATAAAAACCTGCTCCAATCGGAGTGGTTGAATACAATGCGAACTGAAAGTAAAATGGCGGCAGGATTAACTTCCTTCCAGAGTGCTCCAAGACTTAGTCTCACAGGCTCTTACAGACTCGATCTCTCGAATGTAGTAACACCTCGATGTGAAGCGATTACCACTATTACACTGATATATGCTTATGAACAACTAAACTTGGATGAAGAAAAACGAAAATCTAAAGTCCTATTTATAGGCAAGGAAACATGTGGAAAAGACAAGGATGCCCCTAGCATTTGAATTTGGGAGGGAACTCGTTTTGTTCTTGTGGCGCCCGCCACAACACCATGGCGCCCGCCATGAGTGTAAACTTGCTTGGGCAGTTGGAGATCGTGGGGAAAAACAGTTGGGAGGAGTTTGAGACATGGCCACGTCATGGAAGACCCTGTGGCGGCCGCCATAGTGGATGCCATAAGTGTAAAATGCTGATTTTCTCTATTTTAGCTCATTTCGACTTCCTTTTCGCTCCTTTTCTCGCTCGGGGCTCTGATTAGACTAAAAACCTGAAAACAAAGAAAAACATAATAATAACATAATAAAATGACATTAAAATACTAAGAATGCATGCGAAATCGGAGTCAAAAATACGGTGAAATTCAGTGTCATCATTGGGTGGAAAAACGCAGAGCCAAATTCTGCAGAATTTTTCTGAGTTTGCCTTGGCCATACGCGTAAGGGGCATGTCCATACGCGTATGAGCCAGGCGTTACGCGTATCATTGGCCTGTTTTTGGGTCAATACGCGTATGGAATGTGTCTTTTCCCGGCCATCTGGTGATACGCGTAGGGGAATAGTGGTACGCGTACGGGCTTTGAAACGTGAAATTTGTGAAGGAAATGGGTTCTGCCCATACGCGTATGGACATGGGTGATACGCGTATGGACAGGAGGAATGTCAAAATGGGATTTTTCAAAATGTCGTTTTCGTTTTCGTCCGTAACTTTTGTTCCGATTATCCGATTTTTACATTCTTGGTGTCGTTGGAAAGCTATTGAGCTGTACTTTCTTATTATGATGATTTGGAAATTGTTAGCCGATTTTATTATGTTGAAAAGTCGGGAATAGTGATATTTAGAGACTTTTACCGTTTTGACTAGGTGTTTGAATGTGAATCATACAATAGGGCATTGATGTGAATGTATATAGATTGTACGTGATTGTATGAGAAGAATGCATGAATATATTGTGAAATATGTGTGCATTGCATGAGTGTATGTGGTCATTTTGTATGAGAAACATCATGACATGCATTCATGTGTCGCGATTCGTGGAGAATCGGGTGTAATATCGCGTTCCTGTTGGGTGTGAGTGATTGATTACACAAATGATCATTTGAGGATCCTCTGAACATTGCGTAGTCAATGGGTGTAATCGTTGCAATGAGTTACACTTGATTCCGTGGGAATCTTCAAAATGATTGTGTGCCCTTGTGGGGTTTGAGCAATCAGATTGTGTCAGCGTGAAAAATCCAGAAACATCGGATGCCATGATGGTATGAGCAATGGGGAAATATCGTAGGCCCGACAGGGAGGATATTTCCATTGAGTTCTTCAATTGAGCTCGGGTGATGAGTCGGTACCGCATGCATCTGCATAGATTCGAGAGTCGGTCTCTATGAGTTGCATTGATCATCTTTGTTTTTGTGCATTGATGAATAAACATTGATATATGTATGTTTATGGGAGATGATATAAACTGTATCTTATAATGATGCATTGATGAATGAACAAGTATGTGTGTGTTCATGTGGAATGACGATAACGGTGAATGTATGCATAATGAATATGCTTGATGATATATCTATATTGTGATATAGGATGAGTTGTGGTGAGAATATGTGTTATATGTTTATGTTGTAGTACATAATTACATGCATTGTTATTATGATAATATTTCTCACCCTTCCGCTGTTTTATAATGCTCTATGAGGCATTGCAGAGTAGGTATGCTGGAGGTCTTTTTGTGAAGCGTGTCTTCATTCTTTTAGTCGGTTGGCTCTGATATGTAGCACCGGGTAGCTAGGATGTATATTATTCTTTTGTGATACATTTGCATATGTATCTTGCTGATGAATTTGTGTATATAAACATGATGTTGCTTGTGATTCATACTGGATGATGTATATATATATGTTGATGTATATATGTGGTTGTTATTCAATATTTTAGATGTTTCCGCTTTTATTCTAAATATTGAGATGTGGGTGTAAGGACAGAGTTCCTACGTTGAAAGTTACCTCACTGTTGCATATCATGTGTTGAGCAGGTGTTGTATGGTTTAATTTAATGTATGATGTGACATGCCTCTTTTATACTATGTTTTAATCGTACTCTGGCGAATTTTTTTTTTATGTGCCTAAATGATTTATGTGATTATTTGGGGGTATAGAAAGGGGGTGTTACATTAAGTGGTATCTGAGCCAGAGATGAGTCAGTTGTGTCTGTCTTGTTGTTGTGTTGGTTGAACTGTTGTTTAACCTTGTTGTAATTTTTGGGAATGATCAGAATATGGTTGGTAGAAACGACAATGCGATGGCTGCTGCTTTGGAAGCAATGGCTAGGGCGGTGCAAGGTGCACCTAACGTGAATGCTAATGACGAGTTCAGGAAGAATCAACCACCGGTCTTCAAAGGAAGATTTGATCCCGATGGTGCTCAACTGTGGTTGAAAGAGATTGAAAGGATCTTCAGAGTTATGGGTTGTGCAGAGGAGAATAAGGTGAGGCTTGGATCTCACATGCTGAAAGAAGAAGTCGACGATTGGTGGGTCGGTATGCATGAAGTTCTTGAGGTGGATGATGAAGAGGTAACTTGGAATTTATTTCGTACTGAATTCTTGAGGAAGTATTACCCTGAGAGTGTGAAGGGAAAGAAGGAGATGGAGTTTCTTGAACTGAAACAAGGTAGTATGTCTGTGGTGGACTATACTGCTAAATTTGTGGAGTTGGTTCAATTCCATCCTCATTATACTGCGATTACTGCTGAGTTCTCAAAGTGTATTAAATATGAGAATGGTTTACGTCCTGAGATTAAGCAAGCTGTGGGATATCAAAGGATAAGGAGGTTTGCGGATTTGACGGAATGTTGTAGAATCTTCGAAGAAGATAGTAAGGCTCGTTCTACACATTACAAAAGTTTGAATGAGAGGAAGGGGAAGCAACAAGCTAGAAGTGGACCTTATGTGACACCCGTTGATAAGGGCAAGCATAGGGGAAGCTTTGATAGGAGATCTGGAGGAGGAGGTTCCGGTGTTGTTAGGTGTTACAAATGTGGTGAAATAGGTCATAAATCATTTGAGTGTGGGAAGCCTGTAGCGAAATGTTCTAATTGTGGTGGTCTTGGGCATGCTGCTACAGATTGTAGAAGGAATATGGTGAAGTGCTATAATTGTGGAGAAGTGGGTCATGTTAGTACTAAGTGTACTAAGCCGAAACAAGCTCAAGCGGGTGGAAAGGTGTTTGCATTGGCGGGGACTCAAACTACGAATGCAGACCGTTTGATTAAAGGTACATGCTTTATTAATAGTACACCTTTAGTTGCTGTTATTGATACGGGAGCGACTCATTCGTTTATTTCGTCTGAGTGCGCGAAGCGTTTGAATCTTGCGTTAACTTTGATGGGTGCTGAAATGGTTATTGAGACTCCTGCTTCAGGGTCGGTAAATACATCTTTGGTGTGTATGAGTTGTCCTTTAACCATGTATGGTAAAGACTTTGTTATGGATTTAGTATGTTTGTCGTTGGTGGGATTGGACGTGATCTTGGGTATGAACTGGTTGCAATTTAACCGAGTTCATATAGATTGCTATCACAAGTTAGTAAGGTTTCCTTCTTTGGAAGATGATGAAGATGGGAGTTTCCTATCCACTAAAGAGTTGAAGAAACTTTTAGTGGACGAAGCTCAATTGTTTGGTTTGTTTGCATCATTGTCGGTGGAGAGTCAAGTTGAGGTCGATGTGTTCCCAGTGGTGTGTGAATTTCCAGAAGTGTTTCCGGAAGATATTACGGATGTACCACCGGAAAGAGAAGTTGAATTTTCTATTGATCTAGTTCCGGGTACTAGACCGATTTCGATGGCACCGTATCGTATGTCGGCATCGGAATTGGTAGAATTGAAAAAGCAATTGAATGACTTGTTGGACAAGAAATTTGTAAGGCCAAGTGTTTCTCCTTGGGGTGCTCCGGTATTGTTAGTAAAGAAGAAGGACAGGAGTATGCGGTTATGCATTGATTATCGACAGTTGAACAAAGTGACAATTAAGAACAAGTATCCGCTTCCAAGGATCGATGATTTGATGGACCAATTGATTGGTGCGAATGTTTTTAGCAAGATTGATTTGAGATCAGGATACCACCAGATTCGTGTGAAAGAAGAGGATATTCAAAAGACGGCATTTAGGACACGGTATGGTCATTACGAATACTCCGTGATGCCATTCGGGGTTTCTAACGCGCCAGGTGTGTTTATGGAATACATGAATCGTATTTTTCATGAACAGTTGGATCGTTTTGTGGTTGTGTTCATTGACGATATTTTGATTTACTCTAAGTCTCAAGAGGAGCATGAAGAGCATTTGAGAATTGTGTTGCAAATTTTGAAAGAGAAACAATTGTATTCTAAGTTGTCAAAATGTGAATTTTGGTTGTCGGAAGTAAGTTTCCTTGGACATGTCATTTTCGGTAGTGGTATTAGTGTTGATACATCCAAGATAGATGCGGTGATGCAATGGGAGGCTCCTAGGTCGGTTACGGAGATTCGAAGCTTTTTAGGCTTGGTGGGTTATTATCGGAGGTTTATTGAAGGATTTTCGAAGTTGGCACTTCCTTTAACGCAATTGACTTGTAAAGGAAAGGCTTTCATTTGGGATATTCATTGTGAAGAGAGTTTCAATGAGCTAAAGAGAAGGTTGACAACGACTCCGATCTTGATTTTGCCTAATCCTAATGAACCATTTGTTGTGTATTGTGATGCTTCATTGACAGGTTTAGGTGGTGTTTTGATGCAAGATGGAAAAGTTGTGGCATATGCTTCTAGACAATTGAGAGTGCATGAAAATAATTATCCTACGCATGACTTAGAGTTAGCGGCCGTGGTGTTTGTTTTGAAAATGTGGAGGCATTATCTTTATGGTGCAAGATTTGAAGTTTTTAGTGATCACAAAAGCTTAAGATATTTATTTGATCAGAAAGAATTGAACATGAGACAAAGGAGGTGGCTAGAACTTTTGAAGGATTATGATTTTGGTTTGAATTACCATCCGGGTAAGACAAACGTGGTGGTCGATGCTTTGAGTCGGAAGTCGTTACATATGTCCGCATTGATGATGAGAGAATGGGATCTTTTGGTGGTCCGGATTAAAGAGAGATGTAGCTCAATTCGTGTATGCATGCTTAACTTGTCAAAAGTCTAAGGTGGAACATCAAAAACCGAGTGGATTTATGCAACCGTTGGATATTCCAGAATGGAAATGGGATAGTATATCGATGGATTTTGTTACGGGATTGTCGAATACGCAAAGAGGTCATAATGCTATTTGGGTAATTGTTGATAGGCTTACTAAATCTACTCACTTTATTCCAATTGATATTAGTTATCCTTTGGAGAAGTTAGCCGAGATTTATGTTCTTGTGGTTGTGAAGTTACATGGAGTTCCTAAGAGTATTGTATCGGATCGAGATCCGAGATTTACATCGATATTTTGGGTGAGTTTACAAGAGGCTTTGGGTTCTAAGCTAAGATTGAGTTCGGCTTACCATCCGCAAACGGACGGTCAAACCGAGAGGACGATTCAATCGTTGGAGGATTTATTGCGTGCTTGTGTACTCGAGCAAGGTGGTGCTTGGGATGGTTATTTGGCGTTGATTGAATTCACTTACAATAACAGTTTTCATTCGAGTATAAGTATGGCACCATTTGAGGCTTTGTATGGTCGGAGATGTCGAACACCTTTGTGTTGGCATGAAACCGGCGAGAGGATGATAGTTGGGCCGGAAATGGTACAACAAACGACGGAGAAAGTGAAGTTTATTCGGGAGAAGATGAAAGCTTCTCAAAGTAGACAAAAGAGCTATCATGACAAGAGAAGGAAAGATCTTGAGTTTCAAGAAGGCAACCATGTGTTTTTGAGAGTTACACCAGTTACGGGTGTGGGTCGTGCTTTGAAGTCGAAGAAGTTGACATCTCGTTTTATTGGTCCGTATCAGATTACTTCACGAGTTGGTGTTGTGGCTTACCGTGTGGCGTTGCCTCCGAACCATTCGAATTTGCATGACGTATTCCATGTTTCGCAACTTCGGAAATATGTTCCGGATCCGTCACATGTTATTCCTATGGACGAGGTTGAAGTGAGAGATAACCTTACGGTGGAAGCTTTACCGGTTAGGATTTTGGACCGCGAAGTTAAGAGACTAAGAGGCAAGGATATTGCGCTTGTGAAAGTAGCGTGGGGAGGCGCTGCGGAAGGCAATATGACTTGGGAACTAGAGAGTGGGATGCGAGAGTCGTATCCGGAGTTGTTTGAATCAGGTATTATTTTCGAGGACAAAAATTTCTAAAGTGGGGGAGAGTTGTAACGCCCCGATTTTGATTATTCCATTATTCTTGAGTCTTTTATTTTAATTGGGTGATAAATTATTTTATTTGTTAAATTGGTGTGTTAAATGTTATTTTACCGTTTTTGAGAGTTTTCGGGGAAATTAGAATGGAGAGTATTTTAGACTTTTCTCAATTAATTATAAGTTAGAAAATTTGTGGAATTAGAATTGTGTGAGAAAAATGAATTAAATTGATTTAGTGGAAAATGAGAGAAAAGAAATAGGAAAGAAAGAAAATAGAAAGAAAAGAGAAATAGAGAGAAATAAGAGAGAAATAGAGAAAGAGAGAAAGAAAGAAGAGGAAAGGAGGAAAAACCTAGAAATTCATCAAGATCAATCCCATAGCAAGTTGGAATCCGGGTAAGGGTGTGAAACATTGTTATCTTATCAATGTATGTGATTATGTATGAATTGTTGTTGTTGTTGATGAATTTTGGGAGTTTTAGGGTATAACCCATTTTTGAGAAATTGATTAGAAGTTGATCCAAATGTGTGTAAACTTGTGTTGATTGTGTTCTAGTTTGTCTATACATGTTTAATATGTATTGTTATACATCAAAATGTTGTTTTTCTGAGTTCTAGGTGAAAATTTGGTGGATTTGGGTGGAAAAACGCAGAGCCAAATTCTGCAGAATTTTTCTGAGTTTTCCCTGGCCATACGCGTAAGGGGCATGTCCATACGCGTATGAGCCAGGCGTTACGCGTATCATTGGCCTGTTTTTGGGTCAATACGCGTATGGAATGTGTCTTTTCCCGGCCATCTGGTGATACGCGTAGGGGAATAGTGGTACGCGTACGGGCTTTGAAACGTGAAATTTGTGAAGGAAATGGGTTCTGCCCATACGCGTATGGACATGGGTGATACGCGTATGGACAGGAGGAATGTCAAAATGGGATTTTTCAAAATGTCATTTTCGTTTTCGTCCGTAACTTTTGTTCCGATTATCCGATTTTTACATTCTTGGTGTCGTTGGAAAGCTATTGAGCTGTACTTTCTTATTATGATGATTTGGAAATTGTTAGCCGATTTTATTATGTCAAAAAGTCGGGAATAGTGATATTTAGAGACTTTTACCGTTTTGACTAGGTGTTTGAATGTGAATCATACAATAGGGCATTGATGTGAATGTATATAGATTGTACGTGATTGTATGAGAAGAATGTATGAATATATTGTGAAATATGTGTGCATTGCATGAGTGTATGTGGTCATTTTGTATGAGAAACATCATGACATGCATTCATGTGTCGCGATTCGTGGAGAATCGGGTGTAATATCGCGTCCCTGTTGGGTGTGAGTGATTGATTACACAAATGATCATTTGAGGATCCTCTGAACATTGCGTAGTCAATGGGTGTAATCGTTGCGATGATTACACTTGATTCCGTGGGAATCTTCAGAATGATTGTGTGCCCTTGTGGGGTTTGAGCAATCGGATTGTTTCTGCATGAACAATCCAGAAACATCGGATGCCATGATGGTATGAGCGATGGGGAAATATCGTAGGCCCGGCAGGGAGGATATTTCCATTGAGTTCTTCAATTGAGCTCGGGTGATGAGTCGGTACCGCATGCATCTGCATAGAGTCGAGAGTCAGTCTCTATGAGTTGCATTGATCATCTTTGTATTTGTGCATTGATGAATAAACATTGATATATGTATGTTTATGGGAGATGATATAAACTGTATCTTATAATAATGCATTGATGAATGAACAAGTATGTGTGTGTTCATGTGGAATGACGATAATGGTGAATGTATGCATAATGAATATGCTTGATGATATATCTATATTGTGATATAGGATGAGTTATGGTGAGAATATGTGTTATATGTTTATGTTGTAGTACATAATTACATGCATTGTTATTATGATAATATTTCTCACCCTTCTACTGTTTTATAATGCTCTATGAGGCATTGCAGAGTAGGTATGCTGGAGGTCTTTTTGTGAAACGTGTCTTCATTCTTTTGGTCGGTTGGCTCTGATATGTAGCACCGGGTAGCTAGGATGTATATTATTCTTTTGTGATACATTTGCATATGTATCTTGCTGATGAATTTGTGTATATAAACATGATGTTGCTTGTGATTCATACTGGATGATGTATATATATATATGTTGATGTATATATGTGGTTGTTATTCAATATTTTAGATGTTTCCGCTTTTATTCTAAATATTGAGATGTGGGTGTAAGGACAGAGTTCCTACGTTGAAAGTTACCCCACTGTTGCATATCATGTGTTGAGCAGGTGTTGTATGGTTTAATTTAATGTATGATGTGACATGCCTCTTTTATACTATGTTTTAATCGTACTCTGGCGAATTTTTTTTTTATGTGCCTAAATGATTTATGTGATTATTTGGGGGTATAGAAAGGGGCTGTTACAAAAAAGCACCTAAAACATCCATAAAAATCAATCATATTAATTCATGGAAGTTAGAAGGAGAGAGCATGGCGAACAAGCTTGAAAAACGCCAAAAATGGAACTCTGTTACAGTGGTAACCGGTTACTCTAAAGTGAGTAACCAATTACTTGCTTGAAAACAGCAAATCTGGGGAAAATTGTGCAAAGTAACTGGTTATCCTATATTGAGTAACCGGTTACTTAGTTGAAAAAAGCAGCGCTGGTGCAAAATTTGTGAAGAGTAACCGGTTATCCTAGATTGAGTAACCAGTTACCACTGTAACAGTGTGTAAGCTGCTAGTTTCAACGCCTGAATGTTTGTTCAGAAAGTAAATTTAAGAATTTACCAGGATAGTTCGACGGAGGTTTGATCTTGAAAAGAGAAAATCAGTCGAAAAATGGGTAGTAAATTGGAGAAATATATATATTTGGAGATTTTCTATAAGTATTGGAAAAGGTCTTGACAAGTTGGTATAAAGGCCTTATTCAACAGATATTTTGAAATTCAAATTTAGGAGGGAGATTCGCTTTGAAATCCAGACGCGTGGAGCACATCCAGGACGTAAAGGCATGCAGGACGCCATTTGTCATCATTAGGAGAAATAGTTGTTGTTGACAGTTATTTCGATTGTATATAAATAGGGAGTCTTAGTGTTAGATTTCCGCGTGTGTTCAAAATTTGTACAAGTTACTCAAAAATACTCAAAGTAACCGTGTGAGAGAAAAGAGTCATTACTGAGAAAACGTACTTTTGAAAAACACCAGTTTTATTCCTTGCATTTTAATAAAGTTCTAAGTTATTCATTTATAATTCCCTTTACATTTCTACAAATTTCATTCTTGCAATTTACTTACATTTTCGCCATTTCTTTCAAAAAGCAAAGTCTTTATTATTTTTCAGTCGAAATACATTAGTTTATGAAACAATGATGAATGTAACATGCAAAGGGTTTGATTTTCGTACAAATTGTAAAAATCATTAAAGTACATTGTCCTAGGATTTGTCTGATTGGTCCTGCAAGTAAACTAATTTTTCATAAATTAGGAGATCAGCGGTTGTTTGCAAATTTTCCAGGCAAACAAATTGGCACACCCAGTGGGACCTTGTGCTATTGACAATTGAAAACCTTTATTTTACATTTTACTCATAACAAACTTTCTTCGCTTTGTTGCATGAGACTAAGGAGTGGTAAGATAGCCATAAATAACGAAGAAAAACCTAGAAGAAGACGAGTACGCAGAATGGCGAATCCAAATCTGCCAAACAATCAGAATTTTACGAATAATGAAGTACCACCCCCTAATCCTTCGACTGGGGGCAATACGACCTCAATATCAGTATCAGAGGCTATACCATCAACAGCGGGTTCGACACCTGCACATTCAATTCCCCAGAGTGCGCCTAGTTTTTCAACTATGGGACCCCAAATGCCTCAAATGACTCCTCCCCCTTCAGGGAATATGTACAGACCCTTTATATCTGGTTTTTCGATGCCTCTAAATCGAGAACAACCGTATGGAATGCCAACATTAGTAATGGCAAGTTTACATAATGCGCCATCAGCATTTACAGAGCCAACAATGAATGTAACTTCGCCTTTGCAAGGGTCCGGTTCTGGTGTAAACCATATGGGTAGAATTAGCCAGCCTTTAGGAACGGGATATCAAACTTATACGCCAAACATTACCAATAATTCTGCACAAGTTATTAGGCAACAAATGGATGAGAGAAATCACGATATCGTTCAGATGCTAGACCAACAGATGGGGGTTATATTTAACCCTTTAATCCAAAATACGACACAAACGAATCAACAATTGGCAGCACAGATGACGCGCATTGCCGATTTCTTTGGTGTTCCTCAACCTCCTCCAAGGGAACAGGTAGTTCAAAACCCAAGGGTAGCCATCAAAGAAGAACCTACCATAAATCAAAGACAACCAAATATCCCTCAGGCGGAAGTTTTGAACCAAGGAGGGGCAGTCGAACCACCAGGGGTCGAAATCCCTGTTCAACAAGAACCAAGGGTGTTATTAGTAAACCGAAACCAAAATGCTTACAATATTATACAACAAATGTGTTGTAATGATATGCCGGCAGAGAATAATTTGGCTGCCATGGTCGAAAGGATTATGGCGCGAAATGGGATGAATGTAGGATTACAGAGGCCCATTTATACTTCCCCTTTATCGGAATATATTTTGCAGCAAGAATTACCCTATAGATGGAAAGTTCCCAAGTTTACAAAATTTTCAGGGGATACCAGTGAATCGACGGTCGAACATGTGGCGCGGTACTTAATTGAAGCAGGCGAAATAGCACAAATTGAGAATTTGAAAATAAAATATTTCCCTAGTTCCCTAACGAAAAATGCTTTTACTTGGTTTACCACATTGCCTGCGAATTCGATACATACGTGGACCCAATTGGAGAGATTATTCCATGAACAATTCTACATGGGACAGACAAAGATAAGTTTGAAAGAATTGGCTAGCGTCAAGAGAAAGTTCTCAGAGCCAATTGATGATTACTTGAATAGGTTTAGGTTGCTCAAGGCAAGGTGTTTCACATAAGTGCTTGAACACGAGTTAGTCGAAATGGCCGCTGGTGGCCTCGACTATTCAATCAGAAAGAAATTAGATACCCAGTACTTAAGAGACATGGTCCAATTGGCTTATAGGGTTAGACAGGTCGAACGACTAAAAGCCGAAAAAGCTAGGGCTAATAAAAATAAGAAAGAAATGGTAGCATATGTCGGAGTTTGTGAGGATGATGACGAAGATGGACCATCAAATTTTGAGGAACAAGAAGTCGATTTGGCAGAATTAAAACAGGGTCTGCCTTATGCTTGCAAAGTCTTGGCTCCGTTGAATGGAAAAAATCCAATCGAATAGGAAAAGAACGACAAGTTCCCCAAAAGAACTTATACTTTCGATGTTACAAAATGTGACGAAATATTTGATTTGTTAGTCAAGGATGGATAAATGATAGTGCCACCTGGTACTAAAGTGCCTCCTTTAGAACAGTAGAAAAAGAGAGGTTTTTGCAAATACCAAATTTTTTGGGTCATAAAACATCTCAATGTTTCCTTTTCAGGATCTAGTGCAGAATGCAATCAAAGATGGAAGGCTCAAATTCGACGACAAGTTGAAGTCCCAGGTGAAGGTGGATTCAAATTCTGTGCAAGTGGCGGAGGCCCACTATGCGGAGCCATCCACAATGAACATGGTCGAGGCTGTTGAAGGCTTCGACGACAACATAGATATGATCGAGGCTGCTGATGGCTTCGACAACAACGTAAATATGGTAAGGGTCGCTCATGATCCCTCCAGAAAATGTGACATGGTCGAAGTTACAACTGACTTTGCGAACCAGGCTGTGATGGTTAAGGTTACTGAAGACCTTGACGAAAAGATCATAGAGAACTACATTGTTGAGGCCACTGAGGGCGTCAACAAAGGAACTACTGAAGGTTTCGTCCAAATGAACAACGAAACTACTGACGGTTTCGTCCAAATGAACAATGGAACTACTGAAGGTTTCGTCCAAATGAACAACGAAACTACTGACGGTTTCGTCCAAATCAACAATGAAACTAATGAAGGTTTCACTAGAGACAACGATGAGACTACTGAAGGTTTCACCCTAATTAACAAAGGAACTACTGAGGTTTCTTACAAATAGGCTGCTGTTGGTATTCTCCGAAGGACCATGGAGGATCCAAAGAACAAAGTTGTCGGATTCGTCAACCCACAGGTTACTAAGAGTCTGCTCCCAAAGGTGCTAACGAAGAAGATCACTGAGGACTTTAACCGTATCAAGAAGGAACATGAGGTAAATGAAGGCCTCAGTCTGAAGATGAATAAACTAAGCATTGCAACTGAGTCAACTGTCAACGTGAATATGGTAGAAATATCTCAGAACGTTTCAGCGCAGGTTGACGAAAAACGTCGATGGGAGGAGTATCATAAACTGGCGTATCCTAAGGAGGAAGAAAATCTGGCAGATTTCATACATAGATGCCAGAGGAAGAGATCTGAGGTAATGCTTTGCCCTCGTTGTAGTGCCGTCTTCGAGAAAAAGGCATCACAAAACTTAGAGGGAGTGGATAGAGCAAAAAGAAGGGGAAATTGGAGGCCTTCTGGAGAAAGATTTGACCCCAGAAGAGGGGACCAAAGCAGGGAGAGGTTAGGAGGAAGATACCCTAACACATTCAAACCTACAAATAAAGCTCCAGATGACAGGTGGGTCAATCCAATCCGACAAGCCCAAGGACAAGGGAAATGGAAGGACTTCGAAGTACAGCGGGGATCTTCCATATCATACAGGAAAGAATTCCAAAAGTCTAAGAAGGTGACTTACCCTTCTGAAAATTATAAGGGAAAGAACCCTATGACGAAGTCATAGTGGAGGAGGTACCAACGTCGAAAGAAGGCTGAGAAGGAGGCTGCAGGAAAAGCCAAGCCAGAAACCAGCAGTAATGTCCAAACTTTGACTCAGAAGGAAGAATTGAAAGTCGAAAAGCCACTCGTTGCTCCAGTACAAGTGTCGTAAAAGGAGGAAGTAACTAGGGGTGATGAAATGACACACGATTTTAATTCGGAGTCAGAGGCATCCTCCGACGTGATGTGTAACATGGTCTTAGTGCTCCCCAGGGAGTATGACCAGGTAATAGAATTCGAAGATGAAGAAGAGGCTATGGAGGTCGAAACGGCCAGACACAGGCCCGTTTGCTATTATATCATGAACAATGGATGCGTTGAAGAACAAAATGCATTTTTCGAAAGACCATATGACTCAATGAGGAGCCACCTCAAACCCCTGTTTATAAAAGGAAAAGTGGGTAATGTTGGGGTGAATAAGATTTTGGTTGATGGAGGAGTGGCTATCAATTTGATGCCGCATTATATGCTTAAGAAAATAGGAAAAGACGATTCCGACACCAAACCTCATAACATGGTGTTGTCGAATTATGAGGGGAAAGTGGGAACCACTATGGGTGTAATACAAGTAGATCTAACTGTCAGAACCATCACAAGGCCGACAATGTTTATGGTAATTGCGTCAAAAGCAAATTATAACCTTCTCTTAGGCAGGGAATGGATACACGGCATAGGTGTCATCCCTTCGTCAATGCATCAACGAATAACAATTTGGCGCGCAGACGGGATTGTTGAAAATATAGAGGCTGACCAGAGTTACTTTCTGGCTGAAGTAAACCAGGTTGATAGGAGAAGCTTCGACAGGAATCTGGCATACATAGCTCCTTGTAGTCCAGCAACCTTCGACATGACGCCAACTGACAACGCTTTCTGCTCACTATACCTTCATCCCACCCACGGGTTTCAGTGGGATAGAGAGGTAGTTGGCGAAGAAGATTACATTTTTGGAACATCACACATCCAGCCAACTGGTTGGGGCAGCGAATTTAGTGACAATGAGTGAGTCACTAGTTCTTAAAAAAATCACGGCTTATATATCCAAGAATAAACTCAAAGCAGCCTTAGAGGCCGAAGTAAAATACATGGCTGTCAAAGCCAACCAGATCGAAGCAGATCAACAAGGTCCTGGAAAGGATTTTGATATGGATCCACCTGATAAAGATCTAGGGGATTTGCAAAACCAGAGGCTCGATGCGATTTATGACGATGAGCCATTGGGCTTTGAGAAGGATCCATTAGCAGCGAACATCAAGATGATGGCACAGGATCCACTCGAAGAGATCGACTTGGGGTCAGGGGCAGAAAAAAGACCAACCTATATCAGTGCAAAAGTGAGCCCCTAACTCAAGGTCGAAATAGTCCAGTTGCTGAAGGAATTCAAGGATTGTTTTGCATGGGACTAAGACGAAATGCCCGGGCTGGATAGGAATCTGGTCGAATTAAGGCTACCAATAAAACCTGGGAGGAAACCTGTTAAGCAAACTCCAAGGAGATTCGCACCAGAAATCCTCTCAAAGATTAAAGAAGAAGTTGAAAGACTCCTCAAATGCAAGTTTATCCGCCCGACCAGGTATGTCAAATGGATTGCTAATATAGTTCCTGTAATAAAGAAAAATGGCAAATTGATGGTATGTATTGATTTTCGAGATTTGAATTCTGCTACCCCAAAGGATGAATATCCTATGCCAGTGGCGGAAATGCTTGTCGATTTTGCCGCAGGCCATGAGTACCTTAGTATGCTTGATGGTTACTCTGGTTATAACCAAATTTTTATTGCTGAGGAAAATGTTCCTAAAATGGCATTTCGGTGCCCTGGAGCCTTAAGCACCTACGAATGGTTGGTAATGCCTTTTGGCTTAAAGAATGCTGGGGCAATATACCAGCGAGCGATGAATTCGATTTTTCACGATCTCATTGAGGCTTTTATACAGATTTATATTGACGATATTGTTGTTAAGTCTGTTTCAGGAAAAAGTCATATAGACCAACTTCGACAGTCCTTTGAACGGATGAGGAAGTTTGGTTTGAAGATGAATCCTCTCAAATGTGCATTTTGTGTGCAGGCAGAAGACTTCCTAGGCTTTGTGGTCCACAAGAAAGGGATCGAAATCAATCAGAACAAGGCCAAGGCAATACTGGAGGCGAAAGCGCCATCTACCAAGAAGGAATTGCAGTCTCTACTTGGCAAGATCAACTTTCTCAGAAGGTTCATCTCCAACCTCAGTGGGAAGACGCAATCCTTTTCTCCTCTACTCCGACTGAAGAAGGAAGACTTCGAATGGGGGCAAGAGCAGCAGGATGCCTTCGATAAAATCAAGGAATACCTGACGCATCCTCCAATTTTAATGTCACCTTGTAGAAGTAGGAGTATGAGGCTGTACATATCCGCGTCGGACAAGACATTAGGGAGCATGTTGGCTCAAGAGGATGAGAATGGTGTCGAAAGAGCCATTTACTACCTCAGTAGGGTCTTGAACGATGCGAAAACTAGATATAGTGTAATTGAAAAGATGTGTTTGTGTTTATACTTTTCATGTATGAAATTGAAGAACTATATAAAACCAGTTGATGTTTACGTTTCTCCTTATTTCGATGTTATAAAATACATGTTATCTAAACCAATTTTGCACAGTCAAATTGGAAAGTGGGCATTAGCATTAACTGAGTATTCTTTGACATATTTGCCTTTAAAGGTTGTCAAAGGACAAGTAGTGGCTGATTTCATAGTCGACCACGCTATAAACGAAAAGTCTTTGGACTACATTAAAATAGAACCATGGAAGTTGTACTTTGACGGTTCTAGTCATAAAAATGGAACTGGAATAGGAGTTCTTATTATTTCTCCTAACAGAATTCCAACAAAATTTAAGTACAAAGTCGAAGGCCTTTGCTCAAATAATGAGGCAGAATACGAGGCTTTGATAGCAGGACTTGGAATTTTGTTGGAATTAGGGGCAACTCGGGTCGAAATAATGGGCGACTTTGAGTTAGTCATAAAGCAAATAACGAAGGAGTAGAAGTGTGTCAAAGAAAATTTGATTATGTACTTTGTAATTGCCAATCGACTCTTAAAAAGATTCGATATGGTAACGATTCGACATATCCCTCGAATAGAAAACCAGGAGGAAAATGACTTAGCACAAATTGCTTCTGGTTACAAAGTATCAAAAGAAAAATTGCAAAAAGCCATTGAGGTTAGAGGAAGAGTCGTGTCGGCCAGATTATCCCCATCAGATTTGGAGAAGATAAAGCTAGGACATGCTGACAAAGAAAATTTCGAAATTTTTAACATAGATGGTTCGACGATTGGAGACTGGCGGAAGCCCATAATAGAGTATCTACGAAATCCAACAGGACTAGTCGAACAAAAAATAAGGTATCGAGATTTAAGCTATGTCATTTTGGGTAACGAATTATTTAAGAAAACTCCTGAAGGGATATTACTTAAGTGCTTAAGTGAATCCGAAGCATACATAGCCTTGTCGAATGTACACAGCGGGGCATGCGGTGCGCATCAAGCATGCCATAAGGTGAAGTGGTTGTTATTCCGACAAGGAATGTATTGGCCAAACATGTTAAAGGATTGCGTCAAATTCGCAAAAGGATGCCAAGAATGCCAGGTACACACATGGATACCACATATTCCTGCAAGTGAGTTACATTCTATAATAAAGCCTTGGCCCTTTAGAGGTTGGGCTTTGGATTTTATTAGAGAAATTCGACCGGCCTCTTCAAAAAGCCAGAAGTTTATTTTGGTTGGTATCGATTATTTTACAAAATGGATCGAAGCCATACCTTTAGTGAATGTGGATCAAGAAGCAGTAATCAAATTTATTCAAAAACACATCATTTATAGGTTTGGGATCCCTGAGACAATAACAACGGATCAAGGATCTGTTTTCACTAGTAAAAATATGCAAGCATTTGCGAAGGAAATGGGGTTCAAACTTCTCACATCAACGCCTTACTACGCTCAAGCCAACGGACAGGTCGAAGTAGCAAACAAAGTTATAATTGGGTTGATAAAAAATCATGTGAGAAGAAAGCCAAAAAATTGGCACAAAACTTTGGACCAAATTCTATGGGCTTGTCGAACCTCTCCTAAGGAAGCTACAAATGCTACACCCTTTCGACTAACGTATGGCCATGATGCAGTCTTACCGGTCGAAATATATCTACAATCAATGAGAGTCCAAAGGCATCATGAAATTCCATCAGATTCATATTGGAATATAATGATAGATGAATGAGTTGATTTAGACGAAGAAAGGTTAAATGTGTTAGATTTATTGAAAAGGCAAAAGGAGAGGGTGGAGAAATCCTACAATAAAAGAGTGAAAGGTAAAGCCTTTTTGATTGGTGACCTTGTGTGGAAAGTGATTCTTCCCATGGATCGAAAAGACAGACTTATGGGAAAATGGTCCCCTAAGTGGGAAGGACCTTTTCAAATTACACAAGTGTTTTCCAATGGCGTCTATGAAGTCGAAGAACTAGATAAAGATAAGAGATTACTGAAAATAAATGGGAAATATTTGAAGAAATATAATCCCATATTGCAGGAAGTTAAAATAGAAATCGAATAATCTTGCAAAAGAAATAACTAAATTGGTGAAATTCGCCAAACAAATTATTCAAATGTCATTACAAAAAGAAATAGGCCTCAAAGGACCAAGCAATATTACAAATTTAAACAGGGAAAGATTTCTTCAACTTTTCAAACTTGGACCGTTGAATCTGAAGACGACGTTCACAAAGGGCCTTGCTGGTCGAAATCTCTTCAATCTCTTTACCTAGCTTCTGAGCCCTTTCAACATGATGCACTCCAACTTCAATCTCTCTAGCTATCTCATCTTGATTGACTTGTTGCATTTCTTCTTTGCGTTTCTGAGCTTAAGAAATTTTGTTTTGGAGGGCGGCAATTTGTTTCTCCCATTTGAGGGTGTTTTCGTCACAGCTAGCTACCTCTTTCTTATATTGTTCAGAGGCCTGTTCCAATTCGGTGACTTTAGTAGTGGAACTTGAAGCGGCATCCCACTCAGAAAGTTGTGTTTCTGACTTATTTTCAAGATTTTTTTAGTAGTCTCGAAGCCGGTTGAGATCTGCCACCACAAGGTCAATTAGAGTGGTCAGATCCACGACAACATCAGTCACTTTAGGAGGAGCCTCCAGGACTTGACTTGTTTCAAGATATTTTTCAGGTCGAATTGAGCAGACGAATCTTTCTCTAGAAGTTGAAACAAATCAATGTTGAGGATTTTCTGCCGAATCTGGGTCGTCACTTCGTCCATGGATCGTGCGCCAGAAATGATCCCCGAATTAGTCGAACTGGTGGTGGTGGTGTCAGCAAAGTTATAACGTGTACTAAGCATGGCCCTCAGATATTCCAATGGTCTTTGTACTTTCAAATTCTCAAGTTCCTTATGAGAGAGACGGGTCAAAGTAGTGGTGGTTGAAGCAGTTTTGAGATGATCATCAAGGTTTCCTTCTTCGTTTTGTCCTTCTTCGTCCGCAGCAGCCTTGGGAGTTGTTGGTTTTTCTCCTTCTTTCTCTTCTTCTTCCTCTTCGTCATCAATTTCAACCTCCTCATCTTTCTCTTCGTTAGCATCCTTTAAATTGATGGGGGAGTTGTCTTTGGGATCACCTTCTGTTGTGAGTACTGCAGTGGACATCACAGTGTCCCCACCAACGTCGACTAAGATATCATCCTCATGACCAGTTTCTTCTTCAACTACATCTTGAAGTTTTTTTGAAACAGCAGTAGGATGATTCACTTCAGTGGCTGATTCTTTGGTCAAATCCTTAGGATAAGTCTTGGAGGCGCTTGTTGGCTTGTAAGTGGGATCAATGCTAGTTTTTGGAAGGACTTGGACAATAGGATGTCCATGAGTGTCGACAAGAACCTGGAGGATAAATAAGTAAACAAATTTATCACAAGGAAAAATGCCTTTAACTATCGAATTATAAAAAAAACCCATACCTTGGGAATTTCGGTCTTGAGACTAGAACTCTCACTTTCGGCTGGAGCTGGGGTGACTTGATCGACAAGATTTGTGTGAGGAGTCTTCTCCAATATTCTGGAGGCAGAAGGTTTGGGTTGTTGAGGCTTCGACGGTTTCTTCTTCCTTTTTGAAGGCCTGGTCTGGTCGGGTGATTCGTCACCATCATCAGATTCAACAACTTGAGCATCAGGTTCTTTTTCCTTTCTTTTCTTTGGCGTCGAAGGAGGTCTCTGACTTCCCTGTAAAACAAAAAGATATTTCATTAGTATGTCTCAGGAAAATAATAGTGTATAAGGATTATGATCAATGAAAAGGCGAAACCATACCCTCGTCACGGGCTTCTTGGTAGTATCTTTTGGGTCTTCCACGCCCTCTGCAGTTGACGCTTCGACATTAGCTGACTTCTTGACAGGAATTTTCGTGGCTAAGAAAAAAGGGAAAAGTTAAACACAAGTCAAAAGATACATATATGTGTAAATGAAAAGAATCAGTGTCAAGTATCCCCCCGTTCCACACCTTCATATATTGGAGTTTCCATGCGAACGTGTTCTATGTCAATATGAAGGTGGCCTTTGAAATTTTCCCAGGCTTACTTAGTCGGAACCACTCGCTTAGCACGTTTCTAATATTCTTGGCGAAGAAGTTTCATGGAATCCCCACAAGTGAACCAATCTGGAAATGGAGGGCTAAAAGCCACACCAAATTCAGCAGATGGTAGAGGAGGAAATTTTGGTGGATAGAGGTTAAAAGCTATCTCATAATGTTGATCTGGTTGAATGTATGAAGGTAGTTTTAACTCATCCAGTTTTCTTGTAAATTTTTCTTTCAAAGTAACGGCTGCTTCGCTTATGGTTCGACCAAGTTCGTTGGGCCTGTAGGCAGTTTCAAAGTACTTCTGGAATGCTTGGATTTCTTTGATGTGTCTTGAAGTACTTTTCTTTGTTTTATCCTGCACAAGAGCGAAAGCTCTGGTCAGTTGTATAGTGAAAGAAGGCACGTCAAAAAATTGAGAATTATAATAAGCCCTCCACCATTCGTCAAATTCTTGAGTGCAGAGGAAGTTGGGTTTAAAGGGCACTGGTTGAATTTCGACCAAGTTGGAGTACTTCTTCAGCAGCTCAGAACACTCATATTCGGTTTGGGTCATGTTGTAGTGAATCAAAGAACCTTTCCTCGAGAAAAGGGGTTTTAGTTTTAAGTGGATTAACCCAAACTGTCTAGAGACCAGATTGGGTTGGTAATTAACAAGGGAGATATTCAGCTTTGAGGGATTAAGTCTGGAAGCTAAGAGTCTAGGTGTGAGAAAAGATTCCCAGGCATTAAGGTAGTCATCTTCTTGAGCCTTCGACTCTAGTGGGAGTTTCCTGGTGAACCACTCTGGTCCAATTTTTCTATCGGCGAAAGGAGCCATATTGGAAGTGAAGTTATAACGTTTTGCAAACATCATAACATAGCCAGTAAAAGTTTGTTGAAGGCTCAGACCTTCATCATTTGGTGTTAGCTGCACCAGTCTGGTTCCTTCGACTCTTCTGTCCTTCATAGCAGCTTCGTCCACAGTTTTTTTGTTGGATATGGAAGCTTCAAATGTGGCATTGAGCCACAGTTGTAAGAGCTAAAATGGTCCTGACAATAGAAGACTTCCTTTGTCCTTAATATTTTTCAGAAAAGTAACCCCTTCGCCAAGAGATTCGTAGAGATTCGCATGATCTCACTAAGACACAGTTAATGTCCAGCATGAAGCTGATTCGCCATGGTAATATAATGTTTCGCCACTTGAAGAGATCTAGAGCAGAAAATGCATCTCGACAGCCAGAGGGCTAAGAAGGCTACATGCTCTTGATCAAAGACTTATTTAGTTTCCTTGTTGTGGTAATTGGCAATATAGGCTATGAAGGTAGCCTTATTTGTGTCGAAGCCTATGCAGTCGTCAAACAGTAGGTTGTGGTCATAATCCACTCTAAGTGGGCTAAGGCCAGTTATGGCAGCTACGTCGAAAAGAGTGGGGGTGATCATTCCACAAGAAAGGTGGAAATTGTTATAGGTACTATCCCAAAAATAAAGGGAAGCTAAAAGCATAGAGGGGCAATATCTGGGTCCTACTTTCGACAACTGGATGAGGTCGAAAATGCCCATAGTTTTCCAAGTATCAGCTTTGACTGCCTCTATTTTCTTTAGCCAAGCTAAATAATCAGATGGGTCTTTTGACATAGGACAAGACCTAAAGATTCTAAAGTTATTCATGTACCCTAGATTTATGGCTTCCACAAAGGGGGATCCTTGGCCATCTACTTTGGATTTCTCATCTAAGAATTTCTTCTTATCAGTTCTAGGCCTAACTCCATTAGCTATAGGTTTGTAACGGTGGTAAGCTAAAAAGAATTCTTTCACATTTACAGGATTTAGAGATAAATCAAGTAAGGGTCCTAGCATCGCATGAGATTTACCAGAAATTAAAATGGGAATCAGTACCTGAGACTGGTAAATGCGTCTTTTCTCCCCTTCATTTGGAGGTTCTGGTATATATTGTTGGTTC
Source organism: Lathyrus tuberosus (assembly GCA_022829125.1). Lineage (NCBI taxonomy): Eukaryota > Viridiplantae > Streptophyta > Magnoliopsida > Fabales > Fabaceae > Lathyrus > Lathyrus tuberosus. The sequence continues at coordinate 1,790,939 of JALAZF010000550.1, forward strand.
CCCACCACCTTTGGACCAAGAATCTTGTGAACAGGTGATAAGTTTTTAGATTTCTTGGAATCTTTGCTCGTGATTTGAGGAGCTGTGGAAGATGCCATGATTGATTGCAGAAGAAAAGGTAGAGAAAGATGAAGAAGATGAAGTTGCATGGAAGAAAGTTCGTGCTTAAGAAAAGGAGCGTGAAAAAGTAAAAAAGATGAAAAAGAAAATTTTCAACTTATTTATAGGTGGAAAAGGAACTGAAGCGGTTGAAATTCAGAATTTTTTTCCATTTAATGGAGAAATCGTGGGACGCGTGGCAGCTATGAGTGGATGGTTCAGACGGTGGCAGTTAATTCTTGACCCATGATCTGCTAGGAACTAGGGTAGTGATGATGAAAGGATCTTAAATCGTGGGCTGAAGAGATGTTTCAGAAAAAGTGCAATGATGATTATGACGTCACAAATGTCTAGTCATATGAACAGTCGTATGTCGAACTATTGACGGCGTCGAATTGTATTGGCAAAAAATGTTTTTCTCCCTTTGTCGAAAATGCATTTTCTGGGGGGCAATTTGTAAGCTGCTAGTTTCGACGCCTGAATGTTTGTTCAGAAAGTAAATTTAAGAATTTACCAGGATAGTTCGACGGAGGTTTGATCTTGAAAAGATAAGATCAGTCGAAAAATGGGTGGTAAATTGGAGGAATATATATATTTGGAGATTTTCTCTAAGTATTGGAAAATGTTTCGACAAGTTGGTATAAAGGCCTTATTTAACAGATATTTTGAAATTCAAATTTAGGAGGGAGATTCGTTTTGAAAACCAGACGCGTGGAGCACATCCAGGACGTAAAGGCATGCAGGACGCCATTTGTCATCATTAGGAGAAATAGCTGTTGTTGACAGTTATTTCGATTGTATATAAATAGGGAGTCTTAGTGTTAGATTTCCGTGTGTGCTCAAAATTTGTACAGGTTACTCAAGAATACTCAAAGTAATTGTGTGAGAGAAAAGAGTAGTTACTGAGAAAATGTATGTTTGAAAAACACCAGTTTTATTCCTTGCATTTTAATAAAGTTCTAAGTTATTCATTTACAATTCCCTTTACATTTATGCAAATTTCATTCTTGCAATTTACTTACATTTTCGCCATTTCTTTCAAAAAGCAAAGTCTTTATTATTTTTCAGTCGAAATAAATTAGTTTATGAAACAATGATGAATGTAACATGCAAAGGGTTTGATTTTCATACAAATTGTCAAAATCATTAAAGCACATTGTCCTAGGATTTGTTTGATCGGTGTTGCAAGTAAACTAATTTTTCATAAATTAGGAGATCAATGGTTGTTTGCAAATTTTCCAGGCAAACACAGTGGCAAAAATAACTTTTGAAAAAGCACTTAAAGCATTTAAATCACTTGTTCAAATTACCACATGCTAGGGTATGAATTTGTGCACAAAAATTAAGCTTAAAAACAACAAATAAGCAGTGATGGAATCAATTAACACATCAAGATCATGGATCATGCAAATGCCAAATCAATTTGCACACAAAAAGTATCGAACTACATCGCGAATGATACGAAAACGTTCGAAACAGTAAAATGAGTGAGATCTACCAACCTACAAGCCGGAGGATTGGCTTGGTAATTGTTGCAAAGAGATCTTGGTGCAGATAATCAAAGAAAACCATATAAATCTTCAATTATAGCCTAATCGTACCGAAACCGAGCAAATTACGGCGAAACTCTGAAATACGAATTTGAATCGTAGAATCTTAAAGCAAACACTTGAGATGAATCCGAAAGCTAATAAAACTCCAGAAATCCAAGTATAATTGCAAGATGATGAAGGTTAAGCTCAAGAAATCATCACTTTTAATGTGAAAAGCGATTACTCTTCAATGGTGAAGAGCTATGGTGAGGTTTGGGAAGAAAATTGAGATGAAGATGAAGAAGCTGCAGCAAAATTTAGAGAAAATGTGAGAGAATTGAGAGTGAAATGTGTGAAATGGTTTCCCCCCTTGAAAAATGATTGAAGGTTTGTTTATATAGAGTTTTGGTTTGGAGTGTGAGAGGTTTGGAATTAGACTAGGAGCTAGCTTAGGGTGGTTTTGAATTAGGCTAGGAGTTAGTTACACTTGACTCACCGAGTCAAGCGGTTAACTCGGTTAGTTAAGAAGTTAACTTTGTAGCAATCCCAATGTAAGCTTCAAATCCAAGGGTTCATAATTTATGGAAATAGAGTGCATGGTAGTCTTGAATGGAAAGGAAACATTGTAGTAAATGCCAATGAATCACTTGAAGAGTCTAGAATATTCCACATGATGCTAGAACTATGTAGAATCAAAGACCAAAGAGAGTGCAGAGTTGCTGTCCCAAAAATGCAGCAGAAATTGCAAATTTGTACTGAGTAACCGGTTACCCTATATTGAGTAACCGGTTACTCTAGGCAAAATTTGCCCAGATTGCTTAGGAACAAGTGCTGAAGTCCCGGTTTCGATTTTCCACCTCTTGTTTTTTATGAATACCCATGGAAACCTTTATTTTGTGCTTGTTTTGATGATGTGATGACCTTGTGAGGATGCACTTAATCGGGCTTAGAAAACCTGAAAATCCTGCAACAAGAACCACATAGAGAAAAGTGTGAATGTGTATTCCAACGATGAGATTGCACATGCTTATGCAAAAAAGAAAAAAGGAGGTCAAATTTCGGGTTACGGCAGTTTCCAATTCTTTTCTCTTTTTCCAATAGTTGGAAAATACTCATGAATCTAGCACTGTTACAAAATTAATATTATTAATAAATAATTTAATAAATAAAAATAAATAAACCAAATTAAAATAAATATTAGTAGCAAATTTTTCATGCATCAAAGAAAATTTTTCATGCATCAAAGAAAATGTTTCGTGCATTAAAAACATTTTTCATGTGAAAAATAGTTGTGTCGACACACACGCTCTATAAGTCGACGCATAGAAATAAATTTTCTCTACAGGTCGACACATTTATTTTTTAGGTCGGCTCATGTACTGTATTTTTAAAGCCTGTAGGCTCTATTTGATGTGTGTCATCTACATGTCGACATATGCATTGTATGTGCCGACCAATGACTTACATAGGTCGACACATACATAAAATGTCTTGAAATTTTACATTGTTTTCTATCCCTTTTGCTTCGTACTTGCTCTCTTTCTCTCTCTCTCTCACACACACACGCACATACACACGCACACACACACGCACACGCACACGCACACGCACACGCACACGTGTAACACCATTTTCTACCCCATAAATATTCCAGCAGAATAATCATAATATCGGAGTAAAATCAGAACCACCTCAAAGGGTGCACATTTCTCAATAAACTCAAATAAAACAGTTGCTCCGTAAACAACGCGTTTTCCTCAAATTAAATTAAAAAGCCATCAAATAGCAACAGAACTCAATAATTCAAATAAAAAGAGTTTCCAATAAAAACCATAATCCTTCAAAAATAACAACAAAATAACAACTCAACATGGTTCGACTCAACGACCCAACCCGATGTTACAATATCAGAGCAAGACCCTCTACATCGACCAAAAGCAAAATAAACTCCAAAAGTCCTCGAAGGCGTCCACAGCTAAGCCCGATCATCTGCACATTACCCACGTGGAGGCAACATTCAAACAGGCGGGGTGAGTAATCACAATTCATTATAATCAATATAAAAATAGGATATGCATAAAATGGCGTCATCATCATATACAACATCATCAGGGTCATCACAAAGGAAAATATCAAAAATCACGATATCATAATTCACATCAATGCCAAATAAATGTAATGCACAACAAGACTCATGCATGTGGTACCAATTCGTCAAAGTCGATGGACATTAGGCCATCACGCTCCAAAGATCCCCGTCAATAGGATCGATTCCACACAAGAACTAGAGCACGTCAAATTTACCTCACATTAACATAATGGAATTAAAGCCACAATAGACCGAAGTCTAGAATGCTATGAATGCATGATACACAACATCATTATCATCATCAATAAAAGTCACTACGTGCATCATCATTCACCAAAATCTCATGTTAATCATATCATCATTTATTCATCAAAACATCATAAATCAACATCTCATAATCATAAATATAATCATGGTAATTCATCAGAATAATCACAACTCAAAACATCAAGATAACACAAGAAACATAAAACAAAATTCGCGAACAGTAGCCATTCGCTGGAACGTTCGCTTTGCAAACTTGTTCGCTGGGGTGTTCGCCTAGCGCACCCCAAAATCCCACACAAAAACCAGAGAAATCCCATTCGGTCTCCCTCACTACCTTTATTCGCCTAGCGAAGTTATTCACTGGAAAGTTCACTGTGCGAACTAATAATCATTTTTATAATTCCATCTCAGTATCTCAAACAACGTCATCGCGCATTCGCTGCGCTGTTCGCCCAGTGAGTCTGGGGCGAACATTCACTTTGCTAATAATTTCTTCGCTTTGCGAGGTCGCGATTTCCTGCAATCGCTGCTACGCATCAGTAGCACATCAGACCCCAAAAACCTTACGGGTTCAGCCTCATTTACCCCAAAAATATCCCCAAAACACTCCTAAGGCATTATGGAAACAAAGGCACAAAACCTACGACTATTAGGCCAATTTATTACACTATCCTAAACCTCAAAATCACATAAACCTTCACAAATCCAAACCTTCATATTCATCATCAATCCACAAAAACAACACCTAAATCCGCAAACCCACAAACCCACATAAACCCCAAAAATCCGCTTTAAACACATCGAATTCCTATATCGAAAACAATGAAAGGCAATACTCCCCATACCTTAGATTGTCAATTCCAAGCTTTCTTTCTTGAGTTCTTGGAAACCTTCTCGAATCCTAGGCTTTTCCCTCTTTCCTCAGAGCTCTGGCCTCTTCCTTCTTTTCACGGTCTAACAAAATGAATCTTGTTCCTCTCAAATTCTCCTTTTTGTTAAACCTAACCCTTGGGCTTCTAAAATGGGTTTTCCCAATATTATCCTCACTAACTCCTCCTTAAAAGTCCAATTTACCCTTAATCCTTCTAATATTATTTAAATAATAATAATCCAATATATTCCATATTATATACTATTATTTAAATAAATAACCAAAACTCCACAAAATACCGACGTCAACACAAACCACCATTATTCACTAAAAATCACGAATATTATATTTAAATAAATTAAATCAATATTCTTACAAATTTTGAGTGTTACAACACGCGCGCGCACACACACACACCCACGCATATACACGCACACACACACACACACATACACACACACGTACACACACACACACACACACACACACACACACACACACACATACCTGTTACATGCATCATTTCTTTTCACTGATTTTGTCAAATTCATAAACTAAACATAAAACTTACAAATAGTCTTCTTCATCTTCAACCTTGATTTTATGCATATACACAAACAAAGTACACATAATCATTCATTGTTTGGGTGCCATCTAGAAACAAGTTGATAACATCCAATTTAGGTTGTTGAATTGTAAATTGGGTTGAGATCTTTGGGGGTTTTCAAATAAGAAAACCAAGGTGGGGTTTTCCTTTAAGATCAATTGGGGATTTGAAGGTTTTGGAAAAGATTACACATATTTGGATTTGATTAAGTGAAAGCTTTGAATAACATGGGTTTCTTGCAAAGGAGTAGCGTGAGACAGTGAATCAAATTGGTAAATCTTGGGTTACAACAATTCACAATTTGGATTCGATCGAGTGAAGGCTTTGAAGAATGGTCGTTCTTGCAAAGGAGTAGCGTGGGACGGTGAATCAAATTGGCATTGTTGGGTGACTTGATCAAGCTCAGATCAAGGGAAGAGAATGTGTTAGGATCAACATGAAACATAGGGTTTGTAGGGTTGCATTGCTACATTTCTCTTGTAAATTACATTTGCAAAGTAAGGTTAATTTCACTATCTCAATTCGATTTCGAATTGAAGGCATACGTACCCATAGTGAGACCGATTGGGAAGCTGCCTAGACAAATCCTTATGTAATCCCTCTATCTCTTTTACATTTCATTTGCAAATTTCCAGTTCATCAATTCTGCGATAAATACGTTTGGTTAATTCTTTTGAAAACCATTCGAAAAACATTTTGGTGAGTTGATCACAATCCTTTAAATTGTGGTTGAATTTTAAGATCAACAAAACTATATAAATTTCCAAACAAAATCGATTGCACACAAAGTGTTCGCTAATTTGTCTCAATAGTATTTTTGTGTGATTTATCATTGGAAATAACATTACTTGTTGAGTAGCATTCAAGTGATTCTAATTAATGCATATTGATTGATTTATTTATCATTATCATCGATTGGTTTTCATATATGCATATCCGAGTTTTTCGACAGCGGTTCGGTTTAGAGGAATCGACCAGAGTCACTTCCGCTAGCCATTGCTTTTTAAAACAATTTTTGTAAAACAATCTTTTTTACTTGGGATATATTCACCCATCTTCTAGATAAGTCGCCATTGTCTAACATATATGACACTCATAAGTAATTAAGAGCATGAGCAATAACAACTTCTTCAATGACATCTCGAGGGGTCTAGAACACGCCCCTGATGGGTAGGTGAAACAAACAAGAAGCATCGTCTGGTGTAATGCTCATCTAATTGAATGACATGTGAAATGAAGTTGTCTCTAGATGTCATCTCTTTACAAACGTTGATACTAAGTTTGTGTCTATCTTTGTCAAACTGGTTCTCTAGAGTGAAGATAGACTAGTTTGAGTCATCCAACTTTCCATCTGTGGTGGGAGGCAATGAGGAACCTTTCCTGTAAGCTTGATCACATGTCTAGCAACCTTCAGTTCTTTCTTCGGACCTCTCTCCTTAAAACAATTAAAAGAATATATATTATAACACACAAACTAAAAAATTAAATACTATTTAAAATAAAATAATTGTTATTTACTTACCTCACCAAACCATAAATGGCGAGCAACACAATGTTCTTTATTTACCATAAGAGACGTATCATACGACCCTCTTGGAAACCCAACAGGTTGTAGTGAAGATGCAAATCCACTAATATGCTCTTCCTCACCTACCAACGTCAATTTAGTGCCCCATTCTATACTACCACACTTTAGAGTCGTGTTCGCACCACTGACAAAATAACAAAAAATACATTTAGGAAATAAAAAAAAAATCAAACCGAAAAACTTTTGGCAAAAGTTCCAGTGTGTAAAAATAACTCCCAGTCAGAACATTGTCAAAAAGAGTGTCGATGCAGTATTCAAATAAACCAGAACCCTTTGCTATTGAGTTTTGAAATGTTACGTGAATCAAATATCTTTTCTTAAGAGTTCTGATAAGTTTAAAAGATTGGATAACTTACTAATTGAGTTCCAGTGTGTTGAATGCGTGCCAGATAAGCTGTAAAAAAATTCTGATATACAAATCTTTTTTCTGAATCAGAAGATTTGAAACACAAATAAGAAAAAAAAAATAAAAGATGGGATAAATAAACTAAGACATTTTAATAAAAATAAAATAAAATATAAAGATAGGATAATAAATCAAGGAGCATAAGATAAAATTTTTCTTATAGGTGTTTCAAATTGCAGCCTATCCTTCCAGACACAAGAACAGTCGCCTACTAGACTACTAAACTATAATATGTAAGCTATGACATTACCCTCCAGTAAAACCTACCACTCTTAAAAAAATAGAGAATAGAATGAAGAAAAAAATATATAATTTAAGGGAAAAGATTAAAACCGGAGAGTAATTAGGTGGAAAATGACAAGTTTTTTTTTAGAACAAGCAAAAAGTTATATTAAAGCTCAGGCATAAGAAATGCCATAACAAACAATACAACCAAGTCCAACCAAGACTACAAATAGACCCCCACAACAAACAGACTACAAATGACAAGTTTACTTCATTTTGTTCATTTTCCTAATTAAAACCATGCACAAATATCTGCATGGTACACTTATCTAGAACAATATAAAAATCTGATCTGTCAAATTATCTTAAACATAGAGTGATTCATTCAGAACATTCTTCAGTTCATACTTCACTCTAATACTGTTTTTGTTTGCAAGAGTGTTAATCATATCTTGGTTCCAACCAAAGATTCCTACATAGCCCAAAGATTAAAAAAGAAAAAACATGTGAGAAGACAAAATTAATACTATAAAAAACACAATCTTTAACAATACCTTTTTCAACCGCAAGGATGCCATGCTATAGAAAGTTATAATTGGAATAATCTGTGCGTAACTGCATATACTAATTTTCGAGTCAATAAGTCGATCACAAACCTATAAACAAGTCAACCGAAATCTTTTATAAAAAATTGTTACAAAAGTGCATTTGTTATAAAAGAAAGTTGCTACTAGATGCATACATTTTTCAAGTCCAAGTGCTTTTGTTTTCTCAAAACCATGGGCTTTAGGCCTTTTTGACTTACTTGGTGTTAGATGAAGCTTGCACTGCATTCCTCAACACACATTGAACAGTTTGTCTCTACTCCATCATCTCATTCCAATATTGTTTCAGCATAAATTCTGAAATTATAAATAAATCAATAATAAAGAATAAATTTCGGTTTAAAACTGAAAATTGAGTTCACAAATTATTTCAATTAATTACCACATATTTTATGAGTTTCATTACTAATAACTTATAACAAATTCAAATTAAAATACCTAAAAATTATTGAATTTTAATTAAATTTTAACCACACATTTAGAAGTGGCAAAATATCCTTTTTGCTCCTTTAACTTTACTTCGGAATTTATTTTGGTCCCTTAACTTTAAAAAGTGTCATTTTTGTCTCTTAACTTTTCAAAACGTTTCATATTAGTCCTTTTGTTTTATTAGCGACGAATTTAGCGATTGATTTTTGAATTTTTCCGTTGCTAATAAGACGAAAATGACTAATATGGAACGTTTTGAAGAGTTAAGGAACCAAAATGATACTTTTTAAAATTAAGGGACCAAAATGAACCCAAAAGTAAAGTTAAATGAAAAAAAAAATATATTTTGCCTTTGGAAGTTAATGTATGATAATTTAGTTCTATACTCCATCTAAACTCATATATAAGTAATATTAATTAATTAATCTCTAATTCAGAGTATTAGTTCACATAAATTAAATTTATCAATGTTATAAATAAATAAAAATATAATTTTATTTTCTAAATTAAATTTTCTCTTCATTAATTTTTTTTTATGAAAACATTAGTTAATGATGCTTTTAGAAAAATAACGTTAAATAAGTTTTTTCATAATTGAGACCATCAAATTTAACTTTTTTATTTATTATTATTATATTGACTTTGGAGAAAGTATCTTAATAGTTTTCGACTGAGTTTAGTTCTCAAACTTTTTTCTAGTATTTAAACTTATTAAATCATTTGAAACCATTTTGATTTGCTTTTCTTAATTGAGCCCATAAAAAAATTTTCTTTTGCTTTTCTTAACTCCAAATCTTCATATTTAAACTTATTAAATCATTTGAAACCATTATGATTAAAATTTAACAACACTAAGTGTAATATAAATTTCACTCAAAGTCCCATATTTAATATAAATAAAAATACATATTTTATCAATTGCAAAGCAAAATTAACAAAATAAAAATACAACATTTTTTTCCTTATGTACACTATAGACACATATGTGAATGAGACACCGCCGAGATCACCGGGGTATAATACAAGTAATTGGTGTACAGAGTGTGAGTGTATTGGAAATCTCAGATGAAATATATGTATGAAACACGATAGATTATCGAGGACGTACACTTGAGGAGAAAGAATGGTTGGTGGAGTGACCTGAATATGATTGATGTTCAGCTGAATTTCTTCTTGTTCTGCCATGCATGAAAAATGCTGGTTCCATAGGAAATGGCATATCAATTGAGACATTATTAAGATATGAAACAATTGTTCCCATTGTAGGCCTATCATCTGGATTTTCTTGGACACATAATAAACCAATTTGCACACACTTTTCTACTTCATTTGGAGCATAAGATTCTTGCATTATTGGATCCAACATCTCAAATGGTGATTCACCTTTCCATTGGTTCCAAGCCTGAAACCATTCATTCAATAGATTTCATTTCCTTATTAATTTGCATTTTTGTGGTCTAAAGAAAAACAAACAAGAATTTGATTGATACTTACATAACTCAAGAGATCGTCAATACGACACGATTCAAATGTACAAGAATTCTTTTTTCCGCTGATAATCTCGAGAACCATAACTCCAAAACTGAAAACATCAGACTTCACTGAAAATTGTCCGTGCATTGCATATTCTGGAGACATGTAACCGCTGACAAAAGGAGAGAAAAATCAGTCTCGAAATCATATATTCTACCAACATAGTTATGATAACACACTTGATTTAAAGCCATTAGATCTCAACACACTTGGTTTTGGATTCAAATCTAATGGCCCTACTCTTTGCTGCGGAGGACCAAAACTCGATCTAAAGATGATAGGTAAATACTCAAAAGTTAAAATGAATGTTAAAAATAATGATTTTAAAACTCACTATGTGCCCACAACTCTATTTGTATATCCTTGAATTTGCTCTATATCTACCATTCTTGCCATGCCAAAATCAGATATCTTCGGATTCATATTGTTATCTAGAAGAACATTGCTTGGTTTAATATCACGATGTATAATCTTGAGACGAGAATCTTCGTGGAGATAAAGAATTCCTCGAGCAATCCCTTTTATGATACTATACCGTTCGGGCCAAGTCAATGGTTTTTGCTTCTTGGAATCTACAAATAGTGATCAACTCCAAACACATGAGATTGAATTGTAGAATGCGAAACTTAAACTAAAGTTTGAAACAGATTTTGAAGTATCATACCAAAAAGGAAGTGGTCAAGACTTTTGTTAGGCACATATTCATAGATAAGTATCTTTTCTTGTCCTTCAAGGCAAAATCCAATTAATCTCACCAAATTTCTGTGTTGAAGTTTGGCTATTAACATGACTTCATTTTTGAACTCCTCTGCTCCTTGACCTGAAGTTTTGGACAGTCTTTTCACAGCTATTTCTTGTCCACAAGGAAGAATTCCCTAAAACTAGAAAACATCAGAAGAAATGAAAGAAAAAGTGCATCAATGATTTATTCATCATTACATTCATATTAGTACCTTGTAAACTTGTCCATATCCACCTTTGCCTATTTTGCTATCCTCAGAAAACATGTTTGTTGCTATTTCAATCGTAGCGAAATCGAATTCCAGTGACTCCGAGTTATTAAATTCAAGCACAACTACATCACAGTTCACAAAGAGCATTTTGAAATTAGTCCTCATAGATTAAGCTCAAATGTTAAAGATAATATAGGTTTACTGAGTAATATTAGTATTGACATTACGATTTTCTGTGTCACTGGCTTTGCGTCTCTTCTTCGATTTGATCCATAACAAACAGCAGCCAATGCAAGAAATCGCCACCAAAATGACAAGTAAAACAACAATGATGGCAATCACATGTGTTGGAATATTTCTTCCTCCTGTCAAACATTACCATATTGACATTAATTTCACATACTGTTAAAATTTGTTAACTCTCTGCAAATCCTAACTCAACTGCTAGAAGCCGATATTACTAGATTGAACGTCATCACCAAAGTTCAAACCCTGATACTCGTGGTTGTATGAGTTTCTAGTTGTTATTAGACTCATAAAATAATTGTTAACTAAGTCATAAAGATGATAATTTAGCGCGCCTACTGAGATAAACACGCTAATTACGGTTGATTAAGAAAATCATAACAGACACATCACAATTCACAAAACATTAGAATAAAAAGAACTAACCATTAACTGAAGCTGATATTGATGCAGAAGTTCCAGAATGCTGATAAAACGGATAAGTCTCATACCTAACAAAACAGCTCGGAAACAAAACAGTTTCACCTATGCTACCACCACAACAAGCCTTAGGAAACTCCTCGACCGCAGCCTCGACACACCGACTACAATCACCGGCCGACAAGTCTGGCGTACACTGAGCAAGACCATAAAGCGTCACACTAGCAGAAGCATTTTCTTGCTTAACAGCATATTTGTTAAAACCAGAAAGAGAACCCGCAGCTTGTTTCGGAAGTTCATTCAAAACAGATCTCAAACCAGCATAAAAGCCTCTACTCTGTAACAAACCAGGGTCCCCCATTGGAATCTCGATCTTGTACCTAGGCCATGTTTCCATTTTCGAGAAGATGAATCTATACGAGTATCTTAACAAACACTCGTTGTACCAGATAATAGCTTCTTTTGAAGAAGGACACGAAGAAGGAATATTAAGCGTCGCAAAACCAACACACTCTCTACATAAAGCGAATGGAACATCGCCACGACACATGTAGAGACCATAGACTTTGTTTGAACCGTTTCCTGAGGTTGTGTTGAAGAATCTAACATCGTTGATTACGTTGGAAGAGAGGGAAGAGAGAAGGGTGTTGAGATTTGAATGGAAAGTGGTGTTTGGTGAGAATGTTTTGGTGTTTGTGCAGGTAACGTTGTTGAAGACAGATGCAGAGGTTTTTGTTATGGTTAAGGTAAGAGTGATGAGAAGAAGTTGTAGTGTTGGATTCTTTGTTATTGGTTTGGTAACCATGATTATGTTATGCTGCAAGAATATCTTTATATGGTTTGATGAAGAAGCATGTGGTTGCATTTGCATTAAGGAGGATCTAGCAATTAGATTTTGGGATCTCAAGGTTAGTGTGTTTGAAATTAGTTATGAGTCAATAAAGGCTAAAAAATGAAAAGTAGTATTCCCTCCTGTCACTATTATAAGTAAAAAAAATACCTTAAATTTTGGTCACTATTATAAGCAAAAGTCATTAAATTTTAGCCTAATTAATACTTGTATTACTATTATACCTTTAATTTAATTCAAAAGCATTTAATGTTGAAAGTTGATTTATCAAATAAACTAAGGATATTATCGTAAATTTTACTTTAACTGTACATGAAATCAAGAAAATTAATTACACTTAACTAACTTTTTTAATATGTGTGAAAGTAGTTATTTTGACTTACAATTGTGACCGGAGGAAGTATATATTAAAATAGTGGTTAGAAGCTAGTTTGATATTAATAAATAAAAAATTAGCTATAATATTTATTTTTATATGGTAGACCAAATGGTAGTAATAATTATTTGAAAAGTGATACTAAATTTCAATGGATCTGGTTCGTTCCATATATCTGTTTTTCTTGTATTTTTTTAGGGGTGTTTGCGGTGCGGTTTGGGCGGTTTTGACGCTAAAAATCATTCGAACCGCAAGAGAAAAAGGCGTGCGGTTCGGTTTAGTTCGGTTGACTTTTAAAAAAAATCTGAATCAAACCAAACCAAACCAATGCGGTTTGGGTTAGTTCGGTTGGTTCGGTTTTTTACAAGATTTTTATTGAGTTATATATACATATATAGAGAACAACATAACTTTGAGTTTAGTCATTCATACATTAGCAAATAACAACAAAACTCATCATATTTAGACAAAAACTTCTCATTCAATATACAAAAATCAATTTAAACAAAAGTGGAAAAAAATAGTAGCATAAAACAATATCAAAAATATTATAATAAAATAGAAAAAATAGGGGAGAAGGGAGATTAGAGAAGATGAAAAAGAAAAAACATAAGAGATGAGAGATTGGAGAAGAAATGCGCGATACAAATATAATTAGAAGAGAAAATAGTAACATAAAAATGAGAAGATGAAAAAGAAAGAACATGTGAGATGAGAGAGTAGTGTAGAAGAGGTGAGACGTACATGGCAAAGAAGATGAGAAGAATGCACAATACTATTAGGAGAGATTTGAGAAGATTAAAACTGAAAAGCTAAGTGTGATTAAGAGAAAATATTTTGTAATTATAAGGTTAGGGCATAATAGGTTTAAGTTTTTGGTTAGATGTGAGATAAATGAAGTTTGAATTGTAACATAATGCAGTTTGATTTGGTTTAGTTCGGTTTTCAAAATACAAACCGCAAACAAAACCAAACCGTGCGGTTTTGTTAAAAAATGGTCCAAACAAATCCGAACTAAATGCGATTTTTTACAGTTTCGATTTAGTTTGGTTTGGTTTGCGGTTTTTTATTGGATTGGTTCGGTTTTGAACACCCCTACATTTTTTTTTATGGATGAAAGTTTTAGGCATGTGCCTTCTTATATATTTGTCCTGTCCTCTTATATTTTTTACGAGTTTTTGTGGATGCGTGCATTAGTTTAAATTTTTTTAGTTTTAGACATAAAAAATATTGTGTTTGCAGGATGGTTCAATTATACTGTAAATTTTAAATTAATAATATAGAATAATAGATTGATAAATTTTTATTAGATAATAATGTAAAATTATTTTATAATGATAGTGTATATTAATTAAATTCATAATTAATATACTTAATTAGATCAAATTTATTATCCAATAAATTTAAAATAAACATTTTTTAAAATATTAAATACCAGAGAAGTCTTTGTTAAGAAAGAGACAGATCATTATTTGTTATATAACAAAAATTAAAAATTAAAAGAACCGCAAAACAATTATTAGCTCTGCAAATCTGCAATAAGCCAAAACCCATCAATTCAAAAGCATTTTCAATCAATTATTGTCTATATTAAATGATTCAATTTTAAATTGGTATTTGGATTCAAATTTTTATATCAAACATATAAATATATGGTTTGAGTTTTTTATCGATGTTTTTTCTCTCATTCAACGTTGACGAGGAAAAAAAAAACATTAACTCATATAGTAATAATTTCTCTATTTCAAATTATAAATCACTTTGTCAAATTTTATTTTATTTTTAAATTATAAATCACATTACATTTTAAGTGAAATATTAATGATATTATTTTTAATATTTTTTTTAATATTTATTCTTTTAACTTTTTTAATATCTTTCTCCTATATAATTATAAGAAATATTTCTATAAAATCATATAAAATTTATCTTTTTTATAAAATAATAATTAAAATTTTTAATTTATGTGAAATATCTAAAATATCTAGTAGTTTGAATAGGAGAATGTAATATTTATCTCTATTATAAAAAGACAAAATTGTTGATTTGACAAATTCAAGAAGTCGATTATGTACAACTCTGGTCATTGACCACAATCTTGTCTCACATTTTATGAATTAAGTCTTAGAAAAAAAAATACATATTTATGTGTATCTTTAAAGTATCTCATAAGTATTCGACAAAATATTTAAAAAAATATAAAATTATAATATTTTAAAATATATATCTCTGAATAATATTGATGTCATAGTATTTTAGATCAAACTCTCAACGTGTCATGGTTTGATTGAGATGTACATGTCAGACTAGTATTGCTCTCACTCATTAAAAAATACAATCTACTGTATATCTTTTTAATTATATTTGATCACATACTACTATATATTTTTATAATTATTTGAAAAAATGATGCATCGATAATATAAATTAATTTCACATTGTCAATAAAATAACGATTACTTATTTGGTTAATTGTTAAATTATTTATATAACATAGAAGAGTGATAAAATATTTCTAAAATATTTCAAAATATTTTAAAAATATTTCAAAATATGTATATCTCATAAGTATTCGATAAAATATTTCAAAAAATGTAAAATTATATTATTTCAAAATACCTATCTCTAAATACTATTGATAATGTAGTATTTTAGATCAAACTATACACTCAACGTGCGTCATGATTTGATTGAGATGTTCATAGTAATATTGCTCTCACTCATTATACACTCAACGCGCGTCATGATTTGATTGAGATGTTTATAGTAATATTGCTCTCACTCATTAAAAAAATACAATCTACTATATATTTGTTTTAATTATATTTGATCACATACTTCTATATTATATTTTTATGGTCATTTGAAAAAAAAAATGATGCACTGACAATGTAAATTAATTTTTTATTGTCAATCAACGACGATCATATATTTCGTAAATTTTTAAATTATTTATATGACATAGAAGAGTGATATATTTTTATTGAATGACAATGTAAAACTTTTTTACATTGTCAGTTCTCTTGGGGTTGGTTGAAAATGTACATGTTAAAGAAGTCTCACATCGCTTAACTTTGTGAATAAATAGAGAGTCCACGGCTATATATATGATACAATTTATTTGAAGCCTCACATCGCTTAGTTTGTGAAGGAAGTGAAAGTCCAATGCTATATATAGGATTCAAGTTCTTCATTCTAAGATACATCAGTCAAAAACACTTTAAGCTTGTACTTGACTTTCTTTGTTCTCTTATACTCTTGTATTCGAGTGTTATGAGATGTAGTTAAATATTTGTTTTGGAGGGTGTGAGTTTGTATTCGAGTGTTATGAGATGTAGTTAAATATTTGTTTTGGAGAGTGTAGGTGTATTAGGGGTCTGAGTTAGTTGAGGGTATATTATGTGTTGTAACAATTTTCACACAGTGTTATTCTCTGGTTGTCTACGATTGTGTTCTTTCTCTGGTTTTTCAGTTTCCATGTTATTTTTCTTGTGTTGTGATTGTGTTATTTTTCCCAACAACTGTGTTTTTCTCTGATTTTTCAGTTTCCATGTTATTTTTCCCAACAACTGGTATCAGAGCTTTTGGTTCGATCTAGGGATAAGTGTTCTTAGTATGCTCTGTGGCTGCAATTTAATATGATCTTTCACGTCATAAAAGAAGGGTAGTGTTGTGAAAGAGTTGTTGAGCTGCAATCACAAATTCCGCTGTGTAGTTTGGGATAGAGAAAATTGATGGAAGAATTTTTTTTACTTGTGGAAAGTTCAAGTCAAAGATGTGTTGATACAATCAAGATTACACAAGGTGTAAGATTATGTCGGTGGTTGAAAAGCTTCTTTCCAACAAGGAAGTTGCACCATAAAGTTTCAACCTGGTTTTCGACATGGAAAAAGTCTTGAAGTGGTTTAACTTCAAGTGAAGTATATTTTTCTTTATGTGGAGTATGATAGTTTGTTTTTAAACTATGATTGTCTGTGAAGACAATGTCAAATTCTTGAAGTGGTTTAGCTTTAAGTGAAAATTATTCTTCATGATAAAGTATATGGTTGTCGGTGAAGACATTGTCAAATTCTTGAAGTGGTTTATCTTCAAGTGAAATATATTTTTAATGAGAGAGTATGATAGTTTTCAAAACTATGATTGTCGGTGAAGACAATGTGAAAATTCTTGGAGTGGTGTAGCTTCAAGTGACTATACTCTTTATGGTGGAGTATGCTTGTTGATAAAAATAATGAAAACTTATGTATTATTTTCAATCAAGGTGGAGATTGTTGGGGTTGGTTAAAAATATACATGTTGATATTCTTTATGGTGTAGTATGATGGTCGGTGAAGACAATGAAAGCTTATATATTCTTTTCAATCAAGGTGCAGATTGTTGGGGTTGGTTGAAAATGTACATGTTAAAGAAGTCTCACATCGCTTATTTTTGTGAATGAATAGAGAGTCCAAGGCTATATATATGATACAAGTTATTTGAAGTCCCACATCGCTTAGTTTGTGAAGGAAGTGGGAGTCAAATGTTATATATAGGATTCAAGCTCTTCATTCTAAGATGCACCAGCCAAAAACACTTTAAGCTTTTATTTAACTTTCTTTGTTCTCTTATACCCTTGTATTAGAGTGTTGTGCGATGTAGTTAAATATTTGTTTTGGAGGGTGTGAGTGTATTGGAGGTCTGGGTTAATTGAGGGTACATTATGTATTGTAATAATTTTCACATAGTGTTATTCTCTGGTTGTCTATTGACAACGAGTGTGTTTTTTTTTAGAATTTCCACGTTATTTTTTTTGTGTTTTGATTGTGTTTTTTTTCTATGTTTTGTTTGTTTTTTCCCAACAAGTTCATCTTCATTAAACTAAAAATAAAAAGAATTTTTTTAATATGACTTTTTATATCAATGCATTAGACTATTTATTCTCTATTCTCTTTATAAATATAGTTGAAAAACTCAAGTTAGATGTTAAATATTTTACGAATTTCATATCATTTTAATATGTTATAAATTTAAATATATCGGTTATTAACTTGCATTAAATGGAAAAATCGATTAACATTGTAGTTAGGATCATTAAAAAATATATTATTAAAATTTTCTTTAAAAAACATTCTATTGAGATGATAAATAATAATAAAAAATTCTACTATATCATCTTAAAATTAAGAATATTTGAAGATTTTATTTGCAAAAAAAAAAAATCTATTATCAATCAAGAGAGTACATATTTTTTTCAACAAAAATTCAAATTATTTTTTGTTTTTAATTTTGATTACTTTACAAAAGTTTGCGATTTATTGAATTATGTGTATAAAAAATTCATACTGTATTTACATACAAAAGATATTATGTTTATTTTTAAAATATAAAATATTTTATTCACAAAATAAAAATACATAAAAGTAATTATAATTTGTAGATGTTTTAAATTTTTTACTAACATTAATTTTTGTCAATAAAATTTTTCTTGCCCCCACCTAGAAAATATTGCGGATCCGCCATTGGTTGTAGTCGAAGTCTTATCTAGCGCATGCAGTGGTCGAAGAGGTGCATGATGTAGTCGAAGTATGATCTAACATGCAGTGACTTAAGTTAGTTATGTATTTTGTTGTGTAATACTTCCTCCATTTTTTAATTATAAGTCGTTTTTGACTTTTCACACGTATTAAAAAATATAATAATTGTTGTATGAAAAAAAATTATAAAGGGTTTTACAAAATAGTCCCTCATTAATGGTATTGGAAATAAAAATTTACATAATTGAAAGGAGAGAGAATAGTAAATATTTAAGGGTATAATAGGAAAAATGGTAGTGTGTGTGTGGAACAAACTTGAAGGTTTGTACACGACCAAGTCGTTGGTAAATTACCTCTATCTGAAGCAAGTTTTGTATTCATTCAAGATAAGTGAAGACGAAGTCTTATTTGAGCACTTGGATATGTTCAACAAGTTGATTCTTGATCTGGAGAATATCGATGTCAAGATCGATGATGAATATTAATCGTTGCTGATGTTTTATGTTTTACCAAGATCTCATGCTCACTTCAAAGAAACTCCATTGTATAGAAGAAAGTCCCTGACCTTCGAAGAAGTTCAGTCGGCCTTGTACTCGAAGGACTTTAACGAAAGAAAGGAGCATAAACCATCATATGTTGGTGAAAGATTTTCCGTAAAAGGAAAATTCTCAATGAAGAATGGTAAGTTTGAGAAAAAGAAGGGTAAAGATTATCACAAATCTTATAGTGGTAATGCTCCTGCTATTAGGTGTTATTACTGTAAGAAGGAAAGTCATACAAGAAAAGTGTGTCTTGATAGGTTGAAGAGTTATGGCGATGACAAGGATAATAGAAATGCGAATATTGTTCAAGATGATTACGATTCATCTGATGTCTTGGTAGTTTCGAGCAACAATTCTAGAAAGGAATGAATTATGAATTCTGGTTGCACTTAGCACATGACACCAAACAAAGATGTGTTTGAGGAATTATGTGATCATGATGGTGGATCACTGATGCTGGGAAAAAAAAAGCCTGCAAAATTGCAAGAATTGAATCTTTAAGATTCAAACATCATGATGAGTCAATAAAATTGTTGATTGGTGTCATGTATGTACCTGATCTTAAGAGAAATTTGATTTCTCTTGGTGAATTCGACAAGAAAGGATATGTATTTAAGGGAGATCAAGGTATCATGAAAGTAATGAAGGGGTCAAGGAAGTCTTGAAAGGCAGAAAAAGTAAGGTTTTTATAACCTTGAGGCTAAGGTTGTAAGTGGTTCATCATATATTGCATCCACAAAACCTATGTTATAGACAGAGCTATGACACATGAGATTGGGCCATGTCAGTGAAAGGGGTCTGGTCTAATTGGGAAAACAAAATCTGCTAGGTGGTGACAAGGTCGAAAAGCTGGAGTTATGTGAACCTTGTGTGTTTGGTAAAACCTGCAGAGTGAAGTTCAATAAAGGCAAACAAAGAACACATGGATCCCTTAATTACATTTATATTAATCTTATGGGGGTTGCAAGAAATCCTTCACACTGAAGAGAATGGTATTTTCTATCCATAATTGATGATTATTCCATAAAGTCATGGATATTAACTCAGAAGACTATAGATGAAACTTTTGAGAATTTCAAAAGTTGGAAGATTCTGGTAGAAAATCAGACTGACAGAAAGGTCAAGAGGTTGGGATCGATAATGGCCTTGAGTTCTGCAATGAAGTTTTTGACAGTTATTATGTTATGTCTGGTATTGCTAGGTACAAGACTATAACAGGTACTTCTCAACAAAATGGTATGGCTGAAAGATTCAATCAAACTATCCTAGAAAGGGTTAGATGCATGTTGGTTTGTGCTAGATTAAAGAAGGTGTTTTGGGTTAAGGCTATTGTGACTGTAACATACTTGATAAATAGGTGTCCCTCGACTGCTTTGGGGATGAAGACACCTGAAGAAGTTTGGTCGAGTAATCCACCAAATCTCGAAAAATTTAGAGTATTTGGTTGTGTAGTCTATGCTTACATTAGGCAAGAAAAATTCGAACCTAAAGCTCTGAAATGCGTGTTCCTTGGGTATCCTGGGTGAGTTAAATCCTAAAGGCTATGATGTCTAGAACCAAGTCACATAAGGTGTATCGCAAGTAGTGATGTGGTTTTTAATGAAGCAAAAATGATTTTTAAAAAAATGATGATGATGGTCGAAATATAAAGATCTCTGAAGAAGAGAAAGAACAGGAAGAGTTTCCTGTTGAGGTGGAGCATATTGATGTTGAATTGCATAACCCAGATGAAGTCGAAGAAGAAGCACAAGGTGCTAATGAAGATGAGGAGACTGATAATGACTACCTGTCGGAAATGGATATGGCAATGAGAGTCATCGAGCCACCTCAGAGACTTGATTATGCATATCTCATAGCATTTTCCTTAATCTCTGCAAGTGAGGTTATTGATGAAGAACCCAGAGACTATAAGGAAGCTATAAGGAGTCGAAATAAGACTGAATGACTGAAAGCCATGGATGATGAGATGAAATATATTCATGATAACAACACTTGGATGTTGATCGAAAAACTTGTTGGGGCCAAATTAGTCAGTTGTATGTCAATTTTCAAGGTTAAGGAAGAAATCAAAGTAGTAATGTCAAAGAGAATAAAGTCAGGGTTTGTTGCTAGAGGGTTCACTTAGAAAGAATGAGTCAACTTCAATGATGTGCTCTCACCCGTTGTAAAGCATATATCTATTAGAATGTTGTTAGCCATGGTGGCAAAGTTTGACCTAGAACTTGAACAAATGGATGTGAAGACTGCTTTCCTATATGATGATCTAGATAAAATAATCCTGATGAGGTAACCTGAAGGGAATACAGAAAAAGGCAAGTAGGATTATGTGTGCAAACTGAATAGGTCATTATATAGCACACATAGGTTTCACTAGGAGGTAGTTCGACCAATGTGTTTACTCAAGATTTTGACCTATAAGTTCAATTGTTATTTTGTTGCTTTATGTGGATGACATCCTCATAGCAATTAATAATATCGAGGATGTAATGAAGGTGAAGACCGAACTCGACAAAGAGTTCGAAATGAAGGACTTGGGACTTACGACCATGATTCTTGGGATTGACATCAGGAGATATAAAAAGCACTCGAGATTATGCTTATATCAAGAGACATACCTAAGGAAGATTCTTGACAAATTTGTTATGCCAAATTCAAAGCCTGTCGTAACACCAACACATCCTCAATTCAAGCTGAGTACAACTCAAAGTCCAAGTACCGAAGTCGAAAGATCCTATATGAATAACATCCCTTATGCTAGTATAGTTGGTTCTTTGATGTCTGATATGGTATGTATGAGGCGATGCATAGCGTACGGAGTGAGCCTTGTAAGTTGGTATATGACCAATCATGGGAAAGCACACTAGCAAGCTTTGAAGTGGATTTTGAGATACATAAAAGGATCCCTGAGTAGGGTCTCTGTTTATGGTGGAGCCACAAGTGATAACAAAGCCAAAATCGAAGGATTTGTCAACTTTGACTATGCAGGATGTATGAATACCATAAAATCTCTTTTTGGATATGTTTTCACTAAGTTTGGTACAATAATCAATTGGAAAGCTTCACTTCAGAAAGTTGTAGCCTTGTCAACCACTGAACTGAATACATTTCTCTTACTGAAACTGTGAAAGAAACATTTTGACCTTCATCAAGACCTTCATAGATAGACAACAAGACCTTCATCAACACACCTTTCGATACCTAGATTGACAATAAGATCTTCATCAGCACAGTGATGATAGCTAGATTGACAAAAAGATCATCATCAACACGAGTGTTGATACCTAGATCGACAAAAAGATTGTCATTAACACGAGTACTAATACCTAGATCTAGAATAAGATCGTCATCAACACAAGTATGAATACCTAAATCGACAACATGATCATCATTAACATGAGTTATGATACCTAGATTGACAACAAGATCGTTATTAACACAAGTGTTGATACCTAGATCGATAACAAGACCGTCATTAACACGAGTGTTGATGCCAAGATCGACAACAAGACCGTCATCAACACAAGTGCTAATATCAAGATCGACAACAAGATTGTCATTAACACGGGTGTTGATACCTAGATCGACAACAAGATCGTAATTTACATGAGGGCTAATACCTAAATTGACAACAAGATCGTCATCAACACGAGTGCTAGTACCTAGATCGACAATAGGATAGTCCTCAACATGAGTGCTAATACCTAGATCGACAACAAGATCGCCATCAACGCGAGTGTCCATACCTAAATTGATAACATGATTGTTATCAATATGAGTGCTGATACGTAGATCGACAACAAGATTGTCATCAACACGAGTGTCGATACCTAGATTGGCAACAAGATCATCATTAACACGATTGTTGATTCCTATATTGACAACAAAATTTTCATTAACACGGGTGCTGATACGTAGATCGATAACAAGATCGTCATTAACACGAATGTTGATACCTAGATCGCCAACAAGACCCTTATCAACACAAGTGTTGATACCTAGGTCGATAACAAGATCGTCATCAACACGAGTGTTGATACCTAGATCGACAACAAGATCGTCATCAACACGAGTGCCGATATCTAGATCGACAAAAATATTGTTATCAACATGAGTGCTGATACCTAGATCAACAATAAGATTGTCATCAACACAAGTGTTGATACCTAGTTTGAGAAAGTAAAAGACCACTAGAAATATCTACCAGGGATTTGTCAAGAATGTTGCAAGGGAGACTTGCCAAAGAAAGGTTACAAGGGAGACTCTCTGAGGAATTCTACCGCCTGAAAGCACCTAACGAGGAGCTCTTTTGAGATAAAACTCCTTTGGGGAGTTGTAACTGGCTTCATTGGGTATTAATCTGGACTTCCATGACCAGTCACTGAATCCTGGCTTATGTTATGCTTGTATGGTTTATGCTAATGCGTGATATGCCTTTAGTTACCTGGGGTAGTACACCACATATGTGGGTATGGTACGCATGAAATGTAATGATTTATCGATACATGTAATGGGTTTAATGGATGTGTGCCAATGGAAATTGGTTTTCAAGGTAAGTATGTCAGGCAGGGTTTGGTTTTCCTTTGTTGAAAATGGTCGAGTGAGGATGGGTTATACGAAAATTGGTTTTTCTTTCTTTAAGGGTGTTGAATGAGGTCGGGTTTTTTTATTGCAGATGTTTGATTTTTTTAGCTTGTGTTACAAGGCTCTTTTTTTTATGATGTCAAATTCATGTTGTGAAAATATACCAGATGAATGAAATTATATGCATGGTTTGATGCTAGAGCAATGAAAACATGGTTAATGCATGAGGATGATTTATGGAATGACTTGATGGTTTCCAAAAGTTACCTTGTGGTGGCTAATGGATGTAATTATTCTTTTGCAAAAAAGCTTCTTGTTGAGGGAAAAGGTCATTTGATGAAAGGTTGTTCTAGCATGATCTCCCGACACTGATTTTTAACTCGGTCATTGTTGATGTATTGTAGGATTTGCTTGAGCAGCTTGAAGGTCTAGAGAGAAAATGCCCCTATGTAGCTCATCTCACCCCATTATGTTGGGTATTTGATGAAATTAGCCTCGACAGGAGTTTGGAAGTGACATACTGATGAGTGCCAAAAAGTCATGTTTTTAGTAGTATTTTTGTGGCACTTATCAGTCTAATTGTATTGAATTAAACCCCACTTTGTATGTAAATGTGTATATTTAGTGTATAATCAAGTTTTAGTTTATTTGTGTACCGTTTGAGAGTTTTCTACTCATTTTGTAGGTATTGAGGTGTATTTGGAGCATGAGCAATAAAGTGTCGAAGACAAGGCTTCAAACGCGCGATTTTGAGCAACTCATCAACGAATAAAGATCAAAATGAGGATGATAAAAATCACCAATTCAGTTGATATTTATTCATTGTTAGATAGGAAATTGAATAAGCTTTCCAACACTTCGAACCAGGCGCAAATCCGAGTTACGGTTCTCAAGTTATGGCCGAAACATGTAATGTCTTTTTTTTGTACTGGTTTTTCTGGTTCTGGTGTAGCGCGCTTAGCGCGCCTAACCGCGCTGAGCGTGCCCTGCTGTGCAGAGCCAGTGAATTCTTTTAATTGTTCATTTGGCTCTCCCTTCTTCCCACTACCACCAAGGCCTTATATATTAGTAATTATTAGTAATTTTTCTAATTCTTTTGTTAATTGTTTGGACTCAAATTTTAGCCCAATAGCTTGAATTCACATTTGGTATTTTTCTGATTTTGAGTGTTTCAACTTACGAATGCGTGGTAATGATAGTGTTTAAACTTTTGTACACGTTCAAGGTATGTGTTAATCGATTTCTTGACTTTAGCATATTCATGATACTTAGGCTTTTTACAACTTCTATACCATTCATTCTTTTATATACTTGTTCGTATATGAATCACTTTAGTTCCCACACTTTTTGTAAGGAAGCCTTCCATTGTTCATATATGCTCGGAGTACCAATATTCTTATTTTAACTGGATTTTATTATGCTTAATCTTTTGTTTGTGTTGATTATTTGAAAGCATGAAAAGGATTAAGGCACTTGTTTCATTTTGAGCACAACTACCTTAGCCAAATAGTCAATTCACCTTGTGAGTGTGTGATCATTTGTAAACCCTTTGAGCCTTTGGTCATTATCCATGTTTTTTTAGTTTGATTCTTGTCTATGAGTGTCAAATTCATTTTTTGTGTGGATCTTGATTGTTGTTTTTTTCTTAAACCCTCAACTTTGTGTTGTTGTATGAATTTTTACCTTGCCTTTGAAAGTAGGGAGTATTCACATGATGATGTGGTTGAATTCAAGTTGGGGAGAGAAATGTTTTCTCACTTATGTTATTGGTTGCTATGAGGTTGAAAAAGAAAAGAAAAGAAAAGAAAAGAAAAGAAAAGAAAAAGAAAGAAAAAAATTGAAAAAGCTTTGAAAAAGAAAAACAAAAAGAGTAGAATAATGTTGTGCTAATAAGTTCTATGTGTTTGGTGTAACACTTGGGATTTTGGAAGAAGTTTGATTGAAATTTTGTTTTTGAACTTTTGCGAGTTGATCACTCCCTTAGGTTTAGGCAAGTTTTTGTTTCGATTAGCTTTAGGAATTACCCCTTGTTTGTTCACCCGACCACATTACAACCCTGAAAGTCCTTTTGATTCTTGCTTTTGTGTTTTCAGCATGATTTTTTGATGATTGCATAATTTAGTCTTTTGTTTGCAAGATTGTTGTGTGAGTGAAAAATCCCTAATTTTATGTGTTTCATCTACCGATGATTGTTTTTGCTAGGTGTGATTCACATTTGAACTTGTGTTGTTTTAGAATGTTTGGCATGACTTTTGTATTTAGCATTTGTTTCGTGATTATGTTATCGTTGTAGTGTAGTGGTAAGCTTTATTTTGCATGTGTTGTGTTGCTTCTTGAACCATACATTGCTTGCTGATTCATGATTCTTTGGTTATTGCTTTTGTGTTTTTAAGTTTGTTTGGCTTTGTTTGAGGACAAACAATGATGTAAGTTGGGGAGAGTGATGAGTGCCAAAAAGTCATGTTTTTGGTAGTATTTTTGTGGTACTTATCAGTCTAATTGTATTGAATAAAACCCCACTTTGTATGTAAATGTGTATATTTAGTGTATAATGAAGTTTTAGTGTATTTGTGTACCGTTTGATAGTTTTCTACTCATTTTGTAGGTATTGAGGTGTATTTGGAGCATAAGCAATAAAGTGTCGAAAACACGGCTTCAAACGCGAGATTTTGAGCAACTCGTCAACGAATAAGGCTCAAAATGAGGATAATAAAAATCACCAATTTGGTTCGAATAAGCTTTCCAACGCTTCGAACCGGGCGCAAATCCGAGTTACGGTTCTTAAGTTATGCCCGAAACATGTGCTGTCTTTTTTCATGACAGCAGGTAGCGCGCTTAGCGCGACCGACCGTGCTTAGAGCGCTTTTAAGGCGGTTTAACATTAATAAGGGCACGCTTAGTGCCTAAAATCGGGCTAAGCGCGGAATGCTATGATGACAACAATAAATAGGGGTAAAAAATACATTTTTTAGGGATGGTTTTGGGGTTTTTTGCTCCCAACTCCATCAAACTTCATTTTTTCATTAGATTAGCTTAGAAAACATCATGGAAGCTTGCATTTGGATGATCCGGGGTGGATTTCTCATCGATCGGCGCTGACAATCCGTGAAGTGTTTGGTTCATTCCTGATTTTCTTCATGTCTTTCTTCTTTGTTGGGTTTGTATATGTTCTTACTTTGATCTTATGTACATTTGTCGCCCATGGCGTTATATTTAATTTGCTTTACAAATCTCTATTGGTGATTGTTCTTGATTTTTGCTTAAATGCGCGGGGTTTGGGTCGTGTTAGAGATAAACTTCACAAACTTTGATTAAGGATGATTATCTGTTAGTTTTTGAATGCTAGAGATAGATTTAGGGTAACAATCCATATGGGTGTCAAAGTTTAAAGCCTCCGTGTCTCGAGTCGGGTGCGAGAGTGCCGATGAGGGTAGCATGGTTGAGTGTGCCAGAGATGGACATGTGTTGTGAGCGATACCGGGTGATATTGAGGAGTATTGTAAGTTGCGTATAATTGGTCGGTAAGTTTAAGTTTTTGACGAGTGGAATATATACATGATTGATAAGTCTTTTCTCTCTGATGAATGAATTTTCTTGTGTTAATATTTATTTTTCTGTTTTTATGTTTCAACCAATTTTAAACCCAAACTCATTAATATTTACATTGTCGAACGACAGTTCAGTAGCACCGATCTCTGTGGACACGATAAATTCCCAGAAAAATACTTTCAAAACTTTTGTTGCTTGCCGCTATACCGCTTCCAACAAAATGGTGCCGTTGCCGGGGATTGGTGTTTTTATTGGATCGTATTGCGATAGTTTCTTTGTTTTTGAGTTTTGTATATATCGTACATATTGTCTATTTTCACTTGTGTATATTGATACTTGTATATGTTTACCATATTTGTGAATTTTACATGTTTTGCATACTTGTAAATTTAGTGTATATGTTTGTTTCTCTTCACGTTTGCTAAGTGTTTGGTTAGGTTTCTTCGTCGGTGAGGACTAACCGTGTAAAGAGGCAACTTGGAGAAGTGTGTATAAATAATAGGCGTCGAGCTTACGACGTAAAACAAGCATGTTTCAATTTTTGTGTATGAGATTGTGTAGGTGTTAAGTGGAGGCCTACACCAGAACCTTGTTTTAACTGGATTTTATTATGCTTAATCTTTTGTTTGTGTTGATTATTTGAAACCATGAAAAGGATTAAGGCACTTGTTTCATTTTGAGCACAACTACCTTAGCCAAATAGTCAATTCACCTTGTGAGTGTGTGATCATTTATAAACCCTTTGAGCCTATGGTCATTATCCATGTTGTTTGAGTTTAATTCTTGTCTATGAATGTCAAATTCATTTTTTTTGTGGATCTTGATTGTTGTTTTTTTTCTTGAACCCTCAACTTTGTGTTGTTGTATGAATTTTTACAATGCCTTAGAAAGTAGGGAGTATTCACATGATGATGTGGTTGAATTCAAGGTGGGGTGAGCAATGTTTTCTCACTTATGTTACTGGTTGCCATGAGGTTGAAAAAGAAAAGAAAAGAAAAGAAAATAAAAGAATAGAAAAGAAAAGAAAAGAAAAGAAAAGAAAAAGAAAGAAAAAAATTGAAAAAGCTTTGAAAAAGAAAAACAAAAAGAGTAGAATAATGTTGTGCTAATAAGTTCTATGTGTTTGATGTAACACTTGGGATTTTGGAAGAAGTTTGATTGAAATTTTGTTTTTGAACTTTTGCGAGTTGATCACTCCCTTAGGTTTAGGCAAGTTTTTGTTTCGATTAGCTTTAGGAATTATCCCTTGTTTGTTCACCCGACCACATTACAGCCCTGAAAGTCCTTTTGATTCTTGCTTTTGTGTTTTCAGCATGATTTTTTGATGATTGCATAATTTAGTCTTTTGTTTGCAAGATTGTTGTGTGAGTGAAAAATCCCTCATTTTATGTTTTTCATCTACCGATGACTGTTTTTGCTAGGTGTGATTCACATTTGAACTTGTGTTGTTTTAGAATGTTTGGCATGACTTTTGTATTTATCATTTGTTTCGTGATTATGTTATCGTTGTAGTGTAGTGGTAAGCTTTATTTTGCATGTGTTGTGTTGCTTCTTAAACCATACATTGCTTGTTGAGTCATGATTCTTTGGTTATTGCTTTTGTGTTTTTAAGTTTGTTTGGCTTTGTTTGAGGACAAACAATGATGTAAGTTGGGGAGAGTGATGAGTGCCAAAAAGTCATGTTTTTAGTAGTATTTTTGTGGCACTTATCAGTCTAATTGTATTGAATAAAACCCCACTTTGTATGTAAATGTGTATATTTAGTGTATAATTAAGTTTTAGTGTATTTGTGTACCGTTTGATAGTTTTCAACTCATTTTGTAGGTATTGAGGTGTATTTGGAGCATAAGCAATAAAGTGTCGAAGTCACGACTTCAAACGCGAGATTTTTAGCAACTCATCAACGAATAAGGCTCAAAATGAGGATAATAAAAATCACCAATTCGGTTGATATTTATTCATGTTATATAGGAAATTGAATAAGCTTTCCAACGCTTCGAACCGGGCGCAAATCCGAGTTACGGTTCTCAAGTTATGCCCGAAACATGTGCTGTCTTTTTTCATGACAGCAGGTAGCGCGCTTAGCGCGACCGACCGTGCTTAGCGCGCTTTTAAGGCGGTTTAACATTAATAAGGGCGCGCTTAGCACCCAAAATCGGGCTAAGCGCGGTATGCTATGATGACAACAATAAATAGGGGTAAAAAATACGTTTTTTAGGGATGGTTTAGGGGTTTTTTGCTCCCAACTCCATCAAACTTCATTTTTTCATTAGATTAGCTTAGAAAACATCATGGAAGCTTGCATTTGGATGATCCGGGGTGGATTTCTCATCGATCGGCCCCTGACAATCCGTGAAGTTTTTGGTTCATTTCTGATTTTCTTCATGTCTTTCTTCTTTGTTGGGTTTGTATATGTTCTTACTTTGATCTTATGTACATTTGTCGCCCATGGTGTTATATTTAATTTGCTTTACAAATCTCTATTGGTGATTGTTCTTGATTTATGCTTAAATGAGCGGGGTTTGGGGCGTGTTAGAGATAAACTTCACAAACTTCGATTAAGGATGATTATCTGTTAGTTTCTGAATGCTAGAGATAGATTTAGGGCTAACAATCCATATGGGTGTCGAAGTTTAAAGCCTCTGTGTCTCGAGTCGGGTGCGAGAGTGCCGATGAGGGTAGCATGGTTGAGTGTGCCAGAGATGGACATGTGTTGTGAGCGATACCGGGTGATATTGAGGAGTATTGTAAGTTGCGTATAATTTGTCGGTAAGTTTAAGTTTGTGACGAGTGGAATATATACATGATTGATAAGTCTTTTCTCTCTGATGAATGAATTTTCTTGTGTTAATATTTATTTTTCTGTTTTTATGTTGAACCCCAAACTTATTAACCAATAAAATTGTCGAACGACAGTTCAGTAGCACCGATCTCTGTGGACACGATAAATTCCCAGAAAAATACTTTCAAAACTTTTGTTGCTTCCCGCTATACCGCTTCCAACAAAATGGTGCCGTTGCCGGGGATTGGTGTTTTTATTGGATCGTATTGCGATAGTTTCTTTGTTTTTGAGTTTTGTATATATCGTACATATTGTCTATTTTCACTTGTGTATATTGATACTTGTATATGTTTACCATATTTGTGAATTTTACATGTTTTGCATACTTGTAAATTTAGTGTATATGTTTGTTTCTCTTCACGTTTGCTAAGTGTTTGGATAGGTTTCTTCGTCGGTGAGGACTAACCGTGTAAAGAGGCAACTTGGAGAAGTGTGTATAAATAATAGGCGTCGAGCTTACGACGTAAAACAAGCATGTTTCAATTTTTGTGTATGAGATTGTGTAGGTGTTAAGTGGAGGCCTACACCAGAACCTTGTTTTTGTACTGGTTTTTCTGGTTCTGGTGTAACGTGCTTAGCGCGCCCTGCTGTGCAGAGCCAGTGAATTCTTTTAATTGTTCACTTGCCTCCCCCTTCTTCCCACTTCCACCAAGGCCTTATATATTAGTAATTATTAGTAATTTTTCTAATTCTTTTGTTGATTGTTTGGACTCAAATTTTAGCCCGATAGCTTGAAGTCGCATTTGGTGACTTTTCTGATTTTGAGTGTTTCAACTTGCGAATGCGTGGTAATGATAGTGTTTAAACTTTTGTACACATTCAAGGTATGTGTTTATCGCTTTCTTGACTTTAGCATATTCATGATACTTAGGCTTTTTACAACTTCTATGCCATTCATTCTTTTATATACTTGTTCTTATGTGAATCACTTTAGTTCCCACCCTTCCATTGTTCATATATGCTCGGAGTACCAATATTCTTGTTTTAACTGGATTTTATTATGCTTAATCTTTTGTTTGTGTTGATTATTTGAAAGCATGAAAAGGATTAAGGCACTTGTTTCATTTTGAGCACAACTACCTTAGCCAAATAGTCAATTCACCTTGTGAGTGTGTGATCGTTTGTAAACCCTTTGAGCCTTTGGTCATTATCCATGTTGTTTGAATTTGATTCTTGTCTATGAGTGTCAAATTCATTTTTTTTGTGGATCTTGATTGTTGTTTTTTTTCTTGAACCCTCAACTTTGTGTTGTTGTATGAATTTTTACCTTGCCTTAGAAAGTAGGGAGTATTCACATGATGATGTGGTTGAATTCAAGTAGGGGAGAGAAATATTTTCTCACTTATGTTATTGGTTGCTATGAGGTTGAAAAAGAAAAAAAAAAGAAAAGAAAAGAAAAGAAAAGAAAAAGAAAGAAAAAAATTGAAAAAGCTTTGAAAAAGAAAAACAAAAAGAGTATAGTAATGTTATGCTAATAAGTTTTAAGTGTTTGGTGTAAAACTTGGGATTTTGGAAGAAGTTTGATTGAAATTTTGTTTTTGAACTTTTGTGAGTTGATCACTCCCTTAGGTTTAGGCAAGTTTTTGTTTCGATTAGCTTTAGGAATTACCCCTTGTTTGTTCACCCGACCATATTACAACCCTGAAAGTCCTTTTGATTCTTGCTTTTGTGTTTTCAGCATGATTTTTGGATGATTGCATAATTTAGTCTTTTGTTTGAAAGATTGTTGTGTGAGTGAAAAATCCCTCATTTTATGTTTTTCATCTACCGATTATTGTTTTTGCTAGGTGTGATTCACATTTGAACTTGTGTTGTTTTAGAATGTGTGGCATGACTTTTGTATTTAGCATTTGTTTCGTGATTATGTTATCTTTGTAGTGTAGTGGTAAGCTTTATTTTGCATGTGTTGTGTTGCTTCTTGAACCATACATTGCTTGTTGATTCATGATTCTTTGGTTATTGCTTTTGTGTTTTTAAGTTTGTTTGGCTTTATTTGAGGACAAACAATGATGTAAGTTGGGGAGAGTGATGAGTGCCAAAAAGTCATGTTTTTAGTAGTATTTTTGTGGCACTTATCAGTCTAATTGTATTGAATAAAACCCCACTTTGTATGTAAAGGTGTATATTTGGTGTATAATCAAGTTTTAGTGTATTTGTGTACCGTTTGATAGTTTTCTACTCATTTTGTAGGTATTGAGGTGTATTTGGAGCATGAACAATAAAGTGTCGAAGACACGGCTTCAAACGCGTGACTTTGAGCAACTCATCAACGAATAAAGCTCAAAATGAGGATGATAAAAATCACCAATTTGTTTGATATTTATTCATTGTTAGATATGAAATTGAATAAGCTTTCCAACGCTTCGAACCAGACGCAAATCCGAGTTACGGTTCTCAAGTTATGGCCGAAACATGTGCTGTCTTTTTTTCATGACAGCAGGTAGCACGCTTAGCGCGCCAGACCGCGCTTAGCGCGCTTTTAAGGCGGTTTAACATTAATAAGGGCGCGCTTAGCGCCCAAAACCGGGCTAAGCGCGGTCTGCTATGATGACAACAATAAATAGGGGTAAAAAACACATTTTTTAGGGATGGTTTTGGGGTTTTTTGCTCCCAACTCCATCAAACTTAATTTTTTCATTAGTTTAACTTAGAAAACATCGTGGAAGCTTGCATTTGGATGATTCTAGGGGGACTTCTCATCGATCGGCGCCGACAATCCATGAAGTGTTTGGTTCATTTCGGATTTTCTTCATGTCTTTCTTCTTTGTTGGGTTTGTATATGTTCTTACTTTTATCTTATGTACATTTGTCGCCCATGGCGTTATATTTACTTTGCTTTAGAAATCTCTATTGTTGATTGTTGTTGATTTTTGCTTAAATGCGTGGGGTTTGGGCCGTGTTAGAGATAAACTTCACAAACTTCGATTAAGGATAATTATCTGTTAGTTTTTGAATGCTAGAGATAGATTTAGGGCTAACAATCTGTATGGGTGTCGAAACTTAATGCCTTCGTGTCTCGAGTCGGGTGCGAGAGTGCCGATGAAGGTAGCATGGTTGAGTGTGCCAGAGATAGACATGTGTTGTGAGCGATACCGGGTGATATTGTGGAGTATTGTAAGTTGCGTATAACTGGTCGGTAAGTTTAATTTTGTGACGAGTGTAATATATACATGCTTGATAAGTCTTTTCTCTCTGATGAATGAATTTTCTTGTGTTAATATTTACTTTTCTGTTTTTATGTTTCAACCTATTTTAAACCCAAACTCATTAACATTTAAATTGTCGAACGGCAGTTCAGTAGCACCGATCTCTGTGGACACGATAAATTCCCGGAAAAATACTTCCAAAACTTTTGTTGCTTGCCGCTATACCGTTTCCAACAAAATGGCGCCGTTGCCGGGGATTGGTGTTTTTATTGGATCGTATTGCGATAGTTTCTTTGTTTTTGAGTTTTGTAGATATCGTATATATTGTCTATTTTCACTTGTGTATATTAATACTTGTATATGTTTACCATATTTGTGAATTTTACATGTTTTGCATACTTGTAAATTTAGTGTATATGTTTGTTTCTCTTCAAGTTTACTAAGTGTTTAGTAAGGTTTCGTCGTCGGTGAGCACTAACCGTGTAAAGAGGCAACTTGGAGAAGTGTGTATAAATAATAGGCGTCGAGCTTACGACGTAAAACAAGCATGTTTCAATTTTTGTATATGAGATTGTATAGGTGTTAAGTGGAGGCCTACACCAAAACCTTGTTGCTGTAATGGTTTTTCTGGTTCTGGTGAAGCGCGCTTAGCGCCCCCTGCTGTGCAGAGCCAATGAATTCTTTTAGTTGTTCACTTGGCTCCCCCTTCTTCCCACTTCCACCAAGGCCTTAAATATAAGTAATTATTAGTAATTTTTCTAATTCTTTTGTTGATTGTTTGGACTCAAATTTTAGCCCGATAGCTTGAAGTCGCATTTGGTGATTTTTCTGATTTTGAGTGTTTCAACTTGCGAATGCATGGAAATGATAGTGTTTAAACATTTGTACACGTTCAAGGTATGTGTTTATGGCTTTCTTGACTTTAGCATATTCATGATACTTAGGCTTTTTACAACTTCTATGCCATTCATTCTTTTATATACTTGTTCGTATGTGAATCACTTTAGTTCCCACCCTTTTTGTGAGGAAGCCTTCCATTGTTCATATATGCTCGGAGTACCAATACTCTTGTTTTAACTGGATTTTATTATGCTTAATCTTTTGTTTGTGTTGATTATTTGAAAGCATGAAAAAGATTAAGGCACTTGTTTCATTTTGAGCACAACTACCTTAGCCAAATAGTTAATTCAACTTGTGAGTGTGTGATCGTTTGTAAACCCTTTGAGCCTTTGGTCATTATCCATGTTGTTTGAGTTTAATTCTTGTCTATGAGTGTCAAATTAATTTTTTGTGTGAATCTTGATTGTTGTTTTTTTTCTTGAACCCTCAACTTTGTGTTGTTGTATGAATTTTTACCTTGCCTTAGAATGTAGGGAGTATTCACATGATGATGTGGTTGAATTCATGTTGGGGAGAGCAATGTTTTCTCACTTATGTTATTGGTTGCTATGAGGTTGAAAAAGAAAAGAAAAGAAAAGAAAAGAAAAGAAAAGAAAAGAAAAAGAAAGAAAAATATTGAAAAAGCTTTGAAAAAGAAAAACAAAAAGAGTAGAATAATGTTGTGCTAATAAGTTCTATATGTTTGGTGTAACGCTTGGGATTTTGGAAGAAGTTTGATTGAAATTTTGTTTTTGAACTTTTGTAGTTGATCACTCCCTTAGGTTTAGGCAAGTATTTGTTTCGATTAGCTTTAGGAATTACCCCTTGTTTGTTCACCCGACCACATTACAACCCTGAAAGTCATTTTGATTCTTGCTTTTGTGTTTTCAACATGATTTTTGGATGATTGCATAATTTAGTCTTTTGTTTGCAAGATTGTTGTGTGAGTGAAAAATCCCTCATTTTATGTTTTTCATCTACCGATGATTGTTTTTGCTGAAAAATCCCTCATTTTATGTTTTTCATCTACCGATGATTGTTTTTGCAAGGTGTGATTCACATTTGAACTTGTGTTGTTTTAGAATGTTTGGTATGACTTTTGTATTTAGCATTTGTTTCGTGATTATGCTATCGTTGTAGTGTAGTGGAATGCTTTATTTTGCATGTGTTGTGTTGCTTCTTGAACCAT
The DNA here is from genome assembly GCA_022829125.1 of Lathyrus tuberosus. Classification (NCBI taxonomy): domain Eukaryota; kingdom Viridiplantae; phylum Streptophyta; class Magnoliopsida; order Fabales; family Fabaceae; genus Lathyrus; species Lathyrus tuberosus. Next base: position 1,826,276 of record JALAZF010000550.1, read on the forward strand.
ACATTGCTTGTTGATTCATGATTCTTTGGTTATTGCTTTTGTGTTTTTAAGTTTGTTTGCCTTTGTTTGAGGACAAACAATGATGTAAGTTGGGGAGAGTGATGAGTGCCAAAAAGTCATGTTTTTAATAGTATTTTTGTGGCACTTATCAGTCTAATTGTATTGAATAAAACCTCAGTACTTTGTATGTAAATGTGTATATTTAGTGAATAATCAAGTTTTAGTGTATTTGTGTACCGTTTGATAGTTTTCTACTCATTTTGTAGGTATTGAGGTGTATTTGGAGCATGAACAATAAAGTGTAGAAGACACGGCTTCAAACGCGCGATTTTGAGTAACTCATCACCGAATAAGGCTCAAAATGAGGATGATAAAAATCACCAATTTGGTTGATATTTATTCATTTTTAGATAGGAAATTGAATAAGCTTTCCAACGCTTCGAACCGGGCGCAAATCCGAGTTACGGTTCTCAAGTTATGGCCGAAAAATGTGCTGTCTTTTTTTCATGACAGTAGGTAGGGCGCTTAGCGCGCCCGACCGTGCTTAGCGCGCTTTTAAGGCGGTTTAACATTAATAAGGGCGCGCTTAGCACCCAAAATCGGGCTAAGTGCGGTCTGCTATGATGACAGCAATAAATAGGGGTAAAAAACACATTTTTTAGGGATGGTTTTGGGGTTTTTTGCTCCCAACTCCATCGAACTTCATTTTTTCATTAGATTAGCTTAGAAAACATCATGGAAGCTTGTATTTGGATGATCCGGGGTGGATTTCTCATCGATCGGCGCCGACAATCCGTGAAGTGTTTGGTTCATTTCTGATTTTCTTCATGTCTTTCTTCTTTGTTGGGTTTGTATATGTTCTTACTTTGATCATATGTACATTTGTCGGCCATGGCGTTATATTTAATTTGCTTTACAAATCTCTATTGGTGATTGTTCTTGATTTTTACTTAAATGCGCGGGGTTTGGGTCGTGTTAGAGATAAACTTCACAAACTTCGATTAAGGATGATTATCTGTTAGTTTCTGAATGCTAGAGATAGATTTAGGGCTAACAATCTGTATGGGTGTCGAAACTTAATGCCTTCGTGTCTCGAGTCGGGTGCGAGAGTGCCGATGAGGGTAGCATGGTTGAGTGTGCCAGAGATCGACATGTGTTGTGAGCGATACCGGGCGATATTGAGGAGTATTGTAAGTTGCGTATAACTGGTCGGTAAGTTTAATTTTGTGACGAGTGGAATATATACATGCTTGATAAGTCTTTTCTCTCTGATGAATGAATTTTCTTGTGTTAATATTTACTTTTCTGTTTTTATGTTTCAACCTATTTTAAACCCAAACGCATTAACATTTATATTGTCGAACGACAGTTCAGTAGCACCGATCTCTGTGGACACGATAAATTCCCGAAAAAATACTTGCAAAACTTTTGTTGCTTGCCGCTATACCGCTTCCAATAAAATGGCGCCGTTGCCGGGGATTGGTGTTTTTATTGGATCGTATTACGATAGTTTCTTTGTTTTTGAGTTTTGTAGATATCGTATATATTGTCTATTTTCACTTGTGTATATTGATACTTGTATATGTTTACCATATTTGTGAATTTTAGATGTTTTGCATACTTGTAAATTTAGTGTATATGTTTGTTTCTCTTCACGTTTTCTAAGTGTTTGGTTAGGTTTTGTCGTCGGTGAGCACTAACCGTGTAAAGAGGCAACTTGGAGAAGTGTGTATAAATAATAGGCGTCGAGCTTACGACGTAAAACAAGCATGTTTCAATTTTTGTATATGAGATTGTATAGGTGTTAAGTGGAGGCCTACACCAGAACCTTGTTGCTGTAATGGTTTTTCTGGTTCTGGTGTAGCGCGCTTAGCGCGCCCTGCTGTGCAGAGCCAGTGAATTCTTTTAGTTGTTCACTTGGCCCCCCCTTCTTCCCACTTCCACCAAGGCCTTATATATTAGTAATTATTAGTAATTTTTCTAATTCTATTGTTGATTGTTTGGACTCAAATTTTAGCCCGATAGCTTGAAGTCGCATTTGGTGATTTTTCTGATTTTGAGTGTTTCAACTTGCGAATGCGTGGAAATGATAGTGTTTAAACATTTGTACATGTTCAAGGTATGTGTTTATCGCTTTCTTGACTTTAGCATATTCATGATACTTATGTTTTTTACAACTTCTATGCCATTCATTCTTTTATATACTTGTTCGTATGTGAATCACTTTAGTTCCCACCCTTTTTGTGAGGAAGCCTTCCATTGTTCATATATGCTCGGAGTACCAATACTCTTGTTTTAACTGGATTTTATTATGCTTAATCTTTTGTTTGTGTTGATTATTTGAAAGCATGAAAAAGATTAAGGCACTTGTTTCATTTTGAGCACAACTACCTTAGCCAAATAGTCAATTCAACTTGTGAGTGTGTGATCGTTTGTAAACCCTTTGAGCCTTTGGTCATTATCCATGTTGTTTGAGTTTGATTCTTGTCTATGAGTGTCAAATTCATTTTTTGTGTGGATCTTGATTGTTGTTTTTTTTTCTTGAACCCTCAACTTTGTGTTGTTGTATGAATTTTTACCTTGCCTTAGAATGTAGGGAGTATTCACATGATGATGTGGTTGAATTCAAGTTGGGGAGAGCAATGTTTTCTCACTTATGTTATTGGTTGCTATGAGGTTGAAAAAGAAAAGAAAAGAAAAGAAAAGAAAAGAAAAAGAAAGAAAAATATTGAAAAAGCTTTGAAAAAGAAAAACAAAAAGAGTAGAATAATGTTGTGCTAATAAGTTCTATGTGTTTGGTGTAACGCTTGGGATTTTGGAAGAAGTTTGATTGAAATTTTGTTTTTGAACTTTTGTAGTTGATCACTCCCTTAGGTTTAGGCAAGTATTTGTTTCGATTAGCTTTAGGAATTACCCCTTGTTTGTTCACCCGGCCACATTACAACCCTGAAAGTCCTTTTGATTCTTGCTTTTGTGTTTTCAACATGATTTTTGGATGATTGCATAATTTAGTCTTTTGTTTGCAAGATTGTTGTGTGAGTGAAAAATCCCTCATTTTATGTTTTTCATCTACCGATGATTGTTTTTGCTGAAAAATCCCTCATTTTATGTTTTTCATCTACCGATGATTGTTTTTGCTAGGTGTGATTCACATTTGAACTTGTGTTGTTTTAGAATGTTTGGTATGACTTTTGTATTTAGCATTTGTTTCGTGATTATGTTATCGTTGTAGTGTAGTGGTAAGCTTTATTTTGCATGTGTTGTGTTGCTTCTTGAACAATACATTGCTTGTTGATTCATGATTCTTTGGTTATTGCTTTTGTGTTTTTAAGTTTGTTTGGCTTTGTTTGAGGACAAACAATGATGTAAGTTGGGGAGAGTGATGAGTGCCAAAAAGTCATGTTTTTAGTAGTATTTTTGTGGCACTTATTAGTCTAATTGTATTGAATAAAACCCCACTTTGTATGTAAATGTGTATATTTAGTGAATAATCAGGTTTTAGTGTATTTGTGTACCGTTTGATAGTTTTCTACTCATTTTGTAGGTATTGAGGTGTATTTGGAGCATGAGCAATAAAGTGTAGAAGACACGGCTTCAAACGCGCGATTTTGAGCAACTCATCAACGAATAAGGCTCAAAATGAGGAAGATAAAAATCACCAATTCGGTTGATATTTATTCATTTTTAGATAGGAAATTGAATAAGCTTTACAACGCTTCGAACCGGGCGCAAATCCGAGTTACGGTTCTCAAGTTATGGCTGAAACATGTGCTGTTTTTTTTTCATGACAGCAGGTAGCGCGCTTAGCGCGCCCCACCGTGCTGAGAGCACTTTTAAGGCTGTTTAACATTAATAAGGGCGCGCTTAGCTCCCATAATCGGGCTAAGCACGGGCTGCTATGATGACAGCAATAAATAGGCGTAAAGAACACATTTTTTAGTCATGGTTTTGGGGTTTTTTGCTCCCAACTCCATCAAACTTCAATTTTTCATTAGATTAGCTTAGAAAACATCATGGAAGCTTGCATTTGGATGATCCGGGGTGGATTTCTCATTGATCGGCGCCGACAATCCGTGAAGTGTTTGGTTTATTTCTGATTTTCTTCATGTCTTTCTTCTTTGTTCGGTTTGTATATGTTCTTACTTTGATCTTATGTACATTTGTCACCCATGGCGTTATATTTAATTTGCTTTACAAATCTCTATTGGTGATTGTTCTTGATTTTTGCTTAAATGCACGGGGTTTGGGTCGTGTTAGAGATAAACTTCACAAACTTCGATTAAGGATGATTATCTGTTAGTTTCTGAATGCTAGAGATAGATTTAGGGCTAATAATCCATATGGGTGTCGAAACTTAATGCCTCCGTGTCTCGAGTCAGGTGCGAGAGTGCCGATGAGGGTAGCATGGTTGAGTGTGTCAGAGATGGACATGTGTTGTGAGCGATACCGGGTGATATTGAGGAGTATTGTAAGTTGCGTATAACTGGTCGGTAAGTTTAATTTTGTGAGGAGTGGAATATATACATGCTTGATAAGTCTTTTCTCTCTGATGAATGAATTTTCTTGTGTTAATATTTACTTTTCTGTTTTTATGTTTCAACCAATTTTAAACCCAAACTCATTAACATTTAAATTTTAGGACGACAGTTCAGTAGCATCGATCTCTGTGGACACGATAAATTCCCGAAAAAATACTTCCAAAACTTTTGTTGCTTGCCGCTATACCGCTTCCAACAAAATGGCGACGTTGCCGGGGATTGGTGTTTTTATTGGATCGTATTGCGATAGTTTCTTTGTTTTTGAGTTTTGTAGATATCGTATATATTGTCTATTTTCACTTGTGTATATTGATACTTGTATATGTTTACCATATTTGTGAATTTTACAAGTTTTGTATACTTGTAAATTAAGTGTGTATGTTTGTTTCTCTTCACGTTTGCTAAGTGTTTGGTTAGGTTTCGTCGTCGGTGAGCACTAACCGTGTAAAGATGCAACTTGGAGAAGTGTGTATAAATAATAGGCGTCGAGCTTACAATGTAAAACAAGCATGTTTCAATTTTTGTATATGAGATTGTGTAGGTGTTAAGTGGAGGCCTACACCAGAAGTTTGATTGAAATTTTGTTTTTGAACTTTTGTGAGTTGATCACTCCCTTAGGTTTAGGCAAGTATTTGTTTCGATTAGCTTTAGGAATTACCCCTTGTTTGTTCACCCGCGCACATTACAGCCCTGAAAGTCATTTTGATTCTTGCTTTTGTGTTTACAGCATGATTTTTTGATGATTGCGTAATTTAGTCTTTTGTTTGCAAGATTGTTGTGTGAATTAAAAATCCCTTATTTTATGTTTTTCATCTACCGATGATTGTTTTTGCTAGGTGTGATTCACATTTGAACTTGGGTTGTTTTAGAATGTTTGGCATGACTTTTGTATTTTGCATTTGTTTCGTGATTATGTTATCGTTGTAGTGTAGTGGTAAGCTTTATTTTGCATGTGTTGTGTTGCTTCTTGAACCATACATTGCTTGTTAATTCATGATTCTTTGGTTATTGCTTTTGTGTTTATAAGTTTGTTTGGCCTTGTTTGAGGACAAACAATGATATAAGTTGGGGAGAGTGATGAGTGCCAAAAAGTCATGTTTTTAGTTGTATTTTTGTGGCACTTATCAGTCTAATTGTATTGAATAAAACCCCACTTTATATGTAAATTTGTATATTTAGTGTATAATCAAGTTTTAGTGTATTTGTGTACCGTTTGATAGTTTTCTACTCATTTTGTAGGTATTGAGGTGTATTTGGAGTATGAGCAATAAATTGTCGAAGACACGGCTTCAAACGTGCGATTTTGAGAAACTCATCAACGAATAAGGCTCAAAATGAGGATGATAAAAATCACCAATTTGGATGATATTTATTCATTGTTAGATAGGAAATTAAATAAGCTTTCCAACGCTTCGAACCGGGCGCAAATCCGAGTTACGGTTCTCAAGTTATGGCCGAAAAATGTGCTGTCTTTTTTTCATGACAGTAGGTAGGGCACTTAGCGCGCCCGACCGTGCTTAGTGCGCTTTTAAGGCGGTTTAACATTAATAAGGGCGCGCTTAGCACCCAAAATCGGGCTAAGTGCGGTCTGCTATGATGACAGCAATAAATAGGGGTAAAAAACACATTTTTTAGGGATGGTTTTGGGGTTTTTTGCTCCCAACTCCATCAAACTTCATTTTTTCATTAGATTAGCTTAGAAAACTTCATGAAAGCTTGCATTTGGATGATCCGGGGTGGATTTCTCATCGATCTGCACCGACAATCCGTGAAGTGTTTGGTTCATTTCTGATTTTCTTCATGTCTTTCTTCTTTGTTGGGTTTGTATATGTTCTTACTTTGATCATATGTACATTTGTCGCCCATGGCGTTATATTTAATTTGCTTTACAAATCTCTATTGGCGATTGTTCTTGATTTTTGCTTAAATGCGCGGGGTTTGGGTTATGTTAGAGATAAACTTCACAAACTTCGATTAAGGATGATTATCTGTTAGTTTATGAATGCTAGAGATAGATTTAGGGCTAACAATCTGTATGGGTGTCGAAACTTAATGCCTCTGTGTCTCGAGTCGGGTGCGAGAGTGCCGATGAGGGTAGCATGGTTGAGTGTGCCAGAGATGGACATGTGTTGTGAGCGATACCGCGTGATATTGAGGAGTATTGTAAGTTGCGTATAACTGGTCGGTAAGTTTAAGTTTGTGACGAGTGGAATATATACATGCTTGATAAGTCTTTTCTCTCTGATGAATGAATTTTCTTGTGTTAATATTTACTTTTCTGTTTTTATATTTCTACCAATTTTAAACCCAAACTCATTAACATTTAAATTATCGAACGGCAGTTCAGTAGCACCGATCTCTGTGGACATGATAAATTCCCGGAAAAATACTTGCAAAACATTTGTTGCTTGCCGCTATACCGCTTCCAACAAAATGGTGTCGTTGCCGGGGATTGGTGTTTTTATTGGATCGTCTTGCGATAGTTTCATTGTTTTTGAGTTTTGTAGATATCGTATATATTGTCTATTTTCACTTGTGTATATTGATACTTGTATATGTTTACCATATTTGTGAATTTTACATGTTTTGCATACTTGTAAATTTAGTGTATATGTTTGTTTCTCTTCGCGTTTGCTAAGTGTTTGGTTAGGTTTCGTCGTCGGTGAGCACTAACCGTGTAAAGAGGCAACTTGGAGAAGTGTGTATAAATAATAGGCGTCGAGCTTACGACGTAAAACAAGCATGTTTCGATTTTTGTATATGAGATTGTGTAGGTGTTAAGTAGAGGCCTACACCAGAACCTTGTTGCTATACTGGTTTTTCTGGTTCTGGTGTAGCGCGCTTAGCGCGCCCTGCTGTGCAGAGCCAGTGAATTCTTTTAATTGTTCACTTTGCTCCCCCCTCTTCCCACTTCCACCAAGGCTTTATATATTAGTATTTATTAGCAATTTTTCTAATTCTTTTGTTGATTGTTTGGACTCAAATTTTAGCATGATAGCTTGAAGTCGCATTTGGTGATTTTTCTGATTTTGAGTGTTTCAACTTGCGAATGCGTGGAAATGATAGTGTTTAAACATTTGTACACGTTCAAGGTATGTGTTTATCTCTTTCTTGACTTTAGCATATTCATGATACTTAGGCTTTTTACAACTTCTATGCCATACATTCTGTTATATACTTGTTCGTATGTGAATCAATTTAGTTCCCACCCTTTTTGTGAGGAAGCCTTCCATTGTTCATATATGCTCGGAGTACCAATATTCTTGTTTTAACTGGATTTTATTATGCTTAATCTTTTGTTTGTGTTGATTATTTGAAAGCATGAAAAGGATTAAGGCACTTGTTTCATTTTGAGCACAACTACCTTAGCCAAATAGTCAATTCACCTTGTGAGTGTGTGATCGTTTGTAAACCCTTTGAGCCTTTGGTCATTATCCATGTTGTTTGAGTTTGATTCTTGTCTATGAGTGTCAAATTCATTTTTTGTGTGGATCTTGATTGTTGTTTTTTTCTTGAACCCTCAACTTTGTGTTGTTGTATGAATTTTTACCTTGCCTTAGAAAGTAGGGAGTATTCACATGATGATGTGGTTGAATTCAAGTTGGGAAGAGCAATATTTTCTCACTTTTGTTATTGGTTGCTATGAGGTTGATAAAGAAAAGAAAAGAAAAGAAAAGAAAAAGAAAGAAAAAATTGAAAAAGCTTTGAAAAAGAAAAACAAAAAGAGTAGAATAATGTTGTGCTAATAAGTTCTATGTGTTTGGTGTAACACTTGGGATTTTGGAAGAAGTTTGATTGAAATTTTGTTTTTGAACTTTTGTGAGTTGATCACTCCCTTAGGTTTAGGCAAGTTTTTGTTTCGATTAGATTTAGGAATTACCCCTTGTTTGTTCACCCGAACACATTACAGCCCTGAAAGTCCTTTTGATTCTTGCTTTTGTGTTTACATCATGATTTTTTGATGATTGCGTAATTTAGTCTTTTGTTTGCAAGATTGTTGTGTTAGTGAAAAATCCCTTATTTTATGTTTTTCATCTACCGATGATTGTTTTTGCTAGGTGTGATTCACATTTGAACTTATATTGTTTTAGAATGTTTGACATGACTTTTGTATTTAGCATTTGTTTCGTGATTATGTTATCGTTGTAGTGTAGTGGTAAGCTTTATTTTGCATGTGTTGTGTTGCTTCTTGATCCATACATTTCTTGTTGATTCATGATTCTTTGGTTATTGCTTTTGTGTTTTTAAGTTTGTTTGGCCTTGTTTGAGGACAAACAATGATATAAGTTGGGGAGAGTGATGAGTGCCAAAAAGTCATGTTTTTAGTTGTATTTTTGTGGCACTTATCAGTCCAATTGTATTGAATAAAACCTCACTTTGTATGTAAATGTGTATATTTAGTGTATAATCAAGTTTTAGTGTATTTGTGTACCATTTGATAGTTTTCTACTCATTTTGTAGGTATTGAGGTGTATTTGGAGTATGAGCAATAAAGTGTCAAAGACACGGCTTCAAACGCGCGATTTTGAGCAACTCATCAACGAATAAGGCTCAAAATGAGGATGATAAAAATCACCAATTTGGTTGATATTTATTCATTGTTAGATAGGAAATTAAATAAGCTTTCCAACGCTTCGAACCGGGCGCAAATCCGAGTTACGGTTCTCAAGTTATGGCCGAAAAATGTGCTGTCTTTTTTTCATGACAGTAGGTAGCGCGCCTAGCGTGCCCGACCGCGCTTAGCGCACTTTTAAGGCGGTTTAACATTAATAAGGGTGCGCTTATCGCCCAAAATCGGGCTAAGCGCGGTCTGCTATGATGACAGTAATAAATAAGGGTATAAAACTAATTTTTTAGGGATGGTTTTGGGGTTTTTGCTCCCAACTCCATCAAATTTCATTTTTTCATTAGATTAGCTTAGAAAACTTCATGGAAGCTTGCATTTGGATGATCCGGGGTGGATTTCTCATCGATCTGCACCGACAATCCGTGAAGTGTTTGGTTCATTTCTGATTTTCTTCATGTCTTTCTTCTTTGTTGGGTTTGTATATGTTCTTACTTTGATCTTATGTACATTTGTCGCCCATGGCGTTATATTTAATTTGCTTTACAAATCTCTATTGGTGATTGTTCTTGATTTTTGCTTAAATGTGCGGGGTTTGGGTTGTGTTAGAGATAAACATCACAAACTTCGATTAAGGATGATTATCTGTTAGTTTATGAATGCTAGAGATAGATTTAGGGCTAACAATCTGTATGGGTGTCGAACCTTAATACCTCTGTGTCTCGAGTCGGGTGCGAGAGTGCCGATGAGGGTAGCATGGTTGAGTGTGCCAGAGATGGACATGTATTGTGAGCGATACTGCGTGATATTGAGGAGTATTGTAAGTTGCGTATAACTGGTCGGTAAGTTTAAGTTTGTGACGAGTGGAATATATACATGCTTGATAAGTCTTTTCTCTCTGAAAAATGAATTTTCTTTTGTTAATATTTACTTTTCTATTTTTATGTTTCAACCAATTTGAAACCCAAACTCATTAACATTTAAATTATCGAACGGCAGTTCAATAGCACCGATCTCTGTGGACACGATAAATTCCCGGAAAAATACTTGCAAAACATTTGTTGCTTGCCGCTATACCGCCTCCAACAAAATGGCGTCGTTGCCGAGGCTTGGTGTTTTTATTGGATCGTATTGCGATAGTTTCATTGTTTTTGAGTTTTGTAGATATCGTATATATTGTCTATTTTCACTTGTATATATTGATACTTGTATATGTTTACCATATTTTTGAATTTTACATGTTTTGCATACTTGTAAATTTTGTGTATATGTTTGTTTCTCTTCGCGTTTGCTAAGTGTTTGGTTAGGTTTCGTCATCAGTGAGCACTAAGCGTGTAAAGAGGCAACTTGGAGAAGTGTGTATAAATAATAGGCGTCGAGCTTATGACGTAAAACAAGCATGTTTCGATTTTTGTATATGAGACTGTGTAGGTGTTAAGTAGAGGCCTACACCAGAACCTTGTTGTTGTACTAGTTTTTCTGGTTCTGGTGTAGCGCGCCCTACTGTGCAGAGCCAATGAATTCTTTTAATTGTTCACTTTGCTCCCCCCTCTTCACACTTCCACCAAGGCCTTATATACTAGTATTTATTAGTAATTTTTCTAATTCTTTTGTTGATTGTTTGGACTCAAATTTTAGCCTGATAGCTTAAAGTCGCATTTGGTGATTTTTCTGATTTTGAGTGTTTCAACTTACGAATGCGTGGTAATGATAGTGTTTAAACTTTTATATCCTTGTTCGTATGTGAATCACTTTAGTTCCCACACTTTTTGTGAGGAAGCCTTCCATTGTTCATATATGCTCGGAGTACCAATATTCTTGTTTTAACTGGATTTTATTATGCTTAATCTTTTGTTTGTGTTGATTATTTGAAAGCATGAAAAGGATTAAGGCACTTGTTTCATTTTGAGCACAACTACCTTAGCCAAATAGTCAATTGACCTTGTGAGTGTGTGATCATTTGTAAACCCTTTGAGCCTTTGGTCATTATCCATATTGTTTGAGTTTGATTCTTTTCTATGAGTATCAAATTCATTTTTTGCGTGGATCTTGATTATTGTTTTTTTTTCTTGAACCCTCAACTTTGTGTTGTTGTATGAATTTTTACCTTGCCTTAGAAAGTAGGGAGTATTCACATGATGATGTGGTTGATTCAAGTTGGGGAGAGTAATGTTTTCTCACTTATGTTATTGGTTGCTATGAGGTTGAAAAAGAAAAGAAAATAAAATAAAAGAAAAGAAAAAGAAAGAAAAAAATTGAAAAAGAAAAACAAAAAGAGTAGAATAATGTTGTGCTAATAAGTTATATGTGTTTGGTGTGACACTTGGGATTTTGGAAGAAGTTTGATTGAAATTTTGTTTTTGAACTTTTGTGAGTTGATCACTCCCTTAGGTTTAGGCAAGTTTTTGTTTCGATTAGCTTTAGAAATTACCTCTTGTTTGTTCACCCGACCACATTTCATCCCTGAAAGTCCTTTTGATTCTTGCTTTTGTGTTTTCAGCATGATTTTTGGATGATTGCATAATTTAGTCTTTTGTTTGCAAGATTGTTGTGTGAGTGAAAAATCCCTCATTTTATGTTTTTCATCTACCGGTGATTGTTTTTGCTAGGTGTGATTCACATTTGAACTTGTGTTGTTTTAGAATGTTTGGCATGACTTATGTATTTAGCATTTGTTTTGTGATTATGTTATCGTTGTAGTGATTATTTTGCATGTGTTGTGTTGCTTCTTGAACCATACATTGCTTGTTGATTCATGATTCTTTGGTTATTGCTTTTGTGTTTTTAAGTTTGTTTGGCTTTGTTTGAGGACAAACAATGATGTAAGTTGGGGAGAGAGATGAGTGCCAAAAAGTCATGTTTTTAGTAGTATTTTTGTGGCACTTATCAGTCTAATTGTATTGAATAAAACCCCACTTTGTATGTAAATGTGTATATTTAGTGTATAATCAAGTTTTAGTGTATTTGTGTACCGTTTGATAGTTTTTTACTCATTTTGTAGGTAATGAGGTGTATTTGGAGCATGAACAATAAAGTGTCGAATGTAACACCCCGATTTATTTAACCGTATTTAATTATTCCATTTATGTGAAATTTTGTGAATTGTGTGATTTATTGTGTTTCATGTTAATGCATCATGTTTGGGCATTGAGATTTTTGTGGCATAAATGTGTCACATTTTGAACTAACAGCCACTGGTGGAAGTTAGTGTTATTTTTGGTTATGTCACGTTTTGCACTTGAGTTCCACTGATGGAAGTTAGTGAGTTTTTGGCCTTTTGTTATGTGTTGCCTTATATTTAGGAATCTTAATATTATGTGAAGTGATATGAAGAGCATGAATTTAATTTAGTGTTATTTGAGCACGACAGGTGGATTTTTTGAATTGTGTAAATTAAATGAGTTTTACCTGTTAATTGGATCATTTCTCTGATAGGTAAAATATTTACAATAAATTATAATTTCTTTTCAATTTTTATTTCCCGAAATATATTTCATCGGTATGTTTATGTTTTATCGCATTTTGAGAGCATTTGGGAGATATTTGAGCTGAAGGGTATTTTGGTCTTTTTGGGGTTAGATATTTTGATTTTTTTATAAAAATAGAAAAGTAGTAAGAAAAGAGAGAAAGAAAGAAGAAAAAGAAAAGGAGAAGAGAAAGAGAAGAGGAAAAAGAAGAAAAAAAAGAGGAAAAACTTGTGGATTTAGGAATCGATTCAACCGACTTTTCAAACGCGAATTAATCGGGTAAGGGTGCGAAACTCGATTATCTTATGCTTGTGTAAGATTATGTATGTTTTCTTGGAATGTTTGCTTGTTTTCCGTAATTTTCACTTTTAGGTCGAAACGGTAAAAATCGATAGAACTCGATGTTTTTACGGACGAAAGTTGGAATAAATTGTGTAGATGTGTCGAGTAATGTTAGGCCGTGATCGAGTATGCTTGTTTTATCGAATTTGGTTGAGTTTGTAAGTTTTTGCATTTTTGGAGATTTGAGAGTTTAAGATTCAGAGTGAAATCGAAAGTCGTAGAATTCACGTTTAATGGTTCCAAATCACTACTATATGTTTGGTATGAATGAGTATGTGTTTGTTTCGAAGAAAATAATTGAATCGGTCGGATTTTCGGACGAAATTGCATGAACCCGTAGGGCTGTTAGCAGAAAAATTTTGGTTTTTGCAAAACTTCAAAAATTCATAACTCTTGAACCGTAAGTCGGTTTTGACCCCCGTTCGAAGTGTTGGAAAGTTAACGAGATGTTATTTCTAGGAAAAATAGTTTTGAGGTTTGTATATGGTTCAATTATAGCAGAAAATTGAAACCGTATTGTTGTGTTAATTTTTACCATCGTGAATGCGTGCGATTGAGGTGTTATCGTGCAATATGCTTTGGTTATATAACGTATAGCTTGTGTGTACTGTTATACGATGTGTTGTGGGTAGCCTTATGGCGTGAATCCTAAATTGTGGAAATTATTGTGAATTGTGGCCTTTTGGCAAATAAATGCATTGTTTAAATTAAATGTATATGCATGTTAATTGTGAAAGAGTTCGTTGCCGTTTGGGTGGTAAAGCGATGCTCGTTGCCGTTTGGTGTAATTGATGTGAATTGGTGTGAATGCATATGATAATATGCTGCTTGTTGTGATTTGTGGTTAATGATGAATGCATGGTTTGAATTGATTTTCAATGCATGATTATTGATGTTGAAATGGTTCACATGGTTGTATATGTGTATGCCTTGGATTGTCATGAGTCATTTGTATGCCAAGCATCATGATATGTATTGTTGTGACGTCCTGAGTGACGGTTTGGTTCCAGAGGGAATCCGCTATAACATCGTGTGCCTATGTGAGGACCTAAAGCGATGGTTATAGACGATCGTGTACCCATGTGGGGACCTAAAGCGATCGGATTGTGTGCTCATGTGGAGACCTAAAGCAATCCATAACGTCATGTGCTCATGTGGAGACCTAAAGAGACGGGTGAACATCGTAGGCCCGACGGGGAGTTATTGAGCGATACTCAGTAACGAGCGACGGTTCCAGTAGTTCCTGAGTGAACTGATGATGAGACATTGGAAGTCGGTACCACATAGCATGTGCATAGAGTCGTTGTGTTGGTCTCTGAGCATTTGCATAAATCATGAATTAATTGTGCATGGATTTGTGATTGTGATTGATGAGATGGAATATGTGTAATTGAATTGTGAATGATTGAAGTGCAGTGGTATTTGATACGTGAAAATTGTACCGTATTGTGTTATGTTTGATTGTTGTGCAATTGTGGTGAGAATATGCCTACTTGAGTATTTTTGTGTTAATATATAATTTTACGCAATTATGTTATGGTTTTTTTTTTCACCCTTCTGCTGTTTTATAATGCTCTATGAGGCATTGCAGATTAGAGTCGCTGGAGGTATTCTTTTTGTGAAGCGTTGCGTCTTCATTCTTTTGTCGGTCGGCTGTGATATGTGACACCGGGTAGCTAGGGTGGCCGTTTGTGATTATTTTGTATATGTGATGATATCTTTTAGAATTGTACGTGTATAACTTGATGTATGACAAACTTTTTATATGATATATGTATATATGTTATTCAGATTTTAGATTTTCCGCTTTTATTCTAATTTCTGAAAAGTGGGTGTAAGGAACTGAGTTTCCTTTGTTTGATTGCTACCCCACCGTTGCATATCTTTATGAGCAGGTGTTGTATGTTATCTGTATTTTGTTTTCTATTGATGTGACCCCTTCGGTCTATGCCGTGTTTTTAGATATACTCTGACGAAATTTTGAATTTCTCTTTTATTGCTTTAACTGTTTTGGGATATAGATTAGGGGCGTCACATTAAGTGGTATCAGAGCCAGTCCGTGTCAGTTGTGTCAGTTGTGTCTGTTGCGTCTGGCATTTTGGGCGAGTTGTTGTTGTGCGACAGTTATGTTCGGGTGAGTTGTTGTTTAACCATAGTTTCTGTTATTGGAAACGAACAAAATATGGCTGGTCGAAATGATGCTGCTTTGGCTGCTGCGATGCAAGCTATGGCACGAGCTGTGCAGGGTGCACCGAATGCTGCTGGAAATGATGAGTTCAGAAAGAATAAGCCGCCGGTCTTTAAAGGGAAACATGATCCGGATGGTGCACAGATTTGGTTGAAAGGGATTGAAAGGATTTTCAGGGTGATGGATTGTGAAGATG
This sequence comes from Lathyrus tuberosus, assembly GCA_022829125.1. Lineage (NCBI taxonomy): Eukaryota > Viridiplantae > Streptophyta > Magnoliopsida > Fabales > Fabaceae > Lathyrus > Lathyrus tuberosus. The sequence goes on from JALAZF010000550.1 coordinate 1,841,571, forward strand.
ATCATAAGGTGAGGCTAGGTATTCATATGTTACATGAAGAGGCTGATGACTGGTGGGTCAGTACTCGTTAGGTGTTGGAAGCTGCGGAGGAAGAAGAGATCACTTGGGAAGTGTTTAGCCGAGAGTTTCTAAGGAAGTATTTTCCCGAGGATGTCCGAGGAAAGAAAGAGATAGAAGTGTGTGAAGTATGAAAGTGGATTGCGTCCTGAGATTAAGCAGGCTATCGGTTATCAGAGGATTCGAAGGTTTGCTGATTTGGTGGAATGCTATAGGATTTATGATGAAGATAGTAAGGCTCGTTCTGCTCACTATAAAAGTGTAAGTGACAGGAAAGGGAAGCAACAATTCTGTGGTGGTCCGTATGTGTCACCGGCTGATAAGGGTAAACAAAGGGGTACTTTTGATCGAAGGTCAGGTGGAGGAGGTATGTCTAATTCTCCTAGGTGTTTTAGGTGTGGCGAATTGGGTCATCGTCAGACAGAATGTAGGAAGAAGTTGGATAAGTGTTCTAATTGTGGTGGTATCGGACATGTCTTAGCTGATTGTAAAAGGAAGAATGTGGTGAAGTGTTACAGTTGTGGGGAACCTGGTCACATTAGCACGAAGTGTCCTAATCCGAAGAAAGCTACAGCTAGTGGTAAAGTGTTTTCATTGGCGGGAACTCAGACTTCAAGTGCAGATCGTCTGATAAGAGGTACTTGCTTTATTAATAATACGCCTTTAATTGCTATTATTGATACTGGTGCGACTCATTCGTTTATTTCGTCTAAGTGCGCGAAGCGTTTGAATCTTGTGTTGTTTGTGATGGGTTTTGAGATGGTTATTGATACTCCAGCGATGGGGTCAGTAACTACTTCTTTGGTCTGTCTAAGTTGTTCTTTGATCATTTATGGTAAAGACTTTGTGATGGATTTGGTGTGTTTACCGTTGGAAGGTTTAGATGTGGTATTAGGAATGAATTGGTTGCAATTTAATCGGCTTCACATTGATTGTTATCATAAGCTAGTAAGGTTTCCTTTTCTTGAAGAAGACGAAGACTCAAGTTTCTTATCTACCAAAGAGTTGAAGAAACTTTTGGCGGATGAAGTTCAGTTGTTTGGTTTGTTTGCATCATTGACTGTAGATAGTCAAGTTTCACTTGATGTGTTTCCTGTTGTGTGTGATTTTCCTGAAGTGTTTGCTGAGGATTTTTCAGATGTACCGCCAGAGAGAGAGGTGGAGTTTTCTATAGATCTAGTTCCTGGTACTAGACCTGTTTCTATGGCACCTTATCGAATGTCGGCATCTGAGTTGGTGGAGTTGAAAAAGCAGTTGAATGACTTATTGGAAAAGAGGTTTGTGAGACCAAGTGTTTCTCCTTGGGGTGCTCCAGTTTTGTTGGTGAAAAAGAAAGATGGGAGTATGCGATTATGTATTGATTATCGCCATTTGAATAAGGTGACGATTAAGAATAAGTATCCGCTTCCAAGGATTGATGATCTGATGGATCAGTTGGTTGGTGCAACAGACGACAGAAAAGGTAAAGTTTATTCGTGAGAAAATGAAGGCTTCTCAGAGTAGACAAAAGAGTTATCATGATCGGAGACGGAAGGATCTTGAGTTTCAAGAGGGTGACCATGTATTTTTGAGAGTTACGCCGGTAACGGGTGTTGGTTGTGCATTGAAATCTAAGAAGCTTACTTCTCGATTTATTGGTCCTTACCAGATATCTGCGAGAGTGGGTGCTGTGGCGTATCGGGTGGCGTTACCGCCGAATCTGTCGAATTTGCATGATGTGTTTCATGTTTCACAGCTTCGGAAGTATGTTCTGGATCCTTCACATGTGATTCTGATGGACGAGGTTGAGGTAAGGGAGAACCTTACGGTCGAGGCTTTACCAGCTAGTATTTTGGATCGCGAGGTGAAGCGGTTAAGGGGCAAAGATATTGCACTTGTGAAAGTGGCGTGGGGAGGCGCTGCTGAGGGCAATTTGACTGGGGAGTTGGAGAGTAGGATGCGGGAGTCGTATCCAGAGTTGTTCGTCTCAGGTAATATTTTCGAGGACGAAAATTTCTAAGTGGGGGAGAATTGTAACGCCCCGATTTATTTAACCGTATTTAATTATTCCATTTATGTGAAATTTTGTGAATTGTGTGATTTATTGTGTTTCATGTTAATGCATCATGTTTGGGCATTGAGAGTTTTGTGGCATAAATGTGTCACATTTTGAACTAACAGCCACTGGTGGAAGTTAGTGATATTTTTGGTTATGTCACGTTTTGCACTTGAGTTCCACTGGTGGAAGTTAGTGAGTTTTTGGCCTTTTGTTATGTGTTGCCTTATATTTAGGAATCTTAATATTATGTGAAGTGATATGAAGAGCATGAATTTAATTTAGTGTTATTTGAGCACGACAGGTGGATTTTTTGAATTGTGTAAATTAAATGAGTTTTACCTGTTAATTGGATAATTTCTCTAATAGGTAAAATATTTGCAATAAATTATAATTTCTTTTCAACTTTTATTTCCCGAAATATATTTCATCGGTATGTTTATGTTTTATCGCATTTTGAGATCATTTGGGAGATATTTGAGCTGAGGGGTATTTTGGTCTTTTTGGGGTTAGATATTTTGATTTTTTTATAAAAATAGAAAAGTAGTAAGAAAAGAGAGAATGAAAGAAGAAAAAGAAAAGGAGAAGAGAAAGAGAAGAGGAAAAAGAAGAAAAAAAGAGGAAAAACTTGTGGATTTAGGAACCGATTCAACCGACTTTTCAAACGCGAATTAATCGGGTAAGGGTGCGAAACTCGATTATCTTATGCTTGTGTAAGATTATGTATGTTTTCTTGGAATGTTTGCTTGTTTTCCATAGTTTTCACTTTTAGGTCGAAACGGTAGAAATCGATAGAAACCGATGTTTTTACGGACAAAAGTCGGAATAAATTGTGTAGATGTGTCGAGTAATGTTAGGCCGTGATCGAGTATGCTTGTTTTATCGAATTTGGTTGAGTTTGTAAGTTTTTGCATTTTTTGAGATTTGAGAGTTTAAGATTCGGAGTGAAATCGAAAGTCGTAGAATTCACGTTTAATGGTTCCAAATCACTACTATATGTTTGGTATGAATGCGTAAGTGTTTGTTTCGAAGAAAATAATTGAATCGGTCGGATTTTCGGACGAAATTGCATGAACCCTTAGGGCTGTTAGCAGAAAAATTCTGGTTTTTGCAAAACTTCAAAAATTCATAACTCTTGAACCGTAAGTCGGTTTTGACCCCCGTTCGAAGCGTTGGAAAGCTAACGAGATGTTCTTTCTAGGAAAAATAGTTTTGAGGTCTGTATATGGTTCAATTATAGCAAAAAATTGAAACCGTATTGTTGTGTTAATTTTTACCGTCGTGAATGCGTGCGATTGAGGTGTTATCGTGCAATATGTTTTGGTTATATAAGTATAGCTTGTGTGTACTGTTATACGATGTGTTGTGAGTAGCCTTATGGCGTGAATCTTAGATTGTGGAAATTATTGTGAATTATGGCCTTTTGGCAAATAAATGCATTGTTTAAATTAAATGTATATGCATGTTAATTGTGAAAGAGTTCGTTGTCGTTTGGGTGGTAAAGCGATGCTCGTTGCCGTTTGGTGTAATTGATGTGAATCGGTGTGAATGCATATGATAATATGCTTGTTGTTGTGATTTGTGGTTAATGATGAATGCATGGTTTGAATTGATTTTCAATGCATGATTATTGATGTTGAAATGGTTCACATGGTTGTATATATGTATGCCTTTGATTGTCATGAGTCATTTGTATGCCAAGCATCATGATATGCATTGTTGTGACATCCTGAGTGACGGTTTGGTTCCAGATGGAATCCGCTATAACATCGTGTGGCTATGTGAGGACCTAAAGCGATGGTTATAGACGATCGTGTGCCCATGTGGGGACCTAAAGCGATCAGATTGTGTGCTCATGTGGAGACCTAAAGCAATCCATAACGTCGTGTGCTCATGTGGAGACCTAAAGCGACGGGTAAACATCGTAGGCCCGACGGGGAGTTATTGAGCGATCCTCAGTAATGAGCGATGGTTCCAGTAGTTCCTGAGTGAACTGATGATGAGACATTGGAAGTCGGTACCGCATAGCATGTGCATAGAGTCGTTGTGTCGGTCTCTGTGCATTTTCATAAATCATGAATTAATTGTGCATGGATTTGTGATTGTGATTGATGAGATGGAATATGTGTAATTGAATTGTGAATGATTGAAGTGCAGTGGTATTTGATACGTGAAAATTGTATCGTATTGTGTTATGTTTGATTGTTGTGCAATTGTGGTGAGAATATGCCTACTTGAGTATTTTTGTGTTAATATATAATTTTACGCAATTATATTATGGTTGTTTTTCTCACCCTTCTACTGTTTTATAATGCTCTATGAGGCATTGCAGATTAGAGTCACTGGAGGTATTCTTTTTGTGAAGCGTTGCGTCTTCATTCTTTTGTCGGTCGGCTCTGATATGTGACACCGGGTAGCTAGGGTGGCCGTTTGTGATTATTTTGTATATGTGATGATATCTTTTGGAATTGTACGTGTATAACTTGATGTATGACAGACTTTTTATATGATATATGTATATATGTTATTCAGATTTTAGATTTTCCGCTTTTATTCTAATTTCTGAAAAGTGGGTGTAAGGAACTGAGTTTCCTCTGTTTGATTGCTACCCCATCGTTGCATATCTTTATGAGCAGGTGTTGTATGTTATCTGTATTTTGTTTTCTATTGATGTGACCCCTTCGGTCTATGCCGTGTTTTTAGATATACTCTGACAAAATTTTGAATTTCTCTTTTATTGCTTTAACCGTTTTGGGGTATAGATTGGGGGCGTCACATCGAAGACACGGCTTCAAACGCTCGATTTTGAGCAACTCATCAACGAATAAGGCTCAAAATGAGGATGATAAAAATACCAATTCAGTTGATATTTATTCATTGTTAGATAGGAAATTGAATAAGCTTTCCAAAGCTTTGAACCGGACGCAAATCCGAGTTACGGTTCCCAAGTTATGGCCGAAACATGTGCTGTCTTTTTTTCATGACAGCAGGTTGCGCGCTTAGCGCGCTTTTAAGGCGGTTTAACATTAATAAGGGCGCGCTTAGCGCCCAAAACCGGGCTAAGCGCGGTCTGTTATGATGATAGCAAGAAATAAGGGTAAAAAACACATTTTTAGGGATGGTTTTGGGGTTTTTTGCTCCCAACTCCATCAAACTTCATTTTTTCATTAGATTAGCTTAGAAAACATCATGGAAGCTTGCATTTGGATGATCCGGGGTGGATTTCTCATCGATCGGCGCCAACAATCCATGAAGTGTTTAGTTCATTTCTGATTTTCTTCACGTCTTTCTTCTTTGTTGGGTTTGTATATGTTCTTACTTTGATCTTATGTACATTTGTCACCCATGGCGTTATATTTAATTTGCTTTACAAATCTCTATTGGTGATTGTTCTTATTTTTGCTTAAATGCGCGGGGTTTGGGTCGTGTTAGAGATAAATTTCACAAACTTCGATTAAGGATGATTATCTGTTAGTTTCTGAATGCTAGTGATAGATTTAGGGCTAACAATCTATATGGGTGTCGAAACTTAATGCCTCTGTGTCTCGAGTCGGGTACGAGAGTGCCGATGAGGGAGCATGGTTGAGTGTGCCAGAGATGGACATGTGTTGTGAGCCATACCGGGTGATATTGAGGAGTATTGTAAGTTGTGTATAACTGGTCGGTAAGTTTAAGTTTGTGACGAGTGGAATATATACATGCTTGATAAGTCTTTTCTCTCTGATGAATGAATTTTCTTGTGTTAATATTTACTTTTCTGTTTTTATGTTTCAACCAATTTTAAACCCAAACTCATTAACATTTAAATTGTCGAACGACAGTTCAGTAGCACCGATCTCTATGAACACGATAAATTCCCGGAAAAATACTTCCAAAACTTTTGTTGCTTGCCTCTATACCGCTTCCAACACATGCCATAATATAACCTTAATATGGTTTGCCCGCAGTATTTTAAACCTTGAAGTAGTCTGCCCCTGATTGATCGGTGCTTGAAGCAACTTAACTCTGATTAACCGAACCTTTAGGCGATTTGCTCCTGCTCAGCAAGGTCTTGAGTTGATTTGCCTTTGATGTGACTGACTCTTGAAGTGATTTACCCCTAACAGTACTTCAAAATGGCCTGCCCTGATGTGACGTTAAGGTAGATTTCCCTTATATTGGATTCTTCACAAATGATTGAATTCCTCACTGATTGTTCATTATTGAAATTTCCTTGATGCTAAACGCCAACTTGCAGATAAAATAGTTCTTTCAAAATGGCAATTCTAATGCAATACTCATATAGGTTTTGAAATCAAAATCATTATTGAGGTGAAGTTGTGATATATGGTAAATGAGTCAATGATCAGAACACAATCTTAATCTAGACATTCAAAGTGTGAAAATGGTGATACAAGAACATGATTCCTAGTCAAATGATTTGCAAAAATCTTCGAAGTCAGTTTAACACAATGTTGCCGTAGTATGCTTTCAAAATAAACTCTGTTTCAATTGACTCTTTTGAGGTTTGTAACGTTGTCTGGTTCACGATGTTTGAAACAAAAGGATATAAGGCTCAAATTTTTTAATTTTAACCGACCTCATTCTCCTTCTGATGATCTTCAGTCCTACGTTCAGTTAATTCGGCACATGCATTCAACTTATAAGAGGATTTTGAAAGTGGAGATGGTATGGTTCAAAAACCAATGAATTTTTTGCTTGAGGTGGTAGTCACCCACTTTTGTTTGGTAGTAACAAAATTTTGTTTTTGTCAAGAATTTTGGTGACCCTTTGATTCTTGATATAGTGGTCACCTAATCTGTTTTTTTTGTCGAGGATTAAGTGACCTCTTCTGATTTTTTCTTTTTTTTTTCTTTTTTCTTATCCCTAACTTTTTTCTGGACCACTTCTTTGAAGCTTTCAATCCACTTGAATGCCTTAATTTTTCCCTATGTCTCCTTTTCCGATGTTCAACTTAACGGGCTCTCTTTCATTTTTTTGGAACAATTTTCACAAAATTTATTCTTTTAGTGAAAAGGTTGTGACTGCCATATTAATAATTGGTTGAGGAACAATCACTATATATTTTTTTTTTCAAAACTTCTTCGACATTTCATTGTGTGTACGGAGAAGAACATGTGTTTGAAGCTCTTATTGGAAGGTGTATAGATGAACCAATTCTCTTGAAATTTGAATGCATAGTCAAACTATCTGAAAAAACTACCATGCCCCTAGTTAAGATTAAGGGTGTTTAATTACAAAAGAAACACCAACTTCTATGATCAAAGTGGTTAACTAGGAATTAACTCCTTAACTCTTTGGTGTTTGGGAATTTGAAACAATGCCTTACATTATCAGCAAAGTTCTATTTGAAAGCATACCGTAGCAATTTTTGGTATTTCATTTTCATCATTCTCCCTCTGATCTTTGCTTAAACAAAACTTTGATAAAGGAAAGCGAGGTGAAGAAAACCTTTTTTTTTTAATTTTGTGAAAAAGGGAAAGAAGTATAAAAAGAGTGAACATGAAAGGAATACTTCAAAAGATGAAAACTTAGTTCATTACTATTACCATTTAAAAACAACGAGTTTAAAAGCAAGTAACATTTAATAAACAAAGAAATTACAAAATGCAAATGGTAAAATAGCCTAATGATTGTCAGTGTTGTGGATGAGCTTTCCTTTATGATCCACTGGCTTTAGGGGTAACTTCTCATGCTTGAATCATGTTTCATTAGCCTTTCCCTACCAAAAGGTAAAGGTCATCATCCTCGTCAGAGATGAAGCGATGATTTCTTGAGTATTTTTCTTTAAACGCCTCACAAGTTGTGGCCTTTTGGATGGGTTCTGTCCCTTGCTAGGACGTGGAAGATTTTTCCCACTCGAGGACTCCATAACTGTTTCATCAACTTTTGCCTTGAATTGTTTTAAAGCAAACATTTTATCATTCTGAGTCGACGCATTGACCCCCGAGATGTCGTCGATGCTGGTCACCAATGCTTCAACACCTTTTTGGTAAGTAGAGATTTTAAGGGGTTTTAGGGATCTCTTGATTCCGTCATTATCCGACCCTGTAATCAAAATGTCTACATTTGGGTCATCCTTCTTAAAGGCTAGCTTCTTGGCATTGATTAACTCTTGCACTTTAATCTTAAAAGATTTGCATTCTTCAACCGAATGCCCTATTGATCCGACATGATACTCGTAATTAGCGTTTAAGTCATACCTTTTGACAACATCATAGGTCTAAATGGTTTTATGTCCAACATTGAATTCTGGTTTAAACGATGCAGCAGTTGATCGTATGTTACACGAATATGGTCAAAACAAAGATGTTTTCGTTTTTGGTTATTCCTTGTCCTGTACTAATTTAGACTTCGCGCTTTTTCTCCATTGACTCTGTTGAGGGATAGCCAAAGATTGTTGGTAAGGAGGCCTTGGAAGCAATGATTGGGGATTATATTTGATTGGAGGACCATACACTACTACGGAAGACCCATTTAACAATGGTTGGGAAAGATATATAATGACGCGGACACATGCGTTGTTATGTAGAGTGTTGTTATATATATGATACTTACAATCACGGTCCTGTGACCGTTGTAATAAATTGGAAAGCGCGCAGCATATAACAACGGTTAAGAGTAATAACCGTTGTGATATTGTTTATGAATAAAAAAACATTTCATACCAGAATCAGCAATACACCATTTGTGAACAAATATCAAAACCATTAATTACAAAGGAATATCAAAGGATGAAAAATGAATTTTCAAAAGACAAAGAGATATAATCATTAATTCAACAACTCGAGGTTGGCAGAAACTTATCCAACTTCCAAGAGAAGATAAATAATCAGAAGAAACAATATAAAAGCGTAAGAGCCAAAACATAAAAACAACTTAATCCAAAAGAATCAAAATGAGTTCTACTGCTCAAGCTACCAAAAATGTTGAGAATGAAGTTGTTGTTGTAGAGGGGGATGTTGTTCAAAACCTTCCTTAGAATCAACATGTTGCTGTAGACGGGGTTGTCGTTCGAAACCTTCCTCATAATCAACAAGTTGCTGCTATAGATGAGACTGTTGCAGAAAGAAGGAGAGCTTTGAGGGTGAGGAGAAGAAGGAGAAGAAAGAGAACAATGTTAAGAAGGCAGATGGTTGTTGTCGATTCTGATGATGATGATGATGAGGCTGACTATGGTTGGTCAAACTTCCTCTCATCCAGAGCATTTAGATTTGATGATTAAGTTTATGTAATGAAACTTAATTTATCTAATAAAATTTTAATCTTTTTGCTTAACAGCTTAAACTAGAAGCTACAATATCTATCAACAAATATACTAACAAACATATAATTAATTGAAAATTCAAAAGTTTGTGCTGAACTTACTCGTAAGAAACCATCTTTTATTAGTTGCATTCACGTCTTCATAATGTAATTCAAACATCAACAATGTAATTCACAATGCATCTGCAGTTTAAACATCAACAATGTAATTCAAACCCTAATTCAACTATTACATTTCATAACAAAGTAAACATTAAACATAAAGGAGACAAGAAAACATAACATCTTGAGATTACCAGAAAATTTCTCTGATTTCAGTTTGTCCTTCAAATTCATGTTCTTCTTCTTTAAATCCCCATACATAACCTTCAAATAGCCCACAACTTCCAACTCTGACTTCATAATGCTCTCATATTCATTTCCACCTCTTTCTCCCACGTCTTTATCCCATATGAACAAATTACATGTTTCACCACTCCTCCAAAATGGACATCTCCGAAAAAGCCTTCCTTTATTTTGTCCCTTCTTGCATTGGTACGAAACCATACAACCATCACAACCACAGAAATTTCCCGATCGAGATTTTACAACGGAAGAAGACATAGAAACACCTTTGGATAAGTTTGTCTTCAAATGTGACATTGCAACAACTTAAAGTAGAACACTTTCTTGTTGTTGTTATTGTCTTCTTCCTGACGATGGTGACGACGTTGGTGTTAGGTTTGTTTCGTCTTGTTTCTTTTTTCAGTGGATAAATAGATATATACTTGGTGTTTAAAATACATAAAAAGAAGCTTCAGTTTGTAACAACGGTTTTAAGAAATAACCGTAGTGATATCCTTATTATTTTTTAGTCAAATATAAATAAAACTTAAAAAGGACGCATTTACGTCAAAGGAATAAACTATTTGAGGGCGATGAGGTTCGAACCCATGAAAGCTTGATTGTATCACCACGGTGTTCACAACAACCGTTATTATAGCCTTGAAATTTCTAATTAAAATAATGTGCGCGCATCTAGTACGCACTATTACCACTGTTGGATTTTTAACCGTCATTAAAAGCATTTTAATAAGACTTTAAAATAATGTGCAAGCATCCAGTATGCACTATTACAACGGTGTATAGGATGTCGTTGTAAACCTGGCGTTGTTGTTTGGGTGTTTTGTAGTAGTGATATGTCGGAACATGAGGAGTCGATGCATGGGGCTGCCATTGACTTGGGGTAACATCGGATGGATGTAGAGGGGTAATTATTTATGCTGCAACAATTGGTGTGGGTTGGCCTCTCTTATTAATAAATCTCACAGGGTTTCCATGACCATTCCCATCTGAATTTTCAACTGATTGACCTCCTATTTCAACAATTCCTAACTTCGCTGAAGTTCGTCCATAATTTTTTGAGACACGTTTCACGTTCTAAGCGTGTGCCAGGTAATTAGCTTGTCGATTATGGACAAAAGGCAGGATGAGTTTTTTGTTGTTTTATGGAAAAATGTGCATGCATGCTAATAAATGTAGATGCAACTTTTTTTGTTTGTTTTCTGATATGCAAAATATTTTAATGAGAATGTAATTCCATGTCATGCATATTTTTTTATTGAGCAGTATGGTTTCATACAGTTCTGATTTCTTTTCACATAGAGTTCTTACTAGGATAGATCTAGGGTTGTGATAAAGGTTCCTAGAGTTACAGACCCAACTTGAAAATATTGCCGCCTATATAAAATTACTTGTTGGACAACAATTCTCTCAAGAATATCTACTCTAAGTAAGGCTTTCATACCAACCACACAAGGCATACATCTCGTGGCCAACACTATGCAACCATCGACTTCCAAGTTCTAGACACAAGTTTAATGTTCTAAAAAGTTTCATAGAGTCACGGACCCAACATGAAAATATTGCCACTGACAATAAATTACTTACTGGACAATAATACCTTCAATAAGATCTACTCTAAGTGAGGTTTTCATGCTAACCCCAAGAGACATACATCTTGTAGGCTAACACTACGTAAACATTGTCATATCTTATGTTTTTTCTCAAGACTTGGGTGTAGAGCATTTCTCACAATGTGTTCAAGAAACCAGAATATCCACCACATCACATGAGAACTATATAGCAAATATAGCAAACATTGTCCTGTCTTATGTTTTTTAGAGAATGATGTTTAGGTCGCATTCTATCGGTTAAACATTTCTTGTATGCTCGTGTATGAGAGGATTAAACATTTTTTTTGTATTGCGTTAGAATGGATAAAACATTGTTCGTTTATGAAAAGTTTACAGTCGCACTACGGCGGGAAAAGATAGTTTGATTGGTTGGATTTTTTTTAGGTGGAAGACGAATACTCGAGCAGGCGAGCTAATTATGGCTGGTACCCAAGTATTCGAGACTAGGATTGGATATTCAATGGGAGATTGATCTAACGGTTGCTGAAGGATCTGTAAACTTCATATCCTGCCTCTCAAACTCAAACACGGTCAAACCTAAAACAAAATCTCCAAACTTGAATTCATCAACACGCATGGGATTGAAAAATAAAATATACATAAATACTCTATGTATTATCACAAGCATGAAACAACAAACAAACATTGCGCATCAACAACAAAAATTAGATGAAATTGCTCATCTGAATCAACATTAAAAGTCATTTGATCCGTAAATTCAAGCGGTTTAGTTGAAATTGAGTATTGAACTACTTTTAGAATTACATTATGAACATCCTTGATTTATTTGCTGGTTGATGCAGGTTGAATTCACAAAATATGGGTTGGAGCTTAATGAATATTTGTGAGCTCTAAGAACCCTAGCTCTCAAATTAAGCCCAAATTAACGTGGATTCAAGCAATTGGTAGATGGTTAATGATCGTGAAGTGTGCAGGAATTCAATGGTACACATAAGTCATGCAATGGATAGGATTTTAGGCTTACCTGAATGAAAATGCTCAAGAACACATGAAGAACACATATGTGATAATGGTGGACACGACGGTGCTCAGGTCAAGCTCTATGCAGGCTCCAAATCTGACTTTATTTCCAGTTTTAGAATCCTTACAACGTCTTTTACTCAAATCTAACACTAATTCACTAATTTGGACAAAACTCTCAAAATCAACTCGAAATTGAAATCCATGAATTGGATTGGAATTAGGTGTTTTTATCACTTCTAAGGGTGGTAAGGATCCCTATTAAGGATCTAGCATTTTTATTACCTCTAAGGTGACAACGCCACAAGTGTACGACAAATGTCAGAGTAGTAAAAAGTTGTCGAACCACAAGGACCAATGGTTAATTACCGATTTCTATTCTATCGGTGTAAAGCTATAGCAATCGAATAGTTGGAAAGAACCAAACATAAGAGAAAAAAAAACTTAAGTCAAAACAACTTATTTTAAAAGCACTTTTGGAATACAGCTTAAGTGTAAATAACTTGGAAATTAATCAAAAACAAGCAGGATTTAGGGTCATAATCCCTCACTCTAACATCTCTATATGGCTAATATAATCATATTACAAGGAATCTCGTGCTGATTATAGAAAATTAGATTTTTATAGTTTCGCAAGCGTGTTGTCTTAGTTTCGATGAATAATTTGCCAGCTTTCGCTTGTTCAGAATTATTATCGATAATTCGTTATTATTGTGAGGCTATTAAGATGAAGCATTTCTCAACCTCGTCGGAGTGCTTTCGCATCATCAGACTTAGTTGTTTGAAAATCCGTTATCTGGTATTAATACAAGTCCTTTCAGATCATTATCAATACCTTAGAACTCTTTTAATTTCGTAGCAAGGGTTAATTTGAAAACTCAGATTCTCAAAATAACACGTTTTAATTCCTTGTAATAAGCAAAAACAACCATATAGATAGTCATGAGTTAGGTCTCATGATCCTTAATCCCTAAGGAACTACTCACTCATGGTGAGGAACAACACATATAAAGTAATTTTCCGATAAGTAAACTTGACAACGATAACAATTATAAGAAAAAGCAATAAATCAAAACCTAAATAAAACACTTGTAATTGCAAAATAAATTTTGATCCAATCGCTCCCAGAGAGACTTTTACAGAGAAAGCAAAATATAGAGGAGAAAACAAATTATACGTGAAAATTGGATCACCTAATCCTCTACCTACCTATGAGTTTTATAGCAATCCTTAAGCATCCCATCAACATTTTCAGTCAATGCCCTCTTAATACAGTATCCATTAAATCAGCAATGTGCCAGACATCCCCAAACTGTAACAAATCAAACCGAAAAAGGAAACAAAGGAAAGAAAATGTGCTTGCCTGTTACGGGCCGTAATGCGCATTACGGGTACCCGTAACAGGTCCCTGGAATCTTGGCCTGGGCACATGAATCACCACTTTCTCACACAATGTTATTACGACCAGTAATGGGTATAACGGGCGGCCGTAACAACTCCCTGGTTTTTGTACTGAGGATTTCTGACTTTTGCCTTTTTCTTCGTATTTCAGCCGAATCGATCCTCTTTCCTTCCAGTATGATTGTTAAGGCCTAAAAATGACAGAAACACAATACAAAGGCATAAAACATAGAAAAATGAAGAAAAAATGAACAAAACATGATGAAATAACAAAGAAAACCTATTAATAAAAGTGACACAAAAACCACTTATCAAACTCCCCCAAACTTAGACCGTTGCTTGTCCTCAAGCAACATGGCTTGCAAAGCAGGCTTTTGGACCAAGCAAAACATCGAGTGAAAGAGTTCATGAGAGGTGGAGCATACTGATACTCATATGCGAGTTTTTGTTCAAAAAGGCTAGGGATTAGTTCTTCCGGTACTCATCCGACTCTAAGAGTTTTTACAAGGACACTAACTGTGGTGAAACCATAGACCTAAGTTTTCCTTGTTGGATACCTCTCTAACTATGCGTTGTACTTAAGTCTCGTTTCCAAATTTTCTTCCCTTTTCATTCAAACAATCAAATTAAGACATTTACGATTATTTTTCCCTCACATGCACAAGATTGATCAAGAAACTTTTTCTAGGCACCTTTTTACTATATTTTTTCTTTTCTTCTTTTTTGCACTTTTGTGTTTATTAGTTCACTTTGGCACGACAATTGAGACTCAGCCACCATTAGGCTGAATAACCGGGTGAGGCTACCCAACTTAGAAGGACTAGTTGTCTTTATTTCCTTTATTCAATTATTTTTAGTGCCTATTTTTTTTTTCTCAACCAACCATACATACATGTAAATCTATATTATGCCAGACTGTCAAGAAAAAAACTAATCAGGGGGTACTTCTCAGGGTCCAAGTACTATGGTACAAATCTACACGTTAGACTCGTATCTCACTTTGGGGGCCTAGGATGTTCAAGAAAAATCCTTTTTTGTCAAACGTTTTCGATTTCTCTAACCTCATCCTTTCATACCTCTAACTCTATATACTATTCTCAGTTGCTTTAGAATCACAAACTCTTAAAAAAAATTCTATCGGTAATAGTTCAGGAAAAAGCTTTTGAAAAGTGGTTTTATGGAAATGAAAACAGAAGAAAATAACAGAAAACAAATAACTGATAGAATTAAATAACAAGAGAAATTAAAAAAAAAAAGCAGATAAACTCACCCCCAAACTTCAACTAAAAATTGTCCCTAATGTTTTAGCAAAAGAGAGGGAGGAAGACTCACAGAGAACCTCACTGGGGAGGTGGAGGGAAACGCAACATCAGTTGCTGCATCATTTCTTGCACATTATCCAATATTGTGCCTTGGCGGACCTGTTTTCCTCTCATATCCCATATTTTATTTTGAACCCAATCCCACCTATCTTGACTTTGTGTTGATGTTTCAATTTCGGTGTAAGTAGGATGAGAGAGCATTGTGGTATTATCTCCCATTGTTGTACCTGCATCAAAATCAGCAAAATCGGGGTCGTCGTTCTCCTAAGATGAATTATCCAGAGGATCAGTGATCGCAGTGTACAACCAATTTTTCATTTTTTTAACCTGCGTTTTTTCTTGGGTTCGGGAGATCAAGAATGAGAGTGCTTCCAACCATCACCGTGTAGGTGTTACCTTCCCAGCGGATCATCCCTTGATGAACTAGGCATTTCATGTCCACTTTTGTTCTCCCCTCAACCATACAGTCTACCTCACTATTAAGCACAAGGGCAAGGTGTTCGGCGATGAGAGTGATTGTGCCTCCCACAGAAATATCACCTGTGGAGGCTCGTGCAACACATCCCAAATGATATGCCGCAAAGGCGACGACATTGATAAGCTCATTGTTCACCATATAATGTATAAAATAGAGTTCCCTTGGGAAGCAACACCCGTGTTGTCACCACGACCAAACAACGTGTAGGCCAAGGCTTTTTACATGTACCTAAAGTCCAGGTTTTGAATTCTAGAGGCCTTGGCATTGGCAATAGTATAATCCTTGCGCCCAGTGATTAAAGTCCAAAAATTGACAAAGTCAAACCCTTGAGGGACATCTCTGGGTCCATAGACAGGAAGTCGAAGGATTTCTCTCAAGTCTTCGACACTCAATTCGAGGTCTTAATTAAAAAGCCAGAAATAGAGGGTACCAAATTAGACCCTCATTTTGTCAACCCATTTTTTTTCTAATATGAAATTAAGGGTGCTCAAGAATTCGAGCGTGATACACTCATAAGTGGGAGCATCCCTTTGCATGAAATCCAACTGCCCTATGTTATTCAACAACCAATCAACCTCAAATTTCAAACCAAGACTATATATATTTTGTTCACAGATATACCTGGTCGGAGTAAGCTTCCGCTTAATGAGGACCACGTACCTTTCCGCTTGCTTGTCATATGTGAAGACAATGCCATGAGGGTTTGATGCTCTAGTGCTACCTCTCTTCTTTGGCCTTGAGGTCTCAGTAGGTTCCTTCTACTTTGTGGTTCTCTTGGGAGCCATCTTGATTGTGAAGGAGTGAGAATTTCAAAAAAAAAAAAATTCTTTGGTATTTTTCAAAATCGAACCCGTAATAGTGATGAAGGTGAGAAGTTATGAAGGTTTTGTGAAAGGAGTTGGTGTTTTTGGGTAGTAAAAATGATAAAGGTGGAAGCTTTAGGATGGGGTTTTAATGGAGTTTTGGTGAGTGAAGGAGTTTTTGTGGAGGAGTGATGGATAATGGAGAGAGAAAGAGGTTAGAAAATCTGAATAATTTATGGTAAATGGGGTTAATGAGGATTAAATGGATGAGAGAGAAAAGAGGGAGAGTGGGTGTTAAGGTGAAAAGTTTTAAAAAAGTTTGAATTTTTTTTTGCTGGGGCGTATTACGGGCCGTAATACCTGTTACGGGCGGCCCTAATACACCACAGGTTTTTGTATGGGGAAACAAGGTTCTTGGATGGGGCGTATTACGGGCCGTAATGCCTGTTACTGTAATACCCTAATTTTTACCCCTAAGATTCCACTTCATTTTGCATCATTACATACACAAATAAGATCACAAACATTATTTCTCTTGCCCTCTTTTGTGGGTTTACTTATGAGGGATATCACCAATCACCTCCATGTTTCTTACTTGCTTTAAGTTTGTTTCTGTTTACTAATCTCTAACCAAAATACCAAAAATATTTTACAGTTTGCCTGTTTCTTCTTCTCTATGTGTTTAGAGTTTTGCAGGGAGATTGATGACAAGAGCAAGACATGGAGTCAAAGTGTGGCTATTTAGCTATGTTTAAGAACAGATGGAAGTTTGACCTAATCTTGGTCAAACTATCAAGATATTACTTCAATTGCAAATTGATTGTGGCAGTGGTCTATTTCTCGAACAGTGGATGTCCAAGGTCAAGTGGTCTTCCATTGGAATTCATCAGGCTTTCAAGCAGTATTCTCTGATAAATTTGGTCCAAGTTATCATGATCAAGGTCCATCAGTCCAAATTGTATTCATTTGTGGATTTATTTTCCTAGAGATTGATTCAGACAAATTCAAAGTGATTCAGAACTTACTTCATTTATTATCAGAGGTTTATCTAAACAAGTCAAGTTTGGTGGATTTTCAGTCAAGGTGTGTATCAGTGGTTTTTGATGATGGGCTCATGTTCATTATTCAAAGTATTGAAGTTAAAGATTAAAGTTTCATGGCCGTGTGTGGAAAATATTAGTGAGGGTGCATATCCCTCTGCTAAACCATTTCCTTATCCATTTTTGTCCAAATTCTCATGTGAAACCATTTCTCCAAATTTCCATAACCATAACCATAACCATATCCAATTCACCTATCCATTATTCATAAAATCATTTTTTCTCTTAATATCCATTATCAATTCATACCCATTTTCAAACTATCCGTTTTTCTAACCAATTTTTTCTAATTTCCATATCAAATTCATTCATTATCCACTTCCATAAATATTTCAATAACCATTTTTAATCCATAGCCAATTATCCTCATTAAACCATTTAAAAAAATCGTGACCAAAATCCATAATCCAATCCAATTTCATGTTTATCCATTTATATTCCAATTATCCACTTCATTTTTTATCCATACCTATCCAATTCCAATTTCTAAATCATTTTCTAAATCTTTTTTCTAATCTATTTTTTTTTAATTCCATTCAATCTCAATTACCCATATTAATATCTAAATTTAATTCAAATTCAATTCTAGTTGCCAAAAGTCCAAGAAAAATACAAACCATTACTCATAGTCCAATTCACAACATGAAGGGTCCAAATAACAAAAAAAAAAGCCAGGAATTCAAGACATCATGAAGCCCATCACTATTCATGATACAACCAAGTTCTCATGAAGCCTTCGAGAAATCTACCTGCCACCCCCAATCGTACCTGGCACCCCCCATATTTTAATAATGGCAAAAATGTCCCTTAGTATTTTACAAGCAATATCCGAAACAAATTCCCGGAAGTTATACAAAAATTTTCGATATGGATCAAAATTCCCGGTAGTTCATTTGAAATTACCGGTATACCAGTAATTTCAAATTCCCGGTATGTATTAAAAAATCTGGTTATTGCTGAAAAGTGCAGTTTGGTACCGGGAATTTCACATCCATTGAAATTCCCGGTAGGTATAATTTTAGGGATTTTTTTAACGGTCGAGATTTTGCTGACAGATTTGTATGGTTGTGATTGCACCGACAGTTTGTGTGGCCCAGAATTGATGCACGTTTGTATAAGTAGGGGTTAGGTCTTGTGGTTAAACAAATCTGAAAAAAATGGTTATTCCAGCATTTTTTATCAAGGCATAAGTTTATTTCAAGAGAACTTCTCGACCTGTCGAATTCATGCTTCCCGATGACACAACCTCCTTTGCTGACCTGACTTCGAAGTTGAAGGAATTGTTGCCTGATGGTGACAGTAGAAAGGTGTTGAAGATTGAGTTTTGGGAGGATTAGGTGGATGGTAGTGTGAAATACAACCTGATTGAGCTGAAGAACGATGAAGACGTCATCAAAATATGGAGATCATTTCGCCATAGCCTAACAAGGGGTCAGATGGAGTTAGATGTGCAGCTGTCAAGATCAGTTGATGAAATAATGGAGATGCTGAAACGCCCTGAAGCATCTGATAGTGTTTAGGTTTTTAATATTGATTAATTATGTTGTAATGTTCGGTTTTTATTCGTTTAAGTTGTTTAATCAAGACAAACAATAAATTAGAAATAGTATTATTTAAAAAAAAAATAGAACAACAAGTAAGAACATGAATTAAGATATACCTGTAACAAACTAAGATACCCAGCAAGCTGCCTCGTCTCAAACCGGGTCGCCTCCCCGAGCGCATGATATAACTGAGTCAGAGCTGCACAACCCCAAGCCCAGTTGTGCGTCTCGAGATCGCTGAAGAGGCACAAATAGCGAGCATCCACATATGTACCAGACTTGTCCGCAAAGAGAGTACATGCTACTACATGCAACATGTACGCCCTAGCGGCATCCTGATACCTACCAGCAGCAACAAGCTCGTCATACCTATCCCGGAGCCACCATATGCGTAAGTGAGCACCTCGTGTATCGGTGAACTCCTGTGTAACCACTGCCTCAGACAAACACAGATCGCGAATAACCATCGCATGTGCCTGGGACACACTCATGATATGAGCCGTCCAGAATCTACCGCCGATAGGGAGATGAAACAAGGAGGCGACATCATCAAAAGTCACAGTCATCTCTCCGAATGGGAGATGAAATGATGACGTCTCCTTGTGCCACCTCTCGACAAAGGCACTCAGCAGCTCTGCATCCAATATGGTCAGGAAGCAGTTCCCAAAATGCAGCAGGTCAAACTCCTCCACGATCTTCTTCACAGCAGCAGTGAAGGGAATACTCGGGAATTTCTTCATCTTCCCTCCGTGTGACTGGACCCTCAGTACAGGTCGTACCTGTGACACCAACCATTAAACAACTTTGTTAATACATAAACAATTTATGTATAAATAAACAAAAGTGAAAATTAAACGTAAAAACCATATACCTAGCCCTGCCATAATCGTAATGTTGCATGTTCACTGTACTCTGTAAGCACAAACGTATCTATGGGCCCACCAGGGAATCCTGTCTCAGTGTGTACCGATGGCTCGGTCGAAGGGACCGTGACATCGGTCTCAATGGTCTCCTCAACCTCTCTTGTACCAGCAGCCCCTCCTGTACCAGCAGCCGCTTGAGTACCCTCAGCATCAGCCGCCTCCTCACCCTCACCCTCAGCTGCCACTCGAACATCAGTCTCCTCTACCACATCCCTAACAGCAGTCTCCATCGGAACAACTCCAACAATAGCCTCCTTCGGCTGAATAACAGGGACGTCCGCATCTGTGGCCTGCACTGAAGAAAGACCTCCACGTCGCCTAACGGTGCGAGGTGCCTGGAAACGCCCCCGCTGCTCGACCATCCGCTTCCGGTGTGAACCGGTTGGGACCACCCGTCCAACCCGTACATGCGCAGACTCAGCATCAGGAGTAGTTGTAGCCCTACCCCTACCACCTCCTGCTAAATCAAGCGCCCTCCCAGCGATGCTACCATCACGACCTCTGGTTTCACTGCAAAAAAAAAGATAAAAAATAAAACAAATATTTCATAACCATTGGGAATTTGAAATTCCCAAAAAAACAAAAAATCAAAAGTACCGATTTTTTTGAAATAACCGGTGAATATTACCGGTAATTTAGAAATTCCCGGTAAGAAAATACAGGGATTTATGAAATTACCGATAATATTCACCGGTTATTTTAAAAAAACTGAAAAATCTTACTTGTTTAATTGAAATCCCCGGTAGGGTCAACGAAATTCCCGGTATCGCCTGTAATTTTGAAAAATCCGTGTAGTTACCGGTTTTTTTAAAATGTGAGAATGGTTTTTTTAGGGTCAGTTAAATCTTTTCACTAGTTGTTTGTGTAACGCCCCGGTTTTTGTTAGATTTATTTAATTGAGTCGATTCGATTATTTTTGTTTTATATTATTTTATTCTTGACTTTTATTTGGCAATATATTATTTTTCATCGTTATTATGTTTTATCGCGTTTTGAGAGCATTTGCGAGATATTTGAGTGTAGGGGTATTTTGGTCTTTATGCTTGGTTAGAAATTATTATTTTTCTTAAAATAGAATTTAGAGGTGAGAAAGAGAGAAAAAAAAAAAGAAGTTAAGGGAAATAGAGAAGGAGAAGAAGAAAAAAGAGGAAAACTGAAACTTAAGAAAACGAATTAACCAACACTTTGAAGCACGATTAATCAGGTAAGGGTGTGAAACTCGATTATGCTATGTTTGTGTATGAATATGTATGTGTGTGTTTGAATGTTCACTTGTTTTTCATAGTTTTTCAACTCTTGGAGGAAATGAGTAAAATGAATAGAATTTGATGTTTTGTGGTTGGAAATCGATATGAATCACGTAGTATGATCGTATTATATGTATGAACATTGTTGGTGCTTGTCTGGATTGATTGGAAACGTTTTGGTTGTGAAAAAGTGGAATTTTGGGGGTTGGAATCGTGAAAACCGTAGCAGAAAAATTATGCAGGAAATTCTGGGTTTCTCAGGCGTTACGCGTAACAGGCAAGACAATACGCGTATTGGTTTGGGCAATACGCGTATGGCAAGGGAGAAATAAGGGCGTTACGCATATGGAACCCATTTTACACGGCCCTCTGCTGAAATGCGTAATGGTACGCGTAAGGGGCAAGAAATTACGCGTAACACCTTGGGCAATACGCTTAATGGGTTTTTGAGTGGAATTTTTTAGAGAAATCAGTCTCTGCTCATACGCGTAACGCTTTGGGCAATACGCGTATGGATGGGTGAGCGAGCTGAGCATTACGCGTATGGCCAAGGGCAATACGCGTATGACCAGAGAGAGTGCAAAATTTTTCCATTTCGCGATTTTTTTCCCGATTTCGCGTCCGATGCGGTTTCTTTTGATCCGTAACTCGGATTGTAGCATGGTTGGAAGCTTTGGAAAGCTAATGAGATGTTCTTTCCTATAAAAATGGTTTTGATATTATTGGCCGATTTAATTATGTCAGGAACTTGGAAATGTGTCATTTTGTCGACTTTTACCGTTGTAATTGTATGCGATTGATGTGTTATCATGCGATATGCTTTTGATATATAACGTGTAGCTTGTGTGTTGTTATATGATGTGAATGCATGTGATAAAATGTTGTGATGATGGTTTGTGGCCTTATGGCAAATAAATGCATTGTTTTAGGTTTTATCGCAATGCATGATTATTGATGTTAAGATGGTTCACATGGTTGTATATGCATTTGATTGTCATGAGTCATTATATGCCAAGCATCATGATATGCATCTTGTGATGTCGTGTGCCCTAGTGGGTGTGAGCGACGAAACGATTCCAGAGGGAATCTGCTATAACGGTCGTGTGCCTTATACAAAGAGGACCTAAAGCGACGTTATAGATGATCGTGTGCCTTATACAAAGAGGACCTAAAGCGATCAGATCGTGTGCCTTATACAAAGAGGACCTAAAGCGATCCATAAGCATGTGCCTTATACAAAGAGGACCTAAAGCGACGGGAACATCGTTTGCCCGACGGGGAGTTACACTAAGTAACAAGCGATGATTCAAATAATTCCTGAGCGATGGATGGAATGGTACCGCATGCATAGAGTCGTTGTGTCGGTCTCTGTGCATTTGCATAAGTCATGATTGGATTAATTATGTGTGGGAATTGTGAATGAGATTGATGATTGATATACCTTTGTGATGGATGCATGAATTATGAATTGTTTTGTTTTGTATTTGAATTATGGTATATGTTGTGGTGAGAGTGTTTTTGTATGCGTATTTCATGTTATTACATAATTGTATACAAATATATTATAATTGTGTTTCTCACCCTTCTGCTGTTTTGAATGCTCTACGAGGCATTGCAGATTAGATGCTGGAGGTCTTTTTGTGAAGATTATGTCTTCATTCTTTTGTCGGTCGGCTCTGATATGTAGCACCGGGTAGCCGGGGAGATCATTATGTGATTATGTGTATATGTGTATCTTTTGGGATTTTATATGTATGACTCTGTTTATGACAGATAAACTTATATGTTTATATATGAGATTTCAGTTGCAGATTTTCCGCTTTTATTTTGTGTCTGAATTGTGGGTGTTAGGAACTGGGTTCCTCTGTTTATGTTGCTACCTGATTGTTGCATATCTTTATGAGCAGGTTGTTTTAATTCATTACAATTGATGTGGCATTCCCGTCTATGCCGTGAATGTTTTAATTATACTCTGATTTATTTGTTATCGCTTTAATTAATTGGGGGATAGATTGGGGGTGTTACAGTGTGGGGGTGCCAGGTACGATTAGGGGGGGGGGGGGTGGCAGGTATAATCCTCCAATTTGTTGGTTTACAAACGGATATGGCGGCTGATGTTATTAATATTTGAGGATTCTACCTGCCACCTCCCCAATCATACCTGGCACCCCCACACAACTAGTGAAAAGACTTAACTGACCCAAAAAAAAAAACATTCTCACATTTCAAAAAAACCGGTAACTACACGGATTTTTCAAAATTACAGATGATACCGGGAATTTCGTTGACCCTACTAGGGATTTCAATTTAACAAGTAAGATTTTCTGTTTTTTTTTAAATAACCGGTGAATATTACCAGTAATTTCATAAATCCCGGTATTTTCTTACCGGGAATTTCTAAATTACCGGTAATATTCACCGGTTATTTCAAAAAAACCGGTACTTTTGATTTTTTGTTTTTCCGAGAATTTCAAATTCCCGGTAGTTATGAAATACTTGTTTTATTTTTTATCTTTTTTTTTTGCAGTGAAAACTAGAGGGCGTGATGGTAGCATCGCTGGGAGGGCGCTTGATTTGGCAGAAGGTGGTAGGGGTAGGGCTACAGCTGCTCCTGATGCTGAGTCTGCGCATGTACGGGCTGGATGGGTGGTCCCAACCGGTTCACACCGGAAGCGGATGACCGAGCAGCGGAGGCATTTCCAGGCACCTCGCGCCGTTAGGCGACGTGGAGGTCTTTCTTCAGTGCAGGCCACAGATGCGGACGTCCCTGTTATTCAGCCGAAGGAGGCTATTGTTGGAGTTGTTCCGATGGAGACTGTTGTTAGGGATGTGGTAGAGAAGACTGATGTTAGAGTGGCAGCTGAGGGTGAGGGTGAGGAGGCAGGTGATGCTGAGGGTACAGGAGAGGCTGTTGGTACAAGAGGGGTTGAGGAGACCATCGAGACCGATGTCACGGTCCCTTCGATCAAGCCATCGGTACACACTGAGACAGGATTCCCTGGTGGGCCCATAGATACGCCTGTGCTTACAGAGTACAGTGAGCATGTAGCATTACGATTATGGCAGGGCCAGGTATATGGTTTTTACGTTTAATTTTAACTTTTATTTATATATACATAAATTGTTTATGTATTAACAAAGTTGTTTAATGGTTGGTGTCACAGGTACGACCTGTACTAAGGGTCCAGTCACATGGAAGGAAGATGAAGAAATTCTCGAGTATTCCCTTCCCTGCTGCTGTGAAGAAGATCGTGGAGGAGTTTGACCTGCTGCATTTTGGGAACTGCTCCCTAACCATGTTGGATGCAGAGCTGCTGAGTGCCTTCGTCGAGAGGTGGCACAAGGAGACGTCATCATTTCATCTCCCAATCGGAGAGATGACCGTGAATTTAGATGATGTCACCTCCTTATTTCATCTCCCTATCGGCGGTAGATTCTGGACGGCTCCTATCATGAGTGTGTCCCAGGCACATGCGATGGTTGTTCGCGATCTGTGTTTGTCTGAGGCAGTGGTTGCACAAGAGTTCGCCGATACACGAGGTGCTCACTTACGCATGTGGTGGCTCCGAGATAGGTATGGCGAGCTTGTTGTTGCTGGTAGGTATTAGGCTGCCGCTAGGGCGTACATGCTGCATGTAATAACATGTACTCTCTTTGCGGACAAGTCTGGTACATATGTGGATGCTCGCTATCTGTGCCTCTTCAGCGATCTTGAGACACACAACTGGGCTTAGGGTTGTGTAGCTCTGACTCAGTTATATCATGCGCTCGGGGAGGCGACTCGGTTTGAGACGAGGCAGCTTGCTGGATATCTTAGTTTGTTACAGGTATATCTTAATTCATGTTCTTACTTGTCGTTCTATTTTTTTTTTAAATAATACTATTTCTAATTTATTGTTTGTTGTGATCTCAGTGTTGGATCTATGAGCATTTCCATAGGATATGGGATAGGAAGATCCAGCCATATACTTCGACCGAGCCACGGGCGAAGAGGTGGAGGGCGAGGCAGAAACACCCAGGAGGCATAGTTGAGTACAAGAGGAGACTGGATGAGCTGACCGTAGAGGATGTCATATGGACACCCTACGGTGATCATAGAGCAGTCCGTGAGTTCGAGGAGTCGTCATTATACTCCGGTTATATGAGGTGGGAGACTTTGGTTGCCAGGCACCTGCAAGAGAGATGTTTGCGCCAGTATGGATACATTCAGACGCGACCACCAGCGGTTCCCGATACACCTTCTTAAGGTATTGATCGGTGGTTTCAGACGCACTTCCTCAGTTTCGGTCGTGCCATCAGAGCTCGATATGCACCTGTTCAGTATCCCTCGCAGTGTGAGGATGGCTACTTGGAGTGGTATCTTTCCGTATCACATCCACGCATCACTCCACTGCCGGCTGAGGATGCACCTTCTAGGGATGTACCTTCTGGTGGCCAGGAGCCTGTTGATGACGCACCTCCTCCTCCTCCTCCAGCACATCACCCTGATGACACACAGCGCTTTCAGATGATAGCAGTGGTGGCTGATGAGCTCATGGGCTTGGTAGACCCTGATGGCAGTATTTCTGCTGGATTAGCTAGGATTGCACACTTAGCCTGTGGGGGGGCTATTTAGTATTATTTGTATTTTCTAGATTATATGTATATTTTTGTATTATATGTATATTATGGCAGAACAATATATTATTATTATACCTTCATTTAAACTCTTACATTACAGTGATCTTGATTAAACAACTTAAACAAATAAAAACCTGACATTACAACATAATTAATCAATATTAAAAACCTAAACACTACCAGATGCTTCAGGGCGTTTCAGCATCTCCATTATTTCATCAACTGATCTTGACAGCTGAACACTAACTCCATCGGACCCCTTGTTAGCCTACGGCGAAATGATCTCCACATTTTGATGACGTCTTCATCGTTCTTCAGCTCAATCAGGTTGTATTTCACACTACCATCCCCCGAATCCTCTCGAAACTCAATCTTCAACACCTTTCTATTGGCACCATCAGGCAACAATTCCTTCAACTTCGAAGTCATGCCGACAAAGGAGGTTGTGTCATCGGGAAGCATGAATTCGACAGGCCGAGAAGTTCTCTTGAAGTAAACTTCTGCCTTAATCAAAAATGCTGGAATAGCCATTTTTTCAGATTTGTTTAACCACAAGACCTAACCCCTATTTATATAAACGTGCATCAATTCTAGGCCGCACAAACTGCCGGTGCAATCACAACCATTCAAAATTGTCGGCAAAATCTCGACCGTTAAAAAAAACCCTAAAATTATACCTACCGGGAATTTCAATGGATGTGAAATTCCCGGTACCAAACTGCACTTTTCAGCAATAACCGGATTTTTTTAATACATATTAGGAATTTGAAATTACCAGTATATCCCGGTACCAAACTGCACTTTTCAGCAATAACCGGATTTTTTTAATACATATTAGGAATTTGAAATTACCGGTATACCGGTAATTTCAAATGAACTACCGGGAATTTTGATCCATACCGAAAATTTTTTTATAACTTCCGAGAATTTGTTCCGGATATTGCTTGTAAAATACTAAGAGACGTTTTTGCTGTTATTAAAATATGGGGGGTGCTAGATACGATTTGAGGGTGGCAGGTAGATTTCGCGAAGCCTTCGTGTTCTCACAATCACATGCTAAAGCCAACGAAGCCACACGGCCCGTGCTTCTACAAATCAAGTTCATGCTGCATGCTAATTTGCAAGCCAAGCCATACTTTAACGAAAAGCTGCTGCTACTTCACTACAATTCCAAGCCTCATGTGCTTCAATATCATGTTGCCAAGAATATTCCAAGCTTATGTTGCGCTGCATTTTAAGCCATAAGCAAGTGCAAATTGCAAACTCACGTGACCAATTTCCAAGCCGTCACGCAGGTTCAACACGAGTCACTCATGAGCTACAACGAAAAGCTCAAAACGACTCAAAAGCTACTAAACGCAGCAAGCCACAACACTTTGAAATGAGGTCACGCGTAGAGCACGAGGCCAAGATGATAGCACAATTCCAAACGTGCAAGAATAATAAAATGCAAACACACGAATTCACAAGCAAAAGCAAAACGACTACGTCACGAGCTGCGAAATTAAAACGACTCGCAAGTCACAACATTAAAACGCAGATAAATTCAGAAACGACAACGAATTCAAATAAAAAAATCACTCACCTCAACTCTATAAATAAATCTTCTCATTCACTCCTTTGGAAAGCTTTAGAGAGCCATAGAATTGCTTCTAAATTCACATCATACCCCTCACTTCAAAAACTTCCAAATTCTGTAAAATTTTCCTCACCTTCAATTAACAACATCCATTGAGATTAGATTTTTCACACTTCAAAAGAAATAACAACAAACATTCAGAAGAGTAGAAGAAGAAGATTAGAAGTTTACTCACCTCAATTCGAAGGTAGTTATCGTTTCCGACGAAATCTCGCGTTCTAATTTTGAATGTGTGGTTGAGCTTCATTCGAAATTGTTAGCTTATTTGGAATCTACTTTGCGATTCGATCACAACTGTGTATGATTCGATTCCTGCCGCTCCGATTCGGTTGAGTTACAAATTGCTAGCTATTGAGGGTGAGCCGCGATGAACAATGTACCACGCAAGAGAAGAAGATGATGAAATACTTTAATTTTTTATTCTTTATTTTTTTATGTTTTAAGTGTATTATGTGTGTGGATTTGGGCTTAGCCCGTTTCAATTAGTTTGCTACCTCACCATTTATTTTACTTTCAAGCCTCCCTTTTGGTTCAATTTTTTTTTTTGCTACTTGTTTCTTGATCCAATTTTTTAATTGCTTTTAAACTAGATTTTGATCCATTATTCTTTTGTTGATCTTTGTATTTTGAGATTTTTGTTTCAAAACTTTCTTGAAAAATCATTAAAAAATTGATATATTCTTGATTATATTTTCTTGTGGTTTCTTGATTGTTTATTGATTAATCGTTGGTTGTTATCGAATCTTAGTGAAATGTGATCATAAGTTTCATCAACATCATTGGAACTTGGGTGTTGATGGAGTGAAAACTCTAATCCACCAAGATGGTTGAATGATGTTGATGATAACTTGATTCTTCCTTTGATTCAATTTGGTTTTGTTGTTCTCTTCTTCTTCTTTTTCTTTTGGTCAATGAAATCTATGGATCATGGATTGTTGATTTTCAAGGATGTTTAATCTTTATTATTTCAAATCTATGGATGAATGATCATTTGGATCATTCTCCGTGCTTTAGAATAGTGATAGATTACCTTTGATTAATCGATGAAAAATCTTGATTAAGATGAGACCATTCCTTCTTTTATTTTGGTGTGACAAGCTTTAGGAGAGTTACTTATATGTCACTTATCTAGCTTGTATTAGCACAAATAATGTTATTGACCAGCCTCCCATAGTATGACCTTCTTTATAGGTTGTGCTATGATTGTTTAACATAACGCTACATTTTGTCCCGAAATTAGAAATCAAGTTGTTTTTGTAAGTGAGATTGTCAACCTCCTACTCTTCATAGTGTGGTGTGAAATAGGTTGTCTCTTTGTCATTAAGAGAGCTAGTGACATATTTGTCGATTTTATCCAAGTTGGAGCCCTTCTTTTAATGATGTATAGATTCATATTTTCATGCTTATGGTTGACCAGTCGAGTATTCTCCGAAAAACGACAAATTGTCCTTCATCACTACTACTAACATATTGACTATATTGTTGCACTAACTTTACTTTGTTCCATTTAATTTTTTTCTCTTTAATTCTTGTCATTTATTTTATGCCTTTACTTTTAGCATTCCGTATCATATTATCATCTTGTTTTTCTCTTTGTCCACTTTGACATATGTTTATGCTTATGCTCTTTTTATTTTATCCACTTGGACTTTATTTCTCTTAAGACATTAATAGATATCAAAACACTAAAAAAACTTGGTTCTCTTAATCTCAGGCTGTTGTGACCCTATGCTTGGACTTGGACTTTGGGACTTAGATCTAGGATCCTTGCCCTATGCTCTTGGAGATTTGATACCTTGGACCTTTTGTGTTGCCTTTGTTTGTTTGTTGGGAAATTTTCTGTGTGCAGGTGTTGATACTTTGACATTATAAAAATTATCTGATGCATGACTCTCCTAATTGGTTTTTAACCCTTGAGAAGACCTTACTTTAACTTTGTTATGGCTTAACTTGGGACTTCCTCGGATGCTTTAATTTATCTGGTTATTATGCTTGTGGCTTAAATCCAAAAGGGAAAGGGAATGCTTATGTTGAATTGTTGTCAAGTATTTGCTCCTTGTGTGGTTAGATCTTTCCTTCTTTAGCTTTTATTTTGTGTTTTAGGGTAGTCACTTCATCTCATCCCCTTCTTCAATTTTCAAAATCTTCTCCCTTTTTCAAAACCTTCTTGTTTTCAAACTATAACCTCTTTCACAATGAAACCTTGACTTTGTCAAGTGCATTTTCAAAACCTTTTCTTTAATAAATGTTAATCAACTTTAATCATATTTTGACCATTTCAAAAAGACTTTAAAAAACACTTAAACTCATTCAAACTTTTGTGCCTTTGTGCACTTTTCATTTAAAAAATTTCATAAAGTTTAGACATGAGCCATTTTCATAGTTGAGATGTAATTCTCCTATTCCCCATAGTATTTAAGATGTTGACGCTTTCCACTTAGATGTTGAGTGATAGACTTGTTGATTTTTATCCAAGTAAAAATCCTTCATCTCAAGATGATGCAAATGTTGTTTTCTTATACTTGTGGGCGACTAGTCGTAGTTTTCTCCTTAAAATTATGACTTGTCTTTTCATTTAAAATGAATCCAAAAAAATCCATTTTGTTATTTGTACCACGAACTACGTGGTTTTGATCCTATATTGCACTTTGTGGATACGTAGGCATGAGGCTCAAGAAGTCTCTCCAAACACAAAAATATTAAAAAATATTTCTCTTCTCATCTCCCCAATCTCATTTCAAACAAACTTTTTCAAACCAAAAAGCGTAGATTTTTCTAAGGGATCCTATAGAGTACTGTAGACGTTTTGGGTGCTAACACCTTCCCATTGCGTAACCAACCCCATTACCCTGTCTCTGTTTATTTGTTCTTGTTTTAGAACTTGTTTAGGTTTTGTTCGCTCTTTTTCCTTTCCTTTTGGATGAAATAAAAGTGCGGTGGCAACTTTTGCTTTATGAGTTAAGTTAATCAATAGCTTACACTCATAATTTTTACCACTACAGTTACAACCGGCCGTAATATGCCACGAGTTTTAGTACGGGGAAGATAAAAAATTACTGTTGGGGGCTATTACGGGACGTAATGCCTGTTATAGCCGGCCGTAACATACCTCTGATTTTTGCATGAAATTTTTCCTGTTTTTGGTTCCGGGTTTGATTTTCTGCACTAACTTTTTCTCAACTCTTTCAAGAACTCAGAGTAATTGTTTTGCCTCCCCTTTTTGCGAGTACCTATTTGTTATATGAAAAGAAAAAAGAAACAAAAGGAAAAATATATTAGCTTGAAAATGGTGGGTTGCCTCCCACTAAGCGCTTCGCTTAACGTCGCATGACTCGAAGGTCCTTGAGTGTTACTACTCAAGATGGTTCTTTGAGAACAAAACTCAAGCCTTTCTCAACTACATCCCCGGTGGTGTAGTGCTTGAGGAATTGTCCATTCACAGTGAACAAACCCGTTGATTCACTCTAAACCTCTACCGCTCCGTACGGTTTTACATTTTTCATAACAAAAGGTCCTGACCACCTAGACCTATGTTTTTAGGGAAAAAGTTTAAGTCTCGAGTTAAACAACAAGACTAGTTCTCATTCTTTAAACACTCGGTTCAAGATTTTCTTATCATGCCATCTCTTTGTTCTTTCTTTGTATAGTTTGGCATTCTAATAGGCACCAAGCCTTAACTCCTCAAGTTCACTCAATTGTAACTTCCTTTTCTCTCTCGCTGCCTGATAATCTAAGTTGAGAGTTTTGATAGGCTTTGTGCTCTAACTCAATAGGTAAGTGGTAGGACTTTCCATAAATCAATCGAAAAGGGGTCATACCAATGGGGGTTATGTAAGTAGTACGGGTATGCCCATAGTGCGTCATCGAGCTTGGAAAACCAATCTTTCCTAGAGAGGGAGACTATCTTTTCTAAAATAGCTTTTATCTCTCTATTAGAGACCTCGACTTGACCACTCATTTGCGGGTGATAAGGTGTAGCAACTCTATGCTTAACTCCGTATTTCTTAAGAAGGTTCTCAAATTGCCTTGCAATGAAGTGTGACCCTCCGTCGCTTATCACTAACCTAGGGACCCCGAACCTTGGGAAGATGATTTTCTTAAACATCTTTATAACAACTCGTGCATCATTTGTTGGAGAGGCAATGACCTCAATTCATTTAGACACATAGTTAACAGCCACGAGAATTTATTGATTCCCTAAAGAGGATGGGAAGGGTCCCATAAAGTCATCACCCCAAACATCAAAAATCCCAACTTCAAGGATGTTATTTAGAGGCATTTCATTCCTCTTGGATATGTTTCCTGTGCGTTGACACTGGTCACATTTCTTTATGAAGGCATTAACATCCTTAAAGAGAGTGGGCCAATAGAGGCCGACTTGTAAAATCTTCGACACAATTTTGTCGGTACTAATATGCCCACCATAGGCGGAGGCATAGCAATGAGTCATCACACTCTCAATCTCCTCCTCAGGGATACACCTTCGAAATATTCTGTCGACACCTCTCTTGAAAAGAAGAGGCTCGTCCCAATAGTAATGTTTTAGATCGAAGAAGAACTTTTTCTTACGTTGGTAATTTATATTCGGAGCTAAGACTCCGGCAGCAAGGTAGTTGACAAAGTCAGCATACCAAGGTGTTTCTTTTCCTATCAACACAAAATGTTTATCTTCTGGGAAAGAGCCATTAAGGGGTAACTCTTCTACTTTCAAATCAGCTAACCTGGACAAGTGGTCGGCGACCATGTTTTCCGTCTCTTTCTTATCTCTAATCTCAATATCAAATTCTTGTAACAACAAAATCCACATAATGAGTCTAGACTTAGCATCCTTCTTGCTTAGGAGATATTTAATAGCTGCATGGTTCGTGTAGACAATTATTTTTTATCCCACTTGGTAAGAACGAAATTTGTCAATGGCAAAGACCACGACCAATAGCTCTTTCTATGTGGTCGTATAATTAACTTGCGCCTCATCTAGATTCCTACTAGCATAGTAAATGGCATGCATCTTTTTATCTTTCTTTTGGCCTAATACTGCGCATATTGCATAGTCGCTGACATCACACATAATCTCAAAAGGATCATCCCAATTAGGGGGCTACACTATAGGTATCGAGATGAATGTCTCTTTTAAATCTGTGAAGGCTTCAAGGCACTCACTATTGAAGTTAAAATCAGCATTTTTCATCAATATCCCGGTTAGGGGCTTGGTAATCTTGGAGAAGTCCTTGATAAATCGGCGATAAAAGTCGGCATGGCCTAAGAAGCTTCTAACCTACATCACGGTGGTTGAAGGGTTTAGCTTTTCTATCACCTCTATCTTAGCTTTGTCAACCTCTATTCCTCTCTCGGACACCAAGTGTCCCGGGACGATTCCTTCCTTCACCATGAAGTGACATTTTTCTCAATTTAACACAAGGTTGACTTTTACACATCTCTCTAAGACTTTCTCAAGGTTGAAAAAACACTCCTCAAAACTAAAACCATAGACCAAGAAGTCATCCAAGAATACTTCAATGATGTCTTCTAAAAAGTCAAAGAAAATCGACATCATGCAACGTTGAAAAGTTGCATGTGCATTGCAAAGCCCAAAGGGCATCCGTCGATAAGGGAATGTGTCTTAAGGGCAAGTGAATGTTGTTTTCTCTTGATCACTAGGATGTATGGGATTTAGAAAAACCCCGAGTACCCATCAAGGTAGCAAAAATGAAAATGCTTGGCTAGGCGCTCAAGTATTTGGTCAATAAATGGGAGTGGGAAATGGTTCTTACGAGAAACTTTGTTAAGCTTCCTATAGTCTATACACATTCTCCATCCCGTGACCGCCCTAGTGGCTACTTGCTCTCCTTTTTCACTTTTAATAACCATCATCCCCCTTTCTTAGGGGCTACTTGAACGGGATTCACCCACTTACTATCGGAGATGGGATAAATTATCCTAGCCTCTAATGGTTTAAGCATCTCCTTCTTAACCACTTCTTTCATGTTAGGATTTAGCCTCCTCTGATGTTCCCTAGAAGGCTTATAATCATCCTCTAACATAATCTTATGCATACAAATGGTGGGACTAATCCCTTTCAAGTCCTCTATGGTGTACCTTATAGCTTTAGGGTACTTCTCAAGAATAGCTAAGAGTTTCGCGGTCTCGGATTCTCTAAGACTCGCATTCACTATCGTAGGCTTAGAGGGTTCCCTATCTAGGAATTTATACCTAAGGGTTTGGGAAGTTGCTTTAGCTTAGGTTAGGGTTTTTTAGAATCGGGCTCATTGCTTTGTGCCATAAGTGCTTCAAGGCTATGAGAAACGGGACCATGGTCCATACGTTCCTCATTGTTCTCTTCCTTTTCATGATTTTTCACGCTTTTAAACAAGCATACCTCCATCCCTTAGGGCGGAAGAGGCTCGGATACAATCTCTTGGACACAAGCATCGATAACATCAACAAGATAACAAGAGTTCCTAAAAGAAGGATTTTTCATAAGTTTAGCTAGAATAAACTCAATCCTTTCCTCACCAACCTCAAAAGTCAACTTTCCCCTCTTAATATCGATGATGGCCCTAACCGTAGCTAAAAACGGCCTTCCTAGGAGTATCGGGATTTGAGAATCCTCTCCGATCTCCATGATAACAAAGTCAACGGGAATGTTGAACTCACCTATCCTCATTGGAACATCTTTCAACATACCCACGGGATACTTAACTGACCTATCTGCAAGTTGCAGTGAGATATTGGTCAGTTTTATTTCCCCCATATCGAATTTCTTGCAAACAGATATGGGCATTAAGCTGACGCTAGCCCCTAAATCGCATAAAGCTCTCTCACAATTCATGGTTCCTATTTGACAAGAGATGGAGAAACTTCTCGGGTCTTTTAACATTTTGGGAAGCATGTTTCTAATCACAGCACTACTATTAACATTCATACCCACCGTTTCATGATCCTTAAATTTTCTTTTGTTAAAGAGGATTTCTTTTAAAAACTTGGCATAGGTGGGCATTTGGGATAATGCCTCGATAAATGGCACATTGATGTGGATTTTTTTAAGGAGTTCCACAAACTTTTTGAATTGAGCCTCTACCTTGGCCTTCGCAAATCTTGGCGGAAAGGGAATAGCTGGTTTGTAAGGAGCGGGGGCAATATATGGTGCCTCCTTCTCAACTTCACCAACACTGTCCTTTTCAGGAGGTGTCGGTTCACTAACCTCAGCTTCCTCAATATCTTTACTAGTACTACCTTCTACCTCTTTTACTTTTTCTTTTTCTTTCTTTCTCCCCTTTTCTTTGGGAGCAACCAAAGGTTCACCACTTCTTGTTGTCACAACGTTCATTTGTCCCTTAAGATTTTGCTCGGGTTGCCCCGAAAATGACCCTTGAGGAACAGAAAAGGAAGCTTGTTTATGTGAAACTTGGGAGATTTGAGTCTCCAACATTTTGTTGTGGGTAACAATATTTTCCACTTTAGTGGTCAACTTCCTAAGTACCTCATTAGTGTGGAGGTTTTGATTCCTAAAATTTTCATTTTGACGTGTCTGTGTCATTACGAAATTTTCCATTAGAAGTTCCAAGTTGGACTTCTTAGGAGCAGCTGCCACGACTTTTTGGAAACCCGGAGGTCCCGCAACTTGTTGTGGTTGGTTGTTCTTGTAAGAAAAATTTGGGTGGTCACGCCACCTAGGGTTGTAAGTATTAGAGTATGGATTGTTTTTTTTATTGTTCAAATAATTGATTTTTCTTGAATAGACCCTCCGGTGAGAATCATTTGACAATCATTACCAGTGTGCCCATTCACTCCGCAAATCTCACAGTTGAGTGAAGCGAGGGAAACAGAAGCAACAGGGGTAGGGGCAGTAGGAGTGATGCTTAACTCATCGATTTTCTTATAAAGTGCATCAACCTTAGCAGTCATGTGATCAAAAGTATTCACTTCATACATCCCCCCGGTTTTAGGGGTGGTTTTAGAGGTGCTTTGTCGCACGCTTCCCTAACAATGATGGTCCCTGGCCATTTTCTCTATAAGATTGTAAGCTACATCTTTTGGACTATTCATAAGGGCTCTGACGGAAGCCGCGTCAAGGGTCATTCTTGTATTGTGAAGGAGACCATTATAAAATGTATGGATTATCATTCACTTTTCAAGCCCATGGAAAGGGAAAATTCTTAACAAATTTTTGAAACGCTCCCATGCGTCAGAGATTCACCCTCGTCTTGCCTAAAATTATTTATCTCATTCCTAACTTGGGCTGTTTTACTTGGTGGAAAATACCGCACAAGAAAAACGGCTTTTAGTTGTGCCCAAGAAGTGATGAAATTAGCGGGCAATGATTGGAGCCAAGCTCGTGCTCGGTCTCTTAAGGAGAACGAAACCAACCTTAAGCGAATAGCGTTTTGGTCAACGCCATTTTCCTTAATAGTACCACAGTTATCAACAAAGATAGACAAATCTAGGTTCGGGTTTTCTGTAGCTAACCCTAAAAATTGGTTTTGTTGAACCATGTCTATCAATGAAGGTTTAAGTTCAAAATTATTTGCCTCAATAGGCGGATGCATGATACTGCAGTACAATTCCTCTTTCATGGGAATCACATAGTCTTTCAAAGATTTCATATCAACAACAGGAGCAACCATAGTGAGCTATCTTTGAGTTCGACATCTTTCTCATAAGAAACGCTCGATCTCGTCAACGGGTTCAACTGAATTCTCAGTAGAAAGCGTTCTTTGCATAAACAGAAAAATAAAACTCTAGTCTCTACGATAATCAAATCACTACTACAAAACGCCCAAACAACAACGCCAGGTTTACAACGGCATCCTATACACCGTTGTTATAGTGTGTACTGGATGCGTGCGCATTATTTTAATTGGAAATTTCAAGGGTATAATAACGGTTATTGTGAACACCGTGGTGATACAATCAAGCTTTCATGGGTTCGAACCTCATCGCCCTTAAATAGTTTATTCCTTTGATGTAAATGCGCCCTTTTTTAGTTTTTTTTTTTATATTTAACTAAAAAATAATAAGCATATCACTACGGTTATTTCTTAAAACCGTTGTTACAAACTTTTTTATGTATTTTAAACACCAAGTATATATCAATTTATCCACTGAAAAAAGAAACAAGACGAAACAACCCTAACACCAACGTCGTCACCATTGTCGAGAAGAAGACAACAACAACAAGAAAGTGTTTTACTTTAAGGTGTTGCAATGTCGCATTTGAAGACAAAATCATCCAAACGTGTTTCTATGTCTTCTCCTCTGTAAAATCTCGATCTGGAAATTTTTGTGGTTGTGATGGTCGTATGGTTTCGTACCAATGCAAGAAGGGACAAAATAAAGGAAGGCTTTTTTGGAGATGTCCATTTTGGAGGAGCGATGAAACATGTAATTTGTTCATATGGGATGAAGACGTGGGAGAAAGAGATGGAAATGAAGATGAGAGCATTATGAAGTCAGAGTTGGAAGCTGTGGGCTATTTGAAGGTTATGTATGAGGATTTAAAGAAAAAGAACAAGAATTTGAAGAACAAACTGAAATCAGAGATATTTTCTGGAAATCTCAAGATGTTATGTTTTCTTGTCTCCTTTATGTTTAATGTTTACTTTGTTATGAAATGTAATAGTTGAATTAGGGTTTGAATTACATTGGTGATGTTTAAACTGCAGATGCATTGTGAATTACATTGTTGATGTTTGAATTACATTATTAACGTTAAGGCGCACCTTTTCCTTTTTATTTATTTTAAAATTCACAGATAAAAGGGTTATCACTACGATTATTCTTGTTAACCGTAGTGATATATTTATAATAAATAAATACCTATCTATACGGTTGGTTTTGTTAACCGTTGTGAAATAGTTTACCCATATATAAGCGAAATAACTTTCACTTATTGACAGTAGCGCCGTTGCCTTCAAAGTGAAACCCTAGAACCCATTTTTCTCTTTGTTTTCACCATTAGTCATGAATCTTGTGCTTCATACATTAAGGTGTTCTTCTTCTTCCATCTATTGTTAGATATTTCCCATTATCTCGTTTGTTGCATGTTGTTTTTGTTGATTGTTCTTATTTTTTCAAATTTGTTTTCACTACCTTAACAAAGACCATACTTTGGAAACTTCATAATGTTTGTGTATGGAAAAATGTATAAGAATCATGAAGTTATGATGGAAACTTCATCCACCTTATTCTTTTTCTTCATAGCTTCACGAACAAGATGTTAGTAAATGAAGAAACAACAGTGTAAGCAAACTACATCTAGTTTTAGAAACAATGAAAAGAAATATAAGAAGTATGAAGCTTTTGTGTAAGCTTCTTCCTCCTTATATTTCTTCTTCATTGATTCCCAAACTAGTTGAACATAATAATTGATTCCTGTTCCGCGATTAGTTTCATTAAAAGGTGTGTTATTCCTGTTCCTCTCTTTACTCTTCATTGGATTATGGTTTTAGGGTTTGTTTTCAACTGAGGATGCTCATTTTTGAAGTTTGTTGTGTTTCCTTATAGGTTAAGGGGATGATACCGGGTGATGATGCTGGTGGTAGCAAGCGTATTATATGAGTTTATAATATCTGGATCTGGTATAGAATGTTGTTTGAGTTTATTATATTCTATGTAGATTGTTTGTTTCACTAACCCTCACTTAAAATACATTCATTTAATTTGACATAGATACTTATAATCTGCAAATTAAGTTGTATTTGAAAACTAACTTATATGAATCAATGCTTTCGAATTGCATCCCTTTCATCGTTCATCTCATGATGTTTAATATATATATATATATATATATATATATATATATATATATATATATATTATGGTATAATGATCTGGCTCCTTAGATGCATCGCCATCTTCCATTATAGTTAAATTTCATTAACAACAAATTATTAGTTAATCTGCCTCTCCATCAACACTTATAATCGTAAAACTTCCGATTATAAAAATTATGATGATAAGTGATGATGATGAGGCAGATTATCCAATGTCTTGTTCTTATGGAAATTTAACTATAATCGAAGATAGCGATATATCGAAGGAGTCAGATCAATAAACCACAATATATATGTAAAACAACATGAAATCCACGATGAGACGAATGCAATAAAAAAACATTGGTTTATTTAAGTTGGTTTTCAAGAACAGTTTAATTTGCAGATTATAGACTTCTTCATCAAATTGATTCCATGTATATTTCTTTAGTGAGGTGTTTGGAAAACAAGCAATCTACATTTAATATAATAAACTCATGGTACTTACAACAACGGTTATCTATTGTAACCAAAATCATAGGTATTTTATGTTTTACATAATTCGCTGTCGATGGGTTTCGAACCCAGTACCTATGTGTATGTATCAAAACGGTTTATTATGATAACCGTTGTGATAAATGGCACGCGTCCTTCCTTTCAACAACGGTTTCCAGACCGTTGTAGAAACAACGAACTTACAATGACAATCTATATAACAACGCCTTCGTCCGCGTCATTATATATCATTCCCAACCATTGTTAAACGGGTTTTCCGTAGTAGTGAATAGAACTTCAATATTAACATAGTTGGTCCCCGACAATGACGCCAAAAACTTGACACGCCGCAAGTGTACGGCAAATGTCAGAGTAGTAAAAAGTTGTCGAACTACAAAGACCAATGGTTAATTACCGATTTCTATCCTATCGGTATAAAGCTAGAGCAATCGAATAGTTGGAAAGAAGCAAACTTAAGCGAAAAAACACTTAAGTCAAAATAGCTTATTTTAAAAGCACTTTTGGAAAATAGCTTAAGCGTAAATAACTTGGAAATTAATCAAAAACAAGCAGGATTTAGGGTCATAATCCCTCACTCTAAATCTCTATATGGCTAATTTAATCATATTAAAAGGAATCTCGTGTGGATTATAGAAAAATAGATTTTTATAGACAACATCTGCTTTCGCCAGCGTGTTGTCTTAGTTTCGATAAATAATATGTCAGCTTTCGCTTGTTCAGAATTATTATCGATAACACGTTATTATCGTGCGACCATTAAGATGAAGCATTTCTCAACCTCGTCTGAGTGCTTTCGCATCATCAGACTTATTTGTTTGAAAATCCGTTATCGGGTATTGATACAAGTCCTTTCAGATCATTATCAATACTTAAGAACTCTTTTATTTTCGTAACAAGGGTTAATTGGAAAACTCAGATTATCAAAATAACGTGTTTTGAATCCTTGTAATAAGTGAAAACAACCATATAGATAGTCATGAGTTAAGTATCATGACCCTTAATCCCTAAGGAACTACTCACTCATGGTGTGGAACAACACAGATAAAGTAATTTTTCGATAAGCAAACATGATAACGATAACAATTATAAGAAAAAGAAATAAATCAAAACCTGAATAAAACACTTGTAGTTGCAAAATAACTTTTGATCCAATCGCTCCCAGGGAGACTTTTACAGAGAAAGCAAGATATAGCGGAGAAAACAAATTGTACGTGAAAACTGGATCACCTAAAACTCTACCTACCTATGAGTTTTATAGCAATCCTTAAACATCCCATCAACATTTTCATTCAATGACCTCTTAATACAATATCCACTAAATTATCAATGTGCCATACATCCCTAAATGGTAACAAATCGAACCGAAAAAGGAAACAAAGGAAAGAAAACTTGTTTGCCTATTATGGGTCGTAATGTGCATTACGAGTACCCATAATTGGTCCATGGAATCTTGGCCTGGGCGCATGAATCACCACTTTCCCACACAATGATGTTACGACCAGTAATGCGTATTACGGGCGGTCGTAACAACTCCCTGGTTTTTGTAGTGGGGATTTCTGACTTTTTCCTTTTTCTTCGTATTTCAGCCGAATCGATCCTCTTTCCTTCCATTATGATTGTTAAGGCCTGAAAATGACAGAAACACAGTACCAAGGCATAAAACATAGAAAAATGAACAAAAAATGAGCAAAACATGATGAAATAACAAAGAAAAACTACTAATAAAAGCGAAAAAAAGCCACTTATCATAAGGGCAGCAAGGATCCCTCTTAAGGATCCAAAATTTTGATCGCCTCTAAGGGCGTCAAGGATCCCTCTTAAAAATCCATCGTTTTGGTCGCCGCTAAGTGAGGTAAGGATTCCTCTTAAGTAACCAACATTTTGATTGTCTCTAATGGCGACAAGGATTCATTTTAAGGATCCAGCATTTTGATTGCCTATAAGGGCGACAAGGATCCTTTTTAAGTATCTAGCATTTTTTATCGCCTCTAAGGGCGTCAAGGATCCCCCTTAAGAATCCAACGGTTTTATCGCCACTAAGGACGGAAAAAATTCCTCTTAGGGATCCAGTATTTTGATCGCCTCTAAGAGAGGCAAGGATCCCTCTAACGGATCAAGCATTTTGTTTCTTCTAATGGAGGCAAGGATACCACATTTTGATAGCCTCTAAGAGTGTCAGGGATTTCTATTAAGGATCCACCATTTTGATCACCTCTAAGGGAAGCCAGAATTCTTCTTAAGGATCCAGCTTTTTGATTGCCTCTAAAGGGGAGAAGGATCCCTATTAAGGATCTAGCATTTTGATCGCCTCTTAGGGCGGTAAGGATCCATTTTAAGGATCCAATATTTTGGCCGCCTTTTAAGGATTTAGCATTTTGATCGCCTCTAAAGGCGAAAATGGTCCCTCTTAAGAATCCATCATTTTGATCACCTTTAAGGGCAGCAAGGATCCCTCTTAAGGATCTAGTATTTTGATTGTGTCTAAAGGCGGCAAGGATTCCTATTAAGGATCCAACATTTTGATCGCCTCTATGGGCGGTCCAAAACTTTTATGTTTTCTGCAAAAAAGGAATATTTCAAAATGCAGATTCTTCAAAATAATAACATGTCCTTAAAAATGGCAAAGATGTGATACTCGCCAAACCAAATTAGCAGTAAAACAATTATATGACAATAAATGAAACAACTAATGACAGTGGAGAAAGTGGCACCCATGGCATTCCTATTGGGCTTTTAATTTTTAGTCTCCTCTCTAAATTGAGGGGGAACCTCCTCGCCTATGAAAGATTCTCCTGGTGGCTTTATTCTTGATCCCACTTTCCTGGCTTTCACGCATAGAGTGCAAACCCTCGTTAACTTGAGGTTCTATACGTAACACTTCCTGGCGATTTCCTAATCTTCTTAGAAACTCCTACCTAACGGTTAGAGATCCTGTAATTCATACATAAATACAAAGTGGCAAAGGCTGCTTCAATTTGATTAAAAGTCGACCGTCCAATAATCATATTGTAAAAAGAGGGGGCATCAATAACCAAATACATGACCTTAATTTCTTTGGCTTAATGTTGTTCTCTAAAGGTGGTCTTTAACATGATGTATCATTTAACTTACACCTGGTCCCCAGAGAATCTAACTAGAGAGCCCCTGAAAGGCTTTAGGTCATCTGGGTTATGGAGGAGCCTCTCGAATGCATCCTAGTATTGGATATCTGCACAAATTCCTTGATCTAGGAGGACTTTTTTGATATCTCATTCATCGCACATAACAATAATGACCGTGGGATCATCGTTGTGAGGGTGGATGACAGTTGCATCCTTCTCAGAGAAGGCGATTTCGGCCTCTGGTGTCCTCTGCTCGCCTTCACCTCCCTTATTAGAAAGGTTTTCTATATTCAGAACATGGCGAGCATACCTTCTACGGGCGGAGCTAGTCTCCATGTCCCCTATGAATCCTCGTGTAATAATGTTGAGCGTACGACATAAAAATTTGTAATCCTCGTATGTACATGTCTCTTTTGCCTTATTAGTCATAGGGTTCCCCGCGTCTCTCATCAATGGGAGCTGGATTTTTCTGATCCACTGAAAGAATCTCCATTGACATACTTTTTGAGGAGTCCCACCTGGATTATCCTTTCGATCTCCTTCTTGAGTTGGTAATAATCTTTAATGTAGTGCCCTTTAAATCTATGGAACTTGCACCATCTATCTGGTTCGGGACCCATCAATCTGTTTTAGGAGTTGGAGGCATAAGGATGTTGTGTAGGTGAAAGACCTCACGCCAAAGCTATTCACGGTGAGTATTCTATGGCGTGAAGCTCTCCAATGCCTTATCTACTCTCTTGAATGTAATTTTTCCCTTAATGGGAGAGGTGTAGTTGATCTTCCTATGGTGGTGCAAACCTTCGGCGTTAGGAACACGCTTTTTGACGTCTCGCGCCTTCTTCTCCATGATGCTCTCCTCGCTGTTTATTTAACATTCTTCCTTGGTGTCCACTTCTACTAACAAAAGTGTGGGCTTTTGGGCGAGTGACTCGTCGAAGTGTCCCTCCTTGAGACCATTGTGGAACACTCCCACAAACATTTCTTGGTTTGGGGGAGACAACCATGATGATATCTTCATTGAAATGGGTGGGATAGTCCCTCAATGACTCTAAGGAACCCTATCGTATGTTGAACAAGTTGGTGGTAGACATCTTCCTATGACCGATGGAGGAAAATGGATGTACGAGTTTCTTCATGAGCTCCTAATAACTGGCAATGGAAGCTCAGGACAAACCTGAATACCATCACAAGGTTGCATCCCTTAAAGGTGGAAGATAACAATTTGCACTTCAGGTCGTCAGGCGCTCCAATGATGGTCATCTGTGTGTTAATAGAAGAGACATGTTCATAAGGGCCATTGTGCCATCAAACTTGGTCAAAGAATGAGGATTGAATCCTTCAAGGATTGACTCTTCCCATATTTTGTTTGAGAGTGGTTGGGAATCCAACACTTCCATGTCCTCTAGGAGATTGGTCTCTGGTTGGTACTGTCAGATGTTGAGGATGTTGTTTTCTAGGGCTTGATTCTTACATTATAGTTCATCTATGGTGGCTTGGTTCTCCTCCATGGAATTGGCTTCAGTGTTTCCCTTAGTATATTCTAACATAAGGGAATGTGCTCTCCTATTAACCATGGCTAATAATGTTAGGGTACGTGAGAAGGGGTGAGAATGAATATAGCGATTATAGAAGAAGGTGTGTGTTGGATGCGGAATAGGGCAAGCAGCAAAAATATTTATTTTCGGAAAGAATTCCCTCCGGGATTTATGTCGTGTCCACAGAGATCCGTTCGAGGGAAAGAATGCCGTTCGACAATCTCTCACGTTGATGAGTTTGGGTTTAAATGGTTTAAACGTAGAAACAGAAAAGTAAGTATCAAAACATAAAACAAAATTCATTCTTCAGCAACAAGAAACTTATCAGGTGTGTACATAATCAACTCCTCATAAACTTAAACTTATCGACCAGTTATACTCAACCTACAATACTCCTCAATATCACCCAACATCGCTCACAACACAGGTTATGTCTAACACAAAGTTGAGATAACAACCGTGTCACTCTCTTCGTCACTCTCGCGAGCGAAGCCTCGAAACACGGAAGGCATTAAGTTCCGACGCCTAT
Source organism: Lathyrus tuberosus (assembly GCA_022829125.1). Classification (NCBI taxonomy): domain Eukaryota; kingdom Viridiplantae; phylum Streptophyta; class Magnoliopsida; order Fabales; family Fabaceae; genus Lathyrus; species Lathyrus tuberosus. The sequence goes on from JALAZF010000550.1 coordinate 1,885,374, forward strand.
TGAAGATTGTTAGCTCTTAAATCTATCTCTAGAGTCCAAAAACTAACAGAAAATAATCCCTAATCGAAGTTCATGAAGGTTATGTCTAACGCAACCCAAACCCCGCGCATAAAGCAAAAATCAGAGACAATCACCAATAAAGATTTGTAAAGCAGATATCATATAACGCCATGGGCGACAAATATACATGAGTTTACAGTCAATACATATACACAACCCAACCATAAAGAAAACACAAAGAAAAACTGAGATAAACCAAACATCTCGCGGTTTGTCAGAGCCGGTCGACGCACAATCCACCCCAGTTCATCCGTATGCAAGCTCCATAGTTGTTTTCTAAGCTAATCTACCAAAGAATGAGGTTGATGAAGTTTGAAGACAAAAATCACCTCCAAAACAACATCACTAACAAAAATGAAGAAAAATGAACTAAATACAAAATTCAGTTTCAGACCCACCGCCCGACGCTATAATGCACCGCCCAACGCAGCCCACTAATCCACTCACACCAGTTATGTACGTAAACGGCCTGGAAATAAATATCTAGCACCGCCCGGCGCTGGAAATACCGCCCGGCGCTAGCCCAAAAATATGGCACGCTTCTGTAAGTCCCACTTCAACTCACTTATTTCCTCCACCGCAGCACCGCCCGACGCTCCAAACACACCGCCCGGCGCAGCAGAGGCGCAGCTGACAGCAACAGCAAAAAACCTGCACTGTTTTATTCGTAACTTCCGCACCGTAACTTCGTTTGACGCACGGTTTGAAGCGCTGTAAAGCTTATTCAATGATCTTTATGAATATGGCCAGACATCCTTGATTGGATACCTGCAAGAATGAGATAAAATCAATTAAACTCAATGATATTTACAATATACGCAATATATACACGAAAAAGTAAAGTAAACGTATTTATAAACAAATTGGGGTTTTAGTCGCACAATATTTACCAAAAAGAATCGATAAGTTCAACAAAACATATATACAAAAATAGGTACAATTTGCACTTATCAAACTCTCCCCAACTTACCTAATTGTTTGTCCACAAACAAGAATCAAACAAACTTGAAAATGCTCAAGCAATATCCAAAGAAAGACGAATCAACAGGTTTTGAAAAAACGGAAACGAATGAATGGTTCAAATGAAAACGGTACACACCAAAAAGTAAATACTTACCACTAAACTACGACGACAACATAGTCACGAAACAAATGTAAAATACAAAAATCATGCCAAAAATTCTAAAACAACACAAGTTCCAAAGTGAATCACACCTAGTAAAAACAATCATCGGTAGATGAAAAACACATAATAAGGTACTTTACACTCACACAACAATCATGCAAACAAAAGACTAAATTATGCATACATCCACAAATTCATATTGAACATACAAAGGCAAGAATCATAAGGACTTTCAAGGTTGTAACGTGGCCGGGTAGACAAACAACGGGCAATTTCTAAAGGTAATTGAAACAAAAACTTGCCTAAACCTAAGGGAGTAAAAACTCACAAAGATTCACACACAAAATTTCAACCAACTTCTTCCAAAATCCCAAGTGCTACACAACACACAATACTTATTTAGCACAATTATTGAAACTCTTTTTGTTTCCTTTTTCAAGGATTTTCTGTTCCTTCTTTTTTCTTTCTTTTTCTCTTTCACAAATTTTTCTCTTTTTTATTTTCTTTTTCAATCCTCATAGAATCCAACTAATGAATACACAATCATTCTCTCCCCAACTTGAATTCAACTGCACCATCATGTGAATAATTCCTACTTTCTAAGGCAAGGAAAAAAATCCATACAACAACACAAAGTTGAGGTCCAAGAAAAAACAAAATCCATCAAAAATAAGTGAACTAAATACTCATAGACAAGCATTAAGTTCAAATAGAAATATGGATCAAAAAGCTCAAAGGGGTTACGAATGATCACACGCTCACAAGGTAAATTGACAATTTGGCTAAGGTGGTTGTGCTCAAAATGAAACAATTGCCTTGATCCTTTTCATGCATTCATATACACAACATAAACAATAGATTCAACATAATAAAATCTAGTTAGAACAAGAATGTTGGTTCTCCGCGCATATATGAACAATGGAAAGCCACCTCACAAAAAGGTTGGGAACTAAAGTGATTCACACAAGAACAAGTATACAAAAGAATAAATGGCATGAAAGTTTGGAAAATGCCTAAGTATCATGAATATGCTAAAGTATAGAAAGCGATAAATACATACCTCAGACGTGTACAAAACTTAACAAAATCATTACCAAACATCCGCAAGTTGAAACGAACCAACTTGAAAAATCTCCAAAGCATCCTCAAATAAGTCAATCAAAATTTGCGAGCAAACGACAACCAAAAACATTAGAAATGAAAAACAATAAAAACATGCTTGTTTTACGTCGTAAGCTCGACGCCTTTACGGTGCTTAATTAGTAACTTCTTTCATTCATGCCATGGTGCTGTCTCACCGCGCAACTAAAAGCAAGCGTCCTAACCAAACACTTGAACAAACGTTAAAAGAAACAAAAATGTACAAGTATCAGTATAGACAAGTGAAAATATACAAAATATACGATATCTACAAAACTCAAAAACAAAGAAACTATCGCAATGCGATTCAATATCAAAACCAATCCCCGGCAACGGCGGCATTTTGTTGGATGCGGAATAGGGCAAGCAGCAAAAATATTTATTTTCGGAAAGAATTCCCTCCGGGATTTATTTCGTGTCCACAGAGATCGGTTCGAGGGAAAGAATGTCGTTCGACAATCTCTCGCGTTGATGAGTTTGGGTTTAAATGGTTTAAACGTAGAAACAGAAAAGTAAATATCAAAACATAAAACAAAATTCATTCTTCAGCAACAAGAAACTTATCAGGCGTGCACATAATCGACTCCTCACAAACTTAAACTTACCGACCAGTTATACTCAACCTACAATACTCCTCAATATCACCCAGCATCGCTCACAACACAGTTTATGTCTAACGCAAAGTTGAGATAACAACCGTGTCACTCTCGCGAGCGAAGCCTCGAAACACAGAAGGCATTAAGTTCCGGCGCCTATTGAAGATTGTTAGCTCTTAAATCTATCTCTTGAGTCCAAAAACTAACAGACAATAATCCCTAATCGAAGTTCGTGAAGGTTATGTCTAACGCAACCCAAACCCCGCGCATAAAGCAAAAATCAGAGACAATCACCAATAAAGATTTGTAAAGAAGATATCATATAACGCCATGGGCGACAAATATACATGAGTTTACAGTCAATACATATACACAACCCAACCATAAAGAAAACACAAAGAAAAACAGAGATAAACCAAACATCTCGCGGTTTGTCAGAGCCGGTCGATGCACAATCCACCCTGGTTCATCCGTATGCAAGCTCCATAGTTGTTTTCTAAGCTAATCTACCAGAGAATGAGGTTGATGAAGTTTGGAGACAAAAATCACCTCCAAAACAACATCACTAACAAAAATGAAGAAAAATGAACTAAATACAAAATTCAGTTTCAGACCCACCGCCCGACGCTAAAATGCACCGCCCGGCGCAGCCCACTAATCCACTCACACCAGCTGTGTACGTAAACCGCCTGGAAATAAATATCTAGCACCGCCCGGCGCTGGAAATACCGCCCGACGCTAGCCCAAAAATATGGAACGCTCCTATAAGTCCCACTTTAACTCACTTATTTCCTCCACCGCAGCACCGCCCGGCGCTCCAAACACACCGCCCGACACAGCAAAATGTACCGCCCGGCGCAGCTGACAGCAACAGCAAAAAACCTGCACTATTTTTTTCGTAACTTCCGCACCGTAACTCCGTTTGACGCACGGTTTGAAGCGCTGTAAAGCTTATTCAATGATCTTTATGAATATGACCAGACATCCTTGATTGGATACCTGTAAGAATGAGATAAAATCAATTAAACTCAATGATATTTACAATATACGCAATATATACATGAAAAAGTAAAGTAAACGTATTTATAAACAAATTGGGGTTTTATTCGCACGATATTTACCAAAAAGAATCGATAAGTGCAACAAAACATATATACAAAAATAGGTACAATTTGCACTTATCAGTGTGGCCCATGTTAGTTTTATCGGGGCCCCATTGTGGGTACCTCTATACTAGTCAAAAAGCACAAGTGTGTGGTATCCTTACACGAGTAGGGGATACTCAGAGGCCTTAGTAGTTTTATAGCGGTGAGGGCTTACCTGCGACAGTGAGAGGCACTGTATGGTGGTGTTATGGTGTTTTCAGTAGTAAGAGAGGCCAACTCATGTGAGGTGAGAGGCCTTGTATTATGAGATATACTTGTTAATTTATGATCTAGCCTTTTATTTCAAAGGGCCAGATATTTATAAAGGCTCTTGAGCCTAAGGTTTAGTAAACCTTAAAAAGTGGTAACTACTTCCTCTTGGCCGGGGGAGATTGTTGATCACCTATTTTTAAGGGAGTCGTGATATGGCTATTTCTTGTATGACTAATGGGGAGATAACAATATTATACACATCTTATGTCCTAAAGGTGATACCCCATACTCCATAAAGGTAGCGCCTGAGCGATGCCTTACTAGGCAAGGACCCTGGCGTCACCCCTATTTGGCACTCTCACAAATATAACAGTACATAAATAATTTTGAAAAATGGGATTTTATAATCAATAGTACATTTATTCATAGTTATTTTTTTAAATAATAAAGTAGTAAATAAACCTAATTTTCTTTAGAACAAAGAAGAAAAAATAAAAGTCAAAATTGGTTTTAAAACTAAGTACTTAATAACGAGTGCTCTAGGCACCTGAGCGTATTTCTATGTTTTCAATTGTATTTTTGCCAAGGAAGTATGGAACACTCTAAAGATTGTCTATGAAGATTTTCCAAAGAATTAACAAGAGAGAATGAACATACATATCATGGAAAATAAAACACAAAATGAACATGAAGGTCATATTCATAGATGATTCTCAAACATTGGAACTCTTGAAAGTTATGTTTAAAGTTTTGTAATTAAAAGATATATTAGATTTAGAAATTGGAACCAGAAACATGATCCAATCCTTGATTCAAAAGATATAAGTGTGTTTGTTGAGTTTGAAGAAAAATCCAGGAAAGAGAAAATCATTGAGAAACTCAAGGAAGTGATCCAAATGTTGAAATATGAAGGAATAGATTCAAGAATATTAGAAGAGTCAACATGTTCATCATCTGAAGAATAAATTACAGATCAACACCAAAGGTGTCATTTGAAAGAATGGTTACAATAAATGAATGATCTTTTGAGAAGTCTTCATCAATTATAAGTTATGAAGAAGATTCATTTAGTAAAATATATGAAAAAGCGTCATCAATTAAAATCCTTGAAAGATAATAAAGAACATTTGGTGATTCATCACATGAATATGATGCAACCTCAAGAAACTTATGTAGAGACGTCTATAACAATATCCTTGATGATACGTCAAGAGATTTTCATGAAACTTCATCCTATCAAAGAAGGGATTCTAACAAAGAAGAGCATGTATGCTTAAAAGTTTGAAGAGAAGACGACGACACTGAGGTAACATCTCTAACTTATGATAAAATGCTTAGGCTAAGTGTTAAGCTTAGTAATGATAATGATAAATTATAAAAGAACACCAACGATTCTTAAGACTATATTGAATTTCTAGAAAATAAAAATAAAATTCTTGGTGAAGAAATAACTATTATTATAAATTAATGTTTAAAGATTAATCAAGTCGTCAAATTTTGGCGTTAATGGTTCCATTTAACTACCATTATAGTTCTATTAATTATAGAGTTAGAGGATCTTTGACGACCACCATTCCATATGATTTTTTTGAGCCAACTCTCATATCAAGCGATTCGTAGATATGGTAAATCAATGGTGTCTTATTGTTCCCTTCTAAGAGGGAATTTCTTTAGATATCTTGAGGGTTTTAATGTAAACCATTTGATAGAGGTTAAAATCGCAAAAATCTGATCTACCCTCTAGCAAGTTGTTATTTAATTTGATCAGTCAATTAAAATTATATTTTCTAACTGTTTGGTTAAGTGTTTTTAAGAAGATTTTAGTAAAGGGTGCAATGATGAGGAAAAGGAGAAGCCAAGAGCAATTGCCATAACCCAAGTCATCTAAGTCCGAAACAAACTAAAGAAGACCTGAAATAATAGTTTAGTCTATAGGGATAATCGATTAAAACTTATTTCAACTTCAAATATTAAATTTCCTAAAGCAAGATTAGATGAGGCAAAGATCGTATCTCCTCCAAAACTTTTTAAAAAAATTAGCTCATTAATGAGGAACGTGCAAAATCTCAATATTCTGGAAGATCTAATCGATTAAGTTCTAGCTGTAAATGATTCGAGAGCTTGTTTTGGAAATATTTTCAAATGAATCTTTTGTAGCCAAAATCTCTATGGATTTTATTGATTCTCACATGAAAAGAGATTCACAAAATCCACTATATAAAGGTGCTTACTCCTCTTTTCTTTTTTCACTAATACTCTCTTTTTCTCTTGCTTGTTTGAGTTTCTACTCCTTACCACTATTATCATCATCCTCATGGCTTCAACAAGGAGTTTCCCTTATGGAAATCCTTCTTTAAGAAAGTCACCTTTGAAAGAATCTTCATCAAAGGATTAAAGAGTGAAAGATATGTCCAAATGCATGGTGATCAAGCCTACTCACATGGAGTCAACTTTTCTTTGGGATTTAAGACCTTACGATAACGTCAGTTGAGATTTTATTAAATAATTTTTCATCAAAGTACAAGATCGCATGTTTCCAAGACTTGTTAAGTTATTCTACGCAAATATTGAGTTTGATGACTTGACATTCAAAACATTGGTAAAATGTGATGAGGTACGCATTCACAAGGATGCTATTGGAAAAATGTTTGAGTTACCCTACTTTGGTAAAACATACACCTATGATGGACCATTTAGATTGAAGAAATTCAGTGACTAAATTTCTATTTTAAGCTTCCTTGTTGATCCAATGGGAGAAAAGACACTTCATCTCAAGAAAAATTTCATGAGATCTAGATGTCGTGTGGCATATCATTTTCTTACTCGCATGTTCTTTCCAAGACAAGAAAAATGTGGAGTCCTCATAAAGGAAAATGTTATTGTTATGTGGATGCTAACCCATAATCACCAAACTATGTATTTAGGTAGATGTAATTTTTAACCACATATATTTTTCTAGAAGGAATCACTCAGTAGTATTTCCCTACGGAAGCCTGATCATCAAGATTTGGGTTAAAGTTGGAGTCGATTTTAAGGGTTAATCTTTAGATGCAATCCACTCTTGAATTGACTCAATGTCTCTAAGCCAAATTAAGTTTTGAGTCTTTCAAGGTGAATTAAGGAACGATCCAATGGAACAAGAAGAGGTCGAAGCTCATTCAATTGTAGCTAATGAAGGAGTAATAAACGCCATTTTTGCAATCTCCCGGGAGAATTCTCCGGCTCTTCAAAGTTTAAATAAGGTTGTCGCTGTCATCAAGAAGATTTTAATGGGAAAAGCCATAGTAAAAATTGATTATAATAGTGACAACTAGTAGCTGTCTCACTTTTTTGTGTTTTTAAAGCCATAGTAAAAATTGATTACAATAGTGACTAGTAGCGGTCTCAGTTTTGTGATTTTAAGAGTGTTTAAATTCCTGCAATTTTTTTCTTTCTGTACTTTTGAATTATCTTTATAATTAATGAAGTATTTCATTTTTGGATCTATATGTTATCTATGATCTATGTGTTTGAATGTATTTCATATCTATTTATCTTTTTCACAACTTTTTTAAAGTGTCAAAAGGAAAGAAGTATGCTCTAAGGGGAAGTATGGTATACTCTATGTATTTGTCAGTGGGAGTTTAACCAATCAAAAACTTTACCAAAATTTAATTGTTTGTTCACCTCCCAGAGAGATGAGTTATCATCGTAAAAAAGAGGGAGAACGTTGATCTATGTGCTTGCAAGTATAATGTATGTAGCAGTAAATTGACCTATATGATTTTGATGATGGCAACACTATGAGGTGAAGTCTTCATCTGAAGTGGTGATCAAGTTGTTAGGCTTAGGAGATCCAGACGTCAAAGCCAATAACTTAAAGGCAACACCCAATGTCAAACGTAATTCGATGAAATACCTAATGATTTTCATCTAAGCAATCTCTTTGTTGATGATGTCTATAAAGAAGCCTTATCAGATAGAAGAAGTCAAGTCTCAGATGAAGTGATGAATAATTGTTGTATCCAACAAAGGATCATAAATCTTCATACTTTATGAAAGAGAGGAAGTGTGAAAGTTCTCCTGGTTCATATCTGAGTTATCGAAGTTTGTAAAAGATATTAGAGTAATTCTTAAATTACCAAGGCAATGCATACACTCACTTAAAAGTGTTTTTAACTTATCTATTCGATAAAACTCCTTAAAACTCTTAGAGTAACCATCAAGATGTTAGTGGAATTGAAAAAAGGCGTTCCTAAATATTTAGGAGGCTTATATACACTTCCTAATCGATTAAGATCCTTAGCCAATCGATTAGAACTCGGTTTAACGCTTCCTAATCGATTATGAACACTCCTAATCGATTAAGACACTAGTTGTTTTATGATTTCCTTTTTAAGAATTAACATTGCTATTTTTATGAAGCACATAATCAATTATACCTAATACATAATAGATTATAGGTATTAAAAAATTCATGGATACTTTTCCTTTTTGAGCCAAATTTCTCTCAATTCCTTTCCTTCTCATTTCTCTTATTTTCACTAATTTGTCTTAGTTGTTTAAGACTGGAAAATATCAATGAGGATTTCCTTGTGTATTCTAGTGATGGGGTATTATTGTAATTTGTGCAAAAGGAATTTATCTCTTGTGTAATATCTTTTGTGATAAGTCATTGTTTCGTTCGTAAGCTTAGCTATTAAAATATTTTGTTTAATTTTTGAAATTGCTCATGAAAATATATGTTTTATTCATGAGCTACGCCTGGTATAAAAGCTCTCTTTTTGTTCGTGAGATTATCCGTGAAAGTCTCTATGTTATTTGTGATATGCGTCTAATGTTAAAGCTCTCATATGATTTGATAGATTGTACGCTAAAATCTTTATTTTGTTAGACGATAGGCTTCGATCTAGAGGGAGTGAATAGATCACAAATTAAAAATCAAACTTTTGGCAGAAATGGTTTTCAAAAGTTTTATGGCACAACGGAAATAACCCGAAGCGAATCATCTAACTGAACCTCTATCGAAAAGCTCAGATATGCGTAATGGTACACAAACGTATGATAATGAACATGCATTGTTCAACAATGATCAATCACAAATAATTAAATACTAAGTTATACGTAGAGATAATTCCCAATGACCAAAACACACAAAACACAATAAAGCAATTTATCGAACATCTTGTGTGCAATCGATATCATTTAGAAATTTGCGTTATTTCGTTGATCTTAACACCAATCAAAATAAAAAGGATTATGATTATATCAACAAACCCAATTTCAAAATTTGATAAAAAAAATAATCTCCAGACGAATTGATCAAACAAACAATGAATCCAATAAATTGCAAACACAAAATTTAAAAGAGAGAGAGAGAGAGAGAGAGAGAGAGAGAGAGAGAGAGAGAGAGAGAGAGAAAAGGATTTATTTTGGAAGTTCCCCAATTGTAGAGGTGTTGATTGGTTTGGGCAAATCCAAACCAAACCAATGTGTTTGGGTTGGGCATTTTTTCATTTCGGGCAAAAACCGAACCAAACCAATTTAAACTAATGTTAATTGGTTCGGGCAACAGATTTCTAATTTGCTACCCGTAAACCCGAACCAAACCAATAACAATCAACATAATTAATTCATATAATAAATTATTAATTTTAATTACGTTATTACTTATTTATTGAATGAAGAGAAAAATTGTTATAGCAGTTACCAAGTACAAACCATAATGAAAGAAACAAAAAGGTATAGTCTCTGGACATTTCCAATGAAAAACGGAACGAAATTTTTCAAATTATCACAAGCATATCAATCAATGATGAAATATAGAGAAATCGAAAATCACTACCATTATAAGTCAAACTCACAAATTGCAAACTACAAGTATCTGCAAACCACAACCTTATTCCCAAATCACAAAACCTCAAATCACAAGTATCTGCAAACTGCAAATCTTTAATTTTTTGTTTAAAAATATGTGTGTCACGCGTTCAATATTTATTTTTCATAGTGTGTAAACAAATAATTTTAAAAAAATATTTTTGTATATTTATATTTAATTTATCCGATCAATCCAATCCAAACCAATCCATTGTTTTTCGGATCGGTTTGGTTTGGGTTTTATTGCAAAAATATAGAAATCCAATCCAAACCAATCCGTTTATTTTTCAATGGTTCGGATATTGGATTCTCTCTAAACCGAACCAAACCGGCCCGCGAACACCCCTACCCAATTGGCCTCGCTATGGGTATGTCCTCCCTTAACTCGAATTCGAATTGAGATACTAGCAATTAACCTTACTTTGCAAAAAAGTGTATATACAAGAGATGAAGAACTCTAATCTTACAAGCCCTAGGTTTGATGTTGATTCTACCACCTCCAAAACCCTTAATCAAAGATTGATCAAGTCACCAACAATGTCGCTTCAATTCAATTGTTCTTGCTACTTCCTTGCAAGGCACCCCTTGTTCCACAACTTTCACCCGACTGAATTAATTCCAAACGCACACTTGTTGAAACCCAAGATTTACCGACACGATCCACTATTTCACGATACTCTCTTGCAAGGCACCCATTGTCCCAAGGCTTTCACTCGATTAGACTCGAATTGCGTAATCTTGTCCAAAACCTTCAAATCCTCAATGATCTTGAAGGAAAACCCCAACTTGGTTTTAATATTTGAAACCCTCAAAGAACTCAACCCAATATTCTCGGTACAAAAACCTAATTGGACATTATCAACTCTAATCTAGATGGTCACCTAATCAAAAAATTATTATATGTAGCTTGATTGTGTGCATGCATAAAAGAGAGGTTGAAGATGATGAGTATGTTTTGAAATTCTGGTTTCATGGAGGTTTTACTCTAGAACCTTACTAGAAATGATGCATGTATCAAGTATTTATAAGTATGCAAGTTTGGAATCAAAAGGAATGCAAAAGAATGGAGAGAACTGTGATTTTTACAAAAAAAAACATCGTATGTGTCGACCTATGAAAGCTATAGGTCGTCCTATGAAGGTCTTTGTGTCGACCTGTGAAGGTCTTAGGTCGACCTATGAAGGTCTTGTGTCAACTTATGTTAGTCAGCACATAGACAGAGCCTACATGATTTAATATTGAGGTATGGGTGTCGACCTAAGTATGCTATGTGTCGACCTTTGCTGAATTGAAAACTTCTATAGGTCAACCTAAAGTCGTATGTGTCGACCTATGTTGTAGTGCTTTCACAAAAACTTTGTTTTCAATGCATTTATGATGTATGAACCTTTTCCAAAACATTTTAATGCTTCCTAATGCTAATATGCAGATATAGAATCAGAGAATACCGTCCAATATACATTGACGCTAGTATTGACATCATTCAAAATACATCAAACAGAAAGTTGCACTCACATACTCCCCCTTTTTTATGATGGCAAAACTTGAGACGATGCGTTTCACGACGTTTTGTGTCTTCGTGAAGTCTCCCCCTGAATATATGCATCCAACTTCATCTTGTATACTTCCCCCCCCCCCTCTGACAACATCAAAAAGAGACAACGCAAACCATGAGAAGTATCTTATATCACATACAAACTATACCATACAGAGGCATTTTGCAAAGATAAGAACACAAAAATGATAACTCTCACATAAAATGATTTACATATTAAAAAAGAATGCCTAAACCTAAATACAAGCATATTAAGTAACAATAGGACAAAATTGATACACTTTATGCTAAATAACATAACAAAAACATGAAACATGAAGGATATAATGTAATAAAAACTCTTGAGTTTGCTACAAAAGTGACACGATAACGTGACATGTGCCTTTGGTGCTCCAAAAATGTTGCACACGCATATGCTCTAGCAAGGAGATATATGAATTTATCACCACTCAAACCAAAAACAGAGATGTTATCCTAACAATGACACACAACAAGAAATTTCCCAACATTATAACATGTTCAACCATATTTCATGCAAGAATACATAACAAGCCAAGTGCACCAAGAGTATATTTCAACCATATAGATGAAATACCACAAAATCATTATAAGCATATAATTGACATATATCAATAGAAATTTTTGGAAGTGAATATTCATGCACTATTTCATACATCAAGAATATCAATCATTTGGAACACAAGCAACATGCAACAATAAAAGCCCACAAAAGAAAAGGAAAATGGAACAATATTACCTCGCTTATGAGTTGATGAATGATGCACTCTTAAGTAATAGAACTTCCAAGGAAAGTTAGAGAAAAAGTATATAAAGTGTATGCAACAATTCGTATTTAGGCAAGATTTGAGATATCAAGTACCCCCAATTCCCTTCAAATGTTGAAAAATGGCTAGATCGCAAGAGGATTTGTAAAAATATCCGCAAGTTGATTTTTACTTTCAACATGCTCAAATACGACGTCCCCTTTTTCAACATGGTCACGTAGGAAGTGGTGACAAATCTGAATATGCTTAGTGCGAGAATGTAAAACCGAATTTTTGGTTAGATTAATAGCACTAGTGTTGTCGCACATAATATGGTGTAATTTTATATCAAAATCAAGTAGCTGTTGTTTAAGCCACAAAATTTGAGTACAATAACTACTGGCCACTACGCCTTCCGCTTCAGAGGTTGACAAAGCAACAAAAACTTGTTTCTTGCTATGCCAACTTACTAAGGTATTTGAAATCATGTGGCAAGTCCCACTGATACTCTTCCTATCCGATTTGCAACCGGAAAAATCAGAATCGGTATAATGAACCAAATTACAATCGCTTCCCTTATAACACCACAACTCATACTTAGAAGTACCATGAAGATACCTAAGAATGTGTTTTACGGCCTTTAAGTGTGATTCCTTAGGAGCCGATTGATAACAAGCGTACATACACACGCTAAACATGATATTTTGCCTAGATACAATAAGATATAGATGAGAACCAATCACACATCTATATTTCTTCACATATACACATCTTTACCATTTTCATTCTTTTTCAAGTTTCCATTTGTGGCCATATGAGTGTCAATGGATTTTGCATCTTCCATGCCAAATCTTTAACAAGTCTTTGCAATATTTGGTTTGACACACAAATGTACCTTCATTGAGTTGTTTGATTTGAAGACCAAGGAATAAATTCAACTCCCCCATAAGGCTCATCTCAAACTCACCTTGCATAAGCTTAGAAAACTCCTCTACAAGTTGCATGTTAGTGGATCCAAAAATTATATCATCGACATAAGCTTGAACTCGAAGAGTATGCTTTCCTTGGCACTTAATAAAAAGTGTAGTATCTACCTTTCCCCTAGAGTATCCTTGATCAATTAAATTTTACTTAGTCACTCATACCAAGCCCGAGGGACTTGTTTGAAACCATATAAAGCTTTTTTGAGTTTGTAAAAATGATTTGGATACTTGTGACTTTCAAAACTGGGGGGTTGAGCTACATACACATCTTCATTAATATAGCCATTTAAGAACACACTTTTTACGTCCATTTGAAATAACGTGAATTATTTGGCACAAGCATAGGCTAGAAGAAGACGTATAGCCTCAAGGCGAGCAAACAGAGCATAAGTCTCCTCATAGTCAATGCCCTCCTCTTGGTTATAACCTTGAGCAACTAGCCGGGTTTTATTGCGGGTTATTACTCAGTTTTCGTAAAGCTTTAAAAACCCATCGAGTTCCAATTACTTGATGTTTTTTTAGGATGAGGGACAAGGTCCCAAACGTCATTCCTTTTAAATTGGTTTAGTTCATATTGCATGGCCATAAGCCATTGATCATTAAGTAATGTATCTTTAGTGTTTTTAAGTTCTACTTCAGAAACGAACGCAAAGTGATAACAAAAATTACTTATTTTGGTGCGCGTTGTCACACCTTTGGTGATGTCCCAAAGTATGTTGTCGATAGAATGATCTTTGGATGTTTTCCAAGTTAAAGGTAGATCTTCCACTGTAGCTGGACTTTCAAATTTCTCATCTTCATGATCATTATCTTCTTCCTTCTCATGTTCCACCGCTTTAGGTTGATCAATTCCTTGTTTGGTTCCATTGAGAATTTCTTGTGAAGATACACCTACATCATGAAAAGAAACACCTTTCCCAACATTTTTCGGGTAAGACTCATCAAAAGTAATGTGTACCGACTTTTCAATAATAAGTAATCTTTTGTTATAAATCTTATAAGCTTAACTAGATTGTGAGTATCCGAGGAAGATACCCTCATCGACTTTCCCATCAAATTGCCAAGATTGTCATTTCCATTGTTCAATATATAACATTTACATCCGAAAACGCGTAGATGAGAAACATTAGGTTTTCAACCCCTAAGTAAATCATAGGGAGTTTTGTCTAAAACAAGACGTATTAGAGTCCTATTCAAGACATAACAAGCCGTGTTAATGGTATTGGCCCAAAAATAATTTGGTATATTACCTTCATTAAGCATAGTCCTCGCCAACTCCTCTAAAACACGAATTTTACGCTCCATAACACCATTTTGTTATGGAGTTCTATGAGCAAATAAGTTATGCTAAATGCCATGTTTATCACAATACTTCTCAAAGATGAGGTTTTGAAATTCTCCTCCATGATCACTTCAGATGGAAAAAAAAATTCAAATTAATCTTATTTTGGAACAAACTTGCAAATTGTTTAAAAGCCAGATAGGTCTCATCTTTACAAGACAAAAACATAACCCAACAAAATCTTGAGTAATCATCTACAATCACGAAACCATAATAGTTACCACCTTTGTTTTTGGTCCTTGAGGGACCAAATAGGTCCATATGAAGAAGCTCAAAAGGTCTCAAAGTAGAAACATTGTTTTTTAGATTTAAAAGAGATTCTCGTTTGCTTCCCCATTTAAAACACTTCACATAGATGATCTTTTGCGAACTTCATTTTTTGTAGACCAATTAATAAATCTTTTGAGGTTATTTTGTGTAGTAAGTCAAATTTGATATGAGCTAGGCATCTATGCCATAACCAAGAGTTTTCACTCATGGTGGCTAGACACTTAGTTCAAACTAAGGATACATCATATAAGTTAAGCATATAAGTATTATTAACCCTCAAGTCTTTAAATGTACACTCCTTCTTTTCATAATGTACAAATAAGCAACAAGTATTTGTAAAATTAACTTTAAAACCCTTGTCACAAAGTTGTCTAATGCTAAGAAGGTTATGTTTAAGACCAACAACTAACATAACATTGGAGATAGTAGTAGATGAGGGATTACCTACACTACCTTTTCCAAGTATTGCTCCTTGTTATCTCCATAAGTGACGAACCCTTTTTTTCTTTGGCACAAAGTCAATGAAGAGAGATATGTCACCCGTAATATGTCTTGAGCATCCACTATCAAGATACCACATCTTTTCCGTAGAGTCAAGACATTTAACTTGTAGAATCAAACAAAGGAAATAGGTACCCAATTTTCATTGGGTCCTTGACAGTGAGTGAAACCAAAGTTGCATTTGGGAAACCATTGAACATCTCCTTTATAGACAAAAAGTTTCCTAAATTTTCACTTTTCAATAGTATGATCCTTTTTACAACAATAATGACAAGATAAGTTGCGATGAGATATGCCCTTGCTATTTGAGTCCTTATGCACACATTTATGCTTTTTATTAAAATGATTCAAAGACTTTTCACACGTATAGGGATTAATATCAAATGCAATCTTAGGTTGTAAGGCTTTGTCCAATTTGACTTGAAGAGTATTTACTTCTTCTTGCCAATTGTGACAATGTTCACAACCAAAACTGAAAGGTTTTACAGCCTCATTCTTGTCACTTTGAATATCTATCATAGATCCCTTAATAGATTCTAACTTTATTTCGGATTCTAACACTTTAGCTTCTAAGTTTAAAAAGTTATTTTCATGTGAAGCTAACTTGTTAAAAGCTCTTAAGGCCTCTCTATGAAGATCTTCAAAGGCCTTTTGTAATCGAGAATAAGATAAATCATTAATAGATTCAAACTTAGAAAGATTTACATTTTTCTTCTTCTTTCTATTTTCCATGAGGAAAATTCAAGTCGATTCAACACTTAAAGTTGTGTTTTCATCACTTGAGGAATCACTTGCACTCTCCCTAGTGGCATAAGCTCTTATAGACTTGCTAGATCTCTTGTGATGACTCTTCTCTTTGTCTTTCTTCCTCATACGACACTTCGGCCTATAGTGACCGACTTCCCCATAATGGTAGCAAGATCTTCTAAATTTACCTTTCCTTTCCTCATCATCCTTTGAGGAGTTTGTTAGCCTTCTAAATTTGACTAGGTTCTTGTCAGAGTGCCTCACTCCATTTTTCCTTATATACCTATGATATCTTTTTACAAACAACCCCATATTCTCATCATAGGAATTTTTGTCATCTTCACTTTCACAATCACTTTGCTCATTGTGTGTGGACTTTGAGCTTGGAGTCATTAGAGCAGTAGACTTCTTCTCTACTTTCTTATCTTTACCTTTCTCCGTCTTCATCTTCTTTTCGTACTCTTTTTCATTTTTTTAAGCAAGAGAGTTCTTGATCATGCTCTTCCAATTTGCCGAACAAAGCCGTGAGATCAAGTACTTTAAGTTCATTTGCCTCGTTGATAGCGGTGACCTTGGGTTGTCATTCCCTATTTAAACATCTCAACACCTTATTAGTAGCAATCTCATTGGAAATAGGCTTACCTAGCGCATTCAATCAATTGATAAGATGCGTGAACCATTTTCGCATGTCCACAATGGTTTTACCATGCTCTATGTGAAATGTCTCAAACTTTTGATTTAATATGTTGATCCTTTCTTGTTTGAAATCATTAGTACCCTCATGGGTAACTTCTAATGCGTCCCACATAGCTTTGGAGGTCTCACAATGAGAAATGCGATAATACTCATCAACACCTAATGCGGATGTAAGAATATTTTTCGCCTTCCAATCATGTGACCACAATTTACCATCATTATCATTCCATTGTGCTTTCGGTTTAGGTACGGTTACACCCTCAACATTGGTCACGGTAATTTCATTAGGACCATTTTTGATGGCGTCCCGTATACCTTTGTCAACCGAGTTGACATGAATGTTGGAACAAGATTTGTTCATGACATATATCCTTTGGGTTTTAACGATAACAAAGTATTAAAAGAATAATGGTGTTATCTAATGTGTGTTCCAAGTATACAGGTTCTAAAGCTTAAAGATAATACATTCAAAATCTGATATAAGGACGCATTTGAGAGGAGCTGAGTTACTAGCCTTTGGTGGTTCAGAATCTGAAGAACACTCTCTAAGTGATGTCTGGCGTAGACTCTGAAGCCGAAGGCCTCAACATCAGAAGAGCAACATATAGTCTATACACTAAGTAAATGTATCAGCTTCTGGTGAACATTCAGAGTTAGTGTAAGATTACATGGAAGACACAATGGTTAAACAAAGACACTTGTACAAGTTATCTCTTTACACGAATAGTCTTCTACAACTGCTATATAATTAGATGAAGATTCAATCTGAATTTTCAACAAGGAACAAGGAGCAAGAAATAGAGAAGAAAAGACAAGAAGGATATGAGTGTTCCACACTTCTATCTGGATGGAGGAATAACAAGATCAATAATAAGCAACACAGTTAAGTATGTAGAAATTCTGTTATATGTTGTAAACTGTACAAAGCCTTAAGATTTCTTAAACATTGAATATCATAGAAATCTTAAGTGCTTAAGGTCTTTTTTATGGTGATTACCTTGTACATCTGATTTTGTATCAAGTACACCTTGTTCTCTATTGTGCTAAACATGTTGTTTAGTAGTTTAGATAAAGTCTCTTTCTATATTCTTAAGCTAAGTAAGTCTCTTATTATGTGCTAGAGCATTGAAAGTCTTGATCAGTTATTGATTAAGAAAGAAAGTCTTGGAATGTGAGTCTGAGAAGAAGTCTTGGGTTCGTGGAACCTGAGCAAAGAAGTCTTAGGCTACGGTCTGAGAAAAGAAGTCTTGGGTTTGAGGGGCTTAAGCATGACGTCTTGGGTTCGTGGAACATGAGAAGAAAAGTCTTGGACTTGAGGGTCTGAGCAAGGAAGTAGTGAGCCTGAGGGGCTTAAGCAAGGAAGTCTTAGATTCGTGGAATCTGTCCAGGAAAGTCTTAGGTTGCGGTTTAAGTAGGAAGTCTTGAACCTGAGGGGTTTAAGCAGGAAGTTTCAGGCTGAGGGTCTGAGCAAAGAAAAGTCGTATGCTTAAGTGTATAAGCGATTGTAATCATGTTTTGATTATAGTGAAAAACTCTCTTATGCTGCAATAGGACTAGACTACTCTCAGTTTCAGAGGAACCAGGATAAATTTGTGTGTTCTTTATCTTTTTATTTGCTTCTATTAACATTCTGTTGCAACGTATTAATCAGGATCTGAACCTCTTATGAACTCCAATCAGAGGCAAAGTTAAGAAACGAAAAATACAATTCGACCCCCCTTCTTGTGTATTTTTATCACCTTCAATGAATACGCATACAAGTTTTCCAATAGCCATAATTTTTGTCGGTGAAAATTGGTGCTCTATTGTACATTCCCTTAGGTTTGATAGCCATTCTTCTAAAAAGAAAATATTAAGTACGAAGTTAACCGGAGCTCGTGATACCACGTGTTAGACGTTAGGCTTCGATATATAGGGGGTGAATAGATCAAAAATTAAAAAATCAAACTTTAGGCAAAAATGGTTTTCCAAAGTTTTATGGCACATCAGAAACAACCCAAATCAAATAAAAAGCTCGGATATGCGGAAAGGTACACAAACGTATGATAATGAACACAAATTGTTCAAAAATGATCAATCACAAACAATTAAATGCTAATCTATAAGTAGAGCTTATTCCCAATGATCAAAACACACAAAAACATAATAAAACAATTTAGCGAACACCTTGTGTGCAACCGATATCGTTTGGAAATTTGCTTTGTTTTGTTGATCTTAACACCAATCACAATAAAAAAGGTTATGATTATATCAACAAACCCTATTTCAAAATATGATAAAAATTAATCTCCAAACGAATTGATCAAACAAACAATGAATTCAATAATTTGCAAACACAAAATTTAAGAGAGAGAGAGAGAGAGAGAGAGAGAGAGAGAGAGAGATTTGTTTAGGCAGTTTCCTAATTGGCCTCGCTATAGGTACGTCTGCCCTCAATTCGAATTCGAATTGAGATACTTGCAATTAACCTTACTTTTCAAAAAGTGTATATATAAGAGATGAAGAACTCTAACCCTACAAACCCTAGGTTTGTTGTTAATTCTACCACCTAAAAAACCCTTGATCAAAGATTAATCAAGTCACCAATAATGCCGCTTCAATTCACCTGTTCACCTGTTCTTGCTACTTCCTTGCAAGGCACCCCTTGTCTCAAGGCTTTCACCCCACTGAAGTAATCTCAAACGCACACTTGTTGAAACTCAAGATTTACCAACACGATCCACCATCTCACGTTACTTCCTTACAAGGCACCCATTGTCCCAATGCTTTCACTCAATCGAATCTGAATTGTGTAATCTTGTCCAAAACCTTCAAATCCTCAAAGTTTTAATGACCTCCAAAACTGTCGCAAGTATAGATGTCTTTTACCTACATATTTTGGCTAGGTCGTTGATATATGTCTTTTATCTATTTGGTTCCGATGATGAGCGTAATAGGTAGAAATAGACACATATTAGTAGAAAAAATTATAAAAATGAAACTAAATATTAACATTTGTTTTAACAATAAAAATCAAAATGAAATCTCAAATACTTACTTGTCCAATCAAATATAATTATATAGGCCATTTAAAAAAGAATTCAAGTAAAACAATTCACTTTAAATGTATTGGAAAACTCATAATTTTTTCTAAAACATTAAAATATTAAAATATTTTATGAATAAATTCTACAATTATTTATTATTTAGTAGACATAAAATTTTATTATCACTAAAACTTTATTATATTTTTATGACTATTTAAATTTTAAAATAAAATTAATATGTGTATTAGTTTTTTAAGAGAAAATTGTAATACTTTATTTAAATTGAAATTAAATTGAAATATTATAAAATAAGAATATTTAGAATAAAATTTTTATGACTATTTAAGAGAAGCCCATGGGGTGCCTTAAAAAATTCTCTTCAACAAAGATAATATGTTGGATGACTTATTAGCCAATCTTGGATCAAGAGCGGTTAGTGGTTTGACAACTATTTTGGATCTTTTGCTTGAGCTCAATTTGCTTCTTGCGTTTCATAGTATTTGTGACTTTGTGTTAGTTATTCTTGTGGCAATAGTTTTCTTTCTTTGTTTTATTTTGTTATTTTTCTTTTTTATTTAATAATATTTTTAATGACAAATATGCGTCCGTATTTTTATATATTTATTCATGTATTTATGTATATTTATTTACTATAAAACTTTCAACATAATTTTTATATTATTCCCTCTATCTCAAAATAAGTGTCACATTTGTAAAAAATTATTGTCCTAAAGTAATTGTTATTTTTAGTTTTCAATACTATTTTAATCTTTATCTTTTAATTGTATTCTTCAATTAATCATGTTAATTTAGTATTTCTCTCACCTTGCATTAATGATAATAATAATCCACCACTAATAAATAATAATAATTTAGTAAAACCGTTATTCTTTATCTTTTATTTGTCACATTTTTTTAATTTGTGTGAAGGAGTATTTATTAATGACTAATTTGTCATATGTATTTAAAATATATTTATCATTGCACGTTAAAAATTCAGATTAAGTTTTTTCGGGTCAACACTAATCATGATTAAAAGATCTTAATAAAATGTTGGACATTCATTTATGAGATTGAAATTATGAATAAGATGATAAAAGTTCGGTAAATAGAGAAAAGCAAAAATACTAAAAGAGAAAAAAAAGATATAAGATTTTGGTCATGATTGGTGAAAGGCCCAATATAAAAGTCCAAATATACAAAAATCAAATTAAGATTATCCAATGTATATAATCAACACACGTGAGGTTCAAGGTACATTTTTTGATCCCCACTTTTTATTATACTTATTTTGGACTCTGTAATTGACTTGGACGTTAAAGTGATAACCTTGCAAGTCCACCACGCGCCACCATACTAGAGATCATAATCACCAATTCAGAGTCCTAAGTCATCGTTCTACACAACAGAACAGTAGCGAGATTTGTGAGAATCGACTCCTCATTCCCGCAAAATTCCACAGATAGATCATCTTTGATCCAAAGTCAGATCTCTATCGAAACCACTGAGGGATGGAAAAAGTTACCTCATATATCGCACCGAAGAGTTTTGTTAAATATTTTGATTACGTTCCACCTCAATTATCAATCATTGAGATCTGCATAGTGGCAACATCCATCGTAGGTCTATCACCGGAACACCTCTTCCAGGCAATAGCCAATACCAAATCGCGAAGAGAATATTGATTGGCACTATGATTTCTAGATCCCGAGAGGATAAATGAAGCCTCGAACGAGGAGTTGCCATTAGTTATAGAAGTCACTGTCGTTGATTGCATGTCACACGGATCCCTGTAAGCGACGAAAGTCATGTTACATCTTTGGAGGAAGTAATCCCTTGGCCTTCAACGATTCAACGAATCACCCAACGAAATAACATATTTTAGACTGCCACTATGTGAAATAGAGAGGAAGATTATCCCCGACTCCCGGGTAATCTAACGTGAGAGTGCCTTCAATAGTATCCTTGGTAGATCCTTTATGGCAATTGGTAACCTAAAAGAAGCGTAACACCGTAGTGAAGATAAAACAATAGTGATCAATTCCAGTTAGAAAGAGGCAAGGTGTATCAAAGGAATCACACAAAAAAAACCATCACCTATTCAGCATCAATTTTCGAGTAATCGAGCTTGAGGATAATCCAACCAGATCTAGAAAGGTAAAGTCTGACCTCTCTTTCAAGCAAACTATCAATTGAACATCTAAGGACTCTTAGAGACACGATGTAGTACTTCTATGTTAGGGACAAACATATATCTACTATGTTAACCTCAAGATGACACTTTTGAGAAGAATCCAATTCGCCGCTAGACGTGAATAAAAAGATCATAAACAACTTAGTTGACCACATGTAAATGTTAGTCGAAAGCACTCACCCAAGGGAGAACTAACATCTATGTTTATGAGCATGTAAGTCAGCCACAAAGGCATTGGTCGCCCAACAATGTCCCTCTAGCAAGGGTACACAAACGAGGCATACTTAAAGACAGTCGCTGATGCCGATCATCCAGAGATGAGGACTACGCCTGCATCTTACTTAGATGCATATTATTACAAAGGAATATTGACCAATGGAGGCTTTCATACCAACACCCCTCAATTTAGAATTCCCTTAGCAAGATAAGTACTCTTCGAGGATTTGTGAAATTTCAATAAATAACTTGCTAACTATTAGAAATATTAAAAATGCAAAGGTTATTATAACCCTCTGCGGGATGGAATAAACCCCCCTTTTGACATTGATTACACACTTGGTGAACACACTTAAAGAGTAGCTTGTGCACCCGTCTCTTAGAAACTAACCACCCCAAGAGCGCAGGCGGTGAAACCTTAGAGATGTCTGCCCTGAATTAAGACAACCCTGAGGACAAGTAGAGGAACCCTACCTTTAGCTAAGGATGGTTCCTAGTGATGCTGGAGGAAGGAACCAACATTTCCCGACCGGATCTAGTAACAAAAAAGCATAGTTTCTTATCTACATCGCCTTGGTCGGGACCACAGAGTTCGAAAAACATGTTAGACGCCATCAACAAATAGGTGATGAACAAATTAAAAGATCCAATGACTATAATTAAGATCGAGTATGAAAATATCAAAGACCATCAGTTGGTTCGAAGCCTAGAAGTCAACGACTCGTATAATGAATCGGAAGACCAACGACGAAATTAAGTAAATCACGTCATACACTAAAACAAAATTAAAGGAACCGGGCAGAAAGGTAAGTATATAAATATTTTTATTTCTGCAAAGGCACAACACCCTAATGACATTACATATAAAAAAAGAGAGGAAAAATTAAGCATATTCACTCTGAGATTTTGCACCATTGTTATCCACCAAAGCCTCGTCCCGAAAAATCTTGAATGATTCTAGATCCGAGTGGGTAATAGAGGCATGTGGGAGAATCCTTTCCACCTGGTCAACTTCCTAATCAAAAAGCCCCATACATATTCGTCAGAGTTTTCTGGAGGGACTCACCCACCTTCCCCCTTAATTAAGCAACCCTATCATCGTTAGATTTCTAGTCTTCAGTGTGTGACTCCTTCTTCTCTTGAAGAGCTTTCAAAGCCTCATCAACACGTGATTTCTCCTCCACAACAACAGTGGTTGTTTCCTTTTAATGTTTCTTTTCAGCCTCTAGGGAAGACTCAAGTTTGGAAATTCTGGCAGATAAAGAAAAAGGAGATTCATGAACCTTTGCCACCTTATAAAAAGCCTCAACATGACTGACATTTTCTCAAAAAAAAGATATCTCCTCCTAAAGCTAGGGTCATATCTGCTCCTTAGCCTCGGACTTCCCCTTACAAGCATCCATCTCCTTAGAAGGATTGTCCATAGCTAGTAGGACATCCCCTAACCAACAACAACAAGGCAAAATAAAGAAGTCGTCTGATAAGTGTATTAGGTAGTTTTTAAAAAAGGTTCAATTTTCTCTGCCCCGGGAAGATTTTAAAGGTAATATATATCCTCTTCAAACATAGCAGCTGCAACTTCCTGTGGAGTGCGAGGAATCCGAGTAGCTTGAGAAGAGAGGTCATCAACCTTGAAGCACCGTCCCTGGATAATCGAGCATGCTTAGGTGAATCTTCCTCCAAAAGAGGAATTTGATCTTAATCTTGATCCCTCTTTGTCGAGGCGGTGAGAAACCGAGGCTAATCCTTAACAATCATAGCAACATCAATAGTTGTAGACTAGTCAGGTCTATATGTGGTCGGGAAAACCTCAATAGTAGCAAACGCGATAGACAATATAGAAGGAGGAGCAACACCCTAGATTGGAGGACCAATTTTGATGCCCTGAGCCACAACAATAACATATAACTTTTACAGGGAATCTATTTTATTGACAGATGTAAGAACAGATGTTAAAAAAGGATGACTATGCCCTTGCCGGAAATCTTTTCCTCTCTTGACGACCGACCTCACTAACAATAGAACAGGTATCACTGAACCATTTCCTCTACAGGGAAACCTTCACTTCAATAGGGCTAAATATCTCCTTATAGCCGAGACCCCGGTATAGAGTCTCCAAATCTTTCCTCATCATAACTTCTATAAGGGTAATAGAACCCAATTGGACACCGTACGAGTAAGGATCAAGATGGAAATGGAACAAAGCCCAATATTTCATAAACTTATCTTACAAGGGTGAGAAGTTTAGATAGGTATGGAACAAAATACATAGTGAGCTTCTCGAATGTGGGGCCTCACCAGTACAAAACGCTCCCAAAAGTCGCCCTAACTTTATGAAAAAGTTGAAAAAGGGAACATGCTAACGTAACACGATGAGTACCTAATCCCAGACGTTATACTTGGAAGTATATATTATGGCGAATAAATTGAAGAAAATCCGGTAGGAAGATTTACAAGACCTATGTTCGGCCCATAATTGGAATACCTTTATGAAAGACCGGACACCAAGATGAAGTTCGGAAAGGTAAAAATTCCAAGAACTTCAACACTTCCACTTCAAATTTAGATAAGGCAACTGCAGGTTTATCCTGGAGAACAAACGTTCGTAAAAGAGAATAGAACACCGCTCAAAAGCACTACATATCCTTTTTCCTGAATCCTCCGAAAAGAGCAGCCAAGGCAGTCTACTATGAGTTTAGTCGCACATACGATCGTCTACTGTGTTTGTTTACACATTAGACCAGAGTAAAAAATGCTTATTTGACTACAACTTCACGTAAATATTGTATACACGCTTACACATGATATAAACAAATTAAAATAAAAAAGATTAAGATAATGATAAATAGTTTGACTAAATTACTTCTCTTTTAAAAAAATTTCATTTGTATTTGAGTGTCTAAATCATTTAAATTTGTGATTGTGCTTAAACAGCTATGCTATTCCTACACCCATTTTCTACACCAAATACTTACACCAAACACTGTTCATCGTATTTATACGGTGAACAATGTTTTTATTTTTTTAATAAATAAAAAATAATATTTATAATACATGAACAGTACGCGAACAGTACGTGAACAATGCGTGAACAATATCTTTAAAATATTGAAATAAAATTGGTTAATGAAATATAAAAAGTTGGTTAATGAAGTGATGAAGTTGGTTAATAAACGTCCAGATGTTAAAAATAATTTTTAGTAATAAATCAAAATTGGTTAATGAAATGTAAAAAGTTAATTATTGAAGTTATGAAGTTGGTTAATAAGCGTCTAGATATTAAGAATAATTTAACAATCAATGAAGTTGGTTAATACAATATAAAAGATTGGTTAATAAACGTTCAGTATAAAAAATACTCTCTCCGTCTCACAATAGGTGTCCTCTTTGAGATTTTCACACTTTTTAAGATAATGATTAATTGTGTTGATTTCAATGATAAAATTTGTTTAATTTACTAAAATAAGCTTATTAATAATAGATAGTGGGGTAGTTAAATGAATTAAAATACAATAAATAAGGGTAAGTTAGTGGAAAGAAATAATAAATATTACATTGGTATTCTAAAGGGACAAATAATTTGAGACAAATAAAAATAGAAAAGAGGACACCTATTGTGAGACGGAGGGAGTAATTTTTAGCAACAAATAAAGTTGGTTAATTAAGTTATGAAGTTGGTTAATTACACAATTTTAGGTCAATATCATTTAATTTAAAAATTAAAAATATATAAAAAATATTAAAATAATAATTTTTTATTTCTTTATTTAAAAAATATATATTATTATAATATTTTATTGTTTATTGTATAAGTGAACAGTGAAATACGGTGTAAGTGTAAAGTTTTAGGGCAGGAATCCCATTTTTCATGCTTAAATAAGTGTTACTCTGATCAACGAACTAGTATTCATTGGATTACTAAAATGACCCTATAATTAAATGATTGTACCTAACCTAAACAAAAAATATTTAAAGACAAAGACTTAATGACAGATAAATAGTAATGTCTTCGTTAATAACACTAAAATATCAAGAATACTAGCTAGCAAACAAACACAAAATTTTCTATGATTACTAATTTACTAGCAACTTCCAAGTGTCCGTGATGGAAAATGATTGTCGTTTAAAATATTTTCATGAGTTAAAAAAATACATAAGTATATTTTTATTAAATTAATATTATTAATACGTTGGAACTTAGAAGTAGTATAAAGAGTATAGTTAAAATACATAATTAAAAAGTAAAAATCATTTTAATATTGAAAAGAAAAAATAAAAATTACTTTTAAATAAATTTCATTTACTTAAACGATAATCATCTTAAAATGAAAGGAGTAATATAATTGAATAAGACTTTTTACACGTTAGAATGAATAATGAGAAACAAAATCCAAATCTCACTTTGAATAAAAATAAAATCTAATAAAAATTTATATAAAATAGAGAAATATAAAAAGAATATGTCATAAATTTTTGTTATTAATTACTCCCTCTAATCTTTAATATAAGAAAATATTAATTTTTTACATTTATTAAATAATCAATATATTTGAATTACATATACTTCAAATACATAAAATTTTCAATAAATATTAAAAAGATGAAAAAATTCTTACATTATAGACCAATAATATATAATAATAGGGAACATTTACTTATTATTAAATAATTTTATTCTCATAAAATATAAAACAAGATAGGACAAATACATTAACAACGCTTGTCTTAAATCTTAATTCATCTAAAAAAAATATGAACAAAACAAATATGTTTAATGGGTAGTTTTGCTACCCCACTCTTATTGTCGAATTTTTTTACCAAGAAGCCACTGTTTGTAAAAAAAATGTACTAAAATGGGATAACCTGAAAAAAAAATTATCAGGATACCACACTTTGTCTTTGGGGTCGTCCAATAGAAAGGCGAACCAATGTTGCAATTTTCGTCAATGCATGAGCTTAGCCAATGGTTGGTCGAACCAGTGAAGAGCTTTTTCTTTTTTAAATATATAAAACTTAAATAATACATATTATAATATAATTAATATTTTAAAAAATGATTTAAATAATATAATAACATTAAAAATATGATAATAATTTAAAAAAAAATAATATTATAATAAAATAAAACATTTCTATTTGTTAAGTAATAAAAATATTTTTATAATAAATATTAATTATTAATACAATTTTAATATTTTAAAATATAATTTATTATTATTAAATGCACATCAATAATTGTGTGGAGAAGCGGCCATCCATTGGCCGAGCAGGGAATATTTTATTATTTTTAATTTTTTTATATATAGCATTATTTGGGTACCTCTAGATCTCAGATCATATACATCCATTTCTTCATTTCAGTCTAAAATTTTTCATAAAAATGGAGTATTTTACTAATCCAAATACTCCACTCACCAAAAGAGATGCTCTACTAATTTTTTCTCCAATAAAGCCACCGATGAAGATCCGACTGTGGAACATAGTGACGTTCGAGCACTTTCAGAGAAGCCTGGTAAGATGGTTAGAAGGAGAAATTCCTGAAGGTGAAAAGATTAAAAGAATTGAAAGGCTTGTTAAAGATGGAGATGGGAAGGCTTGGAAAAATGTAAAAAAAAAAACGATTATGATTCTGTTATGATGATGTATGGACAAGTAGATATTGTCCTTATGGTTGTAATAGCCTCCTAGGATTGTTTAGATTTTAAATCGTTTTGATCTTTATCGTCTTGTTTGTTTGGGTGCTGTTTATGTATTTTGATATTGTCGAATGTTGAATGAAAGTTGTATGAGACAAATGAAAGTTATATTAATTGAAAGGGCACCCAATTAATTGAAATCTCACAAAAGTAAAGTTATATTAATTGAAATTTAAATTAAAAAAACAAACAAATTAATCTAGACGGGCCGATTTGACGGGCCTGCTACATTTGGACATTTTCCACGCATATGGGCAATTTCTCGACAAATCCCACGTCTTCTCTTTTCTTTCTCAAGATCGTCCATTTCGGTTCTAATTCTTGTACTATTTGGACGTCCTTTTTTATTCCTTCGCATTGTCTCATCATGGAAAAGAGTAAATCCTTCATATGTTGGCTAATTTTCGTGGCGTGGAAGTCCAAGGAAGCTTTCCTTGTAGACTTTGAATACACTCAAAACCTTGAACACATCTGGTATGTGCATGTTGTGGTCCTGCCATATACTAGCACATGCTGTGATTACATGAGAGAAAGGTAAATGAAATGCTTGAAACTTCCCACAATCACCACCCTCTCTTGAGATCAACGCTAAAAGTACCTAATGGTCGGCCATAGTTTTGATTAATCTTTTCAGCAACCATAAACCAGAATCTAGCAGCTCAATTGGGTTTCATCGTCTGTAATAATTGGCAATGTTTCTAACTGTATAACAGTTCCAGGAAGACATGTCTTCATCACCAACAACCACTGTGGTAATTCATTGTAAGACGTCTCCCAATTCTCATAAAGTGATTCTATGGCTTTAATGTTTGCAATCCAAGCTTTCCGGTATGAGATTCTATAACCGTATATTTCCGCAATATGGGCTTGTATCACTTTAACTTTTACTGAAGCGTCGCTGTTAACAAGTTCCCTGATGTTGTGGCTAATAATTGTCAAATCTAAATTTCTATGATCCTGTGACATAGAATTCATTGCGGAAGTGTGGGATCCGTTTATAGTAGCGATCTCCCATATTGAGCTCTTTTTACGCAATGAAGCTCTACATGTGAATTTGCACGGTGGGTTCTTATATTTTATTATATACCTTACAAAATCAGATTTATATACTCCATAGTCAAGATTGTTACTTATATGCCAATGTTGCAAAAAAAGAACACACGCTTCCTTATTTTCAAACACCATCCCTACTTCCAAGTTGTCACCAATATGGTTTGGTGTGTAGTTTTCAAAAATAGAGATAGGTTGAGAAGACTCCAGACTTATGTTTGACATGTGCACTGGTGGATTGTACAGATTAATGGGTTGGGCATTTGTTACTTGTGAATGCACGGGGAGAACATCCTCTTCATCGCTATCACCGAAAAGATCTTCAAAGCGAACATCATATAGTTCATCGTCACTGTATTCACCGACCTCATCGTTCCGTATGAAAGGTTCATTATTTTGTGTAATTTCTTCATCAGTTGCTTGGCTCACTCCGTATTGATGCGAATGAGATGATTGCGTTGTATATGCTTCGTCATCAAGGCAAACATATAACTCAATTGTGTTCAAATGAGGCATTGTGTAATGACACTGGAACATTGATTTGACTGATTCGTCTGTATCTATTTGCTTCATTACGTAGAACACACCACCATCTTCCCCATTATGTAATGGTTGACGTTAAATAATTTCATGAACTGAGCGTTGCACTTTTTTTCCCGATGTGTTCTTTTAGATGAAGAATATCAGAACTACGATGAAGTTTGAAAATCATCGTATTTGTACCGTTGAATGAGAAACCTACATTTTGATCGGTGAAAATGGAACCATTATAGTGCATGGTAACCAATGTATTTCTCTCTGCCATTAATATGATAATTATGTGAAAAGAAATTTTTTTGATACAGACAATGTAAGTTGGATGATAGTCTACAAGACATGAAAGAATATATAGCAATGTATAATATCTTTGGATCATCCAAGCAAATGACACACTCATGCAGCATTAATGTTGGGTCGTCCAACAAAAGGAAGAACATGCAGACGGAACAGTGTTGGTTCGTCTAACCAAATGACGAACCCATGAAGCACATGGGAAGGCACGCCCTTCAGTTGTCCGAGCTGCAGAGAGTGCAGTGTATTTTCTTTTCTGGACAGAAGCCTTTGCTACAAGACTAGTGATACAACTACTTAGTAGTGTAACAGCTATCTATAGGGATGTAAATGAATAGTATTGGATTCATTTATTTGTTTGACTCAACTCTTTTTCCAACTGGTAATTGCATGTCTCAACAATTTTTACTCAAAATTTTTCATTATAAATACCATCACTTCTTATTCATATGCATTATAAACTCAACACATTAATTCAATACTTCAACACTTCACTACTTCATCAGTTTAAATTATTTCAAATGGCAATGTTGTGGATGGGAGAAAAGCACCAGGGAACACTAGAAAATGTTGCCGCATATGTAAGTTTTTTCTTCATACTTAATGTTTTTTATTTTTATTATTACATCATTAGATGGTGTTTATTTTTTATTGAACAACATATTGATTTTTTCAATATTTGAAACAGCCCGACAAATAAAGATTTAGGCTTCATTCTCATGCTATCGATGCACCAAGTGAGGCAATAAAACCGTATTTGGAACGAGTAGGTTTTGCAAAAGTTGTAGAAATAAGCACTATCAATGTTGATTCGAAGCTCATACTTGCTATGGTGGAAAGATGGAGACCAGAAACACATACTTTTCATCTTCCAACCGGTGAATGTACCATAACGTTGGACGATGTAAGTATGTTATTTGGTCTCCGTGTAAACGGTAAGGTTGTGAATGATCCTACTCAAGTAGGCAATGATGTATATATGGAACATTTAGGTGTCGAACCTTCGACATCCGATAAACATAAAGCTTGTGTTAAAATTGTTTGGCTACAAACTTTATTAGCACAATTAAGACAAAAAGAATCGCCAACCGATGAGGAGAACCTTTTCCATGCGAAAATTTATATATTACTACTCATAGCTAAAGTATTGATGCAGGACAAGAGCCATAACTATCTACATTCTTCTTGGATACCCCTAGTAGGAGATTTAGATAAATGCAATAGATATAGTTAGGGTTCTGCTTACTTAGCTACATTATATATGCATATGTGTAAAGCATGCAAGGTAGGAGTAAAAAGTATTGGAGGATGCGTTCTCCTACTCAGTGTTTGAACATATTGGCATATACCATTAATTGCTCCAGAGAGTTCCGTCAAGCCATCGCATCCTTACGCAACAAGGTAAAAATTATTTAAACTTTCTTTTCTTTTGTACGAATATATGTTTATG
Source organism: Lathyrus tuberosus (assembly GCA_022829125.1). NCBI lineage: Eukaryota > Viridiplantae > Streptophyta > Magnoliopsida > Fabales > Fabaceae > Lathyrus > Lathyrus tuberosus. The sequence continues at coordinate 1,916,831 of JALAZF010000550.1, forward strand.
ACAATCCTTACATTTCTTTATTTTAAAATTGAAAGATTTGTTCAACGAGGCATGGCTTACCAAACATATTCTCGTCACCACCTCCGAGGATTTATATTCGCACTAGATAGATTGAGGGCTAACAATGTAAGTTTGTTACCACTACAATCTCTAAATAGAGGCTAAAATCTGTATTTATACTTTAACTATTATATTTTCTGTAACAGTTTATTTGAAGGCCCTACCCAAACTACCCAGAATGCGTCCTTGAAGATAGCAAGATTTGGAGCACGACCACTTCAATCATCAGTTTTCATATTGTTGAAATGCATTAAGCTGATAGGGTCAAATTACAGTTTGGATTGGAACAAGAAATCAATTCTCAGCCTAGATGTCTACGCGAACACCATGAAGCTGAAATGCCCAATACATGGGGAGATCATTGGTGCAATCTAAATAGAGAAGAGAACAACGAGTGGAGAAACAGAGAAAAAAAATTGACCTTGAGAGGTAACATGGTTAATGGTAACTATGTGTATAGCGCTGCATATATGCAATGGTTATTATCCATTCCATTTATGCATGCTTATCAAGGCCAGTTCCTAGATGACCCCCGTCAATATGCATCTTCTTTATCACAGCAAAGAGCCTCACCGTCCATGCATAAGGAAATCCCCCAGATGAACCCTTCACAATTTCAATCCCAAACATCTTCATTCCCCCAAAACACATACCATCTCCCCCAACCCACACAACCCCAACCAACATATCAACACACTCATACCACACAACAACACACATTCTTTGTCACCTCCTCTCAACAACCAACACCATACACACCAACCCCTCAAGCTAACTTCTACTACCACCAAGAATACCAGCAACAAACAACACTTCGACCATCCTTCCAATTCACTCTAATTTCTCGACCTAACTTTGATTCCTCTTACCCCTAATAACAACAACAAACATTTAACCCTTCACTCTCTCAACCTACTTCTACCTACCGCACTGAAGATGTTTATTACCCTCCCATCCAACAAAGCCCTCCAACCACCTTCAACCAACCATCTCAGTCAGTCCCCAACTATACCCTAATTGATGATCAACTCATGGAATGACCAGATTTTTCGGTTACTGATGTGGATATGGTCGATACATCACATCAACATGAAAATGTATATGAAGATGGGGGTGTAGTTGAAGATGAAGAGTTATCTTCCGGCTCTACTCCATCTCCTACAAGATGGCAAACCCAAGACTTGGGCAGAGGGAATGCGTGAATAAGAGTAAAATGTGTGGAACTGGCGGTCATTTACGTAGACAAAAATGATGTGTCTTTTCCACTCAATAATATTAATAAAATTTCTTATATTTATAATTTTATTTAATAAACAAATTATATTAGTTAATTAAATGTTATATAAAATATTTAATTAGAATATAAAATTAATTAAAATATTTATTCATTAATATTTTAAAACATAAAAATAGTTCTTAATATTTAAAAAATAGTTAAATATATTAAAATATAATAAAACATATATAATTATATTTCAAAACAAAATAAAAAATAAAAAATAAAAGGCTCTTCAATGGTTCGGCCAACCATTGGCCGAGCTCATGCATGGGCAAAAAATGCATCATTGGTTCGTCCTTCCATTGGCCGACCCCATAAAGAAAGTGTGGCATCCTGGTAATTTTTGTTCAGGTTGTAGCATTTTGGTACATTTTTTTCAAACAGTGGGAGGTGGGTAAAAAAATCCTTATTGTCCTTCTCTTTGAGAAATAGTATGAGAGATGAAACAATTATTTAAATATATATGTATCTGTAATGTAACATTATGCTGCATCTGTATCCTCTCAGGTTGTCACCCAAAAACAAAACTGTCAACTAAACGTACCCCTTAATCCATTCTCAGAGAGGAATTGTGGTCAACAATCAATAGAGTAATGTTTAATTTTTGGATTGGGATTGAGTGACTTTTGAGAGAGAAATGTAGGGTAACTTTAATGTATTTTTAGGTGTTTTAGATGAAAAATTAATAAAGGGTTAATTTACATTTTAGCCCCTGCCATTTGGGGCGAATTTGAAAAAGGACCCTGTAGAAAAAACACAGATTATGTCCCTACCATTTGAAGATTCTTTCATTTTGACTCTTTAGTGGATACGGTTAGCAGAATTTGTGGCGTGGCGCTACTTTGTTGGTTTTTTTTGTTTTTTTTTTCATTTTTTTAATGTGGCATGTCAGTTTTGTTGGAATTTTTATACTTATTTTCTTTTTATTTTAATTATACGGGTGACATTTTTATTATTATTTTATTGTTTATATGTTGAAATGTTAAAATAGCAAAACTTAAAATTTTGCCTCCCACTAGTGTTGAACCCATAACCTTTTATTTGCAAAGAGACACCTCTTCCCCTAGGCTATCATGTCTATCTTGTGTATTTGTTTGCTTCAAATATATATATTACAACATGTAATGAATATGTTACATGTAATATGTAATGAGTATGTAATATATTTATTTGTTTGCTTCAATTTAAATTATATATTTATAACAAATAAATGTAATGAATATGTAATATAAAAATGTTCAATGTAATATATTTATTGTTACATTTCATATATTTGAATTAGTGTAACATACAAACATGAAAAATAAATTACATTTTTATTAAATATATTAAATATTTAAAAAATGTTTAATAAATTTTATAATGTTAAATGTTAAAATATATTAAAAAATATTTAATTAATAACGTTAAAAAATGTTTAATTAATAACGTTACAAAATATTTATATTCAACTGAAATTAACTAGAATAAATAAAAAATATTAATTGACATAAAATAAATAAAATTAAATAAAAAATATATTCAAATATATTAAATTGAAATTAAAAATATTAAACTGAAATAAAATATATACTTAAATACATTAAACTGAAATTAAAAATATTAAACTGAAATAAAATATATATTTAAATATATAAAACTGAAATTAAAAATATTAAATGGGCAGGAGTCTCGAGGACTGCGAACTGGTGATGGTCGACGACACGGGGAGGCGGAAGGAGACAACTGCGTACCTCGCGCGGGCACAAGAGGGAAACGGAAAGACGCGTGTGGGAATCTGAGTGCCACCTGTCGCTGGTCATCAATGCATATGGGCGGCTAGGCCTAGGGCACTCAAGTGCCCAAGGATGCCTCGAGTCCCGTGAGGGCCTTATAAATAGGGTTTGAGTTCGTGCCATTTGCATATTTCCCCCCTTTTCGCTCCAATTCTTCTCTTCCCCTCTCCAACGTTCGTCGCCGACCTTCTGCCACACGCCGTTGCACGCCGCCGCATCGGAAACACTCAACCACCGTCTCAAGTAAGTTTCTGGCTCTCTTTCTCTTCTGTTTTACTTTCCTAGGGTGGTTTCTCCGATGAACTGATGAAGTTCTCGGGGAAGCCACGGAGTTTCCAGCGAAAACGGCGGAGTTTCCTTAGGTTTCCGATGAATACAATGGGGAGTTGGGATGAGTCTCTCGGGGACCTGATGAAGGTCCCGAGGACGTAGAATGAATCCCCCGGGGACATGGGACGAAGGCGCCAGGGACCTGATGACGGTCCCGGGGATGCCTGATGAATGTCTCGAGGGCGTTGGGTGAACGGGATAGAGGTACCGAACACACCTGCGCGCGACCCCGATCGCCGTGGGCGGAGGGGCGTTGCCCCGAGCAGTTCCCCGTGTCCTTTCTTCGCCCTTTCACTTGATCAACGGTGGAAGGGTGGATTTGATCTAGGTTATCAAATTCACCAGTTTCCTCTGCTTTTCAGGTAAAATGGTTGCCTAGAGACTTGAAGAGTTTCTTAAAACTGACGATGAGCCCGAATCCCCAGCGGCGCCGGACAGCGGTGCTCGAACCCCCGAGGATTGGGCTGGGGATGAGCCCCTGGGTTTCCCTTCGCAATTTATTCCAGGCGGCCCTGCCGCATTCGCCACTATCGAGAACCTCTAAGAAGGGTCCGCACGGAGTTGGCGGGCGTACAGGCCACTAGAGCATCATCGAATCTGCTCGTCCTTCAGAAGGACGCAGTTTCCAATGTATGAGTTCGCCTTTCATGAAGCGGGCCTACGTCTGACCTTCAACGCTTTTCAACTGGGGGTGATTTCTTGGCTACACCTGGCGCTCTCCCAACTTCACCCGAGTGCAATTGCTTTTGTGCGGGCATACGAGCTCGTGTGTAAATATCTTGATGTCGAGGCCATAGTCCCCCTCTTCTTCCGTATCTTCCACCTACAACGACAGACAGTTGAGGGCCGTCACAGCTGGGTGTCCTTTAAGCATCCAAGGAGGCTGTTTCGGGCATATCTGGATTCTGTCAGGAACTTCAAAACCCGATGGTATGTCATCAAGCCCCTCACCCAGGCAGCCACTGACACTTTGTACACCCGTAGGACAGTAGAGCTGGAAGATGGTCGGCAGAAGGAGGTCATTGAGTCGAAGTGCCCCCTGGGGTGGACAGAGGAACACTACAAGCTGAGCACAAATAGCTATATCGTTAGCCCTAGTACATTAGGCGAGGAGGACCAGCAGGCCTACGAGAAGTTAGTGAAATTTTTCCAAGGTTTCAGCAAAGCGAAGTTGGTGACCTCGGACGGAAACTTTATAACCAACGCCCGCAGAGAGACCCTTACAAAGGCTTGGCTTATAAACACGAAGGCCTTTCTCGAATGTGATACTGAAGAGGATGCTCTTCGGTTCTTAGGTGGGGCCTACCCTTGACTTGGGGTCCGTTATCGTTTCTACCGTTGGTTTACTGATGTTTACTCTCTTTTTGCAGGTGCCATGTCGAGCTTGGAGGAACGTGTGAAGAAGCTGACATCTACTCGAGGCTCGAAGAGAGGCGGAAAGGGACGGGTCGATCAGGTCAAACAGCAGGTACGGGGCCCCAACCCGACCCCCGGGGACTCCTCCAGTTCTCCACAATGCAGCCAATCTCCTAACTCGCAAGGGTCCCCGAAGAGGCAGCGGACCACCGGGCAGGTGCAGGTCGACCTAACTTAGAGTCCCCCAAGCGAGAAGTTCGTGCTCCCGCCTTGTCATCTGAGGCCAAATTTCTTTTCTGGGGCTAACTCATTGACCATCAACGCACCTGGAACCCAACCCATCTTAGGGGCTGATCGGGCGTCGCGGAGAAAAGCCTTGGTGGACGACGTGGCCACCGTGATGCGGGTTTGTGCTTCAGCTTTAGTCCTAAACGATGAGACCTGTCCGTCAGCGGAGTTGACCAAGCTGCAGGATAACTTCAAGTCCGTAGAGGCCGAGATGAAGAAACTGAGCAAGGACCTCGCAGAGTGCAAGAAATAGAATTAGGCCCAAGTCGAGCTTCAGGGGCAGCTGGAAGGGAAGTTGAAGAGTTCTGCTGAGGAGAGGAAAAATCTCCTGGCAAGAATCGCTGAGCTGGAGCAGACTGTCTGACCCGCTGAAGAGGAAACTGAGGACGATAAGCTGCTGACCTCTCGGGCTGAGTTGATCTTAAAACTCAGGCAGACCGAGCAAGATGTCCTCCAGTCTGTCGATTTGGGCTTTGCTAAAGCCTTGAAGCAGCTCCAGGTGCTGAATCTCGGCATCATCACTGAGGGAACTGGCCCTTATCACGAGGTAGTTGAAGGTCAGATTGTCCCGCCGGCATCTGAGGAGGATGACGACGACGAGTACGCGGAGGAAGGGCAGCCCGAGGGGGACGTGAATGCTTAGCTTTTCTTTTATCTAGTTTGTTTGGCCTGCGCGCCAATTTTTGTGATTACCTTTGCCCAGCTTGCGTGCCAGGGGCTTTATGACATTTTTTGTAGTATTATTGGCACAATGGAATTTTGCTTGATTTAATGCTTTGTCTTTTGTTTATCTGTGTGTGTGATGTTTGAATGCTTGTTGACATATCTGTTCTGTTTTTGTCTAAGTAATTTGAGGTTTTTGCTTGACTTTGTTGATCCTCGACTGTGTAGGGAACTAGTCGAGTGGCCAGAGCTGTATTCCGACTCTTAACAAGGCCAAAAGCTCGATCGAGGTCCTGGCTTTGCGGCGTGAACTTCCCATCGCGAGCTCGGTGTTCTGCCTAATTGGTACAGCGACGATGGAGCTCGGTCGAGGTATCCTCGTCGGATCAAGGTCCTCGCGCATACACGTTGCGGGCCCTTGTCATCTTGTTTCGTGGAGGGGAGTCGCACTTGTACCTTAGTGTGTCCCCGTGGTCGCGACGTAGCTGGGTCGCTGGCACGCAGGGGCTTTATGACATTTTTTGTAGTCAGAGTCAACGTAGTTCGGAAAACTACGGGGGGAGGTTGCTCGCCAAGACATCGTCGTCCCGTGCCTACGTATCCTCAATCGGACAAGAGAGAGGAAATCAGAGCAGTCGTAGTTCGACCTAACGAGGTCTTAGTGTTTTTTATGAGCGACGTTAAGTTCGCGTCCGACAGTTAGGGTCAATGCCTATTTACGAATAAACGAAAAATAACATGCTCTTTTCTGAAAATGGTTTGAGACTTAACAATCCCGAAGGATAAAAAGGTTTTGAATTTGTTTGTGTTTTTTAGACAGAAGTGGATTGAAGTTAGTTCGTAACTTGCATTGCACCGAAGTCTATGACATAGGAACGAATGCTTAGCAAATCGTTCCAAGATGGAACGCCCACCAAACACTCTAGAAAAATGAGAGGAAACCCCTCATTCCTCACTTCCCACATGCAATGCTCATGCGCAATACACATTAATTTTATTAAGTGTTTTAGAATTATTATGAGATGAGAAGAGAAGACTCAAGGAAAAGAAAACACTAAGGGGAATTCTATCCTAATGTTGTCATACAAATGTGGCCCTATAGTTGAGGTTAAAAGGGAAACATCTACCTAAGTTAGCATGCATGGTTTGAAAGCCTAGTGTCTATCCTACTCCAAGCTTAATCAAAAATTAAGTTGGACTAGGAACCCTAAGGGAGCAAGCAAAAGCAAGGCAAAAACCAAAGCGATAAATCAAAAACAGCGGCTACAACAGCGCTCCAACACCTGCACAGTGGTAAAAACAACACAATGCACCAAACAGCATTCAACAGCTCATGTTTCAGCACAAAAATAGGTGTAAAAGGCAAACAACAGCACATACAACAACACATTTGCAAAGGAACAACAGTGGAAAACAGGGCATCATGCAATGTATCCAAACAAATGCTCATAGAAAGGTCTCAATAATGACTAATCATATCAAGCATACATCCGATTATGCATCAAGAAACTAGATATGGACAAACCAAAGGCATGTAAGCAAATCAAGAACATGTACATTCAACAAAGTTGCACTTCTATATTATCAATCCCAACATCATGCATAAACGAACATGGATGCAAACAATGATCATGCATTACAAATCCAGCAAGTTGAGCATTAATCGAGAGTTAACATGATTCAAATGTGTGTGCAACATGTTCATCACATCAAGAAGTCAACAACGCAAACATGAACAATCATCAATGAAAATCAAAAGTTGCGTGTCGGAAAACCGTGTTCATACAAAGGTGATGTGAACAAAATGAAGTGAGAATGGATCAAAGTTAGATCTTAAGTCATATCATGATCGTCCAATTCAAACATGTAGGAAAGCTTCACATTAACATGCACCAAGACTAGTTGAACATATACCATGATCATTTTCAAAGGAAAACAAATGTTCAAGCAAGGTAAAAGGCACACATGATCCAACTTACGCACACCATAGCATCAATACTCAAATGTATCACATCACATTCATTTCTAAGAGATTACACAAGTTCAACAAGTCATTATTCACACGTGTACCAATATGCCTCATGAACATGCTTCAAGAATGCAAACAAATCAATGATCGGAAAATCGTGCATCAAAGATTCATATACATCCAGTAACTAGAGGTTAAACAACCCTAGAAAATTCCACAAATATGCATCATACAAAGCCATGAAGATTAGGGGTGGAATATGTATCAATACATGCTTCCAAACAAGCCAAAAACACAAAAGTTACAGGTGCAAATCGATTGCAGCAGGGTGCAAATTGATTGCACAGTTACAGAATGCAGTTTATAGTAAAAAAAAAACAGGTGCAATCGATTGCACTAGGATGCAAATCGGCTGCACAGTAGCAGACCTGCAAAAATTACTTCTCAAAATCACTTTTCCAACACCAACCACATATTCAAACATCCAAATGATCATGTAATCAAACATACACGAAAATCCACATCAAATATCAGTAGTCAAACACATATTTCATCAATCAATCAAACAGATCATGAATCAAATCAAGCAAATGGATCAAGTCACATTGAAAACCATGGATCTACATTGTATAAGTTGAAATTAAGCTAAATTAAGTATAAATCTAAGAGAAACCAACCTACAAAGCTGAGAATTGCTTTGGTGATTGTTGCAAACGAAAATTGATGAATCCAAGCAAGAAATCCAAGATCCTAGCAAGAAACTTCAAGATCCTAGCAAGAAACTTCAAGATCCAAGCAACAAGCTAACAATACTTCAAAATCACTTCCAATAAGCACTTCTGAAATTCCAGATCTAGATCCAAATGAAAATCACCAATGAATTCAAGTAATGGAATGATAATGAGAGGCTTTAGCTCAAGAATTAACAAATTACAATGAAGAACTTGTTAATCTCTTTAGAAGAGCTTTAAGTGTGGTTGAAAATGGAGGTTGAGAGTGAAAATGTGAGAGAGAATTGAGAGAGAGAATTCTGAATATTGAGAGTGAATGATGAGTGAAAATGATTAAGGTTCATGAGGTTTGGAATTGATTTGTTTAAATAACCTCTAGGTTAGGAGTTAAGTTTAGGTTTGGAATGAGGTTTAGTGAGTAGAATTGGAAGTGGAAAATAAACTTGGAAAGGGAATGTGGAATTTAGAGTGGAAATTGGAGGGAAATGAAATTAAATTCTGCAGCCCTCTAGATCCTTCTACTGATATAGCATTGATCCCAAGTGAATGTGGTACATTGAAAATTGATATAGTGCTGAAAAATGAAGGTTTTAGGCAAATCCGTTACAGTGCAATTGATTGCACAGTAGTGCAAATCGATTGTACACCCTTGCAAAGGCCAAAATGTGAAAACTGAAGGGGTGCAATCGATTGCACACTTATGCAAATCGATTGCACCAAGGCAAAATGGTGAAAATTGCCTCATTGCAACTTACTTTGAGTCCTGCTTCATGTCTAATCCTTAGCCAATGATAAGACCCTTGAATGGTGCCTGAAACATGATAGAAAACCTGTCTGGAACAAGATCAAATTAACCATGCTTTATGATCTTGATTTTGAAATGAGCAACCTATCTGCTGATAAAATAAATGGCTGATGGCTCTGATGATTGTGCAAACTTGGTAAGATACTTTGATGAACATGAACACCACAAGATTGAGTATATTCTCTTGCTTTGGCCTTGAAACACATCCTCCTCTTGAGGGCTAACAAGGATACCTTGATCCCATGCAGAGAACTAATGATATGCACACATGCAGATGCAAAAATGAAATGAAACATAAGCCAATTAGTGTTAAAAGTAAAAAGGCAAATTTTGGGGTGCTACAGTCGCGCGTAGTGTTTAACTATAGTACTGTTTAAGTTTCTCAGTGTTCCATGGTTGAGCAAGTTCCTCCCCGTGTAGGTTTTCTAGGTAGTAGGCTCTTGTCCTCCTTTTCGCGCGGACGCGGTAGGGGCCCTCCCAGTTCGTGGCGAGCTTGCCTTCTCGCGAATCTTTCTGGTTTCTTCGTAGGACGAGGGTGCCTACCTGAAAATCACGCTTAATAACTTGTTGTTATAATGTAGAGTTATCTTCTTCTTGAGGGAGGCTTCACGGAGGGACGCGCCCGACCTTATCTCTTTGACTAAGTCGAGCTCCTCCCTTAGGGCCTCATTGTTTGTCTCATCGTCGAGGGGAGACTCGTTCTTCTCGAGGGTTCTCTTATTTCCATGGGGATCACCGCCTCCATTCCATAAGTCAAGCGGAAGGGGGTCTCCCCGGTAGTGGAGTGCGGGGTCATTCTGTAGGCCCTGAGGACGTTGTGCAGCTCCTCGACCCATATTTTATTGGCGTCGCCTAGTCGTCGTTTTAGTCCTCGCATGATCACTCTGTTCGCCGCTTCGGCATGCCCGTTTGTTTGGGGATGCTCAACCTACGTGAAGTGTTGTTTCGTGCCTAGTTTGGTGATGAAGTCTTGAAAGTTCTTGTCGGTGAATTGTGTCCCGTTGCTGGTGACAATTGCTTGGGGCACGCCGAACCGGGCGAGTATGTTCCTCTTGTAGAAACATAGTATGTTGCGAGCCGTGATTTTGGCCAGGGCTTCCGCCTCGATCCACTTCGTGAAATAGTCCACGCCGACGATCAGATTCTCATTTTGGTATGACCCCAAAACGAAAGGCTCAAGGATATCTATCCCCCGCCACACAAATGACCACGGGGACGATAGTATTTTGAGCTCATTGGGCGGGGCCATGTGCATGTCCCCGTGTCGTTGGCATCTGTCGCATTTCTTGGCATTCTCCTTGGTGTCCTGCTGCATGGTGGGCTAGTAGTATCCTGCTCGTAACGCCTTGCGGGCTAATGATCGTCTGCCGAGGTGTTGTGCTCGTGGATTTCTTGGAGTATACCGGGGACCTTGGACTCCTCGACGCACCTGAGAAGAGGGATCGAGAAGCTGCATCGATATAGTTTGTCTTCGATGATTGTATAGGAGCATGCCCGACGCCTAACCACTCCGGCGCATTTAGGTCGTCGGGTAGCTTGCCCGTGCTGAGGTACTCATACACCGGGGTCATCCAGCTATGGCTATCCCCAATGGCGTTCACGTCAGTTGTGGGGACGACATTCTTGATGCTCGGACGAGAGAGCACCTCTTGAATGACGGATTTGTTCACGCCTTTCTTCTTTGTGCTCGTGAGTTTCGACAGAATGTCTGCTCGAGTATTGTGTTCGCGTGGGACGTGATGCACTTCCGCCGAGAAAAACTTTTTCATTGTTTCCTTCACCAGAGCCAAGTATTCGATAAGGCTGTCGTTCTTGGCTTGGTATTCTCCCTGTACCTGGGATGCCACGAGCTGGGAGTCGGTGAATATTTTGACCTCTTTGGCCCCGAGGTCTTCAGCTAAGCGTAACCCGGCGAGTAAAGCCTCGTACTCGGCCTGATTTTTTGACGTCAGGAAAGACAAAGTGAGGGAGACTTCAATCAGGATGCCTTCCCCGTTCTCGAGGATGGTGTCGGCTCCGCTGCCTTTCGAGCTGGACGCCCCGTCGACGTAGATCGTCCACTTTTAGGATCCGTTGGTCGAAGGCTCCGTGAGGGTCATCTCCGCCACAAAGTCGTCCAGTGCTTGAGCTTTTAGGGACTTCCTACCCTCGTATCGGATGTCGAACTCAGCAAGTTCGAACGACCATCTGAGCATCCTCCTCACCATGTCCGGCCGGCCGAGGAGTTATCTTATGGGTTGCTCGGTCCTCACCATGATCGTGTGGGCCAAGAAGTAATGTCGCAGCCTTTTGGCCGCAGTGATGAGAGCTAGGGCGACCTTTTCGATTTGCTAGTACCTAAGTTCCAGACCTTGGAGGGCTTTGCTGGTAAAGTAAATTGGCTTTTGCCCGTCGGTGGTTTCCCGAATTAGGACCGCGCTGACTACTTTGCCTGTGATGGCGAGGTATAGGAATAATGTCTCCCAGCACTCTAGTCGTGAGGGAACTGGGGGTTGCGAAAGGACTTATTTGAGGTGGAGGAGCGCTTGCTCGCATTCCTCCGTCCACTCGAACGTGGCTTTCTAGCGCAAAAGCTTGAAAAATGGGAGCGCGTACTGTGCGGACTTGGCCACGAAGTGGGACAGCGAGGTCAGCATTCCGTTCAACGATTGTATCGACTTCTTCGAGTTCGGGGTTGGGATCTCGAAGAATACCCTGCACTTGTCGGGGTTTGCCTCGATTCCTCTCTCTGTGAGGTAGAAACCAAGGAACTTACCCGCCCGAACACGGAAGGTGCATTTATCAGGGTTGAACCTCATTCTGCATTTTTTCGCTGTGTCGAAGACCTTTGTGAGATGGGAAGCCTGGTCGACTTCTTCTGCGGATTTGACGACATGTAGACCTCGAGCATATCGCCGATTTCTCCCCGGAAGACTTTGTTCATCATCCGCTGGTAGGTCGCGTCGGCGTTCTTAGGCCGAAGGGAATTACATTGTAATAGTAATTGCCCGACTCGGTCATGAAGGCGGTGTGCTGCTTGTCAGCCTTCGCCATGGGGATCTGATTGTACCTCGAGTAGGCGTCCATGAAGGACAATAGTTTGAAACCTGCAGAATTGTCGACCATCTGGTCGATGTTGGGCAACAGATAAGAATATTTCGGGCATGCCCGGTTAAGATCGATATAGTCAACGCACATCCTCCATTTTCCATTATTCTTTTTTACAAGTACAACATTGGACAGCCAGGTTGTGTACCTGGCCTCCAAAATAAAATTTGCCTCTAGGAGGTCTTTTATAGCTTTTTCAGCACCTCCACTTTTTCGGGAGACTCATATGCCTACGTTTCACTATGGCCCTAGCGGTCGGGTCTACAGTGAGCTGGTTACAGGCCACCTTGGGGTCTAGGCCAGACATCTATGATGCGCTCCACACGAACAAGTCAGCGTTCTCTCGGGGGTATGCCTTCAGTTGTTTCTTTGCCAGGTCGAGGATTTCGGTTCCGACCTTCATGCTCCTATCTGGATCGTCTCTGAGGGCGACGAGCTCGAAGTTTCCATCTGGGATGGGGCGCGTTGGGTGGAGAGGCTGCCCGTTGCCTTCAGCTGGGAGGTCATTGTCCACTGCTCCACCTTTCTCCTGCTCTCCGGGGAAATGACTTTCGAGATCCACCGCGTTGACGCAAGAGAGTGGCTTCTGCACTGCGTCCGGGGTTGACTTTTCTCCGGCCTTGGGCTTGATGTTGATCGAGCTCAGGCCCTTGGTTGCAGCTTCGAAGCATCTCCTAGTAGCTTCAATGTCCCCGTGCATGGTGACGCCCCGGCCTCTGGCGGTATAGTACTTCATCTTTAGATGGATCGTAGATGGTACTACCGTGAGTTAGGCTAGAGTGGTCCTCCCCAGGATGTAATTATACAGGGAAGGGCAGTCTACCACTAGGAAGCGGGTCTTGACTTATCGGGCAGTGTCCTCATTTCCGAAAGTGACAGTTAGTTCAACGTAGCCCCATGGTCTGGTGGTGGTGCCGTTGAACCCTTGTAGATCCGAGCCCACGTAAGGGGTCAGATGCTTTTCATTGAGTTGGAGGGTCTCGAAGAGGTGGGAGTACATGATGTCCACCGAACTCCCTTGGTCGACCAGGATTATGCGAACGTCAAAATTCGCCATTTACGCCCGGATCAGGAAAGGAATGGTGGAGTTGGGTGCCCCGCCGGGTAATTCTTCGAGGTAGAAGGTGATGGGGTTTGACCTCCCTTGCACCTTCTCAAAGATGGCAGTTTGAGCCAAGGTAGCGGATTCTAGCTCGTCGAACTTCCGCTTGATTGACCTAACGGAGACCTTGTTGAAGCCCCCGCCGGATATAACCATCGCTGTAGGGAAGCTTTCCCATGTGCTACGGGCTGTGACGGGGTCTTCAGGGGGAAGCTCGCCCACATGCTGCGAACTGCCTCGGGGTCTTCAATTCCTTTGGGGACGTTAAAGTCCTCTGGTCGAGTAACGCTCAGGGCGACTTGCAGTCTGTTTTCCTCGGAGGGAGGTGTGGTCTCCTCGACACTTTGTGTGTCCCAGGCATCTGGGCGAGGAGCGTCATTCCTCTTGGCGAGAGTCTCTGGGACGGCCTTCGCGTCTTCTCTCTCCCCCGCTCTGGGGGGCAGTAGAGTCTTTATCTTTGGAACTGCGGGAGCCCTCTTGGTGTCGTGAGTCTTGAGCAACGTGGGCGGCCTCCGAGTCTTCGAACTGGATGTACGACTGGGCTCTGTGGAGGAGGTCTTCCAAGTTGTGGGGTCTATGGATGCCCACAGATTTGTCGAACTCGGTCCCGTGACACAGTCCCGGCTTGATCAGGAACTTTTTCATGTCATCGGTAGTGGGTACCTCGAAAGCTTCCCGATTGAATCTCTCGATGTAGTCTCTGAGAGATTCGTTCCTCCCTTGGAGGATGCCTTCCAAAGAGGCCACCGTCTTCGGATGACTGCGAGATGCAGTAAAATGCCTGGAGAACTGTCTCTTCAGTTGCTTCCAAGGCGTGAAGGATAATGGTGCCAGGGTTTTGCACCAAGTCATGGCACCTTTTCTAAGGGTGGTCGGGAAGAGCTTGCACTTAATAGCTCCCCGAACATTCCTGTAGTCGAGCATAGCCTCGAAGCTCTCAACATGATCTTCGGGGTCGACGGTGCCGTCGTATGTCCCCAAGGGTGGAGGTTTTTCCATCCCTACAGGTATAGGGGTCTCCATAATCTCCCTGGACAGAGCTCCTCGAACGGCTCTTCGGCTTTTCACCGTCATCTTTGCTCCTCTTCTGGGCAGGAGAACATCATTATTCCTTCGGAGGAGGTGATCGATGGCGCTTCTGGACAACCACAGGCTGGGGTCATTCCAGGCGCGAGCGGCGTCCCGTAGGTGGGGGCGTCGGGCTTCTGGAGTCGACCGATGGTGTTCTTCACGGGGAAGGAGAACGACTGGGAGATGGAAGGCGATGATGTCTCCGCGGGGGAGAGCGTCGTGGTCGCCCCCTTTCGAGCGCTTCAATCCTCACGTTCTGCTGGGAGATCAGTTGGTTGGTCTGATTGATCAAAGCAAATAGGGCCATCGTGTTCAGATCAACATTTGGTGGCGCGGGAATCGACTGGTAGACAGTGGGAGCACTATCTTGTTGGGCGGCGTTGTAGGCCGCGTCGTCAGAGTCTATGATTTTTAGATTAGTCTAAAGAGATTTAGCACATCAAGTGAAACGCGTAGGCAAAGTATTTTTTTAGCATTATGTCCACACCAATTAACGGAAGCATAACCTGTTTGTTAGATTCTCAAAGTAACAAACATTAGTCTTACGAAATTGTTCATACAAACATACTCTTTGATATCATCAAAACTTAGAAGTAATATTGCAGAACCAAATCTTGTTCTCACATGGCCCACCACAACCCCCATAGTACTGCCTCTGGGTATATCACACATGCAATACACAACAGCATTATCAAAGCTTAGAGGAAAAAAGCGATGCTAACCAAGCTCAACGACACAATTTGACTCTCTTCCTAAAGAAAGACTCAAAAGAATGGTCTAATTGATGCGACCCAAGGACAAGCGACATGATCCAAAATGGATGTCAAAGTCCAAGTCAACAAAATAACTTAATAATGACACATATATGGTTCATAGTAGCCCGATAACGCGATCGCGCAGATTTTAATTTTATTTATGAAATGTGAAGTATGTTTAGTCACGGGGAGTCCGATTTTGTATTGTCAAAGGTGTTTTTCCGAGTTAGAGAAAGGTGAAAATGAAGAATGTCAATAAGAGTTCATTCTTCATCATTTTAAGTCTTAATATTTTCTTTCTAATTGCAAAAACCATGAATACCTTAAGGATGAATGGTAATTTTCCTTAGATTAGGTTCCTTATATAGGATTTTACCCTAAACATGTGATTATATGTAATTATCTGTGGCTGCATGTCTAATGACTCTCTAACATTAATTATATAGTTCTATTTATATTTATAGCTATCCTTCGTCTATGAAATTGTGATAATTGATCTAGAGACCAATGAGGCTCATAAATAATTTGTCTATCGTTTGTAGGAATGTGAGATTGTAATGATCATCCACATTGCGAGGGGAATTGTTGCGGTGAGAATCGGATAACAAGCTATTGATTAACTTGCATCACATTTCTTTGAATTCACCACCGACTTTGATTTATCCAAAGGAAAGGTTCAAGATTGAGAAAACCTAAAGGGGGGAGATCTAAGGTTCGGGGGTTGGTTATACTAAGGGAAGGTATTAGAACCCTTAATATCTGTAGTACTCTACAGGAACCATTTGTTTAGTTTGTGTTATGTTATGTTTGCTTGCTAAAATATATCTGCTAAGGGTAAGGTAAAGCCCTAAGGGTATGTACACTAAGTTTACTCGCCTAGACGTCGCATCTTGTGCCTACGTATCTGACTAAAGAATCAGAGCAACCGTAGTTCACCTAACTAAGGGTGAATTTGAGGAACCATTGACTATGGCCAAAGTTCCAAGGGGAAATGAGTATGTGCTCATTTAGAGTTTAAGAAACTCTCTAAGTCTAAGTTGTGATGGGGGGAAGTGAATACTCAAAGTAATGAGTTCACATAGAGTCCAAGAACTCTAACTTAATTCTAAGTTGTAAGATGTGAATGGCTATGAGGCCAAGGGAAAGTACCTTATGACTATGAGGTCAAAGAGAAGGTGGCCATGACTATGAGGTCAAGGCTGGTAGGTGGCTATGACTATGAGGTCAAAGCTGATAAGTGGCTATAACTATGAGGTCAAGGCTGGTTATGAGCTATCTATGACTTTGAGGTCAATAGAAAGCTTTCCTTTGGAATAAGGGAGAATAGCAATTTTTTATGAAACAAGAAGTTTGTAAGGATACTTACATGAAAATGCAACATTAAATAACAAAGCATTAAAGTGGAACAAAGTTTACAATGCCATACAAGGTTAGAACCAAATACATTAGGCATCACTAGGTCAAAATGAACAAGATAACATGATAAAATAATCAAAGAAGTAAAGAGTATCCCTAATAGAAACCCTAAAAGGCCTTCCACTTCCAACATGAATAAGTACCTAAAAAATATTGATTTTCACCAATTCCTTTTTATGTTAAAAAAGTAGACACAATAAAGATTAATTTGCAAAAAGAATGGGCAAAAAAGGATACAAAATGATCAAGTTATGAATTGTTGAAATTAAAGCATGAACCATAAAGATACAAGACAACATGTGATAAAAAGAAATAGGAAGGGCTCCCCATGGGAATTGAACCCGTGACATGGTGGATGCAGCTCAAAACAATCATCAGACCAACCATGAGCGCGTATTGACATGTGATAGCAACAATACAAAATATACAAAACAAGGATGACTTCAGAAAATAAAACAAAAGGACTGGGGCGAGGAGGATTCGAACCCCAGTCCTTGTAGTAAACATCCACGTATCCTTACCACTAGGGCGGCCATACATCCAGTGTATGTGCCCACCCCAAAAACTCATAAACCCTCATGCGCGTGTAGGACCAAACTTGGCAAGTTCAAACAAAGATCAACATACCATACCAACAATCATTCAAATTGTACAGCAATCAACAGTAGAAGAGGAAAGAACAATTGGTCATGCAAGTAACAAAACTTCAACATTTTATGAGTTACCAAATGATGAAAAGCCAAGCAATTTCATACCAACCATAAACCAAATATCCATGCTACTATGAAAAGAGCCAAATTGGATCAGTTTAAACATGCGAATCTTGATATTGGCAATGCAAATACATATCAAAAGCAATGAGGTCAGGTCTATGTATATAGTAGAACAGGTTCACCACATTCTTGGGATTCAAGCATAAATCTGTCCTAACTGGTATTGCACAGGAACACATCAAATACATGATATATTCACTTGAATCCATGAAAAAAACAAGCATTCATGAAGGCCAAGGAAGATGGTAGTGCAATATCAGATCAATGCTTATATCATTCAATACAGAAAATGGATTAACCAAACAAAATGTCCTCTTATACTAATGAAGGCATCGTGCCTTGTGTGAACTAAACCTTGAAGAAAAATGATCATGTATAAAAGAACACTGCTTGTCACTGCATAAGTCACTCAAAGGCTGGAAGAAAATTGTTTGTGTTCAAACAAGGTATTGAAACATCACACAGATAGGTCTTAGGTCAATAGCAGTGTCCTAAATATCAATCCTATGCACAATGGTACTTGATTAAAATGTAAGTAGAAACAAGAGCAATCATCAATGCACAGCTTAGTCAAGACAAAGTGAGAAAACATGCATCAATAGGGGAGTAATTAAGACTTGGTTACCATACTGCTTTCACCAGAGCTATCAGGCCATTCCACAAATGACCTTGACAAATGGTTCATCATATTTCTAAGCACCACATACTTTCAAATTGTCAATAGTGAATAAAAACCTTAACAAAGTTCACACATGTTCTCAACCAAAACCAAAGCATCTAGGCATCAGCAAAGTATTTTATATGACTTGTGACACTTAAAAACACCAAGTAAACATGGCATCAGGCAAATACACTCAAGAGACTAGTAGTTCAATGCATCAATCCTAAGTGCATAATTCAAGTTGGTTCAAGATGCAACAAAAAAGACTACATGGCATGACAGTTTGTAGGCACAAAAAGGATGTGTATTTGAGACATGCACACATATAGATATCAAACAGCACCACAACGCAGTTAATTAGTAGCAAGTCTTTCATCCTTAAAAGTAGTTTTAACAGTCATGAGTATGATCAACTATGAATAACATACTATAAAGAGATGGAAACAAGATAGTCAACAACATTAGAGATATATGTCAATACTTCTACATTCTTGGACACACACACATCATTTGGATACAAAAGACTAGCTATCATGCCAATCATTTGCACATGCCAATTGTGCAAATATCATATCAACAGTATGTAAGTACAAAGCATGGCAACAGACAAAAAGCTTTAAGGGATTAACAGTAGACTGCACAAACAAAGTGAGTACAAAACATGGCAATGGTCCACACAACTTGACTACACATAAAAGCAGGAATTTATGCACACAAATTAAACACAAGACTTAGCAACACTCTTAACTCAGACATACATCAGGGGGCATTTTGAAAGTTTGTATACATGTCCTGAACACCAAGTATAGCATGATGGTAGCAGACATATGTTCATAGCATCATAGTGTCATACCCCAAATTTTGACCACTAAGATTTCCCATCATTGTGCAAATCATCATCACAATATGGATGTACCTTTGTGCCTCATCAGTCTCCTCAAGGAATTATTGAGCATTCACTACAATCAAGCTTAGGGTTTCAAGCCCTCTCAAAGACTTTAGACAAAGGATCAATCAAGGAATGACATGATCTTCAACTTGTCTAACCTCTTAAACACCCACAAAGGATCAAAAAGACTTCCACATCAAGAATCAAGCACAAGAGTGTAACATTCCAAGTGGATCAAGCCTCAAGTTCATCTAATACAAAGTCAACTGACGCAGAAAGTCAAAGTTTGGCTTTTGGTCAACTTTGAGCTTCACAAGCCATTACTCAATAAAATATAATGGATGATTGCATTTGATCAAATTTAAATCAAGAAATCATGAAAAATTGCAAAATTGATCAAATTGAAGGAAACTTAGAAATTTGTTCTAAGTTAAAATCATGTTCAAGTGCACAACTTTTCAAGGTTGTAACTATTGATCCAAGCATCCATTGATTTTGCGTAAGAGCTACTTTTAAAGAGGGTATTTGATACTTCAACATTGTAGAAGGAATCAACTCAAAATATCATAAGGATTGCAAGATATAAATGATCAAAGTTGGGAATTCTTTAAATGTTCCGACATTTCATAGGACAACATTAATACTTTTCCAGCAAGAATGTCCCAACTTCAAGGATGTTTTTCTCCATGATCCAAGTTGATTAAAGCCAAACCTTGAACATCAAAATTGAAGTATGTAATCTCAACTTTCCAGAAAGTCCTAGAAAGCTCATTTATCATTCTCGAGCAGAAAGTTATGGTCTCTGCAAAAGGCATTGATAAAAATAGAATTTTCATGACAGCTTTTAGGACAGATTTGATCACACAAGTTCAAGGTCATTTTTGACAACTTTACAAGTCTTATCTTAACAAACCTTGAACATCAAAGTTGAAGTACGTTATCTCAGCTTTCCAGAAAGTTGTAGAACGTCCATTTATCATACTCTAGCAGGAAGTTATGGACTTTACAGTAAGGCTTGCTGCAGCTGTTTTTTAAGACAGATTTTGTGCACTTTTTCTTGTGCCACACAATTTTCAAGCTTTGTCACCATGAAAGAAAAGTATCAAAGATGAAATTCACTTCAACTCAAAATATCATAATGGATAAAAAGATATAAGTGATTAGAGTTTGGAATTGTTAATGTTCAAAGTTGTCAAATGTTTCAACATTTCATAGGACATCATTAATATTTTTCCAGCAAGAATGTCCCAACTTCAAAGATGTTTTTCTCCATGATCCAAGTTGAACCAAGTCTAGGGTCAAACATCAAAGTTGAAGAATGTCATCTCAGCTTTCTAGAAAGTCCTGGAACAACCATTTATCATTCTTGAGCAAGAAGTTATGGATTTTACAACAAGGCTTGCTGCAGCTGATTTTTAAGACAGGTTTCAGGACAGATTTGCACATTTCTTGTGCCACACGAATTTTTAAGCCTTGTCATCATTCTGGACACATCTGAGGATCAAATCCAAGGGGGATGATCTGATCTCCAAGCCTCCAAATTCCTTGGAACCAAAAGTAGCATGCCAAACCTAAAAAACCCTAAAAGAGGGACAAGACTCCAATTTTGGTTTGGAGCATTTAATGGATGCTTAGAGGTGGCATGAACTGAGCTTCCTCCAATTGAATTCAGTCAAGATTCATCCAACAACAAGGGGACCAGCAGCCTGTGCCCTAACCTCTAGTCAATGGCTAGAGGAGACTTGGATTCTCATTGATCAACATTTGCCAAACCTCTGCTGCAGTTGCCATTCACTATTGCTGCCAAAACAAACTTGCTCGACTATAAATAGAGCTCATTTGTGCTCAGTTTGAGTACACCAAAGCCATAAAATAGATGCTTTCCTCAAAATCACTTCTTTCACTCCAAAATGTCTTCTTTAGCAAGTTAATTCTGAGTTTTTGAGTTAGAGAGCATTTCCACCACAGTTAAAAAATCAAACCCTCTGGGCCTCTCCTTGAGTTGTAAGCTCCATCATTACAAAAACTTTTTTGGGCCTCTAATAGAGTGTAAGACCCAACCCTTTTTTTGAAACCAAAATAATTTTGGGCCTCAGTCATTGTATAAGACCCACGGTGTTTTCAAAGATCTTGGCGCAATCGCCTTTTAAAAAAAAATCAACTGGGCCTCTCCTAGAGCTGTAAGCCCCATCACTTGTACAAAAACCTTTTTGGGCCTCTAATAGAGTGTAAGATCCAATCCCCTTTTTACCAAAACAATTTTGGGCCTCAGATATTGTATAAGTCCCTCTGTGGTAAAAGAAGAAAAACCTCGGCATGATCGCCAGTTCAAAATAAAACCTTGGGCCTCTCCTTGAGCAGTAAGCCCCACCGCTTGTATAAAAATAAACCTTTGGGCCTCTTGAGAGAGTATAAGACCCATCCCTTTGTACAGAAAACCTTTTTTGGCCTCAGTTACTTGTATAAGTCCATGTACAAATTCAAAACCACAGTGCAATCACTGATAAAACCTTGGGCATCTCCTTGAGCTGTAAGCCCCAACAATCTTTTCAAAGCACTTTCTCCTTTGATTTTGAATATAATATTGTTATCAAAGCTTTCTTTGTTGAACAACTAACAAAACAGCATGGAAGCTCTACAACCGAGTAAGTATTTACCCGCTTTCTTTATCCGCTTTCATATATATATATATATATATATAACTGTATTGTGGGGTTGCTCACTGTAAGTCTTCTTTCACAAACTTTTATATACTCGTCATATTCCATTGTGTAATACTAGTATAGTTATTTAGAGTTTTCCCCAGCAACTACGTCTAGCACTAGGTAAAGCCCTGTTGGTCACTCTTTAAATACAAGCAAAACTAGATCCCCATAGGATTACCAGACACTGTCTTCCCTCCTCTTGGGGTTAAACAATATGGAGACGTGAAAGACAGCATTCTTGGTGAACCCTTTCTTAGACTGTCACCCTTAGAAATTGCCAAAGAAACTCTAACTCCTCAGAGATGATCTTTTCTCCGTGAATGGCATCTCTTGAGTTTCTTCCAAACTCTCGAACTTTCCTGGCTTGATCTATTCTCGGTGAATGGCATGTCTTGAACTTCTCGGGGTTTGGGGACCCACAGGCTTCTTAAAAGCATCCCCGCCTCCTCTTGGGCGTTATATAAGGACCCTTCAACTTCTTAAAAGCTCTCATGCATTCTCTTGGGCTTAGTACAAGGACCCAGAGACCTCTACAGGTATAGGAACAGAACCTAGTCATCAATTTGCTAGAGCTGTCTTTTTGAGTCAAGGGTCAGATCAGTTAATGGGTTGACCTTCATCCCTTAACATACCAGTCTTCTCTTGGGCATCATACAAAGATCTTTCACTACCTGAGAATCGATTTCTCAAAACACCAGTAGACTTGGACAGTCTCAATACACTTTGGATTTCCCATTTCCTTAAAGAACAGGAAATAACCCTGATCCTCTAATCAATCCTAAAGCACAACCTTACCTTTAATCGTTCCTTTCATAAGAACTGATTTTCTCTTTTATCCAACATACTGGACCTGTCACTAAACTGAAACAGTCACCAGCATAAGTAGCCTCCATCTCGGGCTTTGTACGAGATACTAAAAGACTCTCTTGTTGAGTCAATTTTCTTTTAGCCTCCTCTTGGGATTTGTACAATGATTCTCCGCAGCAGAGCTAACCTTTTCACACTCTCTTGTTGAGTATAAAAGACTCTCTTGTTGAGTCACACCTTTTAGCCTCCATCTCGGGCTTCGTACGAGATACAAAACACTCTCTTGTTGAGTATAAAAGACTCTCTTGTTGAGTCAAACCTTTTAACCTCCATCTCGGGCTTCGTACGAGATACAAAACACTCTCTTGTTGAGTCAATCTCCTTTTAGCCTCCATCTCGGGCTTCGTACGGGATACAAATCACTCTCTTGTTGAGTATAAAAGACTCTCTTATTGAGTCAAACCTTGAGCCTCTGTCTTGGGCTTCGTACAAGACACATATAAAAGCACTCTCTTGTTGAGTCAGTCACTTGTTAGGACCCTCTTGTTGGGTCAATAGTCTCCTCTTAGGCTTTGTATAAGGAAACCCCGGCTGAGTCAATCAACCTTTTAGCATCAAAATATGTGCCTTGCTCACAGGATACAAACATCAATAACTACTTTTCCTTCATCTAATTGCTGTAAGCGGCAAGCCTCTATCCATGCCACTGTCCCTCTTTTAGCATGAGAAATTCCTAAGGAAAAATGGCATTGCTCTAAACTGAGTTAAAGTCTTCTCCTTCAGGTTGAAAATCCCCTATAAAGGAAATTATGGCATTGTTGGATTCATATATCCCAGTTAAAGTAATTCTCCTTTATAACCAGTCACACAACAGTTGTGATAAACAGACCAAATACCCCTCTTTAGAGATGACAAATTTCTCTAAAGTCAAAACCCTTTAGCTTCACATCTTGGGCTTCGAACAAGATACAAATAGACCCTTCAGCTTCACATCTTGGGCTTTGAACAAGATACAAGCCACATTTTAGCTTCATGTCTTGGGCTTTGAACAAGACACAAAAATGACCTTTTTTCCTCCCATAGAATATGAGGAACTACCATCGCTCTGATTTCTCTGTTTCGTTAAACGGGAATACGTAGGCATAAGATTGCAAAAGAATCTTAGCGAGCACACTAATTAAAAACATCAAATCCAGTACCTATCCAAAATCCCCATGAATAGTCCCGTCATTTCATTCTTAACAAAATAAGCAGAGAGAGGCCCACAATCTAAACTGCATATGTAAACCAATAATTATCTGTTTAAACTCAGTATGCAAGCAGGGTTAATTGGAGACATCTATTTCCCTTCCTTAATCAGCTTAACAGGATAAAAAATGAATCGACCTGTAGTACCCCAGAGCGACAGTGCTTAAGAACCACATCCAAAATCGCTCGCTACAGAAAAATGGCGCCCACCATGGGGCCTCGCAGGGTATCTTGTCCCTCTTATCTCTCTGGTTGAAACCTTAAGTCTGAAAACTGCTAATAAAAATGGCGACTTCACTGGGGACAGTCCTGTAGAGATCTTGTTCTCTTCCCATCTCTTAGGTAGAAACCTTTAGTTCACATTCACGTCACAGAAATGGCGACTCTGCTGGGGAGTCATTGTCTGTATATGATCATAAGACTAGAGGTCTAGGATGATTAAGAAAAATATATATACTGCTTTTCTTAAATGATATATGTGTTTATTTTTCTGCGAATGGGAATGCGTGTGATGCCGCATGTGGAAAGATTGAGTATACACCTTAGATAGGTGATGGCTGTTGCACCCCAAAATTTGCTCTCCTTACTTTATTACTAACTGGCTTATGTTGCATTGCATTTTGCATTATCATGTGTGCATATCATTGGTTCTTAGCATGGGGTCAAGGTGCCTGAGGCAGTGCTTCAGAGGGTCAAGCAAGAGTCCTGGTATTGTCTAAGAGAGCTCAGGTGGATCATCCTTTCCTAACCAGTGCATAGATTAGGGTTTTGAGATTCTTGGGTTTATTGCTTCAATGGGCAAGCTCCTTGGGTTTTTATCATCATCAAATGGCATATATTGTCTTTGTTGGAGAGGATACACATCATATTCAGAGGAATTTGGATTTGGAGACTGTGCTATTTCCTCCTAGACCGAGGGTACCACAACTAGGGTTTGCTATAAAGTCAGTTTATTTCTGATTTTTTGGGCAAGACTTGATTCCATGGTACTCCTTGGGTTCCTAAGTACCTAGGGATGGGAGGTTGTCCATTAGTTTGTTTCAGGGGAAGTTCAATTGGCCAATGGATTGAAAATCAGTTGAATTGGATAAAAGTCAACAGTGAGAGGAGAAGTCAACTGTGGAATTTTGAGGTTCTCTCCAAGGTTTCAAGGTCTCACATCCTCATATGGTCTTCAAGGGTCAAGCTTCATACATATTTATCAGAAATCAGGAGTTGGTGCAAAGTTTCTAAATTTAGAAAGTGACCTATAATGAAAAGTTTCCATTTTTGGCAAGTTTCTACACTGCATTCAACTTGACTTTTCACCATCAAGAAAGCTTCAAATGAATTTTTCTCCAACATGAAAGTTAAATATCTTTTTCTCCTCTTTCTAACAAGTACCAGTGGGTCTCCATATCATTTGTGAAACTCAACTTATGGTCAAAAGAAGGCAAAGTGGTATTTAGAGTTTTTCATGGTGCCATTTTCACAACTTTGGGCATAGTGACCTATAATCAATTCCATTGCTTCATGCCACATTCCAATATTAAAAGACATTCCTTGAGGATTATTTTGGGCCCAAGAATGAAGTAATTCCATGGTTTATTTTTTCACCTATTTTCCATTATTCAAATTTCCCAAAATGTCTAAAACTCATGAATCATTTGTTCTCAAGCCCCAAGTTAAATGTGGTGTGATTAACAATTCAGATGCAAGTGATCCATTATGAATTTAAGTGCATGGAAGGGGTGTATTTTTCACTTATTCAACATTATGAAAAATTCCAAAATAATTCAAAAATCATTAAACAATGGATTACCCAAGCCCAATTCATATTCAGAGGCAAACCCTAGTCTTTATAAACCCATCCATGCATTGGTTAGGATGGAGACACGTGATTTTGGAGAGGAATCCAAGCTTGAACCCTAAAGCTCTTTTTCATCAAAGCTCACGATTCACAAAGAGTTCCTTCAAAATTCTTCCACAAGGCTTTTCTTGGTAGTCCCTAGAGTGCAAATCAATCTCCATTCGCAACCAAAGGCAAGGATTGGAACTGCTCCATCTCAAGTTGAGAGGTTTTTTCATGCTCTTAAAACTCCAATTTTTTACGTGAATATTGTTGTGAGACTGTCACTGATCATGCTGATATAATTGGTTTTTAATATGGGTGTGTATATTGCTTGCTATGTGCATTTGAAGTTTTATGCCCTAACACTAATCCATTCATTTTTTATTGTATGTTGTTTATTTGTGATTTTGGATGAGAGATTTGGAACCCTCGCGAAATTCCGGTTCGAATGGTATATAGTTTGGTGCTTTCTGGGCATTTTTCAGGTTGCAGGTGGCGGAGGACGGCGGCCGGAACCCTAGCTCCGGCGGCTGTGAGGGTTCCGGCGAGGCAGGGCAGCTGGAGGTAGGAGATGAAATCTCCACCCTTCATTCCTCCTATCCAACGGTCACGACGCAGCCATGTGTTTTTAGTTTTTTTTTTTTTTTTGATTTTAATTAATGATCTTGTGTTCATTCCCCCATGCTACTTACCATGTACACCCAACCAGTTTGTTTCCTTTTGTTTACTTTTCATTTACGTTGACTAAATTCCGTGCATTGGATGAATCTTAAAGCCATCATCTTGCCAGCCCATTAATGAGACCATGTGCCAGGCACATGGGAGGTGCATCGTATGCTGATTGCTTGGTGCGCGCGTGTGTTTGTATGCTATGGTGTGTGTTTGATCTCAACCACCAATCTTGATTACTTCTCGTTTTAGTTGACTGATTGGTAAACGTTGGATGCATCTAAGGGCCAGGACAAGTCAACTGGGTTGACTAGAGTCCACACGTGGGTATTTTTTGTTTGTTTTTTTTCTGACTTGGATTTAAGACCGGGCTCGCTAATTGCACCCCCAGGTTTCAGCCCACTTCCCAATTTCAACGCGCCTTCCTTGCTAAACGCACCCCCAGCCCATTAATTCATTTTATTTTATTTTAATTTTACATTTTTATATTTTAATTATTAAAATTATGTAATTGCATCAAAAAATTACCAAAAAATTCATGCATCATTTTCATCATTTTAATAATTTTTACAAATTTTATTTTTTATTTTTGTTTTATTTTTTATCATTTAAATTAGTTATTTAATTCAACTTTTTTTTTGAATTATCCACATAATTTCTTTATTTTATTTCTATGCATCCGTAAAATATTTTTGATCCGTTCTTTTTGCATTTGTTCACTAACATCCTAAATTGCATAAAAATATTTTTCTTTCATTTTTAAATTTATTTCATATTGCATTTAGGTCCTTCCCTTTGGCACACTGAGCCCTAATTCCCACCTGAACTCTGCATAATTATTTGAATGACTAATACCTTGAGTTTTTGTAGGGACTTTTGGTATGTTGTTTTCCTATGGTTGAGGAACCTTAATGTTTAATTTGGGAATTTTAAGAGTTATTTTTCTAATTATTTGATTTGCTTTCTCTTGAGATTCTCTTGTGTGCGCATCTTTGATCTTATCTGATTATCTTGTTTGAAAGGCACTTGTGCCATTTGCTTTGGGATTGCTTCTTTGATCTTTGAGTTCATGTTTGGATTATTATCATTGTTGTTTGCCTTTGCTTGATTTTCATTCACCTCATTTCTCTTATTTATATCTGTTCTGTACTAATCTTTTATGCAGGGACAAAGGTAAGTTCTTTAAGGGTATGGATAAATATCCATGGTCACCCTTATCTTTTCTTTCCCTCCTATCTTATCTCATCTCTTTCCTTTAGGGTTTAGGTTATCGTCAAACCTCACTAACCGTAGGTCACCCATGCATGATCACTTTAGGATTCATAGTCTCCCTTAGAGTTACCCTCGTGTCTTCTCTCTTCTCATCTCAAATTTCTTTAAAACACTTAATAATAATAAGGTGTATTGCGCACGAGCCTTAAGCGTAGGGAATGAGAAATGAGGGGCTTCCTCTCATCTCTCTAGAGTGCTTAGCGAGCGTCCTGTCTTAGGATGATGCGTTAAGTATTCGCCCCTGTGCCCTAGACTTTGGTGCAATGCAACTTAGGAACTAACTTAAGCCACTTCTGTCCTAAAAAACACAAACCAACTTCAAACCTTTTTGTCCTTCGGGACCTTCAACTTAAAGGCTATTTTCAAAAAGGGCACGTTATTTTCCGTCTGAGATGCAAACAGGCATCGACCCTAACTGCCGGACGTGAACTTAACGTCGCTCATAAAAATCACAAAAAGAACTTGGTCCGAACTACGTTGACTCTGAATTCCCCATTGCACAAAGGGGGCACGTAGGCCTAGGACGTCGACGTCCTACCAAGTCTGTCTTTGTCTTTCCCTCCCGTTTTAGTACAGCCCTAGATGATAGTATAACTTACCTTTAGATTAGACAACAAGCGTGGATCCCATCGAGTACGATGGACGCGTGGGGTGCTAGCACCTTCCCCTCGCGTAACTGACTCTCGAACCCAGGTTATGGTTGCGATGACCATTCCTTTCCCCCCTTCCTAAGGTTTATGCGGTGTTCCCTTTCCCTCTCTTGGGATGAATTTACACAGCTGGCGACTCTGTTTTTCCGTGCCATTCTCGCGTTTGTACCTGGATGAAAATCCTGGGAGCGACAGCTGGCGACTCTGCTGGGGATTCTGGTTGACCTATGCTGGTCCATCCCTAAGCGAGTCAATCCTAACGCTTTCTTGTCTTTGTTCTCTTTTGGGTGTTTTGTTTTGATTTGCTTTATGTGTTGTATTTTATTTTTATTTTTTATTTTTACCGCATTTTCTGCATTTCATTTTTATTACTGTCATGCTGCTGTGCTGTGCTGGCTGTCTTTGTTTTGCAGGTTGGGTGGGACCGAGAGCTAAGCCCAATACCAAGGCTTGAGAATACCCTAGGACTAGAGTGGAAAGTAGTGGGACCTACGTGCCCGCTT